>JANJGN010000004.1:82656122-83256122 GCA_026770705.1 Isurus oxyrinchus | reverse complement strand
CTCACTCCCCGCGGCTCTCTCTCCCTGTGGCTCTCTCTCCCCGTGGCTCTCTCTCCCCATGGCTGTCTTTCCCCATGTTAGTCGCTCGGCCTTGCTCTCTCTCCGCATTGCTCTCTGTCCGCATTGCTCTCTGTCCCCGTTGCTCTAAGTCCCCGTTGCTCTCTCTCCCGAAGCTCTCTCTCACATTGCTCTCTCTCCCCTTTGCTCTCTTTCCCTGTTGCTGTCTCTCCCGTTTGCTCAATCTCTCTGTGGCTGTCTCTGCCCATGGCTGTCTCTCCCCGTGGCTGTCTCTCCCCCTGCCTTTCTCTCCCCGTGGCTCTCGCTCCCCGTGACTCTCTCTCCCCGTGGCTCACTCTCCACTTGGCTCTCTCTCCCTGTGGCTCTCTCTCCCCATAGCTCTCTCTCCCCGTGGCTTTCTCTCCCCATGTCTCTCTCTCATCGTGCCTTTCTCTCCCTGTGGCTCTCTCTCACCATCGATCTCTCTGCCCTTGGCTCTCTCTCATCGTGCCTTTCTCTCCCCGTCGCTCTCTCTCCCCGTGGCCCTCTTCCCCGCGGCTCTCTCTCCCTGTGGCTCTCTCTCCCCATGGCTGTCTCTCCCCATGTTAGTCGCTCGGCCTTGCTCTCTCTCCGCATTGCTTTCTGTCCGCATTGCTCTCTGTCCCCGTTGCTCTAAGTCCCCGTTGCTCTCTCTCCCGAAGCTCTCTCTCACATTGCTCTCTCTCCCCTTTGCTCTCTCTCCCTGTTGCTGTCTCTCCCGGTTGCTCAATCTCTCTGTGGCTGTCTCTGCCCATGGCTGTCTCTCCCCGTGGCTGTGTCTCCCCCTGCCTTTCTCTCCCCGTGGCTCTCTCTCCCCGTGACTCTCTCTCCCCGTGGCTCACTCTCCACTTGGCTCTGTCTCCCCGTGGCTCTCTCTCCCCATATCTCTCTCTCCCCGTGGCTCTCTCTCCCCATGTCTCTCTCTCATCGTGCCTTTCTCTCCCTGTGGCTCTCTCTCACCATCGATCTCTCTGCCCTTGGCTCTCTCTCATCGTGCCTTTCTCTCCCCGTTGCTCTCTCTCCCCGTGGCCCTCTTCGCCGCGGCTCTCTCTCCCTGTGGCTCTCTCTCCCCATGGCTCTCTCTCACCGTGGCTGTCACTGCCCGTGGCTGACTCTCCGCTTGGCTATCTCTCCCCGTGGTTATCTCGTCTCATGGCTCTCTCTCCCCGTGGCTCTCTCACCCCGCGGCTGTCACTCCCCGTGGCTCTCTCTACCCATGATACTCTCTCCCCAGGGCCGTCTCTCCCTGGGGCCATCTCTCCCCGTGGCTCTTTCTCCCCGTTGCTCTCTCTCCCCGTGGCTCTCTCTCCCCATTTCTCTCTCACCCCGTCACTCTCTCTCCCCGTGGCTCTTGCTCCCCGTGCCTCTCTCTGCCCGTTGCTCTCTCTCCCCGTGGCACTGACTCCCCGTGGCTCTCGCTCCCCGTAGCTCTTGTTCCTCGTGTCTCTCGCTTTCATGTCCCTCTGCTCTCCCTCCCTGATGCTCTCCGCTCCCGTCGCTCTCCGTTCTCTGTCACTCTCCCTCCCCATCGCTGTTGCCCCCCTTCACAGTTTCTCCCCTGCACGCCCTCTCTCCCCTTCACTCTCGCACCCTATCACATTCTCTGCCCTTCAACCTGGCTCCCCTTCAATCTCTCTCACCTTTGCCCTCTCTCCCCGTCGCACTCCCTCCCCTTCTTTCCCCCACCCCTTCCCTCTCCCACCCCTTCACTCTCCCTCTCCTTGGCTCTCACTTGCTATGGCTCTCTCACCTCGTGGCTCTCCCTCCCCATCGCACTCGCTCCCCGTTGCTCTCTCTCCCTGTTGCTCTCTCTGCCCATGGCTGTCTCTCCCGTGGCTGTCTCTCGCCATGGTTCTCTCTGGATGTGGCTGTCTCACCCCGTGGATGTCTCTCCCCGTGGCTGTTTCTCCCCTTGGTTGTCACTCGGCCTTGCTCTCTCTCCCCGTTGCTCTCTGTCCGCATTGCTCTCTGTCCCTGTTGCTCTCAGTCCCCCTTGCTCTCTCTCCCATTGCTCTCTGTCCCCATTGCTCTCAGTCCCTGTTGCTCTCTCACCCCGTGGCTATCGCTCCCCATCGCTATTTCTGCCCATGTCTCTTTCTCCCTGTGGCTCACTCAGCCCGTGGCTGTCTCTCCCTGTGGCTATCTCTCCCCATGGCTGTCTCTCCCCGTGGCTGTCTCTCCCCGTGGCTGTCTCTCCCCATGGCTGTCTCTCCCCGTGGCTGTCTCTCCCCGTGGCTCTCTCTCCCCGTGGCTCTCTCTCCCCGTGGCTCTCTCTCCCCGTGGCTCTCTCTCCCCATGACTCTCTCACCCTGTGGCTCTCTCTCCCCGTGGCTCTCTCTCCCCGTGTCTCTCTCTGCCTGTGGCTGTCTCTCCCCCTGGCTGCCTAACCCCGTGGCTGTCTCTGCCCATGGCTCTCGCTCCCTGTGGCTCTCTCTGCCCGTGGCTCTCTCTGCCCGTGGCTCTCTCTCCCGTCTCTCTCTTTACCCGTCGTTCTTTCTCCCCGTGGCTCTCTCTCCCCATTTCTCTCTCACCATGTCACTCTCTCTCCCCGTGGCTCTTGCTCCCCGTGCCTCTCTGCCCATTGCTCTCTCTCCCCGTGGCACTGACTCCCCGTGGCTCTCGCTCCCCGTAGCTCTTGCCCCACTGCTCTCCCTCCCTGATGCTCTCCGCTCCCGTCGCTCTCCGTTCCCTGTCACTCTCCCTCCCCGTCGCTGTTGCTCCCCTTCACAGTTTCTCCCCTGCACGCCCTCTCTCCCCTTCACTCTCGCACCCTATCACATTCTCTGCCCTTGAACCTGGCTCCCCTTCAATCTCTCTCACCTTTGCCCTCTCTCCCTGTTGCACTCCCTCCCCTTCTTTCCCCCACCCCTTCCCTCTCCCACCCCTTCGCTCTTCCTCCCCTTGGCTCTCACTTGCTGTGGCTCTCTCACCTCGTGGCTCTCCCTCCCCATCGCTCTTGCTCCCCGTTGCTCTCTCTCCCTGTTGCTCTCTCTGCCCATGGCTGTCTCTCCCGTGGCTGTCTCTCGCCGTGGTTCTCTCTGGATGTGGCTGTCTCACCCCGTGGATGTCTCTCCCCGTGGCTGTTTCTACCCTTGTTTGTCACTCGGCCTTGCTCTCTCTCCCCGTTGCTCTCTGTCCGCATTGCTCTCTGTCCCCGTTGCTCTCAGTACCTGTTGCTCTCTCACCCCGTGGCTATCGCTCCCCATCTCTATTTCTGCCCCTGTCTCTTTCTCCCTGTGGCTCTCTCAGCCCGTGGCTGTCTCTCCCTGTGGCTGTCTCTCCCCGTGGCTGTCTCACCCCGTGGCAGTCTCTCCCCGTGGCTCTCTCTCCTTGTGGCTCTCTCTCCTTGTGGCTCTCTCTCCCCGTGGCTCTCTCTCCCCGTGGCTCTCTCTCCCCGTGGCCCTCTCTCCCCGTGGCTCTCTCTCCCCTTGGCTCTCTCTCCCCGTTTCTCTCTCACCCTGTCACTCTCTCTCCCCGTGGCTCTCTCTCCCCGTGGCTCTCTCTCCCCCTGGCTGACTCTCCACTTGGCTCCCTCTCACTGTGGGTCTCTCTTCAAGTGGCTTTCTCTCTCTCTCCCCGTGGCTCTCTCTCTCAGTCGCAGTGGCTCTCACTCCCCGTGGCTCTCACTCCCCTTCTTTCCTCCTCCAATTCCCTCTCGCACCCCTTCGCTCTCCCACACATTCGCTCTCACTCGCCGTTGCTCTCTCTCTGCGTGGCTCTCACTCCCCATCGCTCACACTCGCCAATGCTCTCTCTCCCACTTGTTCACACTCCCCGTGGCTGTCTCTCCCCATGGCTGTCGCTTGGCCTTGCTCTCTCTCCCCGTAGCTTTCTGTCCCCAATGCTCCCTGTCCCCATTGCTCTCAGTCCCCTTTGCTCTCTCTCCCCATTGCTGCCTCTTCCCGTTTCTCTCACTCCCTGTGTCTCTCACTCCCCGTGTCTCTCGCTCCCCGTGGCTGTCTCTACGCGTGGCTGTCTCTCCCATTGGCTGTCTCTCCCCGTGGCTCTCTCTCCCCGTGGCTCTCTCTCCCCGTGGCTCTCTCTCCCCGTGGCTCTCTCTCCCCGTGGCTCTCTCTCCCTGTGGCTCTCTCCCCCCGTGGCTCTCTCTCCCCGTGGCTGTCTCTCCCCATGTCTGTCGCTCGGCCATTCTCTATCTCCCCGTGGCTCTCTGTCCGCATTGCTCTCTGTCCCTGTTGCTCTCAGTCCCCGTTGCTTGCTCACCCATTGCTCTCTTTAACATTGCTCTCTCTCCCCATTGCTCTCTCTCCCCGTGGCTCTCTCTCCCTGTGGCTCTCTCTCCCTGTGGCTGTCTCTCCATGTGGCTGTCTCTCCCTTGGCTGTCTCTCTCCATGGCTGCCTCTCCCCGTGGCTGTCTCTCCCCATGGCTTTCTCTCCCCGTGGCTGTCTCTCCCCGTGGCTCTCTCTCCCCGTGGCTCCCTCTCCCCATGGCTCTCTCTCCCCATGTTTCTCGCTCTCTGTCTCTCTCTCTATCCCTCTCCTTGGCTCTCTCTCTCGCTCCCCATGGAACTCACTCCCCATGGCACTTCCTCCCCTTGTCTCTCTCTCCCCGTGGCTTCGCACCCCGAGGCTGCTGCTCCACGTGGCTCTCGCTCCCCTTCTCTCTCCCTCCCTGTCGCTCTCTTTCCCCATCGCTCTCCCTCCCCTTCTTTACCCCTCCACTTACCTCTCCCTCACCTTCGCTCTCCCTCCCCTTCACTCTCACTCACCGTGGCTCTCTCTTCGCAAGTCTCTCCCTCCCCGTTGCATGTTCTCACAGTTGATCTCTCCCAGTTGTTCTCTCTCCCCATGGCTGTCTCTCCCCATGGCTGACACTCACCATTGCTCTCTCTCCCTGTTGCTCTCTGTCCCTGTTGCTCTCTGTCCACATTGCCATTTGTCCGCGTGGCTCTCTCTCCCACTGCTCTCTCTCCAGCTGCTCTCTCTCCCTGTTGCTCTCTCTCCCCTTCGCTCTTTCTCTATGTGGCTCTCTCTCCCCTTGGCACTAGCTCCCCCTGCATTTCTCTCCCTGTGGCTCTCTCTCCTCGGGACTCTCTCTCCCCGTGGCTCACTCTCCACTTGGCTGTCTCTCCCCGTGGCTCTCTCTCCCCATAGCTCTCTCTCCCCGTGGCTCTCTCTCCCCATCGATCTCTCTGCCCGTGGCTCTCTCTCATCGTGCCTTTCTCTCCCCGTCACTCTCTCTCCCCGTGGCCCTCTCTCCCCGCGGCTCTCTCTCCCTGTGGCTCTCTCTCCCCGTGGCTCTCTCACCGTGGCTGTCACTACCCGTGGCTGACTCTCCGCTTGGCTCTCTCTCCCCATGGCTCTCCCTCCCCGTGGCTATCTCGTTTCATGGCTCTCTCTCCCCGCGGCTGTCTCACCCCGTAGCTGTCTCTCCCCGTGGGTCTCTCTGCCCGTGATACTCTCTCCCCGGGGCCGTCTCTCGCCGTGGCTCTTTCTCCCCATTGCTCTCTCTCCCCGTGGCTCTCTCTCCCCGTGGCTCACCCTCCCGGTGGCTCTCTCACCCCATGGCTCTCTCTCCCCATATCGCACACTTATCGTGGCTTTCTCTCCCCATCGGTCTCTCTCCCCGTGGCTCTCTCTCCCCGTGGCTCTCTCTGCCTGTGGCTCTCTCTTGCCATTTCTCTCTCACCCCATCGCTCTCTCTCCTCGTGGCTCTCTCTTCCCGTGGCTCTCTCTCCCCGTGGCTCTCTCTCCCTGTGGCTCTCTCTCCCGGTGGCTCTCTCTCCCTGTGGCACTCGCTCCCCGTGGCTCTCGCTCCCCGTGGCTTCGCTCCCCGTGGCTCTCGCTCACCGTGGCTCTCACTCACCGTGGCTCTCATTCCCAGGCTCTCTCTCTCTCCCTCCCCGTGGCTCTCTTTCTCGCTCGTGGTGGCTCTCGCTCCCCGTGGCTATTGTTCCCCTTCATTCCCCCTCCAATTCCCTCTCCCACCCTTTTGTTTTCTGTCCTCTTCGCTTTCACTTGCTGTTGCTCTCTCTCCGCTTGGCACTACCTCCCCATCGCTCACGCTCGCCGATGCTCTCTCTCCCAGTTGTTTGCTCTCCCTGTGGCTGCCTCTCCCGGAGGCTCTCTCTCCCCGTGGCTCTCTCACACCGTAGCTCTCTCTCCCCGTGGCTCTCTCTCGCCGTGGCTCTCTCTCCTCGTGGCTCTCTCTCCCCATGGCTCATTCTCCCCGTGGTTCTCTCTCCCCGTGGCTATCTCTCCCCATGGATGCCTTTCAGCCTTGCTCTCTCTCCCCGTTGCTCTCTATCCGCATTGCTCTCTGTCCCTGTTACTCTCAGTCCCCGTTGCTCTCCCTCCCGTTGCTCTCTCTCACATTGCTCTCTCACCTCGTTGCTATCTCTCCCCGTTGCTGTCTCTCCCCGTTGTTCTCTTTCCCTGTTGCTCTCTCTCTCCATGGCTGTCTCTCCCCATGGCTGTCGCTCCCCTTGGCTGTCTCTCCCCGTGACTGCCTCTCCCCGTGGCTGCCTCTCCCTATGGCTCTCTCTCCCCGTGGCTCTCTCTCCCCGGGGCTGTCTCTCCCCAGGGTTGTCTTTCCCCGGGGCTGTCTCTACCCGTGGCTCTCTCTCCCCATGGCTCTCTCTGCCCTTGGCTCTCTCTGCCCATGGTTCTCTCTGCCCGTGGCTCTCTCTCCCCGGGGCTCTCACTCCCCGGGGCTCTCTCTCCCCGGGGCTGTCTCTCCCCGGGGCGGTCTCTCCCCGGGGCTCTCTCTCCCCATGGCTCTCTCTCCCCGTGGCTCTATCTCCCCGTGGGTCTCGCTCCCCATGGCTCTCGCTCTCTGTCTCTCTCTCTCTCCCTCCCCTTGGCTCTCTCTCTCGCTCCCCATGGCACTCGCTCCCCGTGGCGCTCGCTCGCCGTGTCTCTCACTCCCCGTGTCTTCGCACCCTGAGGATCTTGCTCCCCGTGCCTCTCGCTCCCCTTCTCTCTCGCTCCCTGTCACTCTCCTGCCACATTGCTATCCCTCCCCTTCTTTACCCCTCCACTTACCTCTCCCTCCTGTTCGCTCTCCCTCCCCTTCGATCTCACTCGCCGATGCTCTCTCTCCCAGTTGTTCGCTCTCCCTGTGGCTGTCGCTCGGCCTTGCTCTCTCTCCCCATTGCTCTCTGTCCTCGTTGCTATCAGTCCCAGTTGCTGTCTCTCCCCGTTGCTGTCTCTCCCCGTTGTTCTCTCTCCCCGTTGTTCTCTCTCCCCGTGGCTGACTCTCCCCTTGGCTGTCTCTCCCCTTGGCTGTCTGTCCCCTTGGCTGTCTCTCCCAGAGGCTCTCTCTCCCCGTGGCTCTCTCTCCCTGTGGCTGTCTCTCCCCATGGCTGTCGCTCGGCATTGCTCTCTATCCCCGCTGCTCTCTGTCCGCATTGCTCTCTGTGCCCGTGCTGTAAATCCCCGTTGCTCTCTCTCCCGTTGCTCTCTCTCACATTGCTCACTCTCCCCGTTGCTGTCTGTCCCCGTTGCTCTCTCGCTCCGTGGCTGTCTCTCCCCGTGGCTGAATCTCCCAGTGGCTGTCTCTCCCCATGGCTGTCGCTCCCCTTGGCTGTCTCTCCCCGTGGCTGCCACTCCCCGTGCCTGTCTCTCCCCATGGCTTTCTCACCCCGTGGCACTCTCTCCCTGGGGCTGTCTCTCCCCGGGGCTGTCTCTCCCGGGGTCTGTCTCTCCCCGGGTCTGTCTCTCCCCAGGTCTGTCTGTCCCATTGGTTGTCTCTCCCTGAGGCTCTCTCTCCCCGTCACTCTCTCTCCCCGTGGCCCTCTCTCCCTGCGGCTCTCTCTCCCTGTGGCTCTCTCTCCCCGTGGCTCTCTCTCACCGTGGCTGTCACTACCCGTGGCTGACTCTCCGCTTAGCTCTCTCTCCCCATGGCTCTCCCTCCCCATGGCTATCTCGTCTCATGGCTCTCTCTCCCCGCGGCTGTCTCACCTCGTAGCTGTCTCTCCCCGTGGGTCTCTCTGCCCGTGATACTCTCTCCCCGGGGCCGTCTCTCCCCGGGGCCGTCTCTCCCCGTTGCTCTTTCTCCCCATTGCTCTCTCTCCCCGTGGCTCTCTCTCCCCGTGGCTCACCCTCCCGGTGGCTCTCTCACCCCATGGCTCTCTCTCACCATATCGCACACTTATCGTGGCTTTCTCTCCCCATCGGTCTCTCTCCCCGTGGCTCTCTCTCCCCGTGGCTCTCTCTCCCCGTGGCTCTCTCTGCCTGTGGCTCTCTCTTGCCATTTCTCTCTCACCCCATCGCTCTCTCTCCTCGTGGCTCTCTCTTCCCGTGGCTCTCTCTCCCCGTGGCTCTCTCTCCCTGTGGCTCTCTCTCCCGGTGGCTCTCTCTCCCTGTGGCACTCGCTCCCCGTGGCTCTCGCTCCCCGTGGCTCTCGCTCCCCGTGGCTTCGCTCCCCGTGGCTCTCGCTCACCGTGGCTCTCATTCACCGTGGCTCTCATTCCCAGGCTCTCTCTCTCTCTCCCTCCCCGTGGCTCTCTTTCTTGCTCGTGGTGGCTCTCGCTCCCCGTGGCTATTGTTCCCCTTCATTCACCCTCCAATTCCCTCTCCCACCCTTTTGTTTTCTGTCCTCTTCGCTTTCACTTGCTGTTGCTCTCTCTCCGCTTGGCACTACCTCCCCATCGCTCACGCTCGCCGATGCTCTCTCTCCCAGTTGTTTGCTCTCCCTGTGGCTGCCTCTCCCGGAGGCTCTCTCTCCCCGTGGCTCTCTCACACCGTAGCTCTCTCTCCCCGTGGCTCTCTCTCGCCGTGGCTCTCTCTCCTCGTGGCTCTCTCTCCCCATGGCTCATTCTCCCCGTGGTTCTCTCTCCCCGTGGCTATCTCTCCCCATGGATGCCTTTCGGCCTTGCTCTCTCTCCCCGTTGCTCTCTATCCGCATTGCTCTCTGTCCCTGTTACTCTCAGTCCCCGTTGCTCTCCCTCCCGTTGCTCTCTCTCACATTGCTCTCTCACCTCGTTGCTATCTCTCCCCGTTGCTGTCTCTTCCCGTTGTTCTCTTTCCCTGTTGCTCTCTTTCTCCATGGCTGTCTCTCCCCATGGCTGTCGCTCCCCTTGGCTGTCTCTCCCCGTGACTGCCTCTCCCCGTGGCTGCCTCTCCCTATGGCTCTCTCTCCCCGTGGCTCTCTCTCCCCGGGGCTGTCTCTCCCCAGGGTTGTCTTTCCCCGGGGCTGTCTCTACCCGTGGCTCTCTCTCCCCATGGCTCTCTCTGCCCTTGGCTCTCTCTGCCCATGGTTCTCTCTGCCCGTGGCTCTCTCTCCCCGTGGCTGTCCCTCCCCGGGGCTGTGTCTCCCCGGGGCTGTCTCTCCCCGGGGCTGTCTCTCCCCGGGGCTCTCACTCCCCGGGGCTCTCTCTCCCCGGGGCGGTCTCTCCCCGGGGCGGTCTCTCCCCGGGGCTGTCTCTCCCCAGAGCTCTCTCTCCCCATGGCTCTCTCTCCCCGTGGCTCTATCTCCCCGTGGGTCTCGCTCCCCATGGCTCTCGCTCTCTGTCTCTCTCTCTCTCCCTCCCCTTGGCTCTCTCTCTCGCTCCCCATGGCACTCGCTCCCCGTGGCGCTCGCTCGCCGTGTCTCTCACTCCCCGTGTCTTCGCACCCTGAGGATCTTGCTCCCCGTGCCTCTCACTCCCCTTCTCTCTTGCTCCCTGTCACTCTCCTGCCACGTTGCTATCCCTCCCCTTCTTTACCCCTCCACTTACCTCTCCCTCCTGTTCGCTCTCCCTCCCCTTCGATCTCACTCGCCGATGCTCTCTCTCCCAGTTGTTCGCTCTCCCTGTGGCTGTCGCTCGGCCTTGCTCTCTCTCCCCATTGCTCTCTGTCCTCGTTGCTATCAGTCCCAGTTGCTGTCTCTCCCCGTTGCTGTCTCTCCCCGTTGTTCTCTCTCCCCGTTGTTCTCTCTCCCCGTGGCTGACTCTCCCCTTGGCTGTCTCTCCCCTTGGCTGTCTCTCCCCTTGGCTGTCTCTCCCCTTGTCTGTCTCTCCCAGAGGCTCTCTCTCCCTGTGGCTCTCTCTCCCTGTGGCTCTCTCTCCCTGTGGCTGTCTCTCCCCATGGCTGTCGCTCGGCATTGCTCTCTATCCCCGCTGCTCTCTGTCCGCATTGCTCTCTGTGCCCGTTGCTGTAAATCCCCGTTGCTCTCTCTCCCGTTGCTCTCTCTCACATTGCTCACTCTCCCCGTTGCTGTCTGTCCCCGTTGCTCTCTCGCTCCGTGGCTGTCTCTACCCGTGGCTGAATCTCCCAGTGGCTGTCTCTCCCCATGGCTGTCGCTCCCCTTGGCTGTCTCTCCCTGTGGCTGCCACTCCCCGTGCCTGTCTCTCCCCATGGCTTTCTCACCCCGTGGCTCTCTCTCCCTGGGGCTGTCTCTCCCCGGGGCTGTCTCTCCCCGGGTCTGTCTCTCCCCGGGTCTGTCTCTCCCCGGGTCTGTCTGTCCCATTGGTTGTCTCTCCCCCTGGCTCTCTCTCCCCCTGGCTCTCTCTCCCCCTGGCTCTCTCTCCCCCTGGCTCTCTCTCCCCCTGGCTCTCTCTCCCCGTGGCTCTCTCTCCCCATGGCTGTCTCTCCCCATGTTAGTCGCTCGGCCTTGCTCTCTCTCCGCATTGCTCTCTGTCCGCATTGCTCTCTGTCCCCGTTGCTCTAAGTTCCCGTTGCTCTCTCTCCCGAAGCTCTCTCTCACATTGCTCTCTCTCCCCTTTGCTCTCTCTCCCTGTTGCTGTCTCTCCCGGTTGCTCAATCTCTCTGTGGCTGTCTCTGCCCATGGCTGTCTCTCCCCGTGGCTGTCTCTCCCCCTGCCTCTCTCTCCCCGTGACTCTCTCTCCCCGTGGCTCACTCTCCACTTGGCTCTCTCTCCCCGTGGCTTTCTCTCCCCATAGCTCTCTCTCCCCGTGGCTTTCTCTCCCCATGTCTCTCTCTCATCGTGCCTTTCTCTCCCTGTGGCTCTCTCTCACCATCGATCTCTCTGCCCTTGGCTCTCTCTCATCGTGCCTTTCTCTCCCCGTCGTTCTCTCTCCCCGTGGCCCTCTTCCCCGCGGCTCTCTCTCCCTGTGGCTCTCTCTCCCCATGGCTGTCTCTCCCCATGTTAGTTGCTCGGCCTTGCTCTCTCTCCGCATTGCTCTCTGTCCGCATTGCTCTCTGTCCCTGTTGCTCTAAGTCCCCGTTTCTCTCTCTCCCGAAGCTCTCTCTCACGTTGCTCTCTCTCCCCTTTGCTCGCTCTCCCTGTTGCTGTCTCTCCCGGTTGCTCAATCTCTCTGTGGCTGTCTCTGCCCATGGCTGTCTCTCCCCCTGCCTTTCTCTCCCCGTGGCTCTCTCTCCCCGTGACTCTCTATCCCCGTGGCTCACTCTCCACTTGGCTCTCTCTCCCCGTTGCTCTCTCTCCCCATAGCTCTCTCTCCCCGTGGCTCTCTCTCCCCGTGGCTCTCTCTCCCCATGTCTCTCTCTTATCGTGCCTTTCTCTCCCTGTGGTTCTCTCTCACCATCGATCTCTCTGCCCTTGGCTCTCTCTCATCGTGCCTTTCTCTCCCCGTCGCTCTCTCTCCCTGTGGCCCTCTTCGCCGCGGCTCTCTCTGCCCGTGGCTATCTCATCTCATGGCTCTCTCTCCCCGCAGCTGTCTCACCCCGCGGCTGTCTCTCCCCGTGGCTCTTTCTCCTCATTGCTCTCTCTCCCTGTGGCTCTCTCTCCCCATCGATCTCTCTGCCCGTGGCTCTCTCTCATCGTGCCTTTCTCTCCCCGTCACTCTCTCTCCCCGTGGCCCTCTCTCCCCGCGGCTCTCTCTCCCTGTGGCTCTCTCTCCCCGTGGCTCTCTCTCACCGTGGCTGTCACTACCCGTGGCTGACTCTCCGCTTGGCTCTCTCTCCCCATGGCTCTCCCTCCTCATGGCTATCTCGTCTCATGGCTCTCTTTCCCCGCGGCTGTCTCACCCCGTAGCTGTCTCTCCCCGTGCGTCTCTCTGCCCGTGATACTCTCTCCCCGGGGCCGTCTCTCCCCGGCGCCGTCTCTCCCCGTGGCTCTTTCTCCCCATTGCTCTCTCTCCCCGTGGCTCTCTCTCCCCGTGGCTCACCCTCCCGGTGGCTCTCTCACCCCATGGCTCTCTCTCCCCATATCGCACACTTATCGTGGCTTTCTCTCCCCATCGGTCTCTCTCCCCGTGGCTCTCTCTCCCCGTGGCTCTCTCTGCCTGTGGCTCTCTCTTGCCATTTCTCTCTCACCCCATCGCTCTCTCTCCCCGTGGCTCTCTCTTCCCGTGGCTCTCTCTCCCCGTGGCTCTCTCTCCCTGTGGCTCTCTCTCCCGGTGGCTCTCTCTCCCTGTGGCACTCGCTCCCCGTGGCTCTCGCTCCCCATGGCTTCGCTCCCCGTGGCTCTCGCTCACCGTGGCTCTCACTCACCGTGGCTCTCATTCCCAGGCTCTCTCTCTCTCCCTCCCCGTGGCTCTCTTTCTCGCTCGTGGTGGCTCTCGCTCCCCGTGGCTATTGTTCCCCTTCATTCCTCCTCCAATTCCCGCTCCCACCCTTTTGTTTTCTGTCCTCTTCGCTTTCACTTGCTGTTGCTCTCTCTCCGCTTGGCACTACCTACCCATCGCTCACGCTCGCCGATGCTCTCTCTCCCAGTTGTTTGCTCTCCCTGTGGCTGCCTCTCCCGGAGGCTCTCTCTCCCCGTGGCTCTCTCACACCGTAGCTCTCTCTCCCCGTGGCTCTCACTCGCCGTGGCTCCCTCTCCTCGTGGCTCTCTCTCCCCATGGCTCATTCTCCTCATGGTTCTCTCTCCCCGTGGCTATCTCTCCCCATGGATGCCTTTCGGCCTTGCTCTCTCTCCCCATTGCTCTCTATCCGCATTGCTCTCTGTCCCTGTTACTCTCAGTCCCCGTTGCTCTCCCTCCCGTTGCTCTCTCTCACATTGCTCTTTCACCTCGTTGCTATCTCTCCCCGTTGCTGTCTCTCCCCGTTGTTCTCTTTCCCTGTTGCTCTCTCTCTCCATGGCTGTCTCTCCCCATGGCTGTCGCTCCCCTTGGCTGTCTCTCCCCGTGACTGCCTCTCCCCGTGGCTGCCTCTCCCTATGGTTCTCTCTCCCCGTGGCTCTCTCTCCCCGGGGCTGTCTCTCCCCAGGGTTGTCTTTCCCCGGGGCTGTCTCTACCCGTGGCTCTCTCTCCCCATGGCTCTCTCTGCCCTTGGCTCTCTCTGCCCATGGTTCTCTCTGCCCGTGGCTCTCTCTCCCCGTGGCTGTCCCTCCCCGGGGCTGTGTCTCCCCGGGGCTGTC
The DNA here is from genome assembly GCA_026770705.1 of Isurus oxyrinchus. Classification (NCBI taxonomy): domain Eukaryota; kingdom Metazoa; phylum Chordata; class Chondrichthyes; order Lamniformes; family Lamnidae; genus Isurus; species Isurus oxyrinchus. The sequence goes on along the minus strand of JANJGN010000004.1, from coordinate 83,242,867 downwards.
TCTCCCCGGGGCTCTCACTCCCCGGGGCTCTCTCTCCCCGGGGCTGTCTCTCCCCGGGGCGGTCTCTCCCCGGGGCTGTCTCTCCCCGGGGCTCTCTCTCCCCATGGCTCTCTCTCCCCGTGGCTCTATCTCCCCGTGGGTCTCGCTCCCCATGGCTCTCGCTCTCTGTCTCTCTCTCTCTCCCTCCCCTTGGCTCTCTCTCTCACTCCCCATGGCACACGCTCCCCGTGGCGCTCGCTCGCCGTGTCTCTCACTCCCCGAGTCTTCGCACCCTGAGGATCTTGCTCCCCGTGCCTCTCGCTCCCCTTCTCTCTCGCTCCCTGTCACTCTCCTGCCACGTTGCTATCCCTCCCCTTCTTTACCCCTCCACTTACCTCTCCCTCCTGTTCGCTCTCCCTCCCCTTCGATCTCACTCGCCGATGCTCTCTCTCCCAGTTGTTCGCTCTCCCTGTGGCTGTCGCTCGGCCTTGCTCTCTCTCCCCATTGCTCTCTGTCCTCGTTGCTATCAGTCCCAGTTGCTGTCTCTCCCCGTTGCTGTCTCTCCCCGTTGTTCTCTCTCCCCGTTGTTCTCTCTCCCCGTGGCTGACTCTTCCCTTGGCTGTCTCTCCCCTTGGCTGTCTCTCCCCTTGGCTGTCTCTCCCCTTGGCTGTCTCTCCCAGAGGCTCTCTCTCCCCGTGGCTCTCTCTCCCTGTGGCTGTCTCTCCCCATGGCTGTCGCTCGGCATTGCTCTCTATCCCCGCTGCTCTCTGTCCGCATTGCTCTCTGTGCCCGTTGCTGTAAATCCCAGTTGCTCTCTCTCCCGTTGCTCTCTCTCACATTGCTCACTCTCCCCGTTGCTGTCTGTCCCCGTTGCTCTCTCGCTCCGTGGCTGTCTCTCCCCGTGGCTGAATCTCCCAGTGGCTGTCTCTCCCCATGGCTGTCGCTCCCCTTGGCTGTCTCTCCCCGTGGCTGCCACTCCCCGTGCCTGTCTCTCCCCATGGCTTTCTCACCCCGTGGCTCTCTCTCCCTGGGGCTGTCTCTCCCCGGGGCTGTCTCTCCCCGGGTCTGTCTCTCCCCGGGTCTGTCTCTCCCCGGGTCTGTCTGTCCCATTGGTTGTCTCTCCCCCTGGCTCTCTCTCCCCCTGGCTCTCTCTCCCCCTGGCTCTCTCTCCCCGTGGCTCTCTCTCCCCATGGCTGTCTCTCCCCATGTTAGTCGCTCGGCCTTGCTCTCTCTCCGCATTGCTCTCTGTCCGCATTGCTCTCTGTCCCCGTTGTTCTAAGTTCCGTTGCTCTCTCTCCCGAAGCTCTCTCTCACATTGCTCTCTCTCCCCTTTGCTCTCTCTCCCTGTTGCTGTCTCTCCCGGTTGCTCAATCTCTCTGTGGCTGTCTCTGCCCATGGCTGTCTCTCCCCGTGGCTGTCTCTCCCCCTGCCTCTCTCTCCCCGTGACTCTCTCTCCCCGTGGCTCACTCTCCACTTGGCTCTCTCTCCCCGTGGCTTTCTCTCCCCATAGCTCTCTCTCCCCGTGGCTTTCTCTCCCCATGTCTCTCTCTCATCGTGCCTTTCTCTCCCTGTGGCTCTCTCTCACCATCGATCTCTCTGCCCTTGGCTCTCTCTCATCGTGCCTTTCTCTCCCCGTCGTTCTCTCTCCCCGTGGCCCTCTTCCCCGCGGCTCTCTCTCCCTGTGGCTCTCTCTCCCCATGGCTGTCTCTCCCCATGTTAGTTGCTCGGCCTTGCTCTCTCTCCGCATTGCTCTCTGTCCGCATTGCTCTCTGTCCCCGTTGCTCTAAGTCCCCGTTTCTCTCTCTCCCGAAGCTCTCTCTCACGTTGCTCTCTCTCCCCTTTGCTCGCTCTCCCTGTTGCTGTCTCTCCCGGTTGCTCAATCTCTCTGTGGCTGTCTCTGCCCATGGCTGTCTCTCCCCCTGCCTCTCTCTCCCCGTGGCTCTCTCTCCCCGTGACTCTCTATCCCCGTGGCTCACTCTCCACTTGGCTCTCTCTCCCCGTTGCTCTCTCTCCCCATAGCTCTCTCTCCCCGTGGCTCTCTCTCCCCGTGGCTCTCTCTCCCCATGTCTCTCTCTTATCGTGCCTTTCTCTCCCTGTGGTTCTCTCTCACCATCGATCTCTCTGCCCTTGGCTCTCTCTCATCGTGCCTTTCTCTCCCCGTCGCTCTCTCTCCCTGTGGCCCTCTTCGCCGCGGCTCTCTCTGCCCGTGGCTATCTCATCTCATGGCTCTCTCTCCCCGCAGCTGTCTCACCCCGCGGCTGTCTCTCCCCGTGGCACTCTCTGCCCGTGATACTCTCTCCCCAGGGCCCTCTCTCCCCGGGGCCGTCTCTCCCCATGGCTCTTTCTCCTCATTGCTCTCTCTCCCCGTGGCTCTCTCTCCGCGTGGCTCACCCTCCCGGTGGCTCTCTCTCCCTGTGGCTCTCTCACCCCATGGCTCTCTCTCCCCATATCGTGCACTTATCGTGGCTTTCTCTCCCCATGGGTCTCTCTCCCCGTGGTTCTCTCTCCCCGTGGCTCTCTCTGCCCGTGGCTCTCTCTTGCCGTTTCTCTCTCACCCCATCGCTCTCTCTCCCCGTGGCTCTCTCTTCCCGTGGCTCTCTCTCCCCGTGGCTCTCTCTCCCCGTCGCTCTCTCTCCCCATGGCACTCGCTCCCCGTGGCTCGCACTCCCCGTGGCTCTCGCTCCCCGTGGCTCTCGCTCCCCGTGGCTCTCGCTCCCTGTGGCTCTCGCTCACCATGGCTCTCGCTCACCGTGGCTCTCATTCCCAGGCTCTCTCTCTCTCCCTCCCCGTGGCTCTCTTTCTCGCTCGTAGTGGCTCTCGCTCCCGGTGGCTATTGTTCCCCTTCATTCCCCCTCCAATTCCCTCTCCCACCTTTTTGTTTTCTGTCCTCTTCGCTTTCACTTGCTGTTGCTCTCTCTCCGCTTGGCACTACCTCCCCATCGCTCATGCTCGCCGATGCTCTCTCACCCAGTTGTTTGCTCTCCCTGTGGCTGCCTCTCCCGGAGGCTCTCTCTCCCCGTGGCTGTCTCTCCCCCTGCCTTTCTCTCCCCGTGGCTCTCTCTCCCCGTGACTCTCTCTCCCCGTGGCTCACTCTCCACTTGGCTCTCTCTCCCCGTTGCTCTCTCTCCCCATAGCTCTCTCTCCCCGTGGCTCTCTCTCCCCATGTCTCTCTCTCATCGTGCCTTTCTCTCCCTGTGGCTCTCTCTCCCCATCGATCTCTCTGCCCATGGCTCTCTCTCATCGTGCCTTTCTCTCCCCGTTGCTCTCTCTCCCCGTGGCCATCTTCGCCACGGCTCTCTCTCGCCGTGGCTCTTTCTCACCGTGCCGGTCACTACCCGTGGCTGACCCTCCGCTTGGCTCTCTCTCCCCGTGGCTATCTCGTCTCATGGCTCTCTCTCCCCGCGGCTGTCTCACCCCGCGGCTGTCTCTCCCCATGGCTCTCTCTGCCCGTGATACTCTCTCCCCAGGGCCGTCACTCCCCGGGGCCATCTCTCCCCGTGGCTCTTTCTCCCCTTTGCTCTCTCTCCCCGTGGCTCTCTCTCCGCGTGGCTCACCCTCCCGGTGGCTCTCTCTCCCCATGGCTGTCTCACCCCATGACTCTCTCTCCACATATTGCGCACTTATCGTGGCTTTCTCTCCCCATGGGTCAATCTCCCCGTGGGTCTCTCTCCCCGTGGCTCTGTCTGCCCGTGGCTCTCTCTTGCCGTTTCTCTCTCACCCCATCGCTCTCTCTCCCCGTGGCTCTCTCTTCCCGTGGCTCTCTCTCCCCGTGGCTCTCTCTCCCCGTGGCTCTCTCTCCCCGTGGCTCACTCTCCCAGTGGCTCTCTCTCCCCGTGGCACTCGCTCCCCATGGCTCACGCTCCCTGTGGCTCTCACTCCCCGTGGCTCTCGCTCCCTGTGGCTCTCGCTCACTGTGGCTCTCATTCCCAGGCTCTCTCTCTCTCCCTCCCCGTGGCTCTCTTTCTCGCTCGTAGTGGCTCTCGCTCCCCGTGGCTATTGTTCCCCTTCATTCCCCCTCCAATTCCCTCTCCCACCCTTTTGTTTTCTGTCCTCTTCGCTTTCACTTGCTGTTGCTCTCTCTCCGCTTGGTTCTACCTCCCCATCGCTCATGCCCGCCGATGCTCTCTCACCCAGTTGTTCGCTCTCCCTGTGGCTGCCTCTCCTGGAGGCTCTCTCTCCCCGTGGCTCTCTCACACCGTGGCTCTATCTCGCCGTGGCTATCTCTCCCCATGGATTCCTTTCGGCCTTGCTCTCTCTCCCCGTTGCTCTCTATCCGCATTGCTCTCTGTCCCTGTTACTCTCAGTCCCCGTTGCTCTCCCTCCCGTTGCTGTCTCTGACATTGCGCTCTCACCTCGTTGCTATCTCTCCCCGTTGCTGTCTCTCCCCGTTGTTCTCTCTCCCTGTTGCTCTCTCTCTCCATCGCTGTCTCTCCCCGTGGCTATCTCTCCCCGTGGCTGTCGCTCCCCTTGGCTGTCTCTCCCCGTGACTGCCTCTCCCCGTGGCTGCCTCTCCCTATGGCTCTCTCTCCCCGTGGCTCTCTCTCCCCGGGGCTGTCTCTCCCCAGGGTTGTCTTTCCCCGTGGCTCTCTCTGCCCATGGCTCTCTCTGCCCATGGTTCTCTCTGCCCGTGGCTCTCTCTCCCCGTGGCTGTTGCTCCCTGGGGCTGTCGCTCTCCGGTGCTCTCTCTCCCTGCGGCTCTCTCTCCCCAGGGTTCTCTCTCCCCGGGGCTGTCTCTCCCCGGGGCTGTCTCTCCCCGGGGCTGTCTCTCCCCGGGCTGTCTCTCCCTGGGGCTGTCTCTCCCCGGGTCTCTCTCTCCCCGTGGCTCTATCTCCCCTGGTTCTCGCTCCCCATTGCTCTCGCTCTCTGTCTCTCTCTCTCTCCCTCCCCTTGGCTCTCTCTCTCACTCCCCATGGCACTCGCTCCCCGTGGTGCTCGCTAGCCGTGTCTCTCACTCCCCGTGGCTTCGCACCCTGAGGATCTTGCTCCCCGTGCCTCTCGCTCCCCTTCTCTCTCCCTCCCTGTCACTCTCCTGCCACGTTGCTATCCCTCCCCTTCTTTACCCCTCCACTTACCTCTCCCTCCTGTTCGCTCTCCCTCCCCTTCGCTCTCACTCGCCGATGCTCTCTCTCCCAGTTGTTCGCTCTCCCTGTGGCTGTCACTCGGCCTTGCTCTCTCTCCCCATTGCTCTCTGTCCTCATTGCTATCAGTCGCAGTTGCTCTCTCTCTCCGTTGCTGTCTCTCCCCGTTGTTCTCTCTCCCCGTGGCTCTCTCTCCCTGTGGCTGACTCTCCCCTTGGCTGTCTCTCCCCTTGGCTGTCTCTCCCCGTGGCTCTCTCTTCCCGTGGCTCTCTCTCCCCGTGGCTCTCTCTCCCTGTGGCTGTCTCTCCCCATGGCTGTCGCTCGGCATTTCTCTCTCTCCCCACTGCTCTCTTTCCGCATTGCTCTCTGTGCCCGTTGCTGTAAATCCCCGTTGCTCTCTCTCCCATTGCTCTCTCTCACATTGCTCACTCGCCCAGTTGCTGTCTGTCCCCGTTGCTCTCTCTCTCCGTGGCTGTCTCACCCCGTGGCTGTCTCTCCCAGTGGCTGTCTCTCCCCGTGCCTGTCTCTCCCCATGGCTCTCTCACCCCGTGGCTCTCTCTCCCTGGGGCTGTCTCTCCCCGGGTCTGTCTCTCCCCGGGGCTGTCTCTCCCCGTGGCTGTCTGTCCCATTGGTTGTCTCTCCCTGAGGCTCTCTCTTCCTGTGGCACTCTCTCCCCCTGGCTCTCTCTCCCCCTGGCTCTCTCTCCCCGTGGCTCTCTCTCCCCATGGCTATCTCTCCCCATGTTAGTCGCTCGGCTTGCTCTCTCTCCACGTTGCTCTCTGTCCGCATTGCTCTCTGTCCCCGTTGCTCTCTCTCCCGAAGCTCTCTCTCACATTGCTCTCTCTCCCTGTTGCTGTCTCTCCCCGTTGCTCAATCTCTCTGTGGCTGTCTCTCCCCGTGGCTGTCTCTCCCCGTGGCTGTCTCTCCCCGTGGCTGTCTCTCCCCGTGGCTGTCTCTCCCCGTGGCTGTCTCTCCCCGTGGCTGTCTCTCCCCGTGGCTGTCTCTCCCCGTGGCTGTCTCTCCCCGTGGCTGTCTCTCCCCGTGGCTGTCTCTCCCCGTGGCTGTCTCTCCCCGTGGCTGTCTCTCCCCATGGCAGTCTCTCCCCATGTTAGTCACTCGGCCATGCTCTCTCTCTGCGTTGCTCTCTGTCCGCATTGCTCTCTGTCCCCGTTGCTCTAAGTCCCCGTTGCTCTCTCTCCCGAAGCTCTCTCTCACATTGCTCTCTCTCCCCGTTGCTCTCTCTCCCTGTTGCTGTCTCTCCCCGTTGCTCAATCCCTCTGTGGCTGTCTCTCCCCGTGGCTGTCTCTCCCCGTTGCTGTCTCTCCCCGTTGCTGTCTCTCCCCGTGGCTGTCTCTCCCCGTGGCTGTCTCTCCCCGTGGCTGTCTCTCCCCGTGGCTGTCTCTCCCCGTGGCTGTCTCTCCCCGTGGCTGTCTCTCCCCGTGGCTGTCTCTCCCTGTGGCTGTCTCTCCCCATGGCAGTCTCTCCCCATGTTAGTCGCTCGGCCATGCTCTCTCTCCGCATTGCTCTCTGTCCGCATTGCTCTCTGTCCGCGTTGCTCTCTGTCCCCGTTGCTCTAAGTCCCCGTTGCTCTCTCTCCCGAAGCTCTCTCGCCCATTGCTCCCTCTCCACTTTGCTCTCTCTCCCTGTTGCTGTCTGTCCCTGTTGCTCAATCTCTCTGTGGCTGTCTCTGCCCATGGCTGTCTCTCCCCGTGGCTGTCTCTCCCCCTGCCTTTCTCTCCCCGTGGCTCTCTCTCCCCGTGACTCTCTCTCCCCGTGGCTCACTCCCAACTTGGCTCTCTCTCCCCGTTGCTCTCTCTCCCCATAGCTCTCTCTCCCCGTGGCTCTCTCTCCCCATGTCTCTCTCTCATCGTGCCTTTCTCTCCCTGTGGCTCTCTCTCCCCATCGATCTCTCTGCCCGTGGCTCTCTCTCATCCTGCCTTTCTCTCCCCGTCGCTCTCTCTCCCCGTGGCCCTCTTCGCCACGGCTCTCTCTCGCCGTGGCTCTCTCTCACCGTGCCTGTCACTACCCGTGGCTGACTCTCCGCTTGGCTCTCTCTCCCCGTGGCTATCTCGTCTCATGGCTCTCTCCCCGCGGCTGTCTCACCCCGCGGCTGTCTCTCCCCGTGGCTCTCTCTGCCCGTGATACTCTCTCCCCAGGGCCAAAACTCCCCGGGGCCATCTCTCCCCGTGGCTCTTTCTCCCCTTTGCTCTCTCTCCCCGTGGCTCTCTCTCCGCCTGGCTCACCCTCCCGGTGGCTCTCTCTCCCCATGGCTCTTTCACCCCATGGCTCTCTCTCCACATATCGCGCACTTATCGTGGCTTTCTCTCCCCATGGGTCAATCTCCCCGTGGGTCTCTCTCCCCGTGGCTCTGTCTGCCCGTGGCTCTCTCTTGCCGTTTCTCTCTCACCCCATCGGTCTCTCTCCCGGTGACTCTCTCTTCCCGTGGCTCTCTCTCCCCGTGGCTCTCTCTCCCTGTGGCTCTCTCTCCCAGTGGCTCTCTCTCCCCGTGGCATTCGCTCCCCATGGCTCACGCTCCCCGTGGCTCTCGCTCCCCGTGGCTCTCGCTCCCCGTGGCTCTCCCTCGCTGTGGCTCTCTCTTCCCATGGCTCTCTCTCCCCGTGGCTCTCTCTCCCCATGGCTGTCACTCGGCCTTGCTCTCTGTCCCCGTTTCTACCTCTCCCAATTACTCTCTGTACCCATTGTTGCTCTCGGTACCCATTGATCTCTCTCCCCGTTTCTCTCTCTCCCTGAGGCTCCCTCTCCCCGTGGCTGTCTCAACCCGTGGCTGACTCTCTCCTTGTCTGTCTCTCCCTGAGGCTTTCTCTCCCGGTGGCTCTCTAACTGTGGCTCTCTCTCCCCTTGGCTCTCTCTCCCCGTGTCTCTCTCTCCCCGTGTCTCTCTCTCCCCGTGTCTCTCTCTCCCCGTGTCTCTCTCTCCCCGTGGCTCTCTCTCCCCGTGGCTCTCTCTCCCCGTGGCTCTCTCTCCCCGTGGCTCTCTCTCCCCGTGGCTCTCTCTCCCCGTGGCTCTCTCTCCCCGTGGCTCTCTCTCCCCGTGGCTCTCTCTCCCCGTGGCTCTCTCTCCCCGTGGCTCTCTCTCCCCGTGGCTCTCTCTCCCCGTGGCTCTCTCTCCCCGTGGCTCTCTCTCCCCGTGGCTCTCTCTCCCCGTGGCTCTCTCTCCCCGTGGCTCTCTCTCCCCATGGCTCTCGCTCCCCATTTCTCTCTCTCCCATTTGATCTCTCTCCCCGTGGCTCTCTCTCCCAGTGGCACTCTCTCCCCATGGTTCTCTCTCCCCTTGGATCTCACTCCCCGTGCCTCTTTCTTCCCGTGGCTCTCCCTCCCCGTGGCTCTCTCTCCAGGTGACTCTCTCTGTCCCCATGGCTGTGTCTCCCCGTCCTCTCTCTCTGCACATCTCTCTCGCTCCCCATTGCTGTCTCTACCCGTGGCTGTCTCTCCCCGTGGCTCTTTCTCACCATGGCTCTTTCTCCCGGTGGCTCTTTCTCCCGGTGGCTCTCTCTCCCGGTGGCTCTCTCTCCCAGTGGCTCACTCTCCACTTGGTTCTCTCTCCCCGTGGCTCTCCATTCACGTGGCTGTCTCTTCCTGTGGCTCTCTCTCCCAGAGGCTGTCTCTCCCCGGGGCTGTCTCTCCCCGTGGCTTTCTCTCCCCCTGGCTCTCTCTCCCCCTGGCCCTCTCTCCCCCTGGCTCTCTCTCCCCCTGGCTCCCTCTCCCCGTGGCTCTTACTCCCCGTGGCTGTCGCTCGGCCTGGCTCTCTCTCCCCGTTGTTACCTCTCCCCATTGCTCTCTGTCCCCGTTGCTCTCAGTACCCGTTGATCTCTCTCCCCATTGCTCTCTCTTCCCGTGGCTCCCTCTCCCCGTGACTGTCCCTACCCGTGGCTGACTCTCTCCTTGTCTGACTCTCCCTGAGGCTCTCTCTCCCCGTGGCTGTCTTTAACTGTGGCTCACTCTAACCGTGGCTCTCTCTCCCCGTGGCTCTCTCTCCCCGTGGCTCTCTCTCCCCGTGGCTCTCTCTCCCCATGGCTCTCGCTCCCCATGGCTCCCACTCCCAATCTCTCTCTCTCCCCATCGCTCTCCCTCCCCGTCGCTTTCCCACACCTTCTTTCCCCCACGACTTCCCTCTCCATCCCCTTCGCTCTACCTCCCGTTCGCTCTCTCTCCCCGTGGCTCTCTCTCCCCGTGGCTCTCTCTCCCATTTGATCTCTCTCACCGTGGCTCTCTCTCCCAGTGGCACTCTCTCCCCTTGGCTCTCTCTCCCCTTGGATCTCACTCCCCGTGTCTCTCTCTTCCCGTGGCTCTCCCTCCCCGTGGCTCTCTCTGCTGGTGACTCTCTCTCTCCCCATGGCTGTCTCTCCCCGTCTCTCTCTCTCTCCACATCTCTCTCGCTCCCCATTGCTGTCTCTACCCGTGGCTGTAACTCCCCGTGGCTCTTTCTCACCGTGGCTCTTTCTCCCGGTGCTCTCTCTCCCTGTGGCTCTCTCACCCGGTGGCTCACTCTCGACTTGGCTCTCTCTCCCCGTGTCTCTCTCTCCCCGTGGCTCTCTCTCCCCGTGGCTCTCTCTCCCCGTGGCTCTCTCTCCCCGTGGCTCTCTCTCCCCGTGGCTCTCTCTCCCCGTGGCTCTCTCTCCCCGTGGCTCTCTCTCCCCCTGGCTCCCTCTCCCCGTGGCTCTTACTCCCCGTGGCTGTCGCTCGGCCTTGCTCTCTCTCCCCGTTGTTACCTCTCCCCATTGCTCTCTGTCCCCGTTGCTCTCAGTACCCGTTGATCTCTCTCCCCATTGCTCTCTCTTCCCGTGGCTCCCTCTCCCCGTGACTGTCCCTACCCGTGGCTGACTCTCTCCTTGTCTGACTCTCCCTGAGGCTCTCTCTCCCCGTGGCTGTCTTTAACTGTGGCTCACTCTAACCGTGGCTCTCTCTCCCCGTGGCTCTCTCTCCCCGTGGCTCTCTCTCCCCGTGGCTCTCTCTCCCCATGGCTCTCGCTCCCCATGGCTCCCACTCCCAATCTCTCTCTCTCCCCATCGCTCTCCCTCCCCGTCGCTTTCCCACACCTTCTTTCCCCCACGACTTCCCTCTCCATCCCCTTCGCTCTACCTCCCGTTCGCTCTCTCTCCCCGTGGCTCTCTCTCCCCGTGGCTCTCTCTCCCATTTGATCTCTCTCACCGTGGCTCTCTCTCCCAGTGGCACTCTCTCCCCTTGGCTCTCTCTCCCCTTGGATCTCACTCCCCGTGTCTCTCTCTTCCCGTGGCTCTCCCTCCCCGTGGCTCTCTCTGCTGGTGACTCTCTCTCTCCCCATGGCTGTCTCTCCCCGTCTCTCTCTCTCTCCACATCTCTCTCGCTCCCCATTGCTGTCTCTACCCGTGGCTGTAACTCCCCGTGGCTCTTTCTCACCGTGGCTCTTTCTCCCGGTGCTCTCTCTCCCTGTGGCTCTCTCACCCGGTGGCTCACTCTCGACTTGGCTCTCTCTCCCCGTGTCTCTCTCTCCCCGTGTCTCTCTCTCCCCGTGGCTCTCTCTCCCCGTGGCTCTCTCTCCCCGTGGCTCTCTCTCCCCGTGGCTCTCTCTCCCCGTGGCTCTCTCTCCCCGTGGCTCTCTCTCCCCGTGGCTCTCTCTCCCCGTGGCTCTCTCTCCCCGTGGCTCTCTCTCCCCGTGGCTCTCTCTCCCCGTGGCTCTCTCTCCCCGTGGCTCTCTCTCCCCGTGGCTCTCTCTCCCCGTGGCTCTCTCTCCCCGTGGCTCTCTCTCCCCGTGGCTCTCTCTCCCCGTGGCTCTCTCTCCCCATGGCTCTCGCTCCCCATTTCTCTCTCTCCCATTTGATCTCTCTCCCCGTGGCTCTCTCTCCCAGTGGCACTCTCTCCCCATGGTTCTCTCTCCCCTTGGATCTCACTCCCCGTGCCTCTTTCTTCCCGTGGCTCTCCCTCCCCGTGGCTCTCTCTCCAGGTGACTCTCTCTGTCCCCATGGCTGTGTCTCCCTGTCCTCTCTCTCTGCACATCTCTCTCGCTCCCCATTGCTGTCTCTACCCGTGGCTGTCTTTCCCCGTGGCTCTTTCTCACCATGGCTCTTTCTCCCGATAGCTCTCTCTCCCGGTGGCTCTCTCTCCCAGTGGCTCACTCTCCACTTGGTTCTCTCTCCCCGTGGCTCTCCATTCACGTGGCTGTCTCTTCCTGTGGCTCTCTCTCCCAGAGGCTGTCTCTCCCCGGGGCTGTCTCTCCCCGTGGCTTTCTCTCCCCCTGGCTCTCTCTCCCCCTGGCCCTCTCTCCCCTTGGCTCTCTCTCCCCCTGGCTCCCTCTCCCCGTGGCTCTCACTCCCCGTGGCTGTCTCTCGGCCTTGCTCTCTCTCCCCGTTGTTACCTCTCCCCATTGCTCTCTGTCCCCGTTGCTCTCAGTACCCGTTGATCTCTCTCCCCATTGCTCTCTCTTCCCGTGGCTCCCTCTCCCCGTGACTGTCCCTACCCGTGGCTGACTCTCTCCTTGTCTGTCTCTCCCTGAGGCTCTCTCTCCCCGTGGCTGTCTTTAACCATGGCTCACTCTAACCGTGGCTCTCTCTCCCCGTGGCTCTCTCTCCCCGTGGCTCTCTCTCCCCATGGCTCTCGCTCCCCATGGCTCCCACTCCCAATCTCTCTCTCTCCCCATCGCTCTCCCTCCCCATCGCTTTCCCACACCTTCTTTCCCCCACGACTTCCCTCTCCATCCCCTTCGCTCTAACTCCCGTTCGCTCTCTCTCCCCGTGGCTCTCTCTCCCCGTGGCTCTCTCTCCCCGTGGCTCTCTCTCCCATTTGATCTCTCTCCCCGTGGCTCTCTCTCCCAGTGGCACTCTCTCCCCTTGGCTCTCTCTCCCCTTGGATCTCACTCCCCGTGTCTCTCTCTTCCCGTGGCTCTCCCTCCCCGTGGCTCTCTCTGCTGGTGACTCTCTCTCTCCCCATGGCTGTCTCTCCCCGTCTCTCTCTCTCTCCACATCTCTCTCGCTCCCCATTGCTGTCTCTACCCGTGGCTGTAACTCCCCGTGGCTCTTTCTCACCGTGGCTCTTTCTCCCGGTGCTCTCTCTCCCTGTGGCTCTCTCACCCGGTGGCTCACTCTCGACTTGGCTCTCTCTCCCCGTGGCTCTCTCTCCCCGTGGCTGTCTCTTCTTGTGGCTCTCTCTCCCCAGGGCTGTCTCTCCCCGGGGCTGTCTCTCCCCGGGGCTGTCTCTCCCCGGGGCTGTCTCTCCCCGGGGCTGTCTCTCCCCGGGGCTGTCTCTCCCCGGGGCTGTCTCTCCCCGGGGCTGTCTCTCCCCGGGGCTGTCTCTCCCCGGGGCTGTCTCTCCCCGGGGCTGTCTCTCCCCGGGGCTGTCTCTCCCCGGGGCTGTCTCTCCCCGGGGCTGTCTCTCCCCGGGGCTGTCTCTCCCCCTGGCTGTCTCTCCCCCGGCTCTTTCCCCCCGTGTCTCTCACTCCCCGTGGCTTCGCATCCCAAGGCTCTTGCTCCCCATGGCTCTCACTCCCCTTCTCTCTCCCTCCCTGTTGCTCTCCTTCCCCGTCGTTCTCCCTCCCTTTCGCTCTCACTCGCTGTTGCTCTCTCTCCACTTGGCTCTCCCTCCCCATCGCTCATGCTCGCCAAAGCACTCTCTCCCAGTTGTTCGCTCTCCCCGTGGCTGTCTCTCCCCATGGCTGTCGCTTGTCCTTGCTCTCTTCCCCCCATTGCTCTCTGTCCCGTTGCTATCAGTCCCCGTTGCTCTCTCTCCCCGTTGCTGTCTCTCCCCATTGCTCTCTCTCCCTGTGGCTCTCTCTCCCCGTGTCTGTCTCTACCTGTGGCAGTCTCTCACCTTGGCTGTCTCTCCCTGAGTCTCTCTCTCCCCGCGGCTCTCTCTCCCCATGGCTGTCGCTCAGCCGTGCACTCAATCCCCGTTTCTCTCTGTCCGCGTTGCTCTCAGTCCCCGTTACTCTCTCTCCCCGTGGCTCTCTCTCCCCGTGGCTCTCGGTCCCCATTGCTCTCTCTCCCATTTGATCTCTCTCCCCGTGGCTCTCTCTCCCAGAGGCAATCTCTCCCCTTGGTTCTCTCTACCCTTGGATCTCACTCCCCATGCCTCTCTCTTCCCATGGCTCTCCCTCCCCGTGGCTCTCTCTCCAGGTGACTCTCTCTGTCCCCATGGCTGTCTCTACCCGTCTCTCTCTCTCTCCACATCTCTCTCGCTCCCAATTGCTGTCTCTCCCCGTGGTTGTCTCTATCCGTGGCTCTTTCTCACCGTGGCTCTTTCTCCCGGTGGCTCTCTCTCCCCGTGACTCTCTCTCCCGGTGGCTCACTCTCCACTTGGCTCTCTCTCCCCGTGGCTCTCTCTCCCCATGGCTCTCTCTCCCCGTGTCTTTCTCTCCCCGTGGCTGTCGCTCAGCATTGCTCTCTCTCCCCGTTTCTACCTCTCCCCATTGCTCTCTGTCCCCGTTGCTCTCAGTACCCGTTGATCTCTCTCCCCGTTGCTCTCTCTCCCCGTGGCTCCCTCTCGCCGTGGCTGTCCCTACCCGTGGCTGACACTCTCCTAGTCTGTCTCTCCCTGAGGCTCTCTCTCCCCATGGCTCTCTCTCCCCGTGGCTCTCTCTCCCTGTGGCTCTCTCTCCCCGTGGCTCTCTCTCCCCGTGGCTCTCTCTCCCCGTGGCTCTCTCTCCCCGTGGCTCTCTCTCCCCGTGGCTCTCGCTCCCAATCTCTCTCTCTCCCTGTCGCTCTCCCTCACCGTCGCTTTCCCACACCTTCTTTCCCCCATGACTTCCCTCTCCATCCCCTTCGCTCTACCTCCCGTGCGCTCTCTCGCCCCGTGGCTCTCTCACCCCTTGGCTCTCTCTCCACATTGCTCTCTCTCCCATTTGATTTCTCTGCCCGTGGCTCTCTCTCCAGGTGTCACTCTCTCCCCTTGGCTCTCTGTCCCCTTGGATCTCACTCCCCATGCCTCTCTATTCCCGTGGCTCACCCACCCCGTGGCTCTCTATCCTGGTGACTCTGTCTCTCCCCGTCTCTCTCTCTCTCCACATTCACTCACTCCCCATTGCTGTCTCTACCCGTGGTTGTAACTCCCTGTGGCTTTTTCTCACCGTGGCTCTCTCTCCCCGTGGTTCTCTCTCCCCGTGGCTCTCTCTCCCCGTGGCTCTCTCTCCCCGTGGCTCTCTCTCCCCGTGGCTCTCTCTCCCCGTGGCTCTCTCTCCCCGTGGTTCTCTCTCCCCGTGGCTCTCTCTCCCCGTGGCTCTCTCTCCCCGTGGCTCTCTCTCCCCGTGGCTCTCTCTCCCCGTGGCTCTCTCTCCCCGTGGCTCTCTCTCCCCGTGGCTCTCTCTCCCCGTGGCTTTCTCTCCCCGTGGCTCTCTCTCCCCGTGGCTCTCTCTCCCCGTGGCTCTCTCTCCCCGTGGCTCTCTCTCCCCGTGGCTCTCTCTCCCCGTGGCTCTCTCTCCCCGTGGCTCTCGCTCCCCGTGGCTCTCGCTCCCCGTGCCTCTCGTTCCCCGTGCCTCTCACTCTCTCTTCATCTCTCACTCTCTCTCCCTCGCCTTGTCTCTCTCTCTCGCTCCCCTTGGCACTCGCTCCCCGTGTCTCTCGCTCCCTGTGTCTCTCGCTCGCCGAAGCTTCGCTCCCCGAGGATCTTGCTCCACGTGGCTCTTGCTCCCCTTCTCTCTCCCTCCCTGTGGCTTTCCTTCCCCGTCGTTCTCCCTCCCTTTCACTCTCACTCACTGTTACTCTCTCTCCACTTGACTCTCCCTCCTCATCGCTCACGCTCGCCGAAGATCTCTCTTCCAGTTGTTCGCTCTCCCTGTGGATGTCTCTCCAGAAGGCTGTCACTCGGCCTTGCTCTCTCTCCCCATTGCTCTCTGACCCCATTGCTCTCTGTCCCGGGTGCTATCAATCCCCGTTGCTCACTCTCCCTGATTCTGCCTCTCCCCGTTGCTCTCCCTCCCCGTGGCTCTCTCTCCCCATGGCTCTCTCTCCCCGTGGCTCTCTCTACCTGTGGCTGTCTCTCCCTGAGGCTCTCTCTCCCCATGGCTCTCTCTCCCCATGACTCTCTCTCCCCGTGGATCTATCTTCCCGTGGCTCTCTCTGCCCATGGCTCTCTCTCCCCGTGTCTCTCTCTCCCCGTGGCTGTCTCTCCCCATGGCTCTGGCCTGGCCTTGCACTCTCTCCCCATTGCTCTCTGTACGCAATGCTCTCTGTCCCCATTGCTCTCTGTCCCCCGTGCTATCAGTCCCCGTTGCTCTCTCTGCCCATTTCTGTCTCTCCCCGTTGCTCTCCCTCCCCGTGGCTCTCTCTCCCTGAGGCTCTCTCTACCCGTGACACTCTCTCCCCGTGGCTCTCTCTCCCAGAGGCTGTCTCTGCCCCTGTCTGTCTCTACCCGTTTCTGTCTCTCCCTGTGGCTCACTCCCCCCCGTTGCTCACTCACCCCGTGGCTCTATCTCCCCATGGCACTCGCTCCACATGGGTTTGCATCCCGAGGCTATTGCTCCCCCTGGCTCTCACTCCCCTTCTCTCTCCCTCCCTGTCGCTCTCCTTCCCCGTCTTTCTCCCTCCCTTTCGCTCTCACTCGCTGTTGCTCTCTCTCCACTTGGCTCTCCCTCCCCATCACTCACGGTCGCCGAATCTCTCTCTCCCAGTTGTTCGCTCTCCCCATGGTTGTCTCTCCCCAATGCAGTCGCTCGTCGTTGCTCTCTCTCCCCATTGCTCTCTGTACCCATGCTATCTGTCCCCGTTGCTATCAGTCCCCATTGCTCTCTATCCCTGTCTCTCTCTCTCCCCGTGGCTGTATCTACCTGTGGCAGTCTCTCACCATGGCTGTCTCTCCCTGAGGCTCTCTCTCCCCGTGGCTTTCTCTCCCCGTGGCTTTTTCTCCCCGGGGCTGTCTTTTCCCCATGGCTCTCTCTCCCCGTGGCTCTTTCTCCCCATGGCTCCCTCTCCCCATGGCTCTTTCTCCCCGTAGCTCTCTCTCCCCATGGCTGTCTCTCCCCATGGCTGTCGCTCGGCCTTGCACTCTCTCCCCGTTGCTCTCTGTCCGCATTGCTCTCTGTCCCCATTGCTCTCTGTCCCCGGTGCTATCAGTCCCCTTTGCTCACTGTGCCCGTTGCTCTCCCTCCCCGTGGCTCTCTCTCCCCGTGGCTCTCTCTACCCGTGGCTGTCTCTCCCTGTGGCTGTCTCTCCCCGTGGCTGTCTCTCCCCGTGGCTGTCTCTCCCCATGGCTGTCTCTCCCCGTGGCTGTCTCTCCCCGTGGCTCTCTCTCCCCGTGTCTCTCTCTCTCAGTGGCTGTCTCTGCCCCTGTCTGTCTCTGCCCGTTTCTGACTCTCCCCGTGGCTCTATCTCCCCGTGTCTCTTGCTCTCCGTGTGTCTCGCTCCCCTACTCTCTCCCTCCCTGTCGCTCTCCTTCCCCATCGTTCTCCCTCCCTTTCACTCTCACTCGCTGTTGCTCTCTCTCCACTTGGCTCTCCCTCCCCATCGCTCACGCTCGCCGAATCTCTCTCTCCCAGTTGTTCACTCTCCCCGTGGCTGTCTCTCCCCATGGCTGTCGCTCGTCCTTGCTCTCTCTCCCCATTGATCTCTGTCCCCATTGCTCTCTGTCCCCGTTGCTATCAGTCCCCATTTCTCTCTCTCCCCGTTGCTCTCTCTCACTGTTGCTCTCTCTCCCTGAGGCTCTCACTCCCCGTGGATGTCTCTACCTGTGGCAGTCTCTCACCTTGGCTGTCTCTCCCTGAGGCTCTCTCTCCCCGTGGCTCTCTCTCCCCGTGGCTCTCTCTCCCCGTGGCTCTCTCTCCCCGTGGCTCTCTCTCCCTGTGGCTGTCTCTCCCCATGGCTGTCCCTCCCCTTGGCTCTATCTCCGCGTGGCTGTCTCTCCCTATGGCTGTCGCTCGGCTGTGCATTCTCTCCCCGTTGCTCTCTGTCCGCAGTGATATCTTTCCCCGTTGATCCCAGTGCCCGTTACTCTCTCTCTCCGTTGCTCTCTCTCCCCATGGCTGTCTCTCCCGGTGGCTGTCTCTCCCCTTGGCTGTCTCTCCCCATGGCTGTCTCTCCCTTTGGCTGTCTCTCCCCGTGGCCGCCTCCCCCCGTGGCTGTCTCTCCCCGTGGCTTTCTATCTCCGGGGCTTTCTATCTCCGGGGCTGTCTCTTCCCCATGGCTCTCTCTCCCCGTGGCACTCTCTCCCCGTGGCACTCTCTCCCCGTGGCACTCTCTCCCCGTGGCACTCTCTCCCCGTGGCTCTCTCTCCCCGTGGCTCTCTCTCCCCGTGGCTCTCTCCCCCCGTGGCTCGATCACCCCGTGGCTCTCGCTCCCCGTGCTCCTCGCCCTCTCTCTCTCTCTCTCTCTCCCTTGCCCTTGGCTTTCTCTCTTGCTCCCCATGGCACTCGCACCCCGTGGCGCTTGCTCCCTGTTTCTCTCGCTCCCCATGGCTTCGCATCCCGAGACTCTTGCTCCCCGTGGCTCTCGCTCCCCTTCTCTCTCCCTCCCTGTCGCTCTCCTTCCTCGTCGCTCTCCCTCCCCTTCTTTACCCCTCCACTTACCTCTCCCTCACCTTCGCTCTCCCTCCGCTTCGCTCTCACTTGCCGTGGCTCTCTCTTCACAAGGCTCTCCCACCCCGTCGCCTGCGCTCACAGTTGCTCTCTCCCAGTTGTTCTCTCTCCCCATGGCTGTCTCTCCCCATGGCTCTCGCTCGCCATTGCTCTCTCTCCCTGTTGCTCTCCGTCCCTGTTGCTCTCTGTCCCTGTTGCTCTCTGTCCCTGTTGCTCTCTGTCCCTGTTGCTCTCTGTCCAAGTTGCTCTTTGTCCACGTGGCTTTCTCTCCCGTTGCTCCCTCTCCAGTTGCTCTCTCGCCCTGTTGCTCTCTCTCCCCTTCGCTCTCTCTCCATGTGGCTCACTCTCCCCTTGGCACTCGCTCCCCGTGCCTTGCTCTCCCCATGGCTCTCTCTCCCCATGACTCTCTCTCTCCGTATCTCTCTCTCATCGTGGCTTTGTCTCATCATGGCTCTCTCCCACTATCGCTCTCTCTGCCCTTGGCTCTCTCTCCGTGTGGCTTTCTCTCCCCATGGCACTCTCTCCTCTTGGCTCTCGCTCCCCGTGGCTCTCGCTCCCCTTGGCTCTCGTTCCCAATCTCTCTCCCTCCCCATCACTATCCCTGCCTGTTGCTCTCCCACCCCTTTGTTCCCCCACGACAACCCTCTCCCTCCCCTTCGCTCTCCTTCCCCTTCACTCTCTCTTCCCGTGGCTCTCTCTCCCCATGGCTCTCTCTCCCCGTGGCTCTCTCTCCCCGTTGTTCTCTGTCCCATTTGATCTCTCTCCCCGTGGTTCTCTCTCCCAGTGGCACTCTCTCCCCTTGGTTTTCTCACCCCGTGGATCTCCCTCCCCGTGCCTCTCTCTTCCCATGGCTCTCTCTTCCAGTAGCTCTCTCTCCCGGTGACTCTCTCCCCCCATGGCTGTCTCTCCCTGTCTCTCTCTCTCTCTCCACATTCTCTCTCTCTCCCCGTTGCTGTCTCTACCCGTGGCTGCCTGTCCCCGTGGCTCTCTCTCAACGTGGCTCTTTCTCCCGGTGGCTCTCTCTCCCCGTGGCTCTCTCTCCTGGTGGCTCACTCTCCACTTGCCTCGCTCTCCCCGTGTCTCTCTCTCCCCGTGGCTCTCCCTTCCTGTGGCTCTCTCTCCCCTTGGCTGTCTCTCCCCATGGCTGTCTCTCCCTTTGGCTGTCTCTCCCCGTGGCCGCCTCCCCCCCGTGGCTGTCTCTCCCCGTGGCTTTCTATCTCCGGGGCTTTCTATCTCCGGGGCTGTCTCTTCCCCATGGCTCTCTCTCCCCGTGTCACTCTCTCCCCGTGGCACTCTCTCCCCGTGGCACTCTCTCCCCGTGGCTCTCTCTCCCCGTGGCTCTCTCTCCCCATGGCTCTCTCCCCCCGTGGCTCGATCACCCCGTGGCTCTCGGTCCCCGGGCTTCTCGCCCTCTCTCTCTCTCTCTCTCCCTTGCCCTTGGCTTTCTCTCTTGCTCCCCATGGCACTCGCACCCCGTGGCGCTTGCTCCCTGTTTCTCTCGCTCCCCATGGCTTCGCATCCCGAGACTCTTGCTCCCCGTGGCTCTCGCTCCCCTTCTCTCTCCCTCCCTGTCGCTCTCCTTCCTCGTCGCTCTCCCTCCCCTTCTTTACCCCTCCACTTACCTCTCCCTCACCTTCGCTCTCCCTCCGCTTCGCTCTCACTTGCCGTGGCTCCCTCTTCACAAGGCTCTCCCACCCTGTCGCCTGCGCTCACAGTTGCTCTCTCCCAGTTGTTCTCTCTCCCCATGGCTGTCTCTCCCCATGGCTCTCGCTCGCCATTGCTCTCTCTCCCTGTTGCTCTCTGTCCCTGTTGCTCTCTGTCCCTGTTGCTCTCTGTCCATGTTGCTCTTTGTCCACGTGGCTTTCTCTCCCGTTGCTCCCTCTCCAGTTGCTCTCTCGCCCTGTTGCTCTCTCTCCCCTTCGCTCTCTCTCCATGTGGCTCACTCTCCCCTTGGCACTCGCTCCCCGTGCCTTGCTCTCCCCATGGCTCTCTCTCCCCATGACTCTCTCTCTCCGTATCTCTCTCTCATCGTGGCTTTGTCTCATCATGGCTCTCTCCCACTATCGCTCTCTCTGCCCTTGGCTCTCTCTCTGTGTGGCTTTCTCTCCCCATGGCACTCTCTCCTCTTGGCTCTCGCTCCCCGTGGCTCTCGCTCCCCTTGGCTCTCGTTCCCAATCTCTCTCCCTCCCCATCGCTATCCCTGCCTGTTGCTCTCCCACCCCTTTGTTCCCCCACGACAACCCTCTCCCTCCCCTTCGCTCTCCTTCCCCTTCACTCTCTCTTCCCA
This sequence comes from Isurus oxyrinchus, assembly GCA_026770705.1. Lineage (NCBI taxonomy): Eukaryota > Metazoa > Chordata > Chondrichthyes > Lamniformes > Lamnidae > Isurus > Isurus oxyrinchus. The sequence goes on along the minus strand of JANJGN010000004.1, from coordinate 83,223,031 downwards.
TGGCTCTCTCTCCCCATGGCTCTCTCTCCCCGTGGCTCTCTCTCCCCGTTGTTCTCTGTCCCATTTGATCTCTCTCCCCGTGGTTCTCTCTCCCAGTGGCACTCTCTCCCCTTGGTTTTCTCACCCCGTGGATCTCCCTCCCCGTGCCTCTCTCTTCCCATGGCTCTCTCTTCCAGTGGCTCTCTCTCCCGGTGACTCTCTCCCCCCATGGCTGTCTCTCCCTGTCTCTCTCTCTCTCCACATTCTCTCTCTCTCCCCGTTGCTGTCTCTACCCGTGGCTGCCTGTCCCCGTGGCTCTCTCTCAACGTGGCTCTTTCTCCCGGTGGCTCTCTCTCCTCGTGGCTCTCTCTCCTGGTGGCTCACTCTCCACTTGCCTCGCTCTCCCCGTGTCTCTCTCTCCCCGTGGCTCTCCCTTCCTGTGGCTCTCTCTCCCCGTGGCTGTCTCTGCCCCTGTCTGTCTCTGCCCGTTTCTGTCTCTCCCCGTGGCTCATTCTCCCCATTGCTCTATCTCCCTGTGGCTATCGCTCCCCATGGGTCTCACTCTCTGTCTCTCTCTTTCTCCCTCCACTTGGCACTCTCACTCGCTCCCCGTGGCGCTTGCACCCCATGTCTCTCGCTTGCCGTCGCTTCGCACACCGAGGCTCTTGCTACCCGTGGCTCTTGCTCCCCTTCTCTCTCCCTCCCTGTCACTCTCTTTCGCCGTCATTCTCCCTCCCTTTCGCTCTCACTTGCTGTTGCTCTCTCTCCACTTGGCTCTCTCACCCCATCGCTCATGCTCGCCGATGCTCTCTCTCCCAGTTGTTCGCTCTCCCTGTGGTTGTCGCTCCCCATGGCGGTCGCTCGGCCGAGCTCACTCTCCCCATTGCTTTCTGTCCCCATTGCTCTCTGTCCCTGTTGATATCAGTCCCCGTTTCTCTCTCTCCCCGTTGCTGTGTCTCCCCGTTGCTCTCTCCCCCTGAGGCTCTCACTCCCCGTGAACGTCTCTACCTGTGGCAGTCTCTCACCTTGGCTGTCTCTCCCTGAGGCTCTCTCTCCCCGTGGCTCTCTCTCCCCGTGGCTCTCTCTCCCCGTGGCTCTCTCTCCCCGTGGCTCTCTCTCCCCGTGGCTCTCTCTCCCCGTGGCTCTCTCTCCCCGTGGCTCTCTCTCCCCGTGGCTCTCTCTCCCCGTGGCTGTCTCTCCCCGTGGCTGTCGCTCCCCTTGGCTCTATCTCCCCGTGGCTGTCTCTCCCTATGGGTGTCGCTCAGCTGTGCATTCTCTCCCCGTTGCTCTCTGTCCGCAGTGCTATCTTTCCCCGTTGCTCCCAGTCCCCGTAACTCTCTCTCCCCGTTGCTTTCTCTCCCCATGGCTGTCTCTCCCCTTGGCTGTCTCTCCCTTTGGCTGCCTCCCCCCGTGGCTGCCTCCCCCCGTGGCTGCCTCCCCCCGTGGCTGTCTCTCCCCGTGGCTTTCTATCTCCGGGGCTGTCTCTTCCCCATGGCTCTCTCTCCCCGTGGCACTCTCTCCCCATGGCTCTCTCAGCCCGTGGCTCTCGCTCCCCGTGGTTCTCGCCCTCTCTCTCTCTCTCTCCCTTTCCCTTGGCTTTCCCTCTTGCTCCCCATGGCACTCGCACCCCGTGGCACTCGCTCCCTGTGTCTCTCGCTCCCCATGGCTTCGCATCCCGAGACTCTTGCTCCACGTGGCTCTCGCTCCTCTTATCTCTCCCTCCCTGTTGCTCTCCTTCCTCGTCGCTCTCCCTCCCCTTCTTTACCCCTCCACTTACCTCTCCCTCACCTTCGCTCTCCCTCCGGATCGCTCTCACTCGCCGTGGCTCTCTCTTCACAAGGCTCTCCCTCCCCGTCGCCTGCGCTCACAGTTGCTCTCTCCCAGTTGTTCTCTCTCTCCATGGCTGTCTCTCCCCGTCTCTCTCTCTCTCCACATTCACTCACTCCCCATTGCTGTCTCTACCCGTGGTTGTAACTCCCTGTGGCTTTTTCTCACCGTGGCTCTCTCTCCCCGTGGTTCTCTCTCCCCGTGGCTCTCTCTCCCCGTGGCTCTCTCTCCCCGTGGCTCTCTCTCCCCGTGGCTCTCTCTCCCCGTGGCTCTCTCTCCCCGTGGTTCTCTCTCCCCGTGGCTCTCTCTCCCCGTGGCTCTCTCTCCCCGTGGCTCTCTCTCCCGTGGCTCTCTCTCCCCGTGGCTCTCTCTCCCCGTGGCTCTCTCTCCCCGTGGCTCTCTCTCCCCGTGGCTCTCTCTCCCCGTGGCTCTCTCTCCCCGTGGCTCTCTCTCCCCGTGGCTCTCTCTCCCCGTGGCTCTCTCTCCCCGTGGCTCTCTCTCCCCGTGGCTCTCTCTCCCCGTGGCTCTCTCTCCCCGTGGCTCTCTCTCCCCGTGGCTCTCTCTCCCCGTGGCTCTCGCTCCCCGTGCCTCTCGTTCCCCGTGCCACTCACTCTCTCTTCATCTCACACTCTCTCTCCCTCGCCTTGTCTCTCTCTCTCGCTCCCCTTGGCACTCGCTCCCCGTGGCGCTCGCTGCCCGTGTCTCTCGCTCGCCGAAGCTTCGCTCCCCGAGGATCTTGCTCCACGTGGCTCTTGCTCCCCTTCTCTCTCCCTCCCTGTGGCTTTCCTTCCCCGTCGTTCTCCCTCCCTTTCGCTCTCACTCACTGTTACTCTCTCTCCACTTGACTCTCCCTCCTCATCGCTCACGCTCGCCGAAGTTCTCTCTTCCAGTTGTTCGCTCTCCCTGTGGATGTCTCTCCAGAAGGCTGTCACTCGGCTTTGCTCTCTCTCCCCATTGCTCTCTGACCCCATTGCTCTCTGTCCCGGGTGCTATCAATCCCCGTTGCTCACTCTCCCTGTTTCTGCCTCTCCCCGTTGCTCTCCCTCCCCGTGGCTCTCTCTCCCCGTGGCTCTCTCTCCCTGTGGCTCTCTCTCCCCGTGGCTCTCTCTACCTGTGGCTGTCTCTCCCTGAGGCTCTCTCTCCCCATGGCTCTCTCTCCCCATGACTCTCTCTCCCCGTGGATCTATCTTCCCGTGGCTCTCTCTGCCCATGGCTCTCTCTCCCCGTGGCTGTCTCTCCCCATGGCTCTGGCCTGGCCTTGCACTCTCTCCCCATTGCTCTCTGTACGCAATGCTCTCTGTCCCCATTGCTCTCTGTCCCCCGTGCTATCAGTCCCCGTTGCTCTCTCTGCCCATTTCTGTCTCTCCCCGTTGCTCTCCCTCCCCGTGGCTCTCTCTCCCTGAGGCTCTCTCTACCCGTGACACTCTCTCCCCGTGGCTCTCTCTCCCCGTTGTTCTCTGTCCCATTTGATCTCTCTCCCTGTGGTTCTCTCTCCCAGTGGCACTCTCTCCCCTTGGTTTTCTCACCCCGTGGATCTCCCTCCCCGTGCCTCTCTCTTCCCATGGCTCTCTCTTCCAGTGGCTCTCTCTCCCGGTGACTCTCTCCCCCCATGGCTGTCTCTCCCTGTCTCTCTCTCTCTCTCCACATTCTCTCTCTCTCCCCGTTGCTGTCTCTACCCGTGGCTGCCTGTCCCCGTGGCTCTCTTTCAACGTGGCTCTTTCTCCCGGTGGCTCTCTCTCCCCGTGGCTCTCTCTCCTGGTGGCTCACTCTCCACTTGCCTCGCTCTCCCCGTGTCTCTCTCTCCCCGTGGCTCTCCCTTCCTGTGGCTCTCTCTCCCCTTGGCTGTCTCTCCCCATGGCTGTCTCTCCCTTTGGCTGTCTCTCCCCGTGGCCGCCTCCCCCCGTGGCTGTCTCTCCCCGTGGCTTTCTATCTCCGGGGCTTTCTATCTCCGGGGCTGTCTCTTCCCCATGGCTCTCTCTCCCCGTGGCACTCTCTCCCCGTGGCACTCTCTCCCCGTGGCACTCTCTCCCCGTGGCTCTCTCTCCCCGTGGCTCTCTCTCCCCGTGGCTCTCTCTCCCCGTGGCTCTCTCCCCCCGTGGCTCGATCACCCCGTGGCTCTCGCTCCCCGTGCTTCTCGCCCTCTCTCTCTCTCTCCCTTGCCCTTGGCTTTCTCTCTTGCTCCCCATGGCACTCGCATCCCGTGGCGCTTGCTCCCAGTTTCTCTCGCTCCCCATGGCTTCGCATCCCGAGACTCTTGCTCCCCGTGGCTCTCGCTCCCCTTCTCTCTCCCTCCCTGTCGCTCTCCTTCCTCGTCGCTCTCCCTCCCCTTCTTTACCCCTCCACTTACCTCTCCCTCACCTTCGCTCTCCCTCCGCTTCGCTCTCACTTGCCGTGGCTCTCTCTTCACAAGGCTCTCCCACCCCGTCGCCTGCGCTCACAGTTGCTCTCTCCCAGTTGTTCTCTCTCCCCATGGCTGTCTCTCCCCATGGCTCTCGCTCGCCATTGCTCTCTCTCCCTGTTGCTCTCCGTCCCTGTTGCTCACTGTCCCTGTTGCTCTCTGTCCCTGTTGCTCTCTGTCCCTGTTGCTCTCTGTCCATGTTGCTCTTTGTCCACGTGGCTTTCTCTCCCGTTGCTCCCTCTCCAGTTGCTCTCTCGCCCTGTTGCTCTCTCTCCCCTTCGCTCTCTCTCCATGTGGCTCACTCTCCCCTTGGCACTCGCTCCCCGTGCCTTGCTCTCCCCATGGCTCTCTCTCCCCATGACTCTCTCTCTCCGTATCTCTCTCTCATCGTGGCTTTGTCTCATCATGGCTCTCTCCCACTATCGCTCTCTCTGCCCTTGGCTCTCTCTCCGTGTGGCTTTCTCTCCCCATGGCACTCTCTCCTCTTGGCTCTCGCTCCCCGTGGCTCTCGCTCCCCTTGGCTCTCGTTCCCAATCTCTCTCCCTCCCCATCGCTATCCCTGCCTGTTGCTCTCCCACCCCTTTGTTCCCCCACGACAACCCTCTCCCTCCCCTTCGCTCTCCTTCCCCTTCACTCTCTCTTCCCGTGGCTCTCTCTCCCCATGGCTCTCTCTCCCCGTGGCTCTCTCTCCCCGTTGTTCTCTGTCCCATTTGATCTCTCTCCCCGTGGTTCTCTCTCCCAGTGGCACTCTCTCCCCTTGGTTTTCTCACCCTGTGGATCTCCCTCCCCGTGCCTCTCTCTTCCCATGGCTCTCTCTTCCAGTAGCTCTCTCTCCCGGTGACTCTCTCCCCCCATGGCTGTCTCTCCCTGTCTCTCTCTCTCTCTCCACATTCTCTCTCTCTCCCCGTTGCTGTCTCTACCCGTGGCTGCCTGTCCCCGTGGCTCTCTCTCAACGTGGCTCTTTCTCCCGGTGGCTCTCTCTCCCCGTGGCTCTCTCTCCTGGTGGCTCACTCTCCACTTGCCTCGCTCTCCCCGTGTCTCTCTCTCCCCGTGGCTCTCCCTTCCTGTGGCTCTCTCTCCCCTTGGCTGTCTCTCCCCATGGCTGTCTCTCCCTTTGGCTGTCTCTCCCCGTGGCCGCCTCCCCCCGTGGCTGTCTCTCCCCGTGGCTTTCTATCTCCAGGGCTTTCTATCTCCGGGGCTGTCTCTTCCCCATGGCTCTCTCTCCCCGTGTCACTCTCTCCCCGTGGCACTCTCTCCCCGTGGCACTCTCTCCCCGTGGCTCTCTCTCCCCGTGGCTCTCTCTCCCCATGGCTCTCTCCCCCCGTGGCTCGATCACCCCGTGGCTCTCGGTCCCCGGGCTTCTCGCCCTCTCTCTCTCTCTCTCTCCCTTGCCCTTGGCTTTCTCTCTTGCTCCCCATGGCACTCGCACCCCAAGGCGCTTGCTCCCTGTTTCTCTCGCTCCCCATGGCTTCGCATCCCGAGACTCTTGCTCCCCGTGGCTCTCGCTCCCCTTCTCTCTCCCTCCCTGTCGCTCTCCTTCCTCGTCGCTCTCCCTCCCCTTCTTTACCCCTCCACTTACCTCTCCCTCACCTTCGCTCTCCCTCCGCTTCGCTCTCACTTGCCGTGGCTCCCTCTTCACAAGGCTCTCCCACCCTGTCGCCTGCGCTCACAGTTGCTCTCTCCCAGTTGTTCTCTCTCCCCATGGCTGTCTCTCCCCATGGCTCACGCTCGCCATTGCTCTCTCTCCCTGTTGCTCTCTGTCCCTGTTGCTCTCTGTCCCTGTTGCTCTCTGTCCATGTTGCTCTTTGTCCACGTGGCTTTCTCTCCCGTTGCTCCCTCTCCAGTTGCTCTCTCGCCCTGTTGCTCTCTCTCCCCTTCGCTCTCTCTCCATGTGGCTCACTCTCCCCTTGGCACTCGCTCCCCGTGCCTTGCTCTCCCCATGGCTCTCTCTCCCCATGACTCTCTCTCTCCGTATCTCTCTCTCATCGTGGCTTTGTCTCATCATGGCTCTCTCCCACTATCGCTCTCTCTGCCCTTGGCTCTCTCTCCGTGTGGCTTTCTCTCCCCATGGCACTCTCTCCTCTTGGCTCTCGCTCCCCGTGGCTCTCGCTCCCCTTGGCTCTCGTTCCCAATCTCTCTCCCTCCCCATCGCTATCCCTGCCTGTTGCTCTCCCACCCCTTTGTTCCCCCACGACAACCCTCTCCCTCCCCTTCGCTCTCCTTCCCCTTCACTCTCTCTTCCCATGGCTCTCTCTCCCCGTGGCTCTCTCTCCCCGTTGTTCTCTGTCCCATTTGATCTCTCTCCCCGTGGTTCTCTCTCCCAGTGGCACTCTCTCCCCTTGGTTTTCTCACCCCGTGGATCTCCCTCCCCGTGCCTCTCTCTTCCCATGGCTCTCTCTTCCAGTGGCTCTCTCTCCCGGTGACTCTCTCCCCCCATGGCTGTCTCTCCCTGTCTCTCTCTCTCTCCACATTCTCTCTCTCTCCCCGTTGCTGTCTCTACCCGTGGCTGCCTGTCCCCGTGGCTCTCTCTCAACGTGGCTCTTTCTCCCGGTGGCTCTCTCTCCTCGTGGCTCTCTCTCCTGGTGGCTCACTCTCCACTTGCCTCGCTCTCCCCGTGTCTCTCTCTCCCCGTGGCTCTCCCTTCCTGTGGCTCTCTCTCCCCGTGGCTGTCTCTGCCCCTGTCTGTCTCTGCCCGTTTCTGTCTCTCCCCGTGGCTCACTCTCCCCATTGCTCTATCTCCCTGTGGCTATCGCTCCCCATGGGTCTCACTCTCTGTCTCTCTCTTTCTCCCTCCACTTGGCACTCTCACTCGCTCCCCGTGGCGCTTGCACCCCATGTCTCTCGCTCGCCGTTGCTTCGCACACCGAGGCTCTTGCTACCTGTGGCTCTTGCTCCCCTTCTCTCTCCCTCCCTGTCACTCTCTTTCGCCGTCATTCTCCCTCCCTTTCGCTCTCACTTGCTGTTGCTCTCTCTCCACTTGGCTCTCTCACCCCATCGCTCATGCTCGCCGATGCTCTCTCTCCCAGTTGTTCGCTCTCCCTGTGGTTGTCGCTCCCCATGGCGGTCGCTCGGCCGAGCTCACTCTCCCCATTGCTTTCTGTCCCCATTGCTCTCTGTCCCCGTTGATATCAGTCCCCGTTTCTCTCTCTCCCCGTTGCTGTGTCTCCCCGTTGCTCTCTCCCCCTGAGGCTCTCACTCCCCGTGAACGTCTCTACCTGTGGCAGTCTCTCACCTTGGCTGTCTCTCCCTGAGGCTCTCTCTCCCCGTGGCTCTCTCTCCCCGTGGCTCTCTCTCCCCGTGGCTCTCTCTCCCCGTGGCTCTCTCTCCCCGTGGCTCTCTCTCCCCGTGGCTCTCTCTCCCCGTGGCTCTCTCTCCCCGTGGCTCTCTCTCCCCGTGGCTGTCACTCCCCTTGGCTCTATCTCCCCGTGGCTGTCTCTCCCTATGGGTGTCGCTCAGCTGTGCATTCTCTCCCCGTTGCTCTCTGTCCGCAGTGCTATCTTTCCCCGTTGCTCCCAGTCCCCGTAACTCTCTCTCCCCGTTGCTTTCTCTCCCCATGGCTGTCTCTCCCCTTGGCTGTCTCTCCCTTTGGCTGTCTCTCCCCGTGGCTGCCTCCCCCCGTGGCTGCCTCCCCCCGTGGCTGTCTCTCCCCGTGGCTTTCTATCTCCGGGGCTGTCTCTTCCCCATGGCTCTCTCTCCCCGTGGCACTCTCTCCCCATGGCTCTCTCAGACCGTGGCTCTCGCTCCCCGTGGTTCTCGCCCTCTCTCTCTCTCTCTCCCTTTCCCTTGGCTTTCCCTCTTGCTCCCCATGGCACTCGCACCCCGTGGCACTCGCTCCCTGTGTCTCTCGCTCCCCATGGCTTCGCATCCCGAGACTCTTGCTCCACGTGGCTCTCGCTCCTCTTATCTCTCCCTCCCTGTCGCTCTCCTTCCTCGTCGCTCTCCCTCCCCTTCTTTACCCCTCCACTTACCTCTCCCTCACCTTCGCTCTCCCTCCGGATCGCTCTCACTCGCCGTGGCTCTCTCTTCACAAGGCTCTCCCTCCCCGTCGCCTGCGCTCACAGTTGCTCTCTCCCAGTTGTTCTCTCTCTCCAAGGCTGTCTCTCCCCGTCTCTCTCTCTCTCCACATTCACTCACTCCCCATTGCTGTCTCTACCCGTGGTTGTAACTCCCTGTGGCTTTTTCTCACCGTGGCTCTCTCTCCCCGTGGTTCTCTCTCCCCGTGGTTCTCTCTCCCCGTGGCTCTCTCTCCCCGTGGCTCTCTCTCCCCGTGGCTCTCTCTCCCCGTGGTTCTCTCTCCCCGTGGCTCTCTCTCCCCGTGGCTCTCTCTCCCCGTGGCTCTCTCTCCCCGTGGCTCTCTGTCCCCGTGGCTCTCTCTCCCCGTGGCTCTCTCTCCCCGTGGCTCTCTCTCCCCGTGGCTCTCTCTCCCCGTGGCTCTCTCTCCCCGTGGCTCTCTCTCCCCGTGGCTCTCTCTCCCCGTGGCTCTCTCTCCCCGTGGCTCTCTCTCCCCGTGGCTCTCTCTCCCCATGGCTCTCTCTCCCCGTGGCTCTCTCTCCCCGTGGCTCTCTCTCCCCGTGGCTCTTGCTCCCCGTGCCTCTCGTTCCCCGTGCCTCTCACTCTCTCTTCATCTCACACTCTCTCTCCCTCGCCTTGTCTCTCTCTCTCGCTCCCCTTGGCACTCGCTCCCCGTGGCGCTCGCTGCCCGTGTCTCTCGCTCGCCGAAGCTTCGCTCCCCGAGGATCTTGCTCCACGTGGCTCTTGCTCCCCTTCTCTCTCCCTCCCTGTGGCTTTCCTTCCCCGTCGTTCTCCCTCCCTTTCGCTCTCGCTCACTGTTACTCTCTCTCCACTTGACTCTCCCTCCTCATCGCTCACGCTCGCCGAAGATCTCTCTTCCAGTTGTTCGCTCTCCCTGTGGATGTCTCTCCAGAAGGCTGTCACTCGGCTTTGCTCTCTCTCCCCATTGCTCTCTGACCCCATTGCTCTCTGTCCCGGGTGCTATCAATCCCCGTTGCTCACTCTCCCTGTTTCTGCCTCTCCCCGTTGCTCTCCCTCCCCGTGGCTCTCTCTCCCCGTGGCTCTCTCTCCCTGTGGCTCTCTCTCCCCGTGGCTCTCTCTACCTGTGGCTGTCTCTCCCTGAGGCTCTCTCTCCCCATGGCTCTCTCTCCCCATGACTCTCTCTCCCCGTGGATCTATCTTCCCGTGGCTCTCTCTGCCCATGGCTCTCTCTCCCCGTGGCTGTCTCTCCCCATGGCTCTGGCCTGGCCTTGCACTCTCTCCCCATTGCTCTCTGTACGCAATGCTCTCTGTCCCCATTGCTCTCTGTCCCCCGTGCTATCAGTCCCCGTTGCTCTCTCTGCCCATTTCTGTCTCTCCCCGTTGCTCTCCCTCCCCGTGGCTCTCTCTCCCTGAGGCTCTCTCTACCCGTGACACTCTCTCCCCGTGGCTCTCTCTCCCCGTTGTTCTCTGTCCCATTTGATCTCTCTCCCTGTGGTTCTCTCTCCCAGTGGCACTCTCTCCCCTTGGTTTTCTCACCCCGTGGATCTCCCTCCCCGTGCCTCTCTCTTCCCATGGCTCTCTCTTCCAGTGGCTCTCTCTCCCGGTGACTCTCTCCCCCCATGGCTGTCTCTCCCTGTCTCTCTCTCTCTCTCCACATTCTCTCTCTCTCCCCGTTGCTGTCTCTACCCGTGGCTGCCTGTCCCCGTGGCTCTCTTTCAACGTGGCTCTTTCTCCCGGTGGCTCTCTCTCCCCGTGGCTCTCTCTCCTGGTGGCTCACTCTCCACTTGCCTCGCTCTCCCCGTGTCTCTCTCTCCCCGTGGCTCTCCCTTCCTGTGGCTCTCTCTCCCCTTGGCTGTCTCTCCCCATGGCTGTCTCTCCCTTTGGCTGTCTCTCCCCGTGGCCGCCTCCCCCCGTGGCTGTCTCTCCCCGTGGCTTTCTATCTCCGGGGCTGTCTCTTCCCCATGGCTCTCTCTCCCCGTGGCACTCTCTCCCCGTGGCACTCTCTCCCCGTGGCACTCTCTCCCCGTGGCTCTCTCTCCCCGTGGCTCTCTCCCCCCGTGGCTCTCTCCCCCCGTGGCTCGATCACCCCGTGGCTCTCGCTCCCCGTGCTTCTCGCCCTCTCTCTCTCTCTCCCTTGCCCTTGGCTTTCTCTCTTGCTCCCCATGGCACTCGCATCCCGTGGCGCTTGCTCCCAGTTTCTCTCGCTCCCCATGGCTTCGCATCCCGAGACTCTTGCTCCCCGTGGCTCTCGCTCCCCTTCTCTCTCCCTCCCTGTCGCTCTCCTTCCTCGTCGCTCTCCCTCCCCTTCTTTACCCCTCCACTTACCTCTCCCTCACCTTCGCTCTCCCTCCGCTTCGCTCTCACTTGCCGTGGCTCCCTCTTCACAAGGCTCTCCCGCCCTGTCGCCTGCGCTCACAGTTGCTCTCTCCCAGTTGTTCTCTCTTCCCATGGCTGTCTCTCCCCATGGCTCTCGCTCGCCATTGCTCTCTCTCCCTGTTGCTCTCTGTCCCTGTTGCTCTCTGTCCCTGTTGCTCTCTGTCCATGTTGCTCTTTGTCCACGTGGCTTTCTCTCCCGTTGCTCCCTCTCCAGTTGCTCTCTCGCCCTGTTGCTCTCTCTCCCCTTCGCTCTCTCTCCATGTGGCTCACTCTCCCCTTGGCACTCGCTCCCCGTGCCTTGCTCTCCCCATGGCTCTCTCTCCCCATGACTCTCTCTCTCCGTATCTCTCTCTCATCGTGGCTTTGTCTCATCATGGCTCTCTCCCACTATCGCTCTCTCTGCCCTTGGCTCTCTCTCCGTGTGGCTTTCTCTCCCCATGGCACTCTCTCCTCTTGGCTCTCGCTCCCCGTGGCTCTCGCTCCCCTTGGCTCTCGTTCCCAATCTCTCTCCCTCCCCATCGCTATCCCTGCCTGTTGCTCTCCCACCCCTTTGTTCCCCCACGACAACCCTCTCCCTCCCCTTCGCTCTCCTTCCCCTTCACTCTCTCTCCCCATGGCTCTCTCTCCCCATGGCTCTCTCTCCCCGTGGCTCTCTCTCCCCGTTGTTCTCTGTCCCATTTGATCTCTCTCCCCGTGGTTCTCTCTCCCAGTGGCACTCTCTCCCCTTGGTTTTCTCACCCCGTGGATCTCCCTCCCCGTGCCTCTCTCTTCCCATGGCTCTCTCTTCCAGTGGCTCTCTCTCCCGGTGACTCTCTCCCCCCATGGCTGTCTCTCCCTGTCTCTCTCTCTCTCCACATTCTCTCTCTCTCCCCGTTGCTGTCTCTACCCGTGGCTGCCTGTCCCCGTGGCTCTCTCTCAACGTGGCTCTTTCTCCCGGTGGCTCTCTCTCCTCGTGGCTCTCTCTCCTGGTGGCTCACTCTCCACTTGCCTCGCTCTCCCCGTGTCTCTCTCTCCCCGTGGCTCTCCCTTCCTGTGGCTCTCTCTCCCCGTGGCTGTCTCTGCCCCTGTCTGTCTCTGCCCGTTTCTGTCTCTCCCCGTGGCTCACTCTCCCCATTGCTCTATCTCCCTGTGGCTATCGCTCCCCATGGGTCTCACTCTCTGTCTCTCTCTTTCTCCCTCCACTTGGCACTCTCACTCGCTCCCCGTGGCGCTTGCACCCCATGTCTCTCGCTCGCCGTCGCTTCGCACCCCGAGGCTCTTGCTACCCGTGGCTCTTGCTCCCCTTCTCTCTCCCTCCCTGTCACTCTCTTTCGCCGTCATTCTCCCTCCCTTTCGCTCTCACTTGCTGTTGCTCTCTCTCCACTTGGCTCTCTCACCCCATCGCTCATGCTCGCCGATGCTCTCTCTCCCAGTTGTTCGCTCTCCCTGTGGTTGTCGCTCCCCATGGCGGTCGCTCGGCCGAGCTCACTCTCCCCATTGCTTTCTGTCCCCATTGCTCTCTGTCCCCGTTGATATCAGTCCCCGTTTCTCTCTCTCCCCGTTGCTGTGTCTCCCCGTTGCTCTCTCCCCCTGAGGCTCTCACTCCCCGTGAACGTCTCTACCTGTGGCAGTCTCTCACCTTGGCTGTCTCTCCCTGAGGCTCTCTCTCCCCGTGGCTCTCTCTCCCCGTGGCTCTCTCTCCCCGTGGCTCTCTCTCCCCGTGGCTCTCTCTCCCCGTGGCTCTCTCTCCCCGTGGCTCTCTCTCCCCGTGGCTGTCTCTCCCCGTGGCTGTCGCTCCCCTTGGCTCTATCTCCCCGTGGCTGTCTCTCCCTATGGGTGTCGCTCAGCTGTGCATTCTCTCCCCGTTGCTCTCTGTCCGCAGTGCTATCTTTCCCCGTTGCTCCCAGTCCCCGTAACTCTCTCTCCCCGTTGCTTTCTCTCCCCATGGCTGTCTCTCCCCTTGGCTGTCTCTCCCTTTGGCTGTCTCTCCCCGTGGCTGCCTCCCCCCGTGGCTGCCTCCCCCCGTGGCTGTCTCTCCCCGTGGCTTTCTATCTCCGGGGCTGTCTCTTCCCCATGGCTCTCTCTCCCCGTGGCACTCTCTCCCCATGGCTCTCTCAGACCGTGGCTCTCGCTCCCCGTGGTTCTCGCCCTCTCTCTCTCTCTCTCCCTTTCCCTTGGCTTTCCCTCTTGCTCCCCATGGCACTCGCACCCCGTGGCACTCGCTCCCTGTGTCTCTCGCTCCCCATGGCTTCGCATCCCGAGACTCTTGCTCCACGTGGCTCTCGCTCCTCTTATCTCTCCCTCCCTGTCGCTCTCCTTCCTCGTCGCTCTCCCTCCCCTTCTTTACCCCTCCACTTACCTCTCCCTCACCTTCGCTCTCCCTCCGGATCGCTCTCACTCGCCGTGGCTCTCTCTTCACAAGGCTCTCCCTCCCCGTCGCCTGCGCTCACAGTTGCTCTCTCCCACTTGTTCTCTCTCTCCATGGCTGTCTCTCCCCGTCTCTCTCTCTCTCCACATTCACTCACTCCCCATTGCTGTCTCTACCCGTGGTGGTAACTCCCTGTGGCTTTTTCTCACCGTGGCTCTCTCTCCCCGTGGTTCTCTCTCCCCGTGGTTCTCTCTCCCCGTGGCTCTCTCTCCCCGTGGCTCTCTCTCCCCGTGGTTCTCTCTCCCCGTGGTTCTCTCTCCCCGTGGCTCTCTCTCCCCGTGGCTCTCTCTCCCCGTGGCTCTCTCTCCCCGTGGTTCTCTCTCCCCGTGGCTCTCTCTCCCCGTGGCTCTCTCTCCCCGTGGCTCTCTCTCCCCGTGGCTCTCTCTCCCCGTGGCTCTCTCTCCCCGTGGCTCTCTCTCCCCGTGGCTCTCTCTCCCCGTGGCTCTCTCTCCCCGTGGCTCTCTCTCCCCGTGGCTCTCGCTCCCCGTGGCTCTCTCTCCCCGTGCCTCTCGCTCCCCGTGCCTCTCGTTCCCCGTGCCTCTCACTCTCTCTTCATCTCACACTCTCTCTCCCTCGCCTTGTCTCTCTCTCTCGCTCCCCTTGGCACTCGCTCCCCATGGCTCTCGCTGCCCGTGTCTCTCGCTCGCCGAAGCTTCGCTCCCCGAGGATCTTGCTCCACGTGGCTCTTGCTCCCCTTCTCTCTCCCTCCCTGTGGCTTTCCTTCCCCGTCGTTCTCCCTCCCTTTCGCTCTCACTCACTGTTACTCTATCTCCACTTGACTCTCCCTCCTCATCGCTCACGCTCGCCGAAGATCTCTCTTCCAGTTGTTCGCTCTCCCTGTGGATGTCTCTCCAGAAGGCTGTCACTCGGCTTTGCTCTCTCTCCCCATTGCTCTCTGACCCCATTGCTCTCTGTCCCGGGTGCTATCAATCCCCGTTGCTCACTCTCCCTGTTTCTGCCTCTCCCCGTTGCTCTCCCTCCCCGTGGCTCTCTCTCCCCGTGGCTCTCTCTCCCTGTGGCTCTCTCTCCCCGTGGCTCTCTCTACCTGTGGCTGTCTCTCCCTGAGGCTCTCTCTCCCCATGGCTCTCTCTCCCCATGACTCTCTCTCCCCGTGGATCTATCTTCCCGTGGCTCTCTCTGCCCATGGCTCTCTCTCCCCGTGGCTGTCTCTCCCCATGGCTCTGGCCTGGCCTTGCACTCTCTCCCCATTGCTCTCTGTACGCAATGCTCTCTGTCCCCATTGCTCTCTGTCCCCCGTGCTATCAGTCCCCGTTGCTCTCTCTGCCCATTTCTGTCTCTCCCCGTTGCTCTCCCTCCCCGTGGCTCTCTCTCCCTGAGGCTCTCTCTACCCGTGACACTCTCTCCCCGTGGCTCTCTCTCCCCATTGTTCTCTGTCCCATTTGATCTCTCTCCCTGTGGTTCTCTCTCCCAGTGGCACTCTCTCCCCTTGGTTTTCTCACCCCGTGGATCTCCCTCCCCGTGCCTCTCTCTTCCCATGGCTCTCTCTTCCAGTGGCTCTCTCTCCCGGTGACTCTCTCCCCCCATGGCTGTCTCTCCCTGTCTCTCTCTCTCTCTCCACATTCTCTCTCTCTCCCCGTTGCTGTCTCTACCCGTGGCTGCCTGTCCCCGTGGCTCTCTCTCAACGTGGCTCTTTCTCCCGGTGGCTCTCTCTCCTCGTGGCTCTCTCTCCTGGTGGCTCACTCTCCACTTGCCTCGCTCTCCCCGTGTCTCTCTCTCCCCGTGGCTCTCCCTTCCTGTGGCTCTCTCTCCCCGTGGCTGTCTCTGCCCCTGTCTGTCTCTGCCCGTTTCTGTCTCTCCCCGTGGCTCACTCTCCCCATTGCTCTATCTCCCTGTGGCTATCGCTCCCCATGGGTCTCACTCTCTGTCTCTCTCTTTCTCCCTCCACTTGGCACTCTCACTCGCACCCCGTGGCGCTTGCACCCCATGTCTCTCGCTCGCCGTCGCTTCGCACCCCGAGGCTCTTGCTACCCGTGGCTCTTGCTCCCCTTCTCTCTCCCTCCCTGTCGCTCTCTTTCGCCGTCATTCTCCCTCCCTTTCGCTCTCACTTGCTGTTGCTCTCTCTCCACTTGGCTCTCTCACCCCATCGCTCATGCTCGCCGATGCTCTCTCTCCCAGTTGTTCGCTCTCCCTGTGGTTGTCACTCCCCATGGCGGTCGCTCGGCCGAGCTCACTCTCCCCATTGCTTTCTGTCCCCATTGCTCTCTGTCCCCGTTGATATCAGTCCCCGTTTCTCTCTCTCCCCGTTGCTGTGTCTCCCCGTTGCTCTCTCCCCCTGAGGCTCTCACTCCCCGTGAACGTCTCTACCTGTGGCAGTCTCTCACCTTGGCTGTCTCTCCCTGAGGCTCTCTCTCCCCGTGGCTCTCTCTCCCCGTGGCTCTCTCTCCCCGTGGCTCTCTCTCCCCGTGGCTCTCTCTCCCCGTGGCTCTCTCTCCCCGTGGCTCTCTCTCCCCGTGGCTGTCTCTCCCCGTGGCTGTCTCTCCCCGTGGCTGTCGCTCCCCTTGGCTCTATCTCCCCGTGGCTGTCTCTCCCTATGGGTGTCGCTCAGCTGTGCATTCTCTCCCCGTTGCTCTCTGTCCGCAGTGCTATCTTTCCCCGTTGCTCCCAGTCCCCGTAACTCTCTCTCCCCGTTGCTTTCTCTCCCCATGGCTGTCTCTCCCCTTGGCTGTCTCTCCCTTTGGCTGTCTCTCCCCGTGGCTGCCTCCCCCCGTGGCTGCCTCCCCCCGTGGCTGTCTCTCCCCGTGGCTTTCTATCTCCGGGGCTGTCTCTTCCCCATGGCTCTCTCTCCCCGTGGCACTCTCTCCCCATGGCTCTCTCAGACCGTGGCTCTCGCTCCCCGTGGTTCTCGCCCTCTCTCTCTCTCTCTCCCTTTCCCTTGGCTTTCCCTCTTGCTCCCCATGGCACTCGCACCCCGTGGCACTCGCTCCCTGTGTCTCTCGCTCCCCATGGCTTCGCATCCCGAGACTCTTGCTCCACGTGGCTCTCGCTCCTCTTATCTCTCCCTCCCTGTCGCTCTCCTTCCTCGTCGCTCTCCCTCCCCTTCTTTACCCCTCCACTTACCTCTCCCTCACCTTCGCTCTCCCTCCGGATCGCTCTCACTCGCCGTGGCTCTCTCTTCACAAGGCTCTCCCTCCCCGTCGCCTGCGCTCACAGTTGCTCTCTCCCACTTGTTCTCTCTCTCCATGGCTGTCTCTCCCCGTCTCTCTCTCTCTCCACATTCACTCACTCCCCATTGCTGTCTCTACCCGTGGTGGTAACTCCCTGTGGCTTTTTCTCACCGTGGCTCTCTCTCCCCGTGGTTCTCTCTCCCCGTGGTTCTCTCTCCCCGTGGCTCTCTCTCCCCGTGGCTCTCTCTCCCCGTGGTTCTCTCTCCCCGTGGTTCTCTCTCCCCGTGGCTCTCTCTCCCCGTGGCTCTCTCTCCCCGTGGCTCTCTCTCCCCGTGGTTCTCTCTCCCCGTGGCTCTCTCTCCCCGTGGCTCTCTCTCCCCGTGGCTCTCTCTCCCCGTGGCTCTCTCTCCCCGTGGCTCTCTCTCCCCGTGGCTCTCTCTCCCCGTGGCTCTCTCTCCCCGTGGCTCTCTCTCCCCGTGGCTCTCTCTCCCCGTGGCTCTCGCTCCCCGTGGCTCTCGCTCCCCGTGCCTCTCGCTCCCCGTGCCTCTCGTTCCCCGTGCCTCTCACTCTCTCTTCATCTCACACTCTCTCTCCCTCGCCTTGTCTCTCTCTCTCGCTCCCCTTGGCACTCGCTCCCCATGGCTCTCGCTGCCCGTGTCTCTCGCTCGCCGAAGCTTCGCTCCCCGAGGATCTTGCTCCACGTGGCTCTTGCTCCCCTTCTCTCTCCCTCCCTGTGGCTTTCCTTCCCCGTCGTTCTCCCTCCCTTTCGCTCTCACTCACTGTTACTCTATCTCCACTTGACTCTCCCTCCTCATCGCTCACGCTCGCCGAAGATCTCTCTTCCAGTTGTTCGCTCTCCCTGTGGATGTCTCTCCAGAAGGCTGTCACTCGGCTTTGCTCTCTCTCCCCATTGCTCTCTGACCCCATTGCTCTCTGTCCCGGGTGCTATCAATCCCCGTTGCTCACTCTCCCTGTTTCTGCCTCTCCCCGTTGCTCTCCCTCCCCGTGGCTCTCTCTCCCCGTGGCTCTCTCTCCCTGTGGCTCTCTCTCCCCGTGGCTCTCTCTACCTGTGGCTGTCTCTCCCTGAGGCTCTCTCTCCCCATGGCTCTCTCTCCCCATGACTCTCTCTCCCCGTGGATCTATCTTCCCGTGGCTCTCTCTGCCCATGGCTCTCTCTCCCCGTGGCTGTCTCTCCCCATGGCTCTGGCCTGGCCTTGCACTCTCTCCCCATTGCTCTCTGTACGCAATGCTCTCTGTCCCCATTGCTCTCTGTCCCCCGTGCTATCAGTCCCCGTTGCTCTCTCTGCCCATTTCTGTCTCTCCCCGTTGCTCTCCCTCCCCGTGGCTCTCTCTCCCTGAGGCTCTCTCTACCCGTGACACTCTCTCCCCGTGGCTCTCTCTCCCCATTGTTCTCTGTCCCATTTGATCTCTCTCCCTGTGGTTCTCTCTCCCAGTGGCACTCTCTCCCCTTGGTTTTCTCACCCCGTGGATCTCCCTCCCCGTGCCTCTCTCTTCCCATGGCTCTCTCTTCCAGTGGCTCTCTCTCCCGGTGACTCTCTCCCCCCATGGCTGTCTCTCCCTGTCTCTCTCTCTCTCTCCACATTCTCTCTCTCTCCCCGTTGCTGTCTCTACCCGTGGCTGCCTGTCCCCGTGGCTCTCTCTCAACGTGGCTCTTTCTCCCGGTGGCTCTCTCTCCTCGTGGCTCTCTCTCCTGGTGGCTCACTCTCCACTTGCCTCGCTCTCCCCGTGTCTCTCTCTCCCCGTGGCTCTCCCTTCCTGTGGCTCTCTCTCCCCGTGGCTGTCTCTGCCCCTGTCTGTCTCTGCCCGTTTCTGTCTCTCCCCGTGGCTCACTCTCCCCATTGCTCTATCTCCCTGTGGCTATCGCTCCCCATGGGTCTCACTCTCTGTCTCTCTCTTTCTCCCTCCACTTGGCACTCTCACTCGCACCCCGTGGCGCTTGCACCCCATGTCTCTCGCTCGCCGTCGCTTCGCACCCCGAGGCTCTTGCTACCCGTGGCTCTTGCTCCCCTTCTCTCTCCCTCCCTGTCGCTCTCTTTCGCCGTCATTCTCCCTCCCTTTCGCTCTCACTTGCTGTTGCTCTCTCTCCACTTGGCTCTCTCACCCCATCGCTCATGCTCGCCGATGCTCTCTCTCCCAGTTGTTCGCTCTCCCTGTGGTTGTCACTCCCCATGGCGGTCGCTCGGCCGAGCTCACTCTCCCCATTGCTTTCTGTCCCCATTGCTCTCTGTCCCCGTTGATATCAGTCCCCGTTTCTCTCTCTCCCCGTTGCTGTGTCTCCCCGTTGCTCTCTCCCCCTGAGGCTCTCACTCCCCGTGAACGTCTCTACCTGTGGCAGTCTCTCACCTTGGCTGTCTCTCCCTGAGGCTCTCTCTCCCCGTGGCTCTCTCTCCCCGTGGCTCTCTCTCCCCGTGGCTCTCTCTCCCCGTGGCTCTCTCTCCCCGTGGCTCTCTCTCCCCGTGGCTCTCTCTCCCCGTGGCTGTCTCTCCCCGTGGCTGTCTCTCCCCGTGGCTGTCGCTCCCCTTGGCTCTATCTCCCCGTGGCTGTCTCTCCCTATGGGTGTCGCTCAGCTGTGCATTCTCTCCCCGTTGCTCTCTGTCCGCAGTGCTATCTTTCCCCGTTGCTCCCAGTCCCCGTAACTCTCTCTCCCCGTTGCTTTCTCTCCCCATGGCTGTCTCTCCCCTTGGCTGTCTCTCCCTTTGGCTGTCTCTCCCCGTGGCTGCCTCCCCCCGTGGCTGCCTCCCCCCGTGGCTGTCTCTCCCCGTGGCTTTCTATCTCCGGGGCTGTCTCTTCCCCATGGCTCTCTCTCCCCGTGGCACTCTCTCCCCATGGCTCTCTCAGACCGTGGCTCTCGCTCCCCGTGGTTCTCGCCCTCTCTCTCTCTCTCTCCCTTTCCCTTGGCTTTCCCTCTTGCTCCCCATGGCACTCGCACCCCGTGGCACTCGCTCCCTGTGTCTCTCGCTCCCCATGGCTTCGCATCCCGAGACTCTTGCTCCACGTGGCTCTCGCTCCTCTTATCTCTCCCTCCCTGTCGCTCTCCTTCCTCGTCGCTCTCCCTCCCCTTCTTTACCCCTCCACTTACCTCTCCCTCACCTTCGCTCTCCCTCCGGATCGCTCTCACTCGCCGTGGCTCTCTCTTCACAAGGCTCTCCCTCCCCGTCGCCTGCGCTCACAGTTGCTCTCTCCCACTTGTTCTCTCTCTCCATGGCTGTCTCTCCCCGTCTCTCTCTCTCTCCACATTCACTCACTCCCCATTGCTGTCTCTACCCGTGGTGGTAACTCCCTGTGGCTTTTTCTCACCGTGGCTCTCTCTCCCCGTGGTTCTCTCTCCCCGTGGTTCTCTCTCCCCGTGGCTCTCTCTCCCCGTGGCTCTCTCTCCCCGTGGTTCTCTCTCCCCGTGGTTCTCTCTCCCCGTGGCTCTCTCTCCCCGTGGCTCTCTCTCCCCGTGGCTCTCTCTCCCCGTGGTTCTCTCCCCCCGTGGCTCTCTCTCCCCGTGGCTCTCTCTCCCCGTGGCTCTCTCTCCCCGTGGCTCTCTCTCCCCGTGGCTCTCTCTCCCCGTGGCTCTCTCTCCCCGTGGCTCTCTCTCCCCGTGGCTCTCTCTCCCCGTGGCTCTCTCTCCCCGTGGCTCTCGCTCCCCGTGGCTCTCGCTCCCCGTGCCTCTCGCTCCCCGTGCCTCTCGTTCCCCGTGCCTCTCACTCTCTCTTCATCTCACACTCTCTCTCCCTCACCTTGTCTCTCTCTCTCGCTCCCCTTGGCACTCGCTCCCCATGGCTCTCGCTGCCCGTGTCTCTCGCTCGCCGAAGCTTCGCTCCCCGAGGATCTTGCTCCACGTGGCTCTTGCTCCCCTTCTCTCTCCCTCCCTGTGGCTTTCCTTCCCCGTCGTTCTCCCTCCCTTTCGCTCTCACTCACTGTTACTCTCTCTCCACTTGACTCTCCCTCCTCATCGCTCACGCTCGCCGAAGATCTCTCTTCCAGTTGTTCGCTCTCCCTGTGGATGTCTCTCCAGAAGGCTGTCACTCGGCTTTGCTCTCTCTCCCCATTGCTCTCTGACCCCATTGCTCTCTGTCCCGGGTGCTATCAATCCCCGTTGCTCACTCTCCCTGTTTCTGCCTCTCCCCGTTGCTCTCCCTCCCCGTGGCTCTCTCTCCCCGTGGCTCTCTCTCCCTGTGGCTCTCTCTCCCCGTGGCTCTCTCTACCTGTGGCTGTCTCTCCCTGAGGCTCTCTCTCCCCATGGCTCTCTCTCCCCATGACTCTCTCTCCCCGTGGATCTATCTTCCCGTGGCTCTCTCTGCCCATGGCTCTCTCTCCCCGTGGCTGTCTCTCCCCATGGCTCTGGCCTGGCCTTGCACTCTCTCCCCATTGCTCTCTGTACGCAATGCTCTCTGTCCCCATTGCTCTCTGTCCCCCGTGCTATCAGTCCCCGTTGCTCTCTCTGCCCATTTCTGTCTCTCCCCGTTGCTCTCCCTCCCCGTGGCTCTCTCTCCCTGAGGCTCTCTCTACCCGTGACACTCTCTCCCCGTGGCTCTCTCTCCCCATTGTTCTCTGTCCCATTTGATCTCTCTCCCTGTGGTTCTCTCTCCCAGTGGCACTCTCTCCCCTTGGTTTTCTCACCCCGTGGATCTCCCTCCCCGTGCCTCTCTCTTCCCATGGCTCTCTCTTCCAGTGGCTCTCTCTCCCGGTGACTCTCTCCCCCCATGGCTGTCTCTCCCTGTCTCTCTCTCTCTCTCCACATTCTCTCTCTCTCCCCGTTGCTGTCTCTACCCGTGGCTGCCTGTCCCCGTGGCTCTCTTTCAACGTGGCTCTTTCTCCCGGTGGCTCTCTCTCCCCGTGGCTCTCTCTCCTGGTGGCTCACTCTCCACTTGCCTCGCTCTCCCCGTGTCTCTCTCTCCCCGTGGCTCTCCCTTCCTGTGGCTCTCTCTCCCCTTGGCTGTCTCTCCCCATGGCTGTCTCTCCCTTTGGCTGTCTCTCCCCGTGGCCGCCTCCCCCCGTGGCTGTCTCTCCCCGTGGCTTTCTATCTCCGGGGCTTTCTATCTCCGGGGCTGTCTCTTCCCCATGGCTCTCTCTCCCCGTGGCACTCTCTCCCCGTGGCACTCTCTCCCCGTGGCACTCTCTTCCCGTGGCTCTCTCTCCCCGTGGCTCTCTCTCCCCGTGGCTCTCTCCCCCCGTGGCTCGATCACCCCGTGGCTCTCGCTCCCCGTGCTTCTCGCCCTCTCTCTCTCTCTCCCTTGCCCTTGGCTTTCTCTCTTGCTCCCCATGGCACTCGCATCCCGTGGCGCTTGCTCCCAGTTTCTCTCGCTCCCCATGGCTTCGCATCCCGAGACTCTTGCTCCCCATGGCTCTCGCTCCCCTTCTCTCTCCCTCCCTGTCGCTCTCCTTCCTCGTCGCTCTCCCTCCCCTTCTTTACCCCTCCACTTACCTCTCCCTCACCTTCGCTCTCCCTCCGCTTCGCTCTCACTTGCCGTGGCTCCCTCTTCACAAGGCTCTCCCACCCTGTCGCCTGCGCTCACAGTTGCTCTCTCCCAGTTGTTCTCTCTCCCCATGGCTGTCTCTCCCCATGGCTCTCGCTCGCCATTGCTCTCTCTCCCTGTTGCTCTCTGTCCCTGTTGCTCTCTGTCCCTGTTGCTCTCTGTCCCTGTTGCTCTCTGTCCATGTTGCTCTTTGTCCACGTGGCTTTCTCTCCCGTTGCTCCCTCTCCAGTTGCTCTCTCGCCCTGTTGCTCTCTCTCCCCTTCGCTCTCTCTCCATGTGGCTCACTCTCCCCTTGGCACTCGCTCCCCGTGCCTTGCTCTCCCCATGGCTCTCTCTCCCCATGACTCTCTCTCTCCGTATCTCTCTCTCATCGTGGCTTTGTCTCATCATGGCTTTCTCCCACTATCGCTCTCTCTGCCCTTGGCTCTCTCTCCGTGTGGCTTTCTCTCCCCATGGCACTCTCTCCTCTTGGCTCTCGCTCCCCGTGGCTCTCGCTCCCCTTGGCTCTCGTTCCCAATCTCTCTCCCTCCCCATCGCTATCCCTGCCTGTTGCTCTCCCACCCCTTTGTTCCCCCACGACAACCCTCTCCCTCCCCTTCGCTCTCCTTCCCCTTCACTCTCTCTTCCCGTGGCTCTCTCTCCCCATGGCTCTCTCTCCCCGTGGCTCTCTCTCCCCGTTGTTCTCTGTCCCATTTGATCTCTCTCCCCGTGGTTCTCTCTCCCAGTGGCACTCTCTCCCCTTGGTTTTCTCACCCCGTGGATCTCCCTCCCCGTGCCTCTCTCTTCCCATGGCTCTCTCTTCCAGTGGCTCTCTCTCCCGGTGACTCTCTCCCCCCATGGCTGTCTCTCCCTGTCTCTCTCTCTCTCTCCACATTCTCTCTCTCTCCCCGTTGCTGTCTCTACCCGTGGCTGCCTGTCCCCGTGGCTCTCTCTCAACGTGGCTCTTTCTCCCGGTGGCTCTCTCTCCCCGTGGCTCTCTCTCCTGGTGGCTCACTCTCCACTTGCCTCGCTCTCCCCGTGTCTCTCTCTCCCCGTGGCTCTCCCTTCCTGTGGCTCTCTCTCCCCGTGGCTGTCTCTGCCCCTGTCTGTCTCTGCCCGTTTCTGTCTCTCCCCGTGGCTCACTCTCCCCATTGCTCTATCACCCTGTGGCTATCGCTCCCCATGGGTCTCACTCTCTGTCTCTCTCTTTCTCCCTCCCCTTGGCACTCTCACTCGCTCCCCGTGGCGCTTGCACCCCATGTCTCTCGCTCGCCGTCGCTTCGCACCCCAAGGCTCTTGCTACCCGTGGCTCTTGCTCCCCTTCTCTCTCCCTCCCTGTCGCTCTCTCTCGCCGTCGTTCTCCCTCCCTTTCACTCTCACTTGCTGTTGCTCTCTCTCCACTTGGCTCTCTCACCCCATCGCTCATGCTCGCCGATGCTCTCTCTCCCAGTTGTTCACTCTCCCTGTGGTTGTCCCTCCCCATGGCGGTCGCTCGGCCGAGCTCACTCTCCCCATTGCTTTCTGTCCCCATTGCTCTCTGTCCCCGTTGATATCAGTCCCCGTTTCTCTCTCTCCCCGTTGCTGTGTCTCCCCGTTGCTCTCTCCCCCTGAGGCTCTCACTCCCCGTGAACGTCTCTACCTGTGGCAGTCTCTCACCTTGGCTGTCTCTCCCTGAGGCTCTCTCTCCCCGTGGCTCTCTCTCCCCGTGGCTCTCTCTCCCCGTGGCTCTCTCTCCCCGTGGCTCTCTCTCCCCGTGGCTCTCTCTCCCCGTGGCTGTCTCTCCCCGTGGCTGTCTCCTCCCGTGGCTGTCTCTCCCCTTGGCTCTATCTCCCCGTGGCTGTCTCTCCCTATGGGTGTCGCTCAGCTGTGCATTCTCTCCCCTTTGCTCTCTGTCCGCAGTGCTATCTTTCCCCGTTGCTCCCAGTCCCCGTAACTCTCTCTCCCCGTTGCTTTCTCTCCCCATGGCTGTCTCTCCCCTTGGCTGTCTCTCCCTTTGGCTGTCTCTCCCCGTGGCTGCCTCCCCCCGTGGCTGCCTCCCCCCGTGGCTGTCTCTCCCCGTGGCTTTCTATCTCCGGGGCTGTCTCTTCCCCATGGCTCTCTCTCCCCGTGGCACTCTCTCCCCATGGCTCTCTCAGCCCGTGGCTCTCGCTCCCCGTGGTTCTCGCCCTCTCTCTCTCTCTCTCCCTTTCCCTTGGCTTTCCCTCTTGCTCCCCGTGGCACTCGCACCCCGTGGCACTCGCTCCCTGTGTCTCTCGCTCCCCATGGCTTCGCATCCTGAGACTCTTGCTCCACGTGGCTCTCGCTCCTCTTATCTCTCCCTCCCTGTCGCTCTCCTTCCTCGTCGCTCTCCCTCCCCTTCTTTACCCCTCCACTTACCTCTCCCTCACCTTCGCTCTCCCTCCGGATCGCTCTCACTCGCCGTGGCTCTCTCTTCACAAGGCTCTCCCTCCCCGTCGCCTGCGCTCACAGTTGCTCTCTCCCAGTTGTTCTCTCTCTCCATGGCTGTCTCTCCCCATGGCTCTCACTCGCCATTGCTCTCTGTCCCTGTTGCTCTCTGTCTCTGTTGCTCTCTGTCCCTGTTGCTCTCTGTCCATGTTGCTCTTTGTCCACGTGGCTCTCTCTACTGTTGCTCCCTCTCCAGTTGCTCTCTCGCCCTGTTGCTCTCTCTCCCCTTCGCTTTCTCTCCATGTGGCTCTCTCTCCCCTTGGCACTCGCTCCCCGTGCCTTGCTCTCCCCATGGCTCTCTCTCTCCATGATACTCTCTCTCCGTATCTCTATCTCATCGTGGCTTTGTCTCATCGTGGCTCTCTCCCACTATCGCTCTCTCTGCCCTTGGCTCTCTCTCCGCATGGCTCTCTCTCCCCATGGCACTCTCTCCTCATGGCTCTCGCTCCCCGTGGCTCTCGCTCACCTTTGATCTCGTGCCCAATCTCTCTCCCTCCCCGTCGCTATCCCTCCCTGTCGCTCTCCCACCCCTTCGTTCCCCCACGACTACCCTCTCCCTCCCCTTCACTCTCCTTCCCCTTCACTATCTCTCCCCGTGGCATTCTCTCCCCGTGGCTCTCTCTCCCCATGTCTCTCTCTCCCCGTGGCTCTCTCTCCCCGTTGCTCTCTGTCCCATTTGATCTCTCTCCCCATGGCTCTCTCTCCCACTGGCACTCTCTCCCCGTGGTTCTCTCACCCCGTCAATCTCCCTCCCCGTGCCTCTCTCTTCCAGTGGCTCTCTCTTCCAGTGGCTCTCTCTCCCAGTGACTCTCTCCCCCCGTGGCTGTCTCTCCACATTCTCTCTCTCTCCCCGTTGCTGTCTCTACCCGTGGCTGCCTGTCCCCGTGGCTCACTCTCCACTTGCCTCACTCTCCCCGTGGCTCTCTCTCCCCGTGGCTCTCTCTTCCTGTGGCACTCTCTCCCCGTGGCTCTCTCTGCCCATTTCAGTCTCTCCCCGTTGCTCTCCCTCCCAGTGGCTCTCTCACCCCATGGCTCTCTCTCCCCGTGGCTCTCTCTCCCCGTGGCTCTCTCTCCCCGTGGCTCTCTCTCCCGTGGCTCTCTCTACCCGTGGCTCTCTCTACCCGTGGCTGTCTCTCCTTGTGGCTGTCTCTCCCCGTGGCTCTCTCTCCCCGTGTCTCTCTCTCCCAGTGGCTGTCTCTGCCTCTGTCTTTCTCTGCCCGTTTCTGTCTCTCCCCGTGGCTCTCTCTCCCCGTGGCTCTATCTCCCCGTGGCTCTATCTCCCCGTGGCTCTATCTCCCCGTGTCTCTCTCTCCCCGTGTGTCTCGCTCCCCGTGGCTTCGCACCCCGAGGCTCTTGCTCGCCCTGGCTCTGACTCCCCTACTCTCTCCCTCCCTGTCGCTCTCCTTCCCCGTCGTTCTCCCTCCCCATCGCTCACGCTCGCCGAATCTCTCTCTCCCAGTTGTTCACTCTCCCCGTGGCTGTCTCTCCCCATGGCTGTCGCTCGTCCTTGCTCTCTCTCCCCATTGCTCTCTGTCCCCATTGCTCTCTGTCCCCGTTGCTATCAGTCCCCGTTTCTCTCTCTCCCCGTTGCTGTTTCTCCCCGTTGCTCTCTCTCCCTGAGGCTCTCTCTGCCCGTAGATGTCTCTACCTGTGGCAGTCTCTTACCTTGACTGACTCTCCCTGAGGCTCTCTCTCCCCGTGGCTCTCTCTCCCCGTGGCTGTCTCTCCCCGTGGCTGTCTCTCCCCGTGGCTGTCTCTCCCCGTGGCTGTCTCACCCCGTGGCTGTCTCTCCCCGTGGCTGTCTCTCCCCTTGGCTCTATCTCCCCGTGGCTGTCTCTCCCTATGGGTGTCGCTTGGCTGTGCATTCTCTCCCCGTTGCTCTCTGTCCGCAGTGCTATCTTTCCCCGTTGCTCCCAGTCCCCGTAACTCTCTCTCCCCGTTGCTTTCTCTCCCATGGCTGTCTCTCCCCATGGCTGTCTCTCCCCTTGGCTGTCTCTCCCTTTGGCTGTCTCTCCCCGTGGCTGCCTCCCCCCGTGGCTGCCTCCCCCCGTGGCTGTCTCTCCCCGTGGCTTTCTATCTCCGGGGCTGTCTCTTCCCCATGACTCTCTCTCCCCGTGGCACTCTCTCCCCATGGCTCTCTCAACCCGTGGCTCTCGCTCCCCGTGGTTCTCGCCCTCTCCCTCTCTCTCTCTCCCTTTCCCTTGGCTTTCCCTCTTGCTCCCCATGGCACTCGCACCCCGTGGCACTCGCTCCCTGTGTCTCTCGCTCCCCATGGCTTCGCATCCCGAGACTCTTGCTCCACGTGGCTCTCGCTCCTCTTATCTCTCCCTCCCTGTCGCTCTCCTTCCTCGTCGCTCTCCCTCCCATTCTTTACCCCTCCACTTACCTCTCCCTCACCTTCGCTCTCCCTCCGGATCGCTCTCACTCGCCGTGGCCCTCTCTTCACAAGGCTCTCCCTCCCCGTCGCCTGCGCTCACAGTTGCTCTCTCCCAGTTGTTCTCTCTCCCCATGGCTGTCTCTCCCCATGGCTCTCACTCGCCATTGCTCTCTGTCTCTGTTGCTCTCTGTCCCTGTTGCTCTCTGTCCCTGTTGCTCTCTGTCCCTGTTGCTCTCTGTCCATGTTGCTCTTTGTCCACGTGGCTCTCTCTACTGTTGCTCCCTCTCCAGTTGCTCTCTCGCCCTGTTGCTCTCTCTCCCCTTCGCTCTCTCTCCATGTGGCTCTCTCTCCCCTTGGCACTCGCTCCCCGTGCCTTGCTCTCCCCATGGCTCTCTCTCTCCATGATACTCTCTCTCCGTATCTCTATCTCATCGTGGCTTTGTCTCATCGTGGCTCTCTCCCACTATCGCTCTCTCTGCCCTTGGCTCTCTCTCCGCATGGCTCTCTCTCCCCATGGCACTCTCTCCTCATGGCTCTCGCTCCCCGTGGCTCTCGCTCACCTTGGATCTCGTGCCCAATCTCTCTCCCTCCCCGTCGCTATCCCTCCCTGTCGCTCTCCCACCCCTTCGTTCCCCCACGACTACCCTCTCCCTCCCCTTCGCTCTCCTTCCCCTTCACTCTCTCTCCCTGTGGCATTCACTCCCCGTGGCTCTCTCTCCCCATGTCTCTCTCTCCCCGTGGCTCTCTCTCCCCGTTGCTCTCTGTCCCATTTGATCTCTCTCCCCGTGGCTCTCTCTCCCACTGGCACTCTCTCCCCTTGGTTCTCTCACCCCGTCAATCTCCCTCCCCGTGCCTCTCTCTTCCAGTGGCTCTCTCTTCCAGTGGCTCTCTCTCCCAGTGACTCTCTCCCCCCGTGGCTGTCTCTCCACATTCTCTCTCTCTCCCCGTTGCTGTCTCTACCCATGGCTGCCTGTCCCCGTGGCTCTCTCTCAACGTGGCTCTTTCTCCCTGTGGCTCTCTCTCCCCGTGGCTCTCTCTCCTGGTGGCTCACTCTCCACTTGCCTCACTCTCCCCGTGGCTCTCTCTCCCCGTGGCTCTCTCTTCCTGTGGCACTCTCTCCCCGTGGCTCTCTCTGCCCATTTCAGTCTCTCCCCGTTGCTCTCCCTCCCAGTTGTTCTCTCACTCCTTGTCTGTCTCTCCCCATCGCTGTCACTCACCCGTTCTCTCCCCGTTGCTTTCTGTCCCCGTTGCTCTCTGTTCCCATTGCTCTCTATCCGCTTTGCTCTCTCTCCCGTTGCGCTCTCTCCCGTTGCTCTCTCTCCCCATGGCTTTCTCTCACTGTGGCTCCCTATCCCCGTGGCTCTCTCTCCCCACTGCTCTCTCTCCGTCTCTCTCTCTCCCCATATGCTCTCTCTCCCCATGGCACTCTCCACACTTTTCTTTCTCTCCCCGTTGCTCTCTCTCCCCGTGTTTCTCGCTCTCTGTGGCTCTCACACTACGTGGCTTTTGCAGCCCATGGCTGTCGCTTCCCTCCCGTCTCCCACCCCGTTGGCCTCCCTCCCAATTGCTCTCCCTCCCATGCTTTCCCCCTCCACTTTCCACTCCCTCCCCTTCGCTCTCCCTCCCCTTCGCTCTCACTCGCCGTGGCTCTCTCGTCGCATGGCTCTCCCTCCCCATCTTTCGCTCTATCCGTTGCTCTCTCTCCCAGTTGATCTCTCTCCCCATGGCTCGCTCTCCCAGTGGCATTCTCTCCCCTTGGCTCTCCCTCCCTGTGGCTTTCTCTCCCCGTGGCTCTCTCTCCCCGTGGCTCTCTCTCACCATGGCTCTCTCTCCCCTTGGCACTCTCTCCCCGTGGCTCTCTCTCCCCGTGGCTCTCTCTCCCCGTGGCTCTCTCTCCCCGTGGCATTCTCTCCCCGTGGCTCTTGCTCCCCTTTGCTCTCCTTCCCCAACGCTATCCGTCCCCATCGCTATCCATCCCCGTCGCTCTCCATCCCGCTCTCTCGCCCTCCCAGTCGCTCTTGCTCCCCTTCACAGTTTCTCCCCTGCACTCACACTCTCCACTTCACTCTCGCTCCCTATCACATTCCCTCCCCTTCAACCTGGCTCCCCTGCACTCTCTCTCCGCTCGCGCTCTCTCACTGCCGCTCTCTCTCCACTTCCTTCTCCCTCCACTTCCCTCTCCCAACGCTTCGCACTCCCTCTCCTTCGCTCTCACTCGTCGTGGCTCTCTCTCCGCGTGGCACTCCCTCCTCATCGCGCTTGCTCGCCGTTGCTCTCTTTCCCAGTTGTTCTCTCTCCCGATGGCTGACTCTCCCGATGGCTTTCACTCGCCCTTGCTCTCTCTCCCCTTTGCTCTCAGTCCCCTTTGCTCTCTCTCCCTTTGTTCTCTCTCGCCATTGCTCTCTCTCCCCGTTGCTCTCTCTCCCCATTGCTGTGGCTCCACGTTGCTGTCTCTCCCCGTGGCTCTCTCTCCCCGTGGCTCTCTCTCCCCGTGGCTCTCTCTCCCCGTGGCTCTCTCTCCCCGTGGCTCTCTCTCCCCATGGCTCACACTCCCCGTGGCTCTCTCTCCCCGTGGCTCTCGCACTCCTTGGCTCTTGCACCCTGTGGCTCTCGCTCCCCTTGTCTATCCCTCCCCATCGCACTCCCGCCCCGTCACTCTCCCTCTCCTTATTTACCCATCCACTTAAATATCCCTCCCCTTCGCTCACCCTCCCATTCGCTCTCACTCGCCGTTGCTCTCTCTCCGCATGGCTCTCCCTCCCCGACGCTCGCACTCGCCTTTGCTCTCTCTCCCAGTTGTTGTCTCTCCCCATGGCTGTCTCTCGCCATGGCTGTTGCTCGCCACTGCTCTCTCTCCGCGTTGCTCACTGTTCCTTTTGATCTCTGTCCCAATTGCTCTCTGTCACGTTGCTCTCTGTTCCCGTTGCTCTCTGTCTGCTTGGGTCTCTCTCCCTGTGGCTGTCTCTCCCCATGGCTGTCGCTCGGCCTTGCTCTCTCTCCCCGTTGCTCTCAGTCCCTGTTGCTCTATCCCCCATTGCTCTCTCTCCCTTTGCTCTCTCTCGCCGTTGCTCTCTCTCCCTGTTGCACCCTCTCCCCATTGCGGTCTCTACCCGTTGCTTTCTCTCTCCGTGTCTCCCTCTCCCCATGGCTGTCTCTACCTGTGGCTGTCTCGGCCCGTGGCTGTCTCTCCCCATGGCCATCTCTCCCCGTGGCTGTCTCTCCCCGTGTCTGTCTCTCCCTGTGGCTGTCTCTCCCCGTGGCTCTCTCTCCCCGTGGCTCTCTCTCCCCGTGGCTCTCTCTCCCCGTGGCTCTCTCTCCCCATGGCTCTCTCTCCCTGTGGATCTCTCTCCCCGTGGCTGTCTCTCCCCGTTGCTCTCTCCGCGTGGCTCTCTCCACGTCTGTCACTCGCCCCGTGGCACTCGCTCCCCGTGGCGCTCTCTCCCTGTGGCTCTCCCTGTCCGTGCTACTCCCTCCCCATCGCTCCTCCGCCCCATCGCTCTCCCTCCCCTTCCTTACCCCTCCACTTACCTCACCCTTCCCTTCGCTCTCACTCGCCGTGGCTGTCTATCCGCATGGCTCTCCATCCCGGTGACTCGCGCTCACCGTTGCTCTCTCTCCCAGTTGTTCTCTCATCCTGTGGCTCTCTCTTCCCATGGATCTCTCTCCCGCTGACTCCCTCTCCCCATGGCTGTCTCTCCCCATCTCTCTCTCTCCCCATCTCTCTCTCTCCCCATCTCTCTCTCTTCCCGTGGCTCTCTCTCCCCGTGGCCCTCTCTCCCCATTGCTTTCTCTCCCTGTGGCTATCTCTCCCCGTGGCTATTACTCCCCGTGGCTCTCTCTCACCTTGGCTCTCTCTCCCCATGGCTCTCTCTCACCAAGACTCTCGCACCCTGTGGATCTCGTGCACCATGGCTCAAGCGCACCGTCTTCTCTCTCTCCCTCCCTGTTGCTCTCGCTCCCCATGGCTCTCACTCCCTGTGGCTCTCACTCCCCGTAGCTCTCGCTCCCTGTGGCTCTAGCACCCGGTGGCTCTCCCTCCCCGTGGCTCTCTCTCCCCGTCTCTCCCTCTCCCCGTCGCTCTTTCTCCCTGTGGCTCTCCCTCCCCGTTGCTCTCCCTCCTTGTCGCTCTCCCACACTGTTGCTCTCCCTCCCCGTAGCTCACCCTCCCCGTAGCTCACCCTCCCCTTCGCTCTCTGTCCCCGTCGCTCTCCAAACCTGTCGCTCTCCATCCCTGTCTCTCTCCTTCCCCATTGCTCTTGCTCCCCTTCACAGTTTCTCCCCTGCACTCCCTCTCTCCCCTTCACTCTCTCTCCCTATGACATTCTCTCCCCTTCAACCTGGCTCCCCTTCACTCTCTCTCCCCTTCGCACTCTGTCCCTGTCGCTCTCCCTCCCCTTCTTTCCACCTCCAATTCCCTCTCCCACCCCTTCGCTCTCCCTCCCCTTCACTCTCACTCGCCATGGCTCTCTCATCGCATGGCTCTTCCTCCCAGTCTTTCACTCTCTCCGTGGCTCTCTCTCCCACTTGATCTCTGTCCCTGTGGCTCTCTCTCCCAGTCGCACTCTCTCCCCATGGCTTCTCTCCCCGTGGCTCTCTCTCCCCGTGGCTCTCTCTCCCCGTGGCTGCCTCTCCCCGTGATACTCTCTCCCCATGGCTCGCTCTCCCCGTGGCACACTCTCCCAGTGGCTCTCCCTCCCATTCACTGTCCATCCCCAATGCTCTCCATCCCCGTCACTCTCAATCCCGGTCTCTCGCACTCCCTGTCACCCTTGCTCCCTTTCACAGTTTCTCCCCTGCACTCCCTCTCTCCCCTTCACACTTGCTCCCTATCACATTCCCTCCCCTTCAACCTGGCTCCCCTTCACTCTCTCTCCCCTTCACGCTCTCTCACCGTCGCTCTCCCTTCACTTCTTTCCCCCTCCACTTCCCTCTCTCACCGCTTCGCTCTCCCTCCTCTCCGCACTCACTCGCCGTGGCTCTCTCTCCCAGTTGTTCTCTCTCCCCGTGGCTGTCGCTCCCGATGGCTGTCGCTCGCCCTTGCTCTCTCCTCGTTGCTCTCAGTCCCCGGTGCTCTCTCTCCCGTTGCTCTCTCTCACCATTGCTCTCTCTCCCCGTTGCTCTCTCTCCCCATTGCTGTGTCTCCACGTTGCTGTGTCTCCCCGTTGCTCTCTCTCACTGTGGCTCTCTCTCCACATGGCTTTCTCTCCCCATGGCTGTCTTTCCCCATGGCTGTACCTCCCCGCGGCTCTCTCTCCACGTGGCTCTCACTCCCCGTGGCTCTCTCTTCCCATGGCTCTCGCTCCCCGTGGCTCTCGTACCCTGTGTCTCTCGCACCCCTTGGCTCTTGCAACCCGTGGCTCTCGCTCCCCTTCTCTCTCCCTCCCCGTCGCTCTCCCGCCCCATCACTCTCCCTCCCCTTATTTACCCATCCACTTAACTATCCTTCCCCTTCGCTCACTCTCCCCTTCGCTCTCACTCACCGCGGCTCTCTCTCCGCATGGCTCTCCTTCCCTGTTGCTTGCACTCGCAGTTGCTCTCACTCCTAGTTGTTCTCTCCCCATGGCCGTCTCTCGCCATGGCTGTTGCACGCCATTGCTCTCTATCCCCGTAGCTCTCTGTTCCTGTTGATCTCTGTCCCCGTCTCCCTCTCTCACTTTGCACTCTGTCCCCATTGCTCTCTGTCCACTTGGGTCTCTCTCCCCGTTGCTGTCTCTCCCAAAGGCTGTCGCTCGGCCTTGCTCTCTCTCGCCGTTGCTCTCTTTCCCCATGGCTCTCTCTCCCGTTGCTCTCTCTCCCGTTGCTCTCTCTCTCGCCGTTGCTCTCTCTCCCTGTTGCTCTCTCTCCCCATTGCGGTCTCTCACCGTTGCATTCTCTCTCCGTGTCTACCTCTCCCCGTGGCTGTCTCTCCCCGTGGCTGTCTCCCCCCGTGGCTGTCTCCCCCCGTGGCTGTCTCTCCCCGTGGCTGTCTCTCCCCTTGGCTCTCTCTCCCCGTGGCTCTCTCTCCCCGTTGCTGTCTCTCCCTGTTGCTCTCTCTCCGTGTGGCTCTCTCTCCATGTGGGTCAATCTCCCCGTGGCACTCACTCCCCGTGGCTCTCTCTCCCCATGACTCTCCCTCCCTGTGGCACTCCCTCCTCATCACTCCCCTGCCCCGTCGCTCTCCCTCCCCTTCTTTACCCCTCCACTTACCTCTCCCTCCCCTTCGTTCTCCTTCCCCTTCGCCCACACTCGCCATTGCTGTCTCTCTGGATGGCTCTCCATCCCCGTCACTCGCGCTCACCATTGCTCTCTCCCCCTGTTGTTCTCTCTTCCTGTAGCTCTCTCTTCCCATGGCTCTCTCTCCCGGTGACTCTCTCTCCCCGTAGCTGTCTCTCCCCGTCTCTCTCCCTTCCCATCTCTCTCTCTCCCCGTGGCTCTCTCTCCCCGTGGCTCTCTCTCTCCGTGGCTCCCACTCCCTGTAGATCTCGCTCACCGTGGCTCTGACTCCTCGTGGCTCTCTCTCCCCGTCTCTCTCTCTTTCCGTCGCTCTTTCTCCCCGTCTCTCTCTCTCCCCATCTCTCTCTCTCCTCGTGGCTCTCTCTCCCCGTGGCTCTCTCTCCCCGTGGCTCTCTCTCCCCGTGGCTCTCTCTCTCCGTGGCTCTCACTCCCTGTAGATCTCGCTCACCGTGTCTCTCACTCCTCGTGGCTCTCTCTCCCCGTCTCTCTCTCTCCCCATCGCTCTTTCTCCCCGTCGCTCTCTCTCCCCATTTCACTCTCAACCCAACGATCTCTCTCCCCATGGCTCTCCCACCACGTTCCTCTCCCTCCTCGTCGTTCTCCCACCCCATTGCTCTGCCTCCCCGTCGCCCACCCTCCCCTTCGCTCTCTGTCCCCGTCACTCTCCATCCCCGTCGCTCTCAGTCCCTGTCTCTCTCCTTCCCCGTCGCTCTTCCTCCCCTTCACAGTTTATCCCCTGCACTCCTTCTCTCCCTTTCACTCTCTCTCCCTATCACATTCTCGCCCCTTCAAGCTGGCTCCCCACTCTCTCTCCCCTTCGCAATTTTTCCCCATCCACATGGCTCTCTCATCGCATGGCTCTCCCTCCCAGTCTTTCACTCTCTCCGATGCTCTCTCTCCCAGTTGATCTCTGTCCCCGTGGCTCTCTCTCCCCAGGGCTCTCTCTCCCCGTTCTTCTCTCTTCCCGTGGCTGTCTCTCCCGGTGACTCTCTCTCCCCGTGGCTGTCTCTCCCCGTCTTTCTCTCTCCCCATCTCTCTCTCTCCCCGTGGCTCTCTCTCACCAGGGCTGTCACTCGCCCTTGCTCTCTCTCCCCATTGCTCTCTGTCCCTGTTGCTCTCAGTCCCCGTTGCTCTCTCTCCCGTTTCTCACTCTCCCGTTGCTCTCTCTCGCTGTGGCTCTCTCTCCCCATTGCTCTCTCTCACAAATGCTGTCTCTCCCCGTTGCTCTCTCTCCCAGTGGCTCTCTCACCCCGTGGCTGTCTCACCCCATGGCTAACTCTCCCCGTGGCTATCGCTCCCCGTGGCTTTCTCTAACCATGGCTTTCTCTCCCCGTGGCTTTCTCTCCCCGTGGCTCTCTCTCCCCATGGCTCTCTCTCCCCGTGCCTCTCTCTCCCCGTGCCTCTCTCTCCCCGTGCCTCTCTCTCCCCGTGGCTCTCTCTCCCAGTGGCATTCTCACCCCATGGCTCTCTCTCCCCGTGTCTCCCTCTCCCCGTGGCTGCCTCTCCCCGTGGCTGCCTCTCCCCGTGGCACTCTCTCCCCGTGGCACTCTCTCCCCGTGGCACTCTCTCCCCCTGGCTCTCTCTCCCCGTGGCACACGCTCCCAGTGGCTCTCCCTCCCCTTCGCTCTCACTCCCCGACGCTCTCCGTCCCTGTCGCTCTCAATCCCGGTCTCTCGCAATCCCTGTCGCCCTTGCTCCCCTTCACAGTTTCTCCCCTGCACTTCCTCTCTCCCCTTCACTCTCGTTCCCTATCACATTCCCTCCCCTTCAACCTGGCTCCCCTTCACTCTCTCTCCCCTTCGTGCTCTCTCACCGTCGCTGTCCCTCCACTTCTTTCCCCCTCCACTTCCCTCTCTCATCACTTCGCTCTCCCTCCCCTTCGCACTCACTCGCCGTGTCTCTCTCTGCGCGTGGCACTCCCGCCCCATCGCTCTCGCTCGCCATTGCTCTCTCTCCCAGTTGATCTCTCTCTCCGTGGTTGTCACTCCCGATGGCTGTCGCTCGCCCTTGCTCTCTCTCCCCATGGCTGTGTCTCCACGTTGCTGTCTCTCCCCATTGCTCTCTCTCCCCGTGGCTCTCTCTCCACGTGGCTGTCTCTCCCCATGGCTGTCTCTCCCCGTGCCTCTCTCTCCCTGTGGCTCTCTCTCCCCATGGCTCTCTCTCCCCATGGCTCTCGCTCCCCATGGCTCTCGTTCCCCATGGCTCTCGCACCCGTGGCTCTCGCACCCCTTGGCTCTTGCAATTCGTTGCTCTCGCTCCCCTTCTCTCTCCCTCCCCGTCGGTCTCCCGCCCCGTCACTCTCCCTCCCCATATTTACGCCTCCACTTAACTATCCCTCCCCTTCGCTCACTCTACCCTTCGCTCTCACTCGCCGTGGTTCTCTCTCTGCATGACTCTCCCTCCCCGTCGCTCACACTCGCTGTTGCTCTCTCTCCCAGTTGTTCTCTCCCCATGGCTGTCTCTCGCCATGGCTGTTGCTTGCCATTGCTCTCTCTCCCCGTTTCTCTCTGTTCTTGTTGATCTCTGTCCCCGTCGCTCTCTGTCACGTTGCACTCTGTCCCCGTTGCTCTCTGTCCACGTGGGTCTCTCTCCCCGTGGTTGTCTCTCCCAAAGGCTGTCGCTCGGCCTTGCTCTCTCTCGACGTTGCTCTCTATCTCCATGGCTCTCTCTCCCCATTGCGCTCAGTCCCTTTTGCTCTCTCTCCCATTGCTCTCTCTCCCATTGCTCTCTCTCCAGTTGCTCTCTCTCGCCGTTGCTCTCTCTCCCGGTTGCTCTCTCTCCCCGGTGTGGTCTCTCCCCGTTGCATTCTCTCTTCGTATCTCCCTCTCCCCGTGGCTGTCTCTCCCCGTGGCTGTCTCTCCCCGTGGCTGTCTCTCCCCGTGGCTGTCTTGGCCCGTGGCTGTCTCTCCCCGTCGCTTTCTCTCCCCGTCGCTCTCTCTCCCCGTCGCTCTCTCTCCCCATGGCTCTCTCTCCCCGTGGCTGTCTCTCCCTGTTCCTCTCTCTCCGTGTGGCTCCCTCTCCACGTTGGTCACTCTCCCCATGGCACTCGTTCCCCGTGGCTCTCTCTCCCCATGGCTCTCCCTCCCCGTGGCACACCCTCCCCGTTGCTCCTCCACCCCGTTGCTCTCCCTGCCCTTCTTTACCCCTCCAATTACCTCTCTCCCCTTCGCTCTCCCTCCCCTTCGCCCACACTCGCCGTTGCTGTCACTCCGCATGGCTCTCCCTCCCCGACACTCGCGCTCACCATTGCTCTCTATCCCAGTTGTTCTCTCTTCCTGTGGCTCTCTCTTCCCATGGCTCTCTCTCCCGGTGACTCTCTCTCCCCGTGGCTGTCTCTCCCCGTCTCTCTCTCTCCCCATTTCTCTCTCTCCCCATGGCTCTCTCTCCCCGTTGCTCTCTCTCCCCGTTGCTCTCTCTCCCCGTGGCTCTCTCTCCCTGTGGCTCTCTCTCCCCATGGCTCTCTCTCCCCGTGGCTCTCTCTCCCCGTGGCTCTCTCTCCCCGTGGCTCTCTCTCCCCGTGGCTCTCTCTCCCCGTGGCTCTCTCTCCCCGTGGCTCTCTCTCCCCGTGGCTCTCTCTCCCCGTGGCTCTCTCTCCCCGTGGCTCTCTCTCACCGTAGCTCTCAATCCCTGTGGATCGCGCTCACCGTGGCTCTCACTACCTGTGGCTCTTGCTCCCTGTGGCTCTAGCACCCCGTGGCTCTCCCTCCACGTGGCTCTCTCACCCCATCTGTCTCTCTCCCCATCGCTCTTTCTCCCCCTCGCTCTTTCTCCCTGTTTCACTCTCACCCCAATGCTCTCTCTCCCCATGGCTCTCCCTCCACGTTGCTCTCCCTCCTCGTCGCTCTCCCACCCCGTTGCTCTCCCTCCCCGTCGCACGCCCTCCCCTTCACTCTCTGTCCCCGTCGTTCTCCATCCCCATCGCTCTCCGTCCCTGTCTCTCTCCTTCCCCATCGCTCTTGCTCCCCTTCACAGTTTCTCCCCTGCACTCCCTCTCTCCCCTTCACTCTCTCTCCCTATCACATTCTCTCCCGTTCAAGCTGGCTCCCCTTCAATCTCTCTCCACTTCGCACTCTCTCCCCGTCCACATGGCTCTCTCATCGCATGGTTCTCCGTGGCGTTTGCAGCCCATGGCTGTCGCTTCCCTTCCGTCTCCCACCCGTCGGTCTCCCTCCCCATTGCTCTCCCTCCCATGCTTTCCCCCTCCACTTTCCACTCCCTCCCCTTCGCTCTCCCTCCCCTTCACTCTCACTCGCCATGGCTCTCTCATCGCATGGCTCTCCCTCCCCTTCTTTCGCTCTATCCGTTGCTCTCTCTCCCAGTTGATCTCTCTCCCCATGGCTCGCTCTCCCAGTGGCATTCTCTCCCCGTGGCTCTCCCTCCCTGTGGCTCTCTTTCCCTGTGGCTCTCTCTCCCCATGGCTGTCTCTCACCATGGCTCTCTCTCCCCTTGGCACTCTCTCCCCGTGGCTCTCTCTCCCCGTGGCATTCTCTCCACGTGGCTCTCCCTCCCCTTTGCTCTCCTTCCCCAACGCTATCCGTCCCCGTCGCTATCCGTCCCCGTCGCTCTCCATCCCACTCTCTCACCCTCCCAGTCGTTCTTGCTCCCCTTCACAGTTTCTCCCCTGCACTCACACTCTCCACTTCACTCTCGCTCCCTATCACATTCCCTCCCCTTCAACCTGGCTCCCCTTCACACTCTCTCCGCTTGCGCTCTCTCACCGCTGCTCTCCCTCCACTTCCTTCCCCCTCCACTTCCCTCTCCCACCGCTTCGCTCTCCCTCCCCTTCGCTCTCACTTGCAGTGCCTCTCTCTCCGCGTGGCACTCCCTCCCCATCGCGCTTGCTCGCCGTTGCTCTCTTTCCCAGTTGTTCTCTCTCCCCATGGCTGACTCTCCCGATGGCTTTCGCTCACCCTTTCTCTCTCTACCCGTTGCTCTCAGTCCCTGTTGCTCTGTCTCCCTTTGCTCTCTCTCGCCATTGCTCTCACTACCCGTTGCTCTCTCTCCCCATTACTGTGGCTCCACGTTGCTGTCTCTCCCCGTGGCTCTCTCTCCCCGTGGCTCTCTCTCCCCGTGGCTCTCTCTCCCCATGGCTCACACTCCCCGTGGCTCTCTCTCCCCGTGGCTCTCGCACTCCTTGGCTCTTGCACCCCGTGGCTCTCGCTCCCCTTGTCTATCCCTCCCCATCGCACTCCCGCCCCGTCACTCTCCCGCTCCTTATTTACCCATCCACTTAAATATCCCTCCCCTTCGCTCACCCTCCCCTTCGCTCTCACTCGCCGTTGCTCTCTCTCCACATGGCTCTCCCTCCCCGACGCTCGCACTCGCCTTTGCTCTCTCTCCCAGTTGTTGTCTCTCCCCATAGCTGTCTCTCGCCATGGCTGTTGCTCGCCACTGCTCTCTCTCCCCGTTGCTCACTGTTCCTTTTGATCTCTGTCCCAATTGCTCTCTGTCACGTGGCTCTCTGTTCCCGTTGCACTCTGTCTGCTTGGGTCTCTCTCCCTGTGGCTGTCTCTCCCCATGGCTGTCGCTCGGCCTTGCTCTCTCTCCCCGTTGCTCTCAGTCCCTGTTGCTCTATCCCCCATTGCTCTCTATCCCTTTGCTCTCTCTCGCCATTGCTCTCTCTCCCTGTTGCACCCTCTCCCCGTTGCGGTCTCTACCCGTTGCTTTCTCTCTCCGTGTCTCCCACTCCCCGTGGCTGTCTCTACCTGTAGCTGTCTCAGCCCGTGGCTGTCTCTCCCCGTGGCTGTCTCTCCCCGTGGCTATCTCTCCCCGTGGCTATCTCTCCCCGTGGCTATCTCTCCCCGTGGCTATCTCTCCCCGTGGCTGTCTCTTCCTGTGGCTGTCTCTCCCAGTGGCTGTCTCTCCCCGTGGCTCTCTCTCCCTGTGGATCTCTCTCCCCGTGGCTGTCTCTCCCCGTTGCTCTCTCTCCGCGTGGCACTCTCCCCGTGGCACTCGCTCCCCGTGGCTCTCTCTCCCCGTGGCTCTCCCTGTCCGTGGTACTCCCTCCCCGTCGCTCCCCCGCCCCATTGCTCTCCCTCCCCTTCCTTACCCCTCCACTTACCTCACCCTCCCCTTCGCTCTCAATCGCCGTGGCTGTCTATCCGCATGGCTCTCCATCCCGGTCACTCGCGCTCACCGTTGCTCTCTCTCCCAGTTGTTCTCTCATCCTGTGGCTCTCTCTTCCCATGGCTCTCTCTCCCGCTGACTCCCTCTCCCCATGGCTGTCTCTCCCCATCTCTCTCTCTTCCCATCTCTCTCTCTTCCCGTGGCTCTCTCTCTCCGTGGCCCTCTCTCCCCATTGCTTTCTCTCCCTGTGGCTATCTCTCCCCGTGGCTATTACTCCCCGTGGCTCTCTCTCACCGTGGCTCTCTCTCCCCGTGGCTCTCTCTCACCGTGGCTCTCGCACCCTGTGGATCTCGCGCACCGTGGCTCAAGCGCACCGTCTTCTCTCTCTCCCTCCCTGTAGCTCTCGCTCCCCATGGCTCTCACTCCCTGTGGCTCTCACTCCCCGTGGCTCTCGCTCCCTGTGGCTCTAGCACCCCGTGGGTCTCCCTCTCCGTGGTTCTCTCTCCCCGTCTCTCCCTCTCCCCGTCTCTCCCTCTCCTCGTCGCTCTTTCTCCCTGTGGCTTTCCCTCCCCGTTGCTCTCCCTCCTCATCGCTCTCCCACACCGTTGCTCTCCCTCCCCGTCGCTCACCCTCCGCTTCGCTCTCTGTCCCCGTCGCTCTCCAAACCAGTCGCTCTCCATCCCTGTCTCTCTCCTTCCCCATTGTTCTTGCTCCCCTTCACAGTTTCTCCCCTGCACTCCCTCTCTCCCCTTCACTCTCTCTCCCTATCACATTCTCTCCCCTTCAAATCTGGCTCCCCTTCACTCTCTCTCCCCTTCGCACTCTCACCCCGTCGCTCTTCCTCCCCTTCTTTCCACCTCCAATTCCCTCTCCCACCCCTTTGCTCTCCCTCCCCTTCGCTCTCACTCGCCATGGCTCTCTCATCACATGGCTCTCCCTCCCCGTCTTTCGCTCTCTCCGTGGCTCTCTCTCCCAGTTGATCTCTGTCCCCGTGGCTCTCTCCCCCAGTCGCACTCTCTCCTCATGGCTTCTCTCCCCGTGGCTCTCTCTCCCCATGGCTCTCTCTCCCTGTGGCTTTCTCTTCCTGTGGCTCTCTCTCCCGTTGGCTGCCTCTCCCCGTGGCACTCTCTCCCCATGGCTCTCTCTCCCCGTGGCACACTCTCCCAGTGGCTCTCCCTCCCATTCGCTCTCCATCCCCAACGCTCTCCGTCCCCGTCGCTCTCAATCACGGTCTCTAGCACTCCCTGTCGCCCTTGCTCCCTTTCACAGTTTCTCCCCTGCACTCCCTCTCTCCCCTTCACACTTGCTCCCTATCACATTCCCTCCCCTTCAACCTGGCTCCCCTTCACTCTCTCTCCCCTTCGCGCTCTCTCACCGTCACTCACCCTCCACTTCTTTCCCCCTCCACTTCCCTCTCTCACCGCTTCGCTCACCCTCCCCTTCGCACTCACTCGCCGTGGCGCTCTCTCCCAGTTGTTCTCTCTCCCCATGGCTGTCTCTCCCGATGGCTGTCGCTCACCCTTGCTCTCTCCTCGTTGCTCTCAGTCTCCGGTGCTCTCTCTCCCGGTGCTCTCTCTCCCGTTGCTCTCTCTCAC
This sequence comes from Isurus oxyrinchus, assembly GCA_026770705.1. Lineage (NCBI taxonomy): Eukaryota > Metazoa > Chordata > Chondrichthyes > Lamniformes > Lamnidae > Isurus > Isurus oxyrinchus. The sequence continues at coordinate 83,182,765 of JANJGN010000004.1, read as the reverse complement.
CATTGCTCTCTCTCCCCGTTGCTGTCTCTCCCCATTGCTGTGTCTCCACGTTGCTGTCTCTCCCCGTTGCTCTCTCTCTCCGTGGCTCTCTCTCCACGTGGCGGTCTCTCCCCATCGCTGTCTTTCCCCATGACTGTATCTCCCCGCAGCTCTCTCTCCACGTGGCTCTCACTCCCCGTGGCTCTCTCTCCCCATGGCTCTCGCTCCCCGTGGCTCTCGTACCCTGTGGCTCTCGCACCCCTTGGCTCTTGCAACCCGTGGCTCTCACTCCCCTTCTCTCTCCCACCCCGTCGCTCTCCCGCCCCATCACTCTCCCTCCCCTTATTTACCCATCCACTTAACTATCCCTCCCCTACGCTCACTCTCCCCTTCGCTCTCACTCGCCATGGCTCTCTCATCGCATGGCTCTCCCTCCCTGACTTTCGCTCTCTCCGTGGCTCTCTCTCCCAGTTGATCTCTGTCCCCGTGGCTCTCTCTCCCAGTCGCACTCTCTCCCCATGGCTCTCTCTCCCCGTGGCTCTCTCTCCCCGTGGCTCTCTCTCCCCGTGGCTCTCTCTCCCCGTGGCTGCCTCTCCCCGTGGCACTCTCTCCCCATGGATCTCTCTCCCCGTGGCACACTCTCCCAGTGGCTCTCCCTCCCATTTGTTCTCCATCCCCAACGCTCTTCGTCCCCGTTGCTCTCAATCCTGGTCTCTCGCACTCCCTGTCGCCCTTGCTCCCTTTCACAGTTTCTCCCCTGCACTCCCTCTCTCCCCTTCACACTTGCTCCCTATCACATTCCCTCCCCTTCAACCTGGCTCTCCTTCACTCTCTCTCCTCTTCGCGCTGTCTCACCGTCGCTCTCCCTCCACTTCTTTCCCCCTCCACATCCCTCTCTCACCGCTTCGCTCACCCTCCCCTTCGCACTCACTCGCCGTGGCGCTCTCCCAGTTGTTCTCTCTCCCCGTGGCTGTCTCTCCCGATGGCTGTCGCTCGCCCTTGCTCTCTCTTCATTGCTCTCAGTCCCCGGTGCTCTCTCTCCCGGTGCTCTCTCTCCCGTTGCTCTCTCTCACCATTGATCTCTCTCCCCATTGCTCTCTCTCCCCATTGCTGTGTCTCCACGTTGCTGTCTCTCCCCGTTGCTCTCTCTCGCCGTGGCTCTCTCTCCACGTGGCTGTCTCTCCCCATGGCTGTCATTCCCCGTGACTGTATCTCCCTGCGGCTCTCTCTCCACGTGGCTCTCACTCCCCGTGGCTCTCTCTCCCCATGGCTCTCGCTCCCCGTGGCTCTCGTACCCTGTGGCTCTCGCACCCCTTGGCTCTTGCAACCCGTGGCTCTCACTCCCCTTCTCTCCCCCTCCCCGTCGCTCTCCCACCCCATCACTCTCCCTCCCCTTATTTACCCATCCACTTAACTATCCCTCCCCTTCGCTCACTCTCCCCTTCGCTCTCACTCGCCATGGTTCTCTCTCCGCATGGCTCTCCCTCCCCATCGCTCGCACTCGCAGTTGCTCTCACTCCTAGTTGTTCTCTCCCCATGGCTGTCTCTCGCCATGGCTGTTGCTCCCTATTGCTCCCTCTCCCCGTAGCTCTCTGTTCCTGTTGATTTCTGTCCCCGCCTCCCTCTGTCACGTTGCTCTCTGTCCCCATTGCTCTCTGTCCACGTGGGTCTCTCTCCCCGGGCTGTCTCTCCCAAAGTCTGTCACTCGGCCTTGCTCTCTCTTGCCGTTGCTCTCTTTCCCCATGGCTCTCTCACCCATTGCTCTCTCTCCCGTTGCTCACTCTCGCCGTTGCTCTCTCTCGCCGTTGCTCTCTCTCCCCATTGCGGTCTCTCCCCGTTGCATTCTCTCTCCGTGTCTCCCTCTCCCCGTGGCTGTCTCTACCTGTGGCTGTCGCGGCCCGTGGCTGTCTCTCCCCATGGCTCTGTCTCTCCCCGTGGGTGTCTCTCCCCGTTGCTCTCTCTCCGTGTGGCTCTCTCTCCACGTGGGTCACTCTGCCCGTGGCACTCACTCCCCGTTGCTCTCTCTCCCCATGGCTCTCCCACCCCGTGGCACTCCCTCCTCATCACTCCCCTGCCCCGTTTCTCTCCCTCCCCTTCTTTACCCCTCCACTTACCTCTCCATCCCCTTCGCTCTCCTTCCCCTTCACCCACACTCGCCATTGCTGTCTCTCCGGATGGCTCTCCATCCCCGACACTCGCGCTCACCATTGCTCTCTCCCCCAGTTGTTCTCTCTTCCTGTAGCTCTCTCTTCCCATGGCTCTCTCTCCCGGTGACTCTCTCTCCCGTAGCTGTCTCTCCCCGTCTCTCTCTCTCCCCATCTCTCTCCCCGTGGCTCTCTCTCCCCGTTGCTCTCTCTCCCCTTTGCTCTCTCTCCCCTTTGCTCTCTCTCCCCTTTGCTCTCTCGCCCCGTGGCTGTCTCTCCCCGTGGCTCTCTCTCTCCGTGGCTCTCACTCCCTGTAGATCTCGCTCACCGTGGCTCTGACTCCTCGTGGCTCTCTCTCCCCGTCTCTCTCTCTCCCCGTCGCACTTTCTCCCCGTCTCTCTCTCTCCCCATCTCTCTCTCTCCCCGTGGCTCTCTCTCCCCTTTGCTCTCTCTCCCCGTTGCTCTCTCTCCCCGTGGCTCTCTCTCCCCGTGGCTCTCTCTCCCCGTGGCTCTCTCTCCCCGTGGCTCTCTCTCCCTGTAGATCTCGCTCACCGTGGCTCTCACTCCTCGTGGCTCTCTCTCCCCGTCACTCTCTCTCCCCGTCGCTCTTTCTCCCCGTCGCTCTCTGTCCCCGTTTCATTCTCACCCCAACGCTCTCTCTCCCCATAGCTCTCCCACCCCGTTCCTCTCCCTCCTCGTCGTTCTCCCACCCTGTTGCTCTCCCTCCCCGTCGCCCCCCCTCCCCTTCGCTCTCTGTCCCTTTCACTCTCCAACCCCGTCGCTCTCCGTCCCTGTCTGTCTCCTTCCCCGTCGCTCTTCCTCCCCTTCACAGTTTATCCCCTGCACTCCCTCTCTCCCCTTCACTCTCTCTCCCTATTACATTTTCTCCCCTTCAAGCGGGCTCCCCTTCACTCTCTCTCCCATTCGCACTTTCTCCCCGTCCACATGACTCTCTCATCGCATGGCTCTCCCTCCCAGTCATTCACTCTCTCCGATGCTCTCTCTCCCAGTTGATCTCTGTCCCCGTGGCTCTCTCTCCCCAGGGCTCTCTCTCCCCGTGCTTCTCTCTTCCCGTGGCTCTCTGTCCCGGTGACTCTCTCTCCCTGTGGCTGTCTCTCCCCGTCTTTCTCTCTCCCCATCTCTCTCTCTCCCTGTGGCTCTCTCTCGCCAGGGCTGTCACTCACCCTTGCTCTCTCTCCCCATTGCTCTCTGTCCCTGTTGCTCTCAGTCCCCGTTGCTCTACCTCCCGTTTCTCACTCTCCCGTTGCTCTCTCTCACTGTTGCTCTCTCTCCCCGCTGCTCTCTCTCACAAATGCTGTCTCTCCCCGTTGCTCTCTCTCCCAGTGGCTCTCTCTCCCCGTGGCTGTCTCACCCCATGGCTAACTCTCCCCGTGGCTTTCGCTCCCCGTGGCTTTCTCTAACCATGGTTTTCTCTCCCCGTGGCTTTCTCTCCTCGTGGCTCTCTCTCCCAGTGGCATTCTCATCCCATGGCTCTCTCTCCCCGTTGCTCTCTCTCCCCGTTGCTCTCTCTCCCCGTTGCTCTCTCTCCCCGTTGCTCTCTCTCCCCGTGGCTGCCTCTCCCCATGGCACTCTCTCCCCGTGGCACTCTCTCCCCCTGGCTCTATCTCCCCGTGGCTTTCTCTCCTCGTGGCTCTCTCTCCCAGTGGCATTCTCATCCCATGGCTCTCTCTCCCCGTTGCTCTCTCTCCCCGTTGCTCTCTCTCCCCGTTGCTCTCTCTCCCCGTTGCTCTCTCTCCCCGTGGCTGCCTCTCCCCGTGGCACTCTCTCCCCGTGGCACTCTCTCCCCCTGGCTCTCTCTCCCCGTGGCACACTCTCCCAGTGGCTCTCCCTCCCCTTCGCTCTCACTCCCCGATGCTCTCCGTCCCCGTCGCTCTCTATCCCGGTCTCTCGCAATCCCTGTTGCCCTTGCTCCCCTTCACAGTTTCTCCCCTGCACTTCCTCTCTCCCCTTCACTCTCGCTCCCTATCACATTCCCTCCCCTTCAACCTGGCTCCCCTTCAGTCTCTCTCCCCTTCGTTCTCTTTCACCATCGCTGTCCCTCCACTTCTTTCCCACTCCAATTCCCTCTCCCACTGCTTTGCTCTCCCTCCCCTTCGCACTCACTCGCCGTGTCTCTCTCTGCGCGTGGCACTCCCGCCCCGTCGCTCTCGCTCGCCGTTGCTCTCTCTCCCAGTTGATCTCTCCCTCCTTGGTTGTCACTCCCGATGGCTGTCGCTTGCCCTTGCTCTCTCTCCCCATGGCTGTGTCTCCACGTTGCTGTCTCTCCCCGTTGCTCTCTCTCCCCGTGGCTCTCTCTCCCCGTGGCTCTCTCTCCACGTGGCTGTGTCTCCAAGTTGCTGTCTCTCCCCATGGCTGTCTCTCCCCGTGGCTCTCTCTCCCCGTGGCTCTCTCTCCACGTGGCTCTCGCTCCCTGAAACTCTCTCTCCCCATGGTTCTAGCTCCCCATGGCTCTCGTTCCCCATGGCTCTCACACCCGTGCTCTCGCACTCCTTGGCTCTTGCAACTCGTTGCTTTCGCTCCCCTTCACTCTCCCTCCCCGTCGGTCTCCCGCCCCGTCACTCTCCCTCCCCATATTTACGCCTCCACTTAACTATCCCTCCCCTTCGCTCACTCTACCCTTCGCTCTCACTCGCCGTGGCTCTCTCTCCGCATGACTCTCCCTCCCCGTCACTCACACTCGCTGTTGCTCTCTCTCCCAGTTGTTCTCTCCCCATGGCTGTCTCTCACCATGGCTGTTGCTTGCCATTGCTCTCTCTCCCCGTTGCTCTCTGTTCTTGTTGATCTCTGTCCCCGTCGCTCTCTGTCACGTTGCTCTCTGTCGCCGTTGCTCTCTGTCCACGTGGGTCTCTCTCCCCGTGGCTTTCTCTCCCAAAGGCTGTTGCTCAGCCTTGCTCTCTCTCGCCGTTGCTCTCTTTCCCCATGGCTCCCTCTCCCCATTGCTCTCAGTCCCCTTTGATCTCTCTCCCATTGCTCTCTCTCCCGTTGCGCTCTCTCGCCGTTGCTCTCTCTCCCGGTTGCTCTCTCTCCCCGTTGTGGTCTCTCCCCGTTGCATTCTCTCCTCGTATCTCCCTCTCCCCGTGGCTGTCTCTACCTGTGGCTGTCTCGGCCCGTGGCTGTCTCTCCCAATGGCTCTGTCTCTCCCCGTGGCTGTCTCTCCCCGTTGCTCTCTCTCCGTGTGACTCTCTCTACACGTGGGTCACTCTCCCCGTGGCACTCACTCCCCGTTGCTCTCTCTCCCCATGGCTCTCCCACCCCGTGGCACTCCCTCCTCATCGCTCCCCTGCCCCGTTTCTCTCCCTCCCCTTCTTTACCCCTCCACTTACCTCTCCATCCCCTTCGCTCTCCTTCCCCTTCACCCACACTCGCCATTGCTGTCTCTCCGGATGGCTCTCCACCCCCGACACTCGCGCTCACCATTGCTCTCTCCCCCAGTTGTTCTCTCTTCCTGTAGCTCTCTCTTCCCATGGCTCTCTCTCCCGGTGACTCTCTCTCCCGTAGCTGTCTCTCCCCGTCTCTCTCTCTCCCCATCTCTCTCCCCGTGGCTCTCTCTCCCCGTTGCTCTCTCTCCCCTTTGCTCTCTCGCCCCGTGGCTGTCTCTCCCCGTGGCTCTCTCTCTCCATGGCTCTCACTCCCTGTAGATCTCGATCACTGTGGCTCTGACTCCTCTTGGCTCTCTCTCCCCGTCTCTCTCTCTCCCCGTCGCACTTTCTCCCCGTCTCTCTCTCTCCCCATCTCTCTCTCTCCCCATGGCTCTCTCTCCCCGTTGCTCTCTCTCCCCTTTGCTCTCTCTCCCCGTGGCTCTCTCTCCCCGTGGCTCTCTCTCCCCGTGGCTCTCTCTCCCCGTGGCTCTCTCTCCCCGTGGCTCTCTCTCCCCGTGGCTCTCTCTCTCCGTGGCTCTCTCTCCCTGTAGATCTCGCTCACCGTGGCTCTCACTCCTCGTGGCTCTCTCTCCCCGTCACTCTCTCTCCCCGTCGCTCTTTCTCCCCGTCGCTCTCTGTCCCCGTTTCATTCTCACCCCAACGCTCTCTCTCCCCATAGCTCTCCCACCCCGTTCCTCTCCCTCCTCGTCGTTCTCCCACCCTGTTGCTCTCCCTCCACGTCGCCCGCCCTCCCCTTCGCTCTCTGTCCCTTTCACTCTCCAACCCCGTCGCTCTCCGTCCCTGTCTGTCTCCTTCCCCGTCGCTCTTGCTCCCCTTCACAGTTTATCGCCTGCACTCCCTCTCTCCCCTTCACTCTCTCTCCCTATTACATTTTCTCCCCTTCAAGCTGGCTCCCCTTCACTCTCTCTCCCATTCGCACTTTCTCCCCGTCCACATGGCTCTCTCATCGCATGGCTCTCCCTCCCAGTCTTTCACTCTCTCCGATGCTCTCTCTCCCAGTTGATCTCTGTCCCCGTGGCTCTCTCTCCCCAGGGCCCTCTCTCCCCGTGCTTCTCTCTTCCCGTGGCTCTCTCTCCCGGTGACTCTCTCTCCCCGTGGCTGTCTCTCCCCGTCTTTCTCTCTCCCCATCTCTCTCTCTCCCTGTGGCTCTCTCTCGCCAGGGCTGTCACTCGCCCTTGCTCTCTCTCCCCATTGCTCTCTGTCCCTGTTGCTCTCAGTCCCCGTTGCTCTACCTCCCGTTTCTCACTCTCCCGTTGCTCTCTCTCACTGTTGCTCTCTCTCCCCGTTGCTCTCTCTCACAAATGCTGTCTCTCCCCGTTGCTCTCTCTCCCAGTGGCTCTCTCTCCCCGTGGCTGTCTCACCCCATGGCTAACTCTCCCCGTGGCTTTCGCTCCCCGTGGCTTCCTCTAACTGTGGTTTTCTCTCCCCGTGGCTTTCTCTCCCCGTGGCTTTCTCTCCTCGTGGCTCTCTCTCCCAGTGGCATTCTCATCCCATGGCTCTCTCTCCCCGTTGCTCTCTCTCCCCGTTGCTCTCTCTCCCCGTTGCTCTCTCTCCCCGTGGCTGCCTCTCCCCGTGGTACTCTCTCCCCGTGGCACTCTCTCCCCGTGGCACTCTCTCCCCCTGGCTCTCTCTCCCCGTGGCTTTCTCTCCTCGTGGCTCTCTCTCCCAGTGGCATTCTCATCCCATGGCTCTCTCTCCCCGTTGCTCTCTCTCCCCGTTGCTCTCTCTCCCTGTTGCTCTCTCTCCCCGTTGCTCTCTCTCCCCCTGGCTCTCTCTCCCCGTGGCACACTCTCCCAGTGGCTCTCCCTCCCCTTCGCTCTCACTCCCCGATGCTCTCCGTCCCCGTCGCTCTCAATCCCGGTCTCTCGCAATCCCTGTCGCCCTTGCTCCCCTTCACAGTTTCTCCCCTGCACTTCCTCTCTCCCCTTCACTCTCGCTCCCTATCACATTCCCTCCCCTTCAACCTGGCTCCCCTTCAGTCTCTCTCCCCTTCGTTCTCTCTCACCATCGCTGTCCCTCCACTTCTTTCCCACTCCACTTCCCTCTCCCACTGCTTTGCTCTCCCTCCCCTTCGCACTCACTCGCCGTGTCTCTCTCTGCGCGTGGCACTCCCGCCCCGTCGCTCTCGCTCGCCGTTGCTCTCTCTCCCAGTTGATCTCTCCCTCCTTGGTTGTCACTCCCGATGGCTGTCGCTTGCCCTTGCTCTCTCTCCCCATGGCTGTGTCTCCACGTTGCTGTCTCTCCCCGTTGCTCTCTCTCCCCGTGGCTCTCTCTCCCCGTGGCTCTCTCTCCACGTGGCTGTGTCTCCAAGTTGCTGTCTCTCCCCATGGCTGTCTCTCCCCGTGGCTCTCTCTCCCCGTGGCTCTCTCTCCACGTGGCTCTCGCTCCCCGAAGCTCTCTCTCCCCATGGTTCTCGCTCCCCATGGCTCTCGTTCCCCATGGCTCTCACACCCGTGGCTCTCGCACTCCTTGGCTCTTGCAACTCGTTGCTTTCGCTCCCCTTCACTCTCCCTCCCCGTCGGTCTCCCGCCCCGTCACTCTCCCTCCCCATATTTACGCCTCCACTTAACTATCCCTCCCCTTCGCTCACTCTACCCTTCGCTCTCACTCGCCGTGGCTCTCTCTCCGCATGACTCTCCCTCCCCGTCACTCACACTCGCTGTTGCTCTCTCTCCCAGTTGTTCTCTCCCCATGGCTGTTGCTTGCCATTGCTCTCTCTCCCCGTTGCTCTCTGTTCTTGTTGATCTCTGTCCCCGTCGCTCTCTGTCACGTTGCTCTCTGTCGCCGTTGCTCTCTGTCCATGTGGGTCTCTCTCCCCGTGGCTTTCTCTCCCAAAGGCTGTTGCTCAGCCTTGCTCTCTCTCGCCGTTGCTCTCTTTCCCCATGGCTCTCTCTCCCCATTGCTCTCAGTCCCCTTTGCTCTCTCTCCCATTGCTCTCTCTCCCGTTGCTCTCTCTCGCCGTTGCTCTCTCTCCCGGTTGCTCTCTCTCCCCGTTGTGGTCTCTCCCCGTTGCATTCTCTCTTCGTATCTCCCTCTCCCCGTGGCTGTCTCTACCTGTGGCTGTCTCGGCCCGTGGCTGTCTCTCCCCATTGCTCTCTCTCCCCGTGGCTGTCGTGGCCCGTGGCTGTCTCTCCCCGTGGCTGTCTCTCCCCATGGCTGTCACTCCCCGTGGCTATCTCTCCCTGTGGCTGTCTCTCCCTGTGGCTGTCTCTCCCTGTGGCTGTCTCTCCCAGTGGCTGTCTCTCCCCGTGGCTCTCTCTCCCTGTGGATCTCTCTCCCCGTGGCTGTCTCTCCACGTTGGTCACTCTCCCCGTGGCACTCGCTCCCCGTGGCTCTCTCTCCCCGTGGCTCTCCCTCCCCGTGGCACTCCCTCCCCCTCGCTCCCCCGCCCCGTCGCTCTCCCTCCCCTTCTTTACCCCTCCACTTACCTCTCTCCCCTTCACTCTCCCTCCCCTTCACCCACACTCGCCGTTGCTGTCACTCCGCATGGCTCTCCCTCCCCGTCACTCGCGCTCACCATTGCTCTCTATCCCAGTTGTTCTCTCTTCCTGTGGCTCTCTCTTCCCATGGCTCTCTCTCCCGGTGATTCTCTCTCCCCGTGGCTGTCTCTCCCCGTCTCTCTCTCTCCCCATTTCTCTCTCTCCCCATGGCTCTTTCTCCCAAAGGCTGTTGCTCAGCCTTGCTCTCTCTCGCCGTTGCTCTCTTTCCCCATTGCTCTCTCTCCCCATTGCTCTCAGTCCCCTTTCCTCTCTCTCCCATTGCTCTCTCTCCCGTTGCTCTCTCTTGCCATTGCTCTCTCTCCCGGTTGCTCTCTCTCCCCGTTGCTCTTTCTCCCCGTTGCTCTCTCTCCCCGTTGCTCTCTCTCCCCGTTGCTCTCTCTCCCCGTTGCTCTCTCTCCCCGTTGCTCTCTCTCCCCGTTGCTCTCACTCCCTGTGGATCTCACTCACCGTGGCTCTCTCTCCCTGTGGCTCTCGCTCCCTGTGGCTCTTGCACCCCGTGGCTCTCACTCCTCGTGGCTCTCTCTCCCCGTCTCTCTCTCTCCCTGTCTCTCTCTCTCCCCGTCGCTCTCTCTCCCTGTTTCACTCTCACCCCAATGCTCTCTCTCCCCAAGGCTCTCCCTCCCCGTTGCTCTCCCTCCTCGTCGCTCTCCCACCCCGTTGCTCTCCCTCCCCATCGCTCGCCCTCCCCTTTACTCTCTGTCCCCGTCGCTCTCCATCCCCATCGCTCTCCATCCCTGTCTCTCTCCTTCCCCGTCGCTCTTGCTCCCCTTCACAGATTCTCCCCTGCACTCCCTCTCTCCCCTTCACTCTCTCTCCCTATCACATTCTCTCCCCTTCAAGCTGGCTCCCCTTCACTCTCTCTCCCCTTCGCACTCTCTCCCCGTCCATATGGCTCTCTAATCGCATGGCTCTCCCTCCCCGTCTTTCGCTCTCTCCGTTGCTCTCTCTCCCAGTTGATCTCTGTCCCCATGGCTCTCTCTGCCAGTCACACTCTCTCCCTGTGGCTTCTCTCCCCGTGGCTCTCTCTCCCCATGGTTCCCTCTCCCCGTTCCTCTCTCTTCCCGTGGCTGTCTCTTCTGGTGACTCTCTCTCCTCCTCGCTGTCTCTCCCCTTCTTTCTCTCTCCCTATCTCTCTCTCTCCCGGAGACTCTCTCTCCCCATTGCTCTCTGACCCTGTTGCTCTCAGTCCCCGTTGTTCACTCTCCTCGCTGCTCTCTCTCACAAATGCTGTCTCCCAACGTTGCTGTCTCTCCCTGTTGCTCTCTCTCCCAGTGGCTCTCTCTCCCCGTGGCTGTCTCTCCCCATGGTTGTCTCTCCCCGTGGCTAACTCTCCCCGTGGCTATTGCTCCCCGTGGCTTTCTCTACCCATGGCTTTCTCTCCCCGTGCCTCTCTCTCCCCGTGACTCTCTCTCACCGTGGCTCTCACTCCCCATGGCTCTCGCACCCCATGTCTCTTGCACCCCGTGGCTCCCGCTCCCCTTCGCTCTCCCTCCCGGTTGCTCTCCCTCGCCTTCTTTACCCCTCCACTTACCTCTCCCTCCCCTTCGCACTTCCTCCCCTTCACTATCACTCGCAGTGGCTTTCTCTCCGCATGGCTCTCCTTCCCCGTTGCTCTCGCTCACCGTTGCTCTCTCTCCCATTTGTTCTCTCTTCCCGTGGCTCCCTCTTCCCGTGGCTATCTGTCCCGGTGACTCTCTCTCCCCGTGGCTGTCTCTCCCGTCTCTCTCTCCCCCCATCTCTCTCTCTCCCCGTGGCTCTCTCTCCCCGTGGCTCTCTCTCCCCGTGGCTCTCTCTCCCCATGGCTCTCCCTCCCGGTGGCTCTATCTCCCTGTGGATCTCGCTCCCCGTGGCTCTTGCACACAGTGGCACTTGCACCTCTTGGCTCTCGCTCCCCTTTTCTCTGCCTCCCCATCGCTCTCCCTCCCCTTCTTTCGCCCTCCACTTCCCTCTCCCTCCCGTTCGCTCTCTCTCTCCTTCGCTCTCACTTGCCGTGGCTCTCCTCTGCATGGTTCTCCCTGCCTGTCGCTCGCGGTCTGCCTTGCTCTCTCTCCCAGTTGTTCTCTCACCCCTTGTCTGTCTCTCCCCATGGCTATCGCTCGCCGTTGCTCTCTCTCCCCTTTGCTCTCTGTCCCCGTTGCTCTCTGTCCCCATTGCTCTCTGTCCGCTTTGCTCTCTCGCCTGTTGCTCTCTCTCCTGTTGCTTTCTCTCCCCGTGGCTTTCTCTCACCGTGGCTCCCTAACCCCATGGCTCTCTCGCCCCATTGCTCTCTCTTTCCATCTCTCTCTCCCCATATGCTCTCTCTCCCCGTGGCTCTCTCCCCACTTTTCTTTCTCTCCCCGTAGCTCTCTCTCCCCGTGTTTCTCGCTCTCCGTAGCTCTCGCACTCCGTGGATTTTGCAGCCCAAGGCTCTCACTTCCCTTCCGTCTCCCACCCCATCGGTCTCCCTCCCCATCGCTCTCCCTCCCTTGCTTTCCCCCTCCACTTTCCAATCCCACCCCTTCGCTCTCCTTCCCCTTCTTTCGCTCTCTCCGTTGCTCTCTCTCCCAGTTGATCTCTCTCCCCATGGCTCTCTCCCCCAGTGGCATTCTCTCCCCGTGACTCTCTCCCCGTGGCTCTCTCCCTGTGGATCTCTCTCCCCATGGCTCTCTCTCCCCATGGCTCTCTCTCCCCGTGGCACTCTCTCCCCGTGGCTCTCCCTCCCCTTCGCTCTCTTTCCCCGACGTTCTCCGTCCCCGTTGCTCTCCATCCCGGTCTCTTGCCCTCCCTGTCACTCTTACTCCCCTTCACAGTTTCTCCCCTGCACTCCCTCTCTCCCCTTCACTCTCGTTCCCTATCACATTCCCTCCCCTTCAACCTGGCACCCCTTCACTCTCTCTCCCCTTCGCGCTCTCTCAACATCGCTCTCCCCCCTCTTCTTTCCCCCTCCACTTCCCTCTCCTACTGCTTCACTCTCTCTCCCCTTCGCTCTCGCTCCCCGTGGCTCTCGCTCCCTGTGGCTCTCGCTCCCCGTGTCTCCTGCACCCCATGGCTCTTGCACGCCATGGCTCCTGCTCCCCTTCTCTCTCACTGCTCGTCACTCTCCCGCCCCGTCAGTCTCCCTCCCCTTATTTTCCCCTCCACTTAACTATCCCTCCCCATCGCTCACCCTCCCCTTCGCTCTCACTCGCCATGACTCTCTCTCTGCATGGCTCTCCCTCCCCGTCACTCGCGCTCGCCATTGCTCTCTCTCCCATTTGTTGTCTCTGGCCATGGCTGTCTCTCACCATGGCTGTTGCTCGCCATTGCTCTCTCTGCCCGTTGCTCTCTTTTCCTGTTGATCTCTGTCCCCGTTGCTCTCTGTCCACGTGGGTCTCTCTCCCCGTGGCTGATTCTCCCCATGGCTGTCACTCGGCCTTGCTCTCTCTCGCCATTGCTCTCTCTCCCATTGCTCTCTCTCCCATTGCTCTCTCTACCCATTGCGGTCTCTCCCCATAGCTTCCTCTCCCCGTGGCTGTCTCTACCTGTGGCTGTCTCAGCCCGTGGCTGTCTCTCCCTGTGGCTAGCTCTCCCCGTGGCTGTCTCTCTCCGTGGCTATCTCTCTCCATGGCTCTCTCTCCCCGTGGCTCTCTCTCCCCGTGGCTGTCTCTCCCCGTTGCTCTCTCTCCCCGTTGCGGTCTCTCCCCGTTGCTTTCTCTCTCCGTGTCTCCCTCTCTCGGTGGCTGTCTCTACCTGTTGCTGTCTCGGCCCATGGCTGTCTCTCTCCGTGGCTCTCTCTCCCCATTGCTGTCTCTCCACATTGCTGTCTCTCCACATTGCTGTCTCTCCCCGTTGCTGTCTCTCCATGTGGCTGTCTCTCCCAAAGGCTGTCTCTACCCATGGCTGTCTCACCCCGTGGCTCTCGCTCCCCTGCTCCCTCCTTCCCTGTCGCTCTCCCACCTCTTCACTCTCCCTTCTCTTCTTTACCCCTCCACTTAACTATCCCTCCCCTTCGCTCACCCTCCCCTTCACTCTCACTCGCCGTGGCTCTCTCTCTGCATGGCTCTCCCTCCCCGTCGCTCGTGCTCCCCGTTGCTCTCTCTCTCAGTTATATTCTCTCCCCATGGCTGTCTCTCGCCATGGCTGTTGCTCGTCATTTCTCTCTCTCCCCGTTGCACTCTGTTCCTGTTGCTCTCTCTCCCCGTTGCTCTCTGTCATGTTGCTCTCTGTCCCCGTTGCTCTCTGTCCGCGTGGGTCTCTCTCCTCGAGGCTGTCTCTCCCCATGGCTGTCGAGCGGCCTTGCTCTCTCTCGCCGTTGCTCTCTTTCCCCATGGCTCTCTCTCCCCGTTGCTCTCAGTCCCCATTACTCTCTCTCCCATTGCTCTCTCTCCCGTTGCTCTCTCTCGCCATTGCTCTCTCTCCCTGTTGCTCTCTCTCCCTGTTGTGGTCTCTCCCCGTTGCTTTCTCTCCCCGTGTTTCCCTCTCCCCGTGGCTGTCTCTACCCGTGGCTGTCTTGGCCCGTGGCTGTCTCTCCCCATGGCTATCTCTCCCAGTGGCTCTCTCTCCCCGTGGCTCTCTCTCCCCGTTGCTCTCTCTCTGCGTAGCTCTCTCTCCACGTGGCTCACTCTCCCCGTTGCACTTGCTCCCCGTGGCTCTCTCTCCCCATGGCTCTCTGTCCCCATGGCTTTCTCTCCCCATGGCTCTCTCTCCCCGTTGCTCTCTCCCTGTGGCTTTCACTACCTGTGGCTCTCTCAACCCATGGCATTATCTCCCCATGGTTCTCTCTCCCCGTGTCTCTGTCCCTCCGTGGCTCTCTCTCCTCGTGGCTCTCTCTTCCCGTTGCTGTCTCTCCCAAAGGCTGTATCTACCTGTGGCTGTCTCTCCACGTTGCTGTCTCTCCCCGTTGCTCTCTCTCCCCCTGGCTCTCTCTCCACGTGGCTTTCTCTCCCAAAGGCTTTCTCTACCCGTGGCTGTCTCACCCTGTGGCTCTCGCTCCCCTTCTCTCTCCCACCCCGTCACTCTCCCGCCCCGTCACTCTCCCTCCCCTTATTTTCCCCTCCACTTAACTATTCCTCCCCATCGCTCACTCGCCCCTTCGCTCTCACTCGCCGTGGCTCTCTCTCCGCATGGCTCTCCCTCCCTGTCACTCGCGCTCGCCATTGCTCTCTCTCCCATTTGTTGTCTCTGGCCATGGCTGTCTCTCGCCATGGCTGTTGCTTGCCATTGCTCTCTCTGCCCGTTGCTCTCTTTTCCTGTTGATCTCTGTCCCCGTTGCTCTCTGTCTGTGTGGGTCTCTCTCCCCGTGGCTGTCTCTCCCCATGGCTGTCGCTCGGCCTTGCTCTCTCTTGCCGTTGCTCTCAGTCCCCTTTGCTCTCTCTCCCATTGCTCTCTCTCCCGTTGCTCCCTCTACCCATTGCGGTCTCTCCCCGTAGCTTCCTCTCCCCGTGGCTGTCCCTACCTGTGGCTGTCTCGGCCTGTGGCTGTCTCTCCCCGTGGCTATCTCTCCCCGTGGCTGTCTCTCCCCGTGGCTGTCTCTCCCCATGGCTCTCTCTCCCCGTGGTTGTCTCTCCCCATTGCTCTCTCTCCCCGTTGCGGTCTCTCCCCGTTGCTTTCTCTCTCCGTGTCTCCCTCTCTCTGTGGCTGTCTCTACCTGTTGCTGTCTTGGCCCGTGGCTGTCTCGGCCCGTGGCTCTCTCTCCCCATTGCTGTCTCTCCACGTTCCTGTCTCTCCCCGTTGCTCTCTCTGCCTGTGGCTCTCTCTCCACGTGGCTGTCTCTCCCAAAGGCTGTCTCTACCCGTGGCTGTCTCACCCCGTGGCTCTCGCTCCCCTTCTCTCTCCCTCCCCGTCGCTCTCCCACCTCGTCATTCTCTCTTCCCTTCTTTACCCCTCCACTTAACTATCCCTCCCCTTCGCCAACCCTCCCCTTCACTCTCACTCGCCGTGGCTCTCTCTCTGCATGGCTCTCCCTCCCTGTCGCTCGCACTGACCGTTGCTCTCTCTCTCAGTTATTTTCTCTCCCCATGGCTGTCTCTCGCCATGGCTGTTGCTCGTCATTTCTCTCTCTCCCCGTTGCGCTCTGTTCCTGTTGCTCTCTCTCCCTGTTGCTCTTTGTCATTTGCTCTCTGTCCCCGTTGCTCTCTGTCCGCGTGGGTCTCTCTCCTCGAGGCTGTCTCTCCCCATGGCTGTCGAGCGGCCTTGCTCTCTCTCGCCGTTGCTCTCTTTCCCCATGGCTCTCTCTCCCCGTTGCTCTCAGTCCCCATTACTCTCTCTCCCATTGCTCTCTCTCCCGTTGCTCTCTCTCGCCATTGCTCTCTCTCCCTGTTGCTCTCTCTCCCTGTTGTGGTCTCTCCCCGTTGCTTTCTCTCCCCGTGTTTCCCTCTCCCCGTGGCTGTCTCTACCCGTGGCTGTCTTGGCCCGTGGCTGTCTCTCCCCATGGCTATCTCTCCCAGTGGCTCTCTCTCCCCGTGGCTCTCTCTCCCCGTTGCTCTCTCTCTGCGTAGCTCTCTCTCCACGTGGCTCACTCTCCCCGTTGCACTTGCTCCCCGTGGCTCTCTCTCCCCATGGCTCTCTGTCCCCATGGCTTTCTCTCCCCATGGCTCTCTCTCCCCGTTGCTCTCTCCCTGTGGCTTTCACTACCCGTGGCTCTCTCAACCCATGGCATTATCTCCCCATGGTTCTCTCTCCCCGTGTCTCTGTCCCTCCGTGGCTCTCTCTCCTCGTGGCTCTCTCTTCCCGTTGCTGTCTCTCCCAAAGGCTGTATCTACCTGTGGCTGTCTCTCCACGTTGCTGTCTCTCCCCATTGCTCTCTCTCCCCCTGGCTCTCTCTCCACGTGGCTTTCTCTCCCAAAGGCTTTCTCTACCCGTGGCTGTCTCACCCTGTGGCTCTCGCTCCCCTTCTCTCTCCCACCCCGTCACTCTCCCGCCCCATCACTCTCCCTCCCCTTATTTTCCCCTCCACTTAACTATTCCTCCCCATCGCTCACTCTCCCCTTCGCTCTCACTCGCCGTGGCTCTCTCTCCGCATGGCTCTCCCTCCCTGTCACTCGCGCTCGCCATTGCTCTCTCTCCCATTTGTTGTCTCTGGCCATGGCTGTCTCTCGCCATGGCTGTTGCTTGCCATTGCTCTCTCTGCCCGTTGCTCTCTTTTCCTGTTGATCTCTGTCCCCGTTGCTCTCTGTCTGTGTGGGTCTCTCTCCCCGTGGCTGTCTCTCCCCATGGCTGTCGCTCGGCCTTGCTCTCTCTTGCCGTTGCTCTCAGTCCCCTTTGCTCTCTCTCCCATTGCTCTCTCTCCCGTTGCTCCCTCTACCCATTGCGGTCTCTCCCCGTAGCTTCCTCTCCCCGTGGCTGTCCCTACCTGTGGCTGTCTCGGCCTGTGGCTGTCTCTCCCCGTGGCTATCTCTCCCCGTGGCTGTCTCTCCCCGTGGCTGTCTCTCCCCATGGCTCTCTCTCCCCATGGCTCTCTCTCCCCATGGCTCTCTCTCCCCGTGGTTGTCTCTCCCCATTGCTCTCTCTCCCCGTTGCGGTCTCTCCCCGTTGCTTTCTCTCTCCGTGTCTCCCTCTCTCTGTGGCTGTCTCTACCTGTTGCTGTCTTGGCCCGTGGCTGTCTCGGCCCGTGGCTCTCTCTCCCCATTGCTGTCTCTCCACGTTCCTGTCTCTCCCCGTTGCTCTCTCTGCCTGTGGCTCTCTCTCCACGTGGCTGTCTCTCCCAAAGGCTGTCTCTACCCGTGGCTGTCTCACCCCGTAGCTCTCGCTCCCCTTCTCTCTCCCTCCCCGTCGCTCTCCCACCTCGTCATTCTCTCTTCCCTTCTTTACCCCTCCACTTAACTATCCCTCCCCTTCGCCAACCCTCCCCTTCACTCTCACTCGCCGTGGCTCTCTCTCTGCATGGCTCTCCCTCCCTGTCGCTCGCACTGACCGTTGCTCTCTCTCTCAGTTATTTTCTCTCCCCATGGCTGTCTCTCGCCATGGCTGTTGCTCGTCATTTCTCTCTCTCCCCGTTGCGCTCTGTTCCTGTTGCTCTCTCTCCCTGTTGCTCTTTGTCATTTGCTCTCTGTCCCCGTTGCTCTCTGTCCGCGTGGGTCTCTCTCCTCGAGGCTGTCTCTCCCCATGGCTGTCGCGCGGCCTTGCTCTCTCTCGCCATTGCTCTCTTTCCCCGTGGCTCTCTCTCCCCGTTGCTCTCAGACCCCGTTGCTCTCTCTCCCATTGCTCTCTCTCCCGTTGCTCTCTCTCGCAGTTGCTTTCTCTCCCTGTGGCTCTCTCTCCCCGTGGCTCTCTCTCCCTGTGGCTTTCACTACCCGTGGCTCTCTCAACCCGTGGCATTATCTCCCCATTGCTCTCTCTCCCCGTGTCTCTCTCCCTCCGTGGCTCTCTCTCCTCGTGGCTCTCTCTTCCCGTGGCTCTCTCTGCCCTGGGCTGTCTCGCCCCAGGGCTGTCTCGTCCCATGGCTCACTCTCCCTGTGGCTTTCTCTCCCCTTGGCTCTCACTCCCCATGGCTCTTTTTCCCCGTGGCTCTCACTTCCTGTAGCTCTCCCTCCCCATTGGTCTCTCTCCCTGTCACTCTTCCACGCCTTCGCTCTCCCTCCCCTTCGCTCTCACTTGCCGTGGCTCTCTCTGCGCATGGCTCTCCCTCCCCATCGCTCTTGCTCGCTGTGGCTCTCTCTCCCATTTGTTTTATCCCCTCGTGGCTGTCTCTCCCCATGGCTGTCTCCCCCCGTGGCTCTCACATCCCGTGGCTCTCTCACCCCGTGGCACACTCTCCCCGTGGCTCTCTCTCGCAGAGGCTCTGTCTCCCCTTGGCTCTCTCACACCTTGGCTCTCTCTCCCCGTGGCTCTCTCTTCCTGTGGCACTCTCTCCCCGTGGCTCTCTCTCCCCGTGGCACTCTCACCCCGTGGCACTCACTCCCCATTGTTTTCTTTCCCCATGGCTCTATCTCCCCGTGGATATCTCTCCCCGTGGCTCTCTCTCCCCGTCTCTCTCTCACCACTTGGCTCTCTCTCCCCTTGGCTCTCTCTCCCCGTGGCTCTCACACCTCGTGGCTCTCTCACCCCATGGCACACTCTCCCCGTGGCTCTCTCTCGCGGAGGCTCTGTCTCACCTTGGCTCTCTCACCCCTTGGCTCTCTCTTCCCGTGGCACTCTCTCCCCATGGCTCTCTCTCCCCGTGGCACTCTCTCCCCGTGGCACTCACTCCCCGTTGTTTTCTTTCCCCATGGCTCTATCTCCCCGTGGATATCTCTCCCCGTGGCTCTCTCTCCCCGTCTCTCTCTCTCACCACTTGGCTCTCTCTCCCCTTGGCTCCCTCTCCCCGTGGCTCTCACACCCCGTGGCTCTCTCACCCCGTGGCACACTCTCCCCATGGCTCTCTCCCGCGGAGGCTCTGTCTCACCTTGGCTCTCTCACCCCTTGGCTCTCTCTCCCCGTGGCTCTCTCTTCCCGTGGCACTCTCTCCCCATGGCTCTCTGTCCACATCGCTCTCTCTTACGTTTCTCTCTCTCCCCGTTGCACTATCTCCCCGTGGCACTCACTCCCCGTTGTTTTCTTTCCCCATGGCTCTCTCTCCCCGTGGATATCTCTCCCCGTGGCTCTCTCTCCCCGTCTCTCTCTCACCACTTGGCTCTCTCACCCCTTGGCTCTCTCTCCCCGTGGCTCTCTCTTCCCGTGGCTCTCTCTTCCCGTGGCACTCTCTCCCCGTGGCTCTCTCTCCCCGTGGCACTATCTCCCCGTGGTACTCACTCCCCGTTGTTTTCTTTCCGCATGGCTCTATCTCCCCGTGGATATCTCTCCCCGTGGCTCTCTCTCCCCGTCTCTCTCTCACCACTTGGCTCTCCCTCCCCTTGGCTCTCTCACCCCGTGGCACACTCTCCCCGTGGCTCTCTCTCGCTGAGGCTCTGTCTCCCCTTGGCTCTCTCACCACTTGGCTCTCTCTCCCCGTGGCACTCTCTCCCCGTGGCACTCTCTCCCCGTGGCACTCTCTCCCCGTGGCTCTCCATCCCCTTCGCTCTCCTTCCCCGAAGCTCTCTTTCCCCGTCGCTCTCCATCCCGGTCCCTCGCCCTCCCTGTCACTCTTGCTCCCCTTTACAGTTTCTCCCCTGCACTCACTCTCTCCCCTTCACTCTCGCTCCCTTTCACATTCCCTCCCTTTCAACCTGGCTCCCCTTTCCTCTCTCTCCCCTTCGCGCTCTCTCACCGTTGCTCTCCCTCCACTTCTTTCCCCCTCCACTTCCCTCTCCCACCGCTTCGATCTCCCTCCCCTTTGCTCTCACTCACCGTGGCACTCTCTCCGCGTGGCTCTCCCTCGCCGTCACTCTCGCTCGCCATTTCTCTCTCTCCCAGTTGTTCTCTCTCCCCGTGGCTGTCTCTCCCGATGGCTGTCGCTCGCCCTTGCTCTCCCTCCCCGTTGCTCTCTGTCCCCATTGCTCTCTCTCCCGTTGCTCTCTCTCCCATTGCTCTCTCTCCCGTTGCTCTCTCTCCCCATTGCTGTCTCTCCACGTTGCTGTCTCTCCCCATTGCTCTCTCTCCCCGTGGCTCTCTCTCCACATGGCTTTCTCTCCCCAAGGCTGTCTTTACCTGTAGCTGTCTCACCCCATGGCTCTCACTCCCCTTCTCTCTCCCTCCCCATCGCTCTCCCACATCGTCACTCTCCCTCCCCTTCTTTACCCCTCCACTTAACTAACCCTCCCCTTCGCTCACCCTCCCTTTCACTCTCACTCGCCGTGGGTCTCTCTCCGCAGCTCTCTCTCCACATGGCTGTCTCTCCCCGTTGCTCGCGCTCACCGTTGCTCTCTCTCCCAGTTGTTGTTTCTCCCCATGGCTGTCTCTCGCCATGGCTGTTGCTCGCCATTGCTCTCTCTCCCCGTTGCTCTCTGTTCCTGTTGCTCTCTGTCCCTGTTGCTCTCTGTCACGTTGCTTTCTGTCCCCGTTGCTCTCTGTCCGCATGGGTCTCTCTCCTCGTGGCTGTCTCTCCCCATGGCTGTCGCTCGGCCTTGTTCTCCCTCCCCGTGGCACTCCCAACCCATGGCTCTCTCTCTCCGTGGCTCGCTCTCTCCGTGGATCTCTCTCTCCGTGGCTCTCTCTCCCCGTTGCTCTCTCTCCCCGTTGCTCTCTCTGCCCGTGGCTCTCTCTCACCGTGGCTCTCTCTCCCAGTGGCTCTCTCCCCGCGGCTCTCTCCACCCATGGCTCTTGCTCCCCTTCACAGTTTGTCCCATTCACACCCTCTTTCCCTTTATCGCTCCCTATCTCATCCTCTCCCCTTGAACCTGGATTCCCTTCACTCTCTCTCCCCTTCACTCTCTCTCTCCTTTTTCTCTCCCCTTTGCTCTCTCTCCCCTTCGTTCTCTTTCCTCTTTGCTCTCCCTCCCATTCGCACTCCCTCCACTTCGCTCTCCCTCCATTTCCCTCTCGCACCCCTTGGCTCTCACTCCCCTTGGCTCTCGCTCCCCATGGATCTCACTCCCCGTTGCTCTCCCACCTTTCCTTCTCCCTCCACTTCCATATCCCTCCAGTTCTCTATCCCTCCCCTTCTCTCTCGCTCTCCTTCTCTCTCGGTCCCCGGCATTCTCGCTCCCTGTCATTCTCGCTCCCCGTCATTCTCACTATCCATTGTTCTCACTCCCCGTCATTCTCACTCCCTGTCGTTGTAACTCTGAGTCACTCTCCATCCCCTTTGCTTTCGCTCCCCTTTTCTCTCACACCCCTTTGCTCTTGCTCCCCTTTGCTCTCGCACCCCTTTGCTCTCACTCCCCTTTGATCTCACTCCTCTTTGCTCTCGCTCCCCATTGTTCTCGCTCCCCTTTTCTCTCGCTCCCCTTTGCTCTCTCTCCCCTTCAAACTCGCTCCCCGTCATTCTCGCTGCCCCTTTTTCTCGCTCCCCATCGTTGTCGCTCCCCGACATTCTCACTCCGAGGCGTTCTCCCTCCAGTTTGCATTCGCTCCCCTTTGCTTTCGCTCCCCTTTTCTCTCACTCCCCTTTGCTCTCGCTCCCATTTGCTTTCGCTCCCCTTTGCTTTCGCACCCCAGTGCTCTCGCTCCCCTTTGCTTTCGCTCCCCTTTGCTCTCTCTCCCCTTCAATCTCGCTCCCCTTTGCTCTCTCTCCCCTTCAATCACACTCCCCGTGGCTCTCGCTCCCTGTGGCTCTCCCTCCTCTTGGCTCTCGCTCCCCATCACTCTCGCTCCCCGTCCCCCTCACTCCTCATCGCCCTCGCTCCCCATCACCCTCGCTCCCCTTCGTTCACCCTCCCTTTTGCTCTGCAACCACTTTTCTCCCCCTCCGCTGATCTCTCCCTCCCCTTTGCTCACCCTCCCCTCTGCTCTTCCTCCCCTTCATTGTTCCTACACATGGCTCTCCCTCCCGGTGGCTCATCCTCCCCATGGCTCTCCCTCCCTGTTGCTCTCACTCCCCGTGTCTCTCCCTACCCATGGATCACCCTCCCCATGGCTCTCCCTCCCTTCCCTCGCCCTCCCCATGGCTCTCACTCCCCTTGGCTCACGCTGCCCGTGGCTCTCACTCCACATTGCGCACTCTCCCCGTGGCTGTCTCTCCCCCTGTCTGTCTCTCCCCATTGCTGTCTCACCCCGTCGCTGTCTCACCCTGTGGCTGTCTGTCCCCGTGGCTATCTCTCCCCGTGGCTGTCTCTCCTCGTGGCTGTCTCTCCCCGTGGCTGTCTTGCTCTCCGTGGCTCTCGCTCACAGTGGCTCTCGCTCCCCATGGCGCTCGGTCCTTGTGGCTCTCGCTTCCCGGGGCTCTCGCTGCCCATGGCTTGTGCTCCATGTGGCTCTCACTTCCCATGGCCCTGTAACCCCTTCGCTCTCCCTACCCATGTCTCTGTCTCCCCATGGCTCTCTATTCCCGTGGCTGTCTGTCTCCTCAGCTGTCTCACCACGTGGCTGTCACTCCCCGTGGCTGTCACACCCCGTGGCTGTCATTCCCCATGGCTGTCGCTCCCAGTGGCTGTCGCTCTCCATGTCTCTTGCTACCCGTGGCTGTCTCTCCCTGTGGCTGTCACACCACATGGCTGTCTCTCCCGGTGGCTCTCTCCCCCTGGGGCTCTGTCACCCCTTCGTTCTTTCTCCTTGTGGCTCTCGCTCCCCATGGCTCTCGCTCCCCATGTCTCTCACTCCCATTGGCTCTCGCCTCCAGTCTCTCTCTCTCTTCCTCCCAGTCGCTCTCGCTTCCCATCCCTCTTGCTCCCCGTGCCTCTCGCTCCCCGTAGCTCTTGCTCCCGGTGGCACTCCCTCCCCGTGGCTCTCCCAGCCCATGGCTCTCTCTCTCCGTGGCTCTCTCTCCCCATTGCTCTCTCTCCCCGTTGCTCTCTCTCACCGTGGCTCTCTCCCCGTGGCTCTCTCCACCCATGGCTCTTGCTCCCCTTCACAGTTTGTCCCATTCACATCCTGTCTTCCTTTCTCGCTCCCTATCTCATCCTCTCCCCTTGAACCTGGATTCCCTTCACTCTCTCTCCCCTTCACTCTCTCTCCCCTTTTTCTCTCCCCTTTGCTCTCTCTCCCCTTTGTTCTCTTTCCTCTTTGCTCTCCCTCCCGTTCGCACTCCCTCCACTTCACTCTCCCTCCATTTCCCTCTCGCACCCCTTGGCTCTCACTCCCCTTGGCTCTCGCTCCCCATGGCTCTCACTCCCCGTTGCTCTCCCACCTTTCCTTCTCCCTCCACTTCCATATCCCTCCAGTTCTCTCTCCCTCCTCTTCTCTCTCGCTGTCCTCTCTCGGTCCCCGGCATTCTCGCTCTCCGTCATTCTCACTCCCCGTCATTCTCACTATCCATTGTTCTCACTCCCCGTCATTCTCACTCCCTGTCGTTGTAACTCCGAGTCGCTCTCCATCCCCTTTGCTTTCGCTTCCCTTTTCTTTCACACCCCTTTGCTCTCGCTCCCCTTTGCTCACGCACCCCTTTGCTCTCGCTCCCCTTTGATCTCACTCCTCTTTGCTCTCGCTCCCCATTGTTCTCGCTCCCCTTTTCTCTCACTCCCCTTTGCTCTCTCTCCCCTTCAAACTCACTCCCCGTCATTCTCACTGCCCCTCTTTCTCGCTCTCTATCGTTGTCGTTCCCCGACATTCTCACTCCGAGGCATTCTCCCTCCACTTTGCATTCGCTCCCCTTTGCTTTCGCTCCCCTTTGCTCTCACACCCCAGTGTTCTCGCTCCCCTTTGCTTTCGCTCCCCTTTGCTCTTGCTCCCCTTTGCTTTCGCTCCCCTTTGCTCTCTATCCCCTTCAATCTCTCTCCCCTTTGCTCTCTCTCCCCTTCAATCATGCTCCCCGTGGCTCTCGCACCCCATGGCTCTCTCTCCCTGTGGCTCTCGCTCCCTTTGACTCTCGCACCCCGTCGTTCTCCATGCCTGTCGCTCTCACACACCATTGCTCTCTCTCCCAGTTGTGCTCTCGCCCCGTGGCTGTCTCTCCCTATGGCTGTCACTCGCCATTGCTCTCTCTCACCGTTGCTCTTGCTCCCCTTTGCTCTCGCTCCCCCTTGCTCTCGCTTCCCTTTGCTCTCGCTCCCTTTCACTCTCCCACCCATGGCTCTCGCTCCCCGTTGCTCTCCCAGCTTTCTTTCTCCTTCCACATCTGTATCCCTCCAGTTCTGTCTCCCTCCCCTTCTCTCTCGCTCTCCTTCTCTCTTGTTCCCCGTCATTCTCACACCCCGTCATTCTCGCTCCCCGTCGTTCTCGCTCCCCGTCATTCTCGCTCTCCTTCGTTCTCACTCCCTGTCGTTCTCACTCCGAGTCGTTCACCCTACCCCGTGCTCTTGCTCCCCTTTCCTCTCGCTCCCCTTTGCTCTCGCTCCCCTTTGCTCTCGCTCCCCTTTGCTCACACTCCCCTTTGCTCACACTCCCCTTTGCTCTCGCTCCCCTTTGCTCTCGCTCCCCTTTGCTCTCGCTCCCCTTTGCTCTCGCTCTCCTTTTCTCTCGCTCCCCTTTACTCTCGCTCCCCTTTGCTCTAGCTCCCCTTTGCTCTCTCTCCCCTTCAATCTCACTCCCCATGGCTCTCGCTCCTCATTGCTCTCTCTCCCAATTGTGCTCTCTCCCCATTGCAGTCTCTCCCCATGGCTGCTGCTCACCGTTGCTCACTCTCAACATTGCTCTCTCTCCCCGTGACTCTGTCTCCCCGTGACTCTGTCTCCCCATGACTCTGTCTCCCCGTGGCTCTTTCTCCCCGTGGCTCTTTCTCCCCGTGGCTCTCTCTCCCCGTGATGCTCTCTCCCCCGGCGCTCTCACCCCGTGGCGCTCTCTTCCCCACGGTGCTCGCTCCCTGTGGCGCGCTGTTCCCGTCATTCTCTCTCCCAGTGGCTCTCCCTTCCCATCGCTCTCCCTGTTCTTCTGACTCACTCGCCTTCGCTCTCTAGCCGCTTCGCTCTATTCCTACCCATCACTTACTCTCGGCTTCTCTCTCCCTCCCCTTCTCTATCACTCCCCTTTTCTCTCCCTCCCCTTCTCTCTCCCTCCCATTCTCTCGCCCTCCCCGTCGCTCTCCATCCCCATCACTCTTCATCCCCTTTGCTCTCCCTCCCAGTCGCTCTCCCATCCCGTGCTTGTCTCACCCTCCCATGGCTCACCCTCCCCGTGGCTCTCCCTCCCCATGGTTCCCTTCCCCGTGGCTCTCCCTCCCCTTTGCTCTGCCACCCCGTGGCTCTGCCACCCCGTGGTTCTCCCTCTACTTCCCTCTCCCTCCCTGTGGCTCTCCATCCCCATGGCTCTCCCTCCACGTGGCTCTCGCTCCCTTTCTCTCTCCCACCCGGTTGCTGTCCATCCCCTTTACTCTCCCTCCCCATTGCTCTCGCTCCCCTTCATGCTTTCTCCCCTGCACTCCCTTTCTCCCCTGCAATCTCGCTCCTTATGACATTCTCTCCCCTTCAACCTGGCTCCCCTTCATTCTCTCTGCCTTCGCGCTCTCTCCCCATCACTCTACCTCCCCTTCATTCTCCCTCCAATTCCCTCAAAAACCCTTCACTCTCCCTCCCCTTCGCTGTCCCTGCCCGTTGCTCTCACTCGCCGTCGCTCTCTCTCCGCGTAATTCTCCCTCCCATCACTCTCACTCGCCATGGCTCTCACTCCCCGTGGCTCTTGCTCCCCGTGGCTCTCTCTCCCATTTGCTCTCTCTCCCCGAGGCTGACCCTCCCCGTGGCTGTCGCTTGCCGTGACTCTCTCTCCCTGTGGCTCTCGCTCCCAGACGCCCTCGCTCCCCTTTGTTCTCGCTCCCCGTGGCTCTCACTCCCCATGTCTCTTGCTCCCCGTGGCTCTCTCTCCCATTTGCTCTCTCTCCCCGAGGCTGACCCTCCCTGTGGCTGTCGCTTGCCGTGACTCTCTCTCCCTGTGGCTCTCGCTCCCAGACGCCCTCGCTCCCCTTTGTTCTCGCTCCCCGTGGCTCTCACTCCCCATGTCTCTTGCTCCCCGTGGCACTCCCTCCCCGTGGCTCTCCCAACCCGTGTCTCTCTCTCCCCGTTGCTGTCTCTGCCCGTGGCTCTCTCTCCCCGTGGCTCTCTCTCCCCGTGGCTCTCTCTCCCCGTGGCTCTTGCTCCCCTTCACAGATTGTCCCCTCCACTCCCTCTCTTCCTTTCTCACTCCCTATCTCATCCTCTCCCCTTGAACCTGGATTCCCTTCACTCACTCTCCCCTTCACTCTCTCTCCCCTTTTTCTCTCCCCTTCGCTCTCTCCATTTCGCTCTCTCTCCCCTTTGCTCCCTCTCCCCTTCGCTCTCTTTCCTCTTTGCTCTCCCTCCCATTCGTACTCCCTCCACTTCGCTCTCCCTCCATTTCCCTCTCGCACCCCTTGGCTCTCAGTCCCCTTGGCTCTCGTTCCCCATGGCTCTCACTCCCCATGGCTCTCCCACCTTTCCTTCTCCTTCCACTTCCATATCCCTCCAGTTCTCTCTCCCTCCCCTTCTCTCTCGCTCTACTTCTCTCTCACTCCCCGTCGTTCTCGCTCCCCATCATTCTCATTCTCCGTCATTCTCCCTCCCCATCGTTCTCACTCCCCGTCATTCTCACTCCCTGTCGTTCTCAATCTGAGTTGTTCTCCCTCCCCTTTTCTCTCACTCCCCTTTACACTCGCTCCCCTTTGCTTTTGCTCCCCTTTGCTCTCGCACCCCTTTGCTCACGCACCCCTTTGCTCTCACTAACCTTTGCTCTCGCTCCCCATTGTTCTCGCTCCCCTTTTCTCTCGCTCCCCTATGCTCTCGCTTCCCTTTGCTCTCTCTCCCCTTCAATCTCACTGCCCTACGTTCTCGCTCCCCATCATTCTCGCTTCCCATCATTCTCGCTCCCCGTCATTCTCCCTCCCTGTCGTTCTCACTCTGAGTCGTTCTCCATCCGCTTTGCTATTGCTCCCCTATTCTCTCGCTCCCCTTTGCTCTCGCTCCCCTTTGCTCTCGCACCCCTTTGCTCACGCACCCCTTTGCTCTCACTACCCTTTGCTCTCGCTCCCCTTTGCTTTCGCTCCCCTTTGCTCTCGCACCCCTTTGCTCTCACTCTCCTTTGCCCTCGCTCCTCTTTGCTCTCGCTCCGCATTGTTCTCGCTCCCCTTTTCTCTCGCTCACCTTTGCTCTCGCTCCCCTTTGCTCTCTCTCCCCTTCAATCTCGCTCCCCGTGGCTCTCCCTCCCCGTGGCTCTCGCTCACCGTGGCTCTCGCTGCCCATGGCTCTCGCTCCCCGTGGCTCTCGCTCCCCGTGGCTCTCGCTCCCCGTGGCTCTCGCTCCCTTTCACTCTCGCAACCCGTTGTTCACCCTCCCTGTCGCTCTCACTCAACATTGCCCTCTCTCCCAATTCTGCTCTTGCCCTGTGGCTGTCTCTCCCTATGGCTGTCACTCGCCGTTGCTCTCTCTCACCATTGCTCTTGCTCCCCTTTGCTCTCGCTCTCCCTTGCTCTCACTCCTCTTTGCTGTCACTCCCTTTTGCTCTCGCTCCCCTTCACTCTCACACCTGTTGCTCTCTCACCCCGTTGCTCTCCCAGCTTTCCTTCTCCCTCCACTACCATAACCCTCCAGTTCTCTCACCCTCCCCTTTTCTCTCGCTCTCCTTCTCTCACGTTCCCCGTCATTCACGCTCCCCGTCGTTATCGCTCCCCGTCATTCTCACTCCCCGTCGTTCTCACACTGAGTCATTCTCCCTCCCCCTTGCTCTTGCTCCCCTTTGCTCTCGCTCCCCTTTGCTCTCACACCCCTTTGCTCTCGCTCCCCTTTGCTCTCGCTCCCCTTTGCTCTCGCTCCCCTTTTCTCGAACTCCCCTTTGCTCTCGCTCCCCTTTGCACTTGCTGCCCTTTTCTCTCACTGCCCTTTTCTCTCGCTGCCCTTTTCTCTCGCTGCCCTTTTCTCTCGCTGCCCTTTACTCTCGCTCCCCTTTGCTCTCTCTCCATTTCAATCTCGGTCCCTGTGGCTTTCGCTCCCCGTGGCTCTCGCTTCCTGTTGCTCTCGCTCCCAGTGTCACTCGCTCCCCATGTCTCTCGCTCCCTGTGCCTCTCGCTCCCTGTGGCTCTCCCAGCCTGTGGATCTCGCACCCTGTCGTTCTCCCTCCCTGTCCCTCTCACTCACCATTGCTCTCTCTCCCAGTTGTGCTCTCGCCCCGTGGCTGTCTCTCCCTATGGCTGTCGCTCGCCGTTGCTCCCTCTCACAGTTGCTCTTGCTCCCCTTTGCTCTCGCTCCCCTTTGCTTTCGCTCCCCTTTGCTTTCGCTATCCTTTGCTCTCGCTCCCCTTTGCTCTCGCTCCCCTTTGCTCTCGCTCCTCTTTGCTCTCGCTCCGCATTGTTCTCGCTCCCCTTTTCTCTTGCTCCCCTATGCTCTCGCTCCCCTTTGCTCTCTCTCCCCTTCAGTCTTGCTCCCCGTCGTTCTCGCTCCCTGTCATTCTTGCTCCCCATCATTCTCGCTCCCCGTCATTCTGACTCCCTGTCGTTCTCACTCCGATTCGTTCTCCCTCACCTTTGCTTTTGCTCCCCTTTTCTCTCACTCCCCTTTGCTCTTGCTCCCCTTTGCTTTCACTCACCTTTGCTCTCGCACCCCTTTGCTCTCACTCCCCTTTGCTCTCGCTCCTCTTTGCTCTCACTCCGCATTGTCTCGCTCCTCTTTTCTCTCGCTCACCTTTGCTCTTGCTCCCCTTTGCTCTCTCTCCCCTTCAATCTCGCTCCCCGTGGCTCTCACTCCACGTGGCTCTCGCTCCCCGTGGCTCTCGCTCCCCGTGGCTCTCGCTCCCCGTGGCTCTCGCTCCCTTTGGCTCTTGCAACCCGTCGTTCACCCTCCCTGTCGCTCTCACTCATCATTGCTGTCTCTCCCAATTGTGCTCTCGCCCCGTGGCTGTCTCTCCCTGTGGCTGTCACTCGCCATTGCTTTCTCTCACCATTGCTCTTGATCCACTTTGCTCTCGCTCCCCCTTGCTCTCTCTCCCCTTTTCTCTCGCTCCCTTTTGCTCTCGCTCTCCTTCACTCTCGCACCTGTGGCTCTCTCACCCCATTGCTCTCCCAGCTTTCCTTCTCCCTCCACTACCGTAACCATCGAGTTCTCTCTCCCTCCCGTTCTCTCTTGCTCTCCTCTCTCACTCCCCATCATTCACGCTCCCCATTGTTAGCGCTCCCTGTCATTCTCGCACCCGTTGTTCTCAGTCCCTGTCGTTCTCACTCCGAGTCATTCTCCCTCCCCCTTGCTCTCGCTCCCCTTTACTCTTGCTCCCCTTTGCTCTCGCTCCCCTTTGCTCTCGCTCCCCTTTGCTCTCGCTCCCCTTTGCTCTCGCTCCCCTTTGCTCTCGCTCCCCTTTGCTCTCGCTCCCCTTTGCTCTCGCTCCCCTTTGCTCTCAAACCCCTTTGCTCTCGCTCCCCTTTGCTCTCACTCCCCTTTTCTCTAACTACCCTTTGCTCTCGCTGCCCTTTTATCTCGCTGCCCTTTTCTCTCGCTCCCCTTTTCTCTCGCTCCCCTTTGCTCTCGCTCCCCTTTGCTCTCGCTCCCCTTTGCTCTCTCTCCATTTCAATCTCACTCCCCGGGGCTCTCGCTCCCTGTGGCTCTCGCTCCCTGTGGCTCTCGCTCCCCATGGCTCTCGCTCCCAGTGTCACTCGCTCCCCGTATCTCTCGCTCCCTGTGCCTCTTGCTCCCTGTGCCTCTTGCTCCCTGTGGCTCTCCCTGCCTGTGGCTCTCGCACCCTGTCGTTATCCCTCCCTGTCGCTCTCACTCACCATTGCTCTCTCTCCCAGTTGTGCTCTCGCCCCGTGGCTGTCTCTCCCTGTGGCTGTCGCTCGCCATTGCTCTCTCTCACAGTTGCTCTTGCTCCCCTTTGCTCTCACTGCTCTCGCTCCCCTATGTTCTTGCTCCCTTTTGTTCTCGCTCCCCTTCACTCTCGCACCCGTGTCTCTCGCTCCCCATGGCTCTCGCTCCCAGTGTCTCTCGCTCCCAGTGTCTCTCGCTCCCAGTGTCTCTCGCTTCCCGTGGCTCTCGCTCCCCGTGGCTCTCACTCCCCGTGGCTATCGATCCCCGTGGCTTTCACTCCTCGTAGCTCTCACTCCCTGTGGCTCTCTCTCCCCGTGGCTCTCTCTCCCCGTGGCTCTCTCTGCCACTGGATCGCTCTGCCCGTGGCTCTCGCTCCCCGTGGCTCTCGCTCCCCATGGCTCTCACTCCCCATGGCTCTTGCTCCCCGTGGCTCTCTCTCCCTGTGGCTTTTGCTCTCAGATGCCCTCGCATCCAGTTGCTGTCGCAACCCGTGGCACTTGCTCCCCGTGGCTCTTGCTCCCCGTCTCTCTCTCTCACCCTCCCGGTCACTCTCACTCCCCGTCGCTCTCGCTCCCCGTCGCTCTCGCTCCCCGTCGCTCTCGCTCCCCTTCGCTCACGCTCCCTGTGGCTCTTGCTCCCGGAGGCTCTCCCTCCCTGTGGCTCTCCCTCCCCGTGGCTCTCACTCCCCGTGGCTCTCCCTGCCCTTGGCTCTCACTGCCATTGCTCTAGCTCCCCTTTGCTCTCGCTCCCCTTTGCCCTCACTCCCCTTTGCTCTTGCTCGCCTATGCTCTCACTCCCCTTCGCTCTAGCTCCCTGTGGCTCTCGCACCCCATCGTTCTCCCTCCCTGTCACTCTCGCTCTCCGTTGCTCTCTCTCCCAATTGTGCTCTCTCCCAGTTGCTGTCTCTCCCCATGTCTGTCGTTCTCTGTTGCTCTCTCTCACCATTTCACTCTGTCCCC
Organism: Isurus oxyrinchus; assembly: GCA_026770705.1. Taxonomy (NCBI): domain Eukaryota; kingdom Metazoa; phylum Chordata; class Chondrichthyes; order Lamniformes; family Lamnidae; genus Isurus; species Isurus oxyrinchus. Next base: position 83,152,644 of record JANJGN010000004.1, on the reverse strand, counting down.
GTTGCTCTCTGTCCCCGTGGCTCTCTCCCCTTGGCACTCTCTCCTCGTGGCTCTCACTCACCATGGCTCACCCTCCCCTTGGCTCTCGCTGCCCGTTGCTCTAGCTCCCCTTTGCTCTCATTACCCTTTGCTGTCTCTCCCCGTGGCTCTCGCTCCCGGTTGCTCTCGCTCCCTGTGGCTCTCACTCCCTGTGGCTCTCGTTCCCTGTGTCTCTTGCTCCCCGTGGCTCTCAGTCCCCATGGCTTTGGCTCCTCTTGGCTCTCACTCCCCGTCACTCTCGCTCCCCGTCCCCCTCACTCCCCATCGCCCTCGCTCCCCATCGGCCTCGCTCCCCTTCGTTCACCCTCCCTTTTGCTATGCATCCCCTTCACTCTTCCTCCCCTTCATTGTTCCTCCCCATGGCTCTTCCTCCCTGTTGCTCTCACTCCCCGTGGCTCTCCCTACCCATGGATCTCCCTCCCCATGGCTCTCACTCCCTTCCCTCGCCCTCCCCATGGCTCTCGCTCCCCTTGGCTCACGCTGCCCGTGGCTCTCACTCCATGTTGCCCACTCTCCCCGTGGCTGTCTCTGCCCCTGTCTGTCTCTCCCCATCGCTGTCTCTCCCCGTCGTTGTCTCACCCTGTAGCTGTCTGTCCCCGTGGCTATCTCTCCCTGTGGATGTCTCTCCCCGTGGCTTTCTCTCCCCGTGGCTGTCTCTCCCCGTGGCTGTCTCTCCCCGTGGCTGTCTCTCCTCGTGGCTGTCTCTCCCCGTGGCTCTCTCACTCCCCGTGGCTCTTGCTCCCCGTGGCACTCGCTCGCCGTGGCTCTCGCTCCCCGTGGCTCTCACTCCACGTGGCTCTTGCTCCCCGGGGCTCTCACTTCCCATGGCCCTGTCACCCCTTCGCTCTACTGACCCATGTCTCTGTCTCCCCGTGGCTCTCTATCCCCGTGGCTCTCTATCCCCGTGGCTCTCTATCCCCATGGCTCTCTATCCCTGTGGCTGTCTCTCTCCGCAGCTGTCTCACCGCGTGGCTGTCACACCCCGTAGCTGTCAACAACGTGGCTGTCGCTCCCAGTGGCTGTCGCTCTCCGTGTCTCTTGCTACCCGTGGCTGTCTCACCCTGTGGCACTCTATCCCCGTGGCTGTCTCACCCTGTGGCTCTGTCACCCATTCACTCTTTCTCCCTGTGGCTCTCGCTCCCCATGGCTCTCGCTCCCCGTGGTTCTCACTCGCATTGGCTCTGGCTGCCAGGCTCTCTCTCTCTTCATCCACGTCGCTCTCCCTTCCCATCCCTCTTGCTCCCCATGGCTCTCGCTCCCCGTGGCTTTTGCTCCCCATGGGACTCCCTCCCCGTGGCACTCCCCACCCGTGGCTCTCCCAACCCATGGCTCTCTCTCTCCATGGCTCTCTCTCCCCGTTGCTCTTTCTGCCCGGGGCTCTCTCTCGCCGTGGCTCTCTCTCCCAGTGGCTCTCTCTCCCCGTGGCTCTTGCTCCCCTTCACAGTTTATCCCCTTCACACCCTCTCACCCTTTCTCACTCCCTATCTCATCCTCTCCCCTTGAACCTGGATTCCCTTCACTCTCTCTCCCCTTCACTCTCTCTCCCCTTTTTCTTTCCCCTTTGCTCTCTCTCCCCTACATTCTCTTTCCTCTTTGCTCTCCCTCCCGTTCACTCTCCCTCCCGTTCGCACTCCCTCCACTTTGCTCTCCCTCCATTTCCCTCATGCACCCCTTGGCTCTCACTCCCCTTGGCTCTCGCTCCCCATGGCTCTCACACCCCGTTGCTCTCCCACCATTCCTTCTCACTCCACTTCCATATCCCTCCAGTTCTCTTTCCCTCCCCTTCTCTCTCACTCTCCATCTCTCTCGCTCTCCTTCTCTCTTGGTACCCGGCGTTTTCGCTCCCCGTCATTCTCGCTCCCTGTCATTCTCGCTATCCATCGTTCTCACTCCCCATCATTCTCACTCCCTGTCGTTGTAACTCCGAGTCGCTCTCCATCCCCTTTGCTTTCGCTCCCCTTTTCTCTCACTCCCCTTTGCTCTCACTCCCCTTTGCTTTCGTTCCCCTTTGCTCTTGCACCCCTGTGCTCTCGCTCCCCTTTGATCTCGCTCCCCTTTGCTCTCGCTCCCCTTTGCTCTCGCTCCCCTTTGCTCTCGCTCCCCATTGTTCTCGCTCCCCTTTTCTCTCGCTCCCCTTTGCTCTCTCTCCCCTTCAATCTTGCTCCCCGTCATTCTCGCTCCCCCTCATTCTCGCTCCCCATCATTGTCGCTCGCCGACATTCTCACTCCGAGTCGTTCTCCCTCCCCTTTGCTTTCGCTCCCCTTTTCTCTCACTCCCCTTTTCTCTCACTCCCCTTTGCTTTTGCTCCCCTTTGCTCTCTCACCCCTGTGCTCTCACTCCCCTTTGCTTTCGCTCCCCTTTGCTCTCGCTCGCCTTTGCTTTCACTCCCCTTTGCTCTCGCTCCCCTTCAATCTCGCTCCCCTTTGCTCTCCTTCCCCTTCAATCTCGCTCCTCATGGCTCTCGCACCCCGTGTCTCTCGCTCCCTGTCGCTCTCTCTCCCCATGGCTCTTGCTCCCTGTGGCTCTCGATCCCCGTGTCTCTCACTCCCTGTGGCTCTCGCTCCCTGTGGCTCTCGCAGCCCGTGGCTCTCGCTCCCTGTGGCTCTCACTCCCTTTGGCTCTCGCACCTCATCGTTCTCCCTCCCTGTCGCTCTCACTCACCATTGCTCTCTCTCACCATTGCTCTTGCTCCCCTTTGCTCTCGCTCCCCCTTGCTCTCGCTTCCCTTTGCTCTCGCTCCCCTTCACACTCCCACCCGTGGCTCTCGCTCCCCGTTGGTCTCCCAGCTTTCCTTCTCCCTCCACATCTGTATCCCTCCAGTTCTCTCTCCCTCCCCTTCTCTCTCGCTCCCTTGTCTCTCGCTCCCCGTCATTATCGCTCCCCGTCTTTCTCGCACCCCGTCGTTCTCGCTCCCCATCGTTCTCACTCCCCATTGTTCTCGCTCCCCGTCGTTCTCGCACCCCATCGTTCTCGATCCCCGTCGTTCTCACTCCCTGTCGTTCTCACTCCGAGTCGTTCACCCTCCCCCGTGCTCTCGCTCCCCTTTGCTCTCACTCACCTTTGCACTCGCTCCCCTTTGCTCACCCTCCCCTTTGCTCTCGCTCCCCTTTGCTCTCGCTCCCCTTTGCTCTCGCTCCCCTTTGCTCTCGCTCCCCTTTGCTCTCGCTCCCCTTTTCTCGAACTCCCCTTTTCTTTCGCTCCCCTTTTCTCTCGATCCCCTTTTCTCTCACTCCCCTTTGCTCTCGCTCCTCATTGCTCTCGCTCCCCTTTTCTTTCGCTCCCCTTTTCTCTCGATCCCCTTTTCTCTCACTCCCCTTTGCTCTCGCTCCTCATTGCTCTCGCTCCCCTTTGCTCTCTCTCCACTTCAATCTCACTCCCCATGGCTCTCACTCCCCATGGCTCTCGCTCCCCATTGCTCTCTCTCCCAATTGTGCTCTCTCCCCATTGCAGTCTCTCCCCATGGCTGCTGCTCACCGTTTCTCTCTCTCAACATTGCTCTCTCTCCCCGTGGCTCTCTCCCCCCGTGGCTCTCTCCCCCTGTGGCTCTCTCTCCCCATGGCGCTCGCTCCCTGTGGCGCGCTGTCCCCGTCACTCTCTTTCCCAGTGGCTCTCCCTTCCCATCGCTCTCCCCGTGCTTCTGACTCACTCGCCTTCACTCTCTATCCGCTTCGCTCTATTCCTACCAATTGCTTACTCTCCGCTTCTCTCTCCCTCCTCTTCTCTCTCCCTCCCCTTTTCTCTTCCTCCCCTTCTCTTTCCCTCCCATTCTCTCTCCCTCCCCATCGCTCTCCATCCCCGTCACTCTTCATCCCCTTTGCTCTCCCTCCCATTCGCTCTCCCATCCCGTGTTTCTCTCAACCCCCCGTGGCTCTCCCTCCCCGTGGCTCTCCCTCCCCGTGGCTCTCCCTCCCCGTGGCTCTGCCACCCCATGGCTCTGCCGCCCCATGGTTCTCCCTCCACTTCCCTCTCCCTCCCTGTGGCTCTCCATCCCCATGGCTCTCCCTCCACGTGGCTCTCGCTCCCTTTCTCTCTCCCACCCAGTTGCTGCACGTCCCCTTTACTCTCCCTCCCCATTGCTCTCGCTCCCCTTCATGGTTTCTCCCCTGCACTCCCTCTCTCCCCTGCAATCTTGCTCCTTATGTCATTCTCTCCCCTTCAACCTGGCTCCCCTTCATTCTCTCTTGCTTCGCGCTCTCTCCCCATCACTCTCCCTCCCCTTCACTCTCCCTCCAATTCCCTCACCCTCCCCTTCACTCTCCCTCCACTTCGCTGTTCCTGCCCGTCGCTCTCACTCGCTGTCACTCTCTCTCTGCGTGTTTCTCCCTCCCTCTCGCTCTCACTCGCCGTGGCTCTCGCTCCCCGTGGCTCTTGCACCCCGTGGCTCTCTCTTCCAGTTGCTCTCTCTCCCCGAGGCTGACCCTCCCCGTGGCTGTCACTCGCCGTTGCTCTCTCTCCCCCTGGCTCTCGCTCCCAGACGCCCTCGCTCCGGTTTGCTCTCGCTCCCCGTCGCTCTCGCTCCCCGTCGCTCTCGCTCCCGGTGGCTCTAGCTGCCCTTGGCTGTCACTCCAATTGGCTCTCACTGCCTGTCTCTCTCTCTCTTCCTCCCCGTCGCTCTTGCTCCCCATCGCTCTTGCTCCCTGTGACTCTCGCTCTCCGTGGCTCTCGGACACCGTGGATCTCCATCCGTGGCTCTTCTTACCCGTGGCTCTCACTCACCGTGGCTCTCACTCCCCGTGGCTCTCACTCCCCGTGGCTCTCACTCCCCGTGGCTCTTGCTCCCCTTGGCTCTCACTCCCATTGGCTCTCACTGCCCGTCTCTCTCTCTCTTCCTCCCCGTCGCTGTCACTCCCCATCGCTCTTGCTCCCCGTGGCTCTCACACCCCGTGGATCTCCATCCCCGTGGCTCTTCTTCCCTGTGGCTCTCACTCCCCGTGGCTCTCACTCCCCGTGTCTCTTGCTCCCCGTGGCACTCCCTCCCCGTGGCTCTCCCAACCCGTGGCTCTCTCTCCCCGTTGCTCTCTCTGCCTGTGGCTCTCTCTCCCCATGGCTCTCTCTCCCCATGGCTCTCTCTCCCCGTGGCTCTTGCTTCCCTTCACAATTTGTCCCCTTCACTCCCTCTCTCCCATTCTCTCTCCCTATCTCATCCTCTCCCCTTGAACCTGGATTCCCTTCACTCTCTCTGCCCTTCACTCTCTCTCTCCTTTTTCTCTCCCCTTCGCTCTCTCCAATTCGCTCTCTCTCCCCTTCGCTCTCTCTCCCCTTCGCTCTCTCTCCCCTTCGCTCTCTCTCCCCTTTGCTCTCCCTCCCGTTCGCACTCCCTCCAATTCACTCTCCCTCCATTTCCCTCTCGCACCCCTTGGCTCTCACTCCCCATGGCTCTCGCTCCCCATGGCTCTCACACCCCATTGCTCTCCCACCTTTGCTACTCCTTCCACTTCCATATCCCTCCAGTTCTCTCTCGCTCCCCTTCTCTCTTGCTCTATTTCTCTCTCACTCCCCATTGTTCTCGCTCCCCGTCATTCTCGCTCCCCATCGTTCTCGCTCCCCGTCATTCTTACTCCCTGTCGTTCTCACTCCAAGTCGTTCTCCCTCCCCTTTGCTTTTGCTCCCCTTTTCTCTCACTCCCCTTTGCTCTCGCTCCCCTTTACTCTCGCTCCCCTTTGCTCTCTCTCCCCTTCAATCTCGCTCCCCGTCGTTCTCGCTCCCCGTCATTCTCGCTCCCCATCGTTCTCGCTCCCTGTCATTCTCACTCCCTGTCATTCTCACTTCGAGTCATTCTCCCTTACCTTTGCTTTCGCTCCCCTTTTCCCTCACTCCCCTTTTCTCTCACTCCCCTTTTCTCTCACTCCCCTTTGCTCTCGCTCCCCTTTGCTTTCTCGCCCCTTTGCTCTCGCACCGCTTTGCTCTCGCTTCCCTTAGCTCTTGCTCCTCTTTGCTCTTGCTCCACATTGTTCTCGCTCCCCTTTTCTTTTGCTCCCCTTTTCTCTCACTCCCCTTTGCTCTCGCTCCCCTTTGCTCTCGCTCCCCTTTGCTCTCGCTCCCCTTTGCTCTCGCTCCCCTTCAATCTCGCTCCCCGTGTCTCTCGCTCCCTGTGTCTCTCGCTCCCCGTGTCTCTCGCTCTCTGTGTCTCTTGCTCCCTGTGGCTCTCGGTCCCTTTGGCTCTCGCAACCCGTCTTTCTCCCTCCCTCTCGCTCTCACTCAACATTGCTCTCTCTCCCAATTGTACTCTCACCCCGTGCCTGTCTCTCCCTATGGCTGTCACTCGCCGTTGCTCTCTCTCACCATTTCTCTTGCTCCCCTTTGCTCTCGCTCACCCTTGCTTTCACTCCCCTTTGCTCTAACTCCCTTTTGCTCTCGCTCCCCTTCACTCTTGCACCCGTTGCTCTCTCACCCCGTTGCTCTCCCAGCTTTCCTTCTCCCTCCACTACCGTAACCCTCCAGTTCTCTCACCCTCGCCTTTTCTCTCGCTCTCCTTCTCTCTCGTTCCCCGTCATTCACGCTCCCCGTCGTTATCGCTCCCCATCATTCTCACTCCCCGTCGTTCTCACACTGAGTCATTCTCCCTCCCCCTTGCTCTTTCTCCCCTTTGCTCTCGCTCCCCTTTGCTCTCACACCCCTTTGCTCTCGCTCCCCTTTGCTCTCGCTCCCCTTTTCTCTAACTCCCCTTTGCTCTCGCTCCCCTTTGCACTCGCTGCCCATTTCTCTGACTGCCCTTTTCTCTCGCTCCCCTTTGCTCTCTCTCCATTTCAATCTCGCTCCCTGTGGCTTTCGCTCCCCATGGCTCTCACTTCCTGTTGCTCTCGCTCCCCGTGGCTCTCGCTCCCGGTGTCACTCGCTCCCCATGTCTCTCGCTCCCTGTGCCTCTCGTTCCCTGTGGCTCTCCCAGCCTGTGGATCTCGCACCCTGTCGTTCTCCCTCCCTGTCGCTCTCACTCACCATTGCTCTCTCTCCCAGTTGTGCTCTCGCCCCGTGGCTGTCTCTCTCTATGGCTGTCGCTCGCCGTTGCTCCCTCTCACAGTTGCTCTTGCTCCCCTTTGCTCTCGCTCCCCTTTGCTCTCGCTCCCCTTTGCTTTCGCTCCCCTTTGCTTTCGCTCCACTTTGCTTTCGCTCCACTTTGCTCTCGCTCCCCATTGTTCTCGCTCCCCATTGTTCTCGCTCCCCTTTTCTCTTGCTCCCCTATGCTCTCGCTTCCCTTTGCTCTCTCTCCCTTTCAGTCTTGCTCCCCGTCGTTCTCGCTCCCTGTCATTCTTGCTCCCCATCATTCTCGCTCCCCGTCATTCTGACTCCCTGTCGTTCTCACTCCGATTCGTTCTCCCTCCCCTTTGCTTTTGCTCCCCTTTTCTCTCACTCCCCTTTGCTCTCACTCCCCTTTGCTCTCGCTCCTCTTTGCTCTCGCTCCACATTGTTCTTGCTCCCCTTTTCTCTCGCTCACCTTTGCTCTCGCTCCCCTTTGCTCTCTCTCCCCTTCAATCTCGCTCCCCATGGCTCTCGCTCCCCGTGGCTCTCGCTCCCCGTGGCTCTCGCTCCCCGTGGCTCTCGCTCCCCTTGGCTCTCGCTCCCCATGGCTCTCGCTCCCTTTGGCTCTTGCAACCCGTCGTTCACCCTCCCTGTCGCTCTCACTCATCATTGCTGTCTCTCCCAATTGTGCTCTCGCCCCGTGGCTGTCTCTCCCTATGGCTGTCACTCACCATTGCTCTCTCTCACCATTGCTCTTGCTCCACTTTGCTCTCGCTCCCCCTTGCTCTCTCTCCCCTTTGCTCTCGCTCCCTTTTGCTCTCGCTCTCCTTCACTCTCGCACCCGTGGCTCTCTCACCCCGTTGCTCTCCCAGCTTTCCTTCTCCCTCCACTACCGTAACCATCCAGTTCTCTCTCCCTCCCCTTCCCTCTCGCTCTCCTCTCTCGCTCCCCATCATTCACGCTCCCCATCGTTAGCGCTCCCTGTCATTCTCGCACCCCGTCGTTCTCGCTCACCGTCATTCTCACACCCGACGTTCTCACTCCCTGTCATTCTCACTCCGAGTCATTCTCCCTCCCCCTTGCTCTCGCTCTCCTTTATTCTTGCTCCCCTTTGCTCTCGCTCCCCTTTGCTCTCGCTCCCCTTTGCTCTCGCTCCCCTTTGCTCTCGCTCCCCTTTGCTCTCGCTCCCCTTTGCTCTCGCTCCCCTTTGCTCTCAAACCCCTTTGCTCTCGCTCCCCTTTGCTCTTGCTCCCCTTTTCTCTAACTCCCCTTTGCTCTCGCTGCCCTTTTATCTCGCTGCCCTTTTCTCTCGCTCCCCTTTGCTCTTGCTCCCCTTTGCTCTCTCTCCATTTCAATCTCACTCCCCGGGGCTCTCGCTCATCGTGGCTCTCGCTCCCTGTGGCTCTCGCTCCCCGTGGCTCTCGCTCCCCGTGGCTCTCGCTCCCAGTGTCACTCGCTCCCCGTATCTCTCGCTCCCTGTGGCTCTCCCTGCCTGTGGCTCTCGCACCCTGTCGTTATCCCTCCCTGTCACTCTCACTCACCATTGCTCTCTCTCCCAGTTGTGCTCTCGCCCCGTGGCTGTCTCTCCCTGTGGCTGTCGCTTGCCATTGCTCTCCCTCACAGTTGCTCTTGCTCCCCTTTGCTCTCGCTCCCCTTTGCTCTCGCTCCCCTTTGCTCTCGCTCCCCTATGCTCTTGCTCCCTTTTGTTCTCGCTCCCCTTCATTCTCGCACCCGTGAGTCTCGCTCCCCATGTCTCTCGCTCCCCATGTCTCTCGCTCCCAGTGTCTCTCGCTTCCCGTGGCTCTCGCTCCCCGTGGCTCTCTCTCCCTGTGGCTCTTGCTCTCAGATGCCCTCGCACCCAGTTGCTGTCGCACCCCGTGGCGCTTGCTCCCCGTGGCTCTTTCTCCCCGTCTCTCTCTCTCACCCTCCCGGTCGCTCTCGCTCCCCGTCGCTCTCGCTCCCTGTCGCTCTCGCTCCCCTTCGCTCTCGCTCCCCGTGGCTCTTGCTCCCCGAGGCTCTCCCTCCCCGTGGCTCTCCCTGCCCTTGGCTCTCACTGCCATTGCTCTAGCTCCCCTTTGCTCTCGCTCCCCTTTGCCCTCACTCCCCTTTGCTCTCACTCGCCTTTGCTCTCACTCCACTTTGCTCTCACTCCCCTTCGCTCTCAGTCCCTGTGGATCTCGCACCCCATCGTTCTCCCTCCCTGTCGCTCTCGCTCTCCGTTGCTCTCTCTCCCAATTGTGCTCTCTCCCAGTTGCTGTCTCTCCCCATGTCTGTCGTTCTCTGTTGCTCTCTCTCACCATTTCACTCTGTCCCCGTTGCTCTCTGTCCCCGTGGCTCTCTCCCCTTGGCACTCTCTCCTCGTGGCTCTCACTCACCATGGCTCGCCCTCCCCTTGGCTCTCGCTGCCCGTTGCTCTAGCTCCCCTTTGCTCTCATTACCCTTTGCTGTCTCTCCCCGTGGTTCTCGTTCCCGGTTGCTCTCGCTCCCTGTGGCTCTCACTCCCTGTGGCTCTTGCTCCCTGTGTCTCTTGCTCCCCGTGGCTCTCAGTCCCCATGGCTCTGGCTCCCCTTGGCTCTCACTCCCCGTCACTCTCGCTCCCCGTCCCCCTCACTCCCCATCGCCCTCGCTCCCGTTTGTTCACCCTCCCTATTGCTATACATCCCCTTCGCTCTTCCTCCCCTTCATTGTTCCTCCCAATGGCTCTCCCTCCCTGTTGCTCTCACTCCCCGTGGCTCTCCCTACCCATGGATCTCCCTCCCCATGGCTCTCGCTCCCTTCCCTCGCCCTCCCCATGGCTCTCGCTCCCCTTGGTTCACGCTGCCCATGGCTCTCACTCCACGTTGCCCACTCTCCCCGTGGCTGTCTCTGCCCCTGTCTGTCTCTCCCCATCGCTGTCTCTCCCCGTCGCTGTCTCACCCTGTAGCTGTCTGTCCCCGTGGCTGTCTCTCCCCGTGGCTGTCTCTCCCCGTGGATGTCTCTCCCCGTGGCTGTCTCTCCCCGTGGCTGTCTCTCCCCGTGGCTGTCTCTCCTCGTGGCTGTCTCTCCCCGTGGCTGTCTCGCTCCCCGTGGCTCTCGCTCGCCGTGGCTCTCGCTCGCCGTGGCTCTCGCTCCTCGTGGCTCTCGCTCCTCGTGGCTCTTGCTCCCAGGGGCTCTCACTTCCCATGGCCCTGTCACCCCTTCGCTCTACATACCCATGTCTCTGTCTCCCCGTGGCTCTCTATCCCCGTGTCTCTCTATCTCCGTGGCTATCTCTCTCCGCAGCTGTCTCACCACGTGGCTGTCACACCCCGTGGCTGTCAACAACGTGGCTGTCGCTCCCAGTGGCTGTCGCTCTCCGTGTCTCTTGCTACCCGTGGCTGTCTCACCCTGTGGCAGTCTATCCCCGTGGCTGTCTCACCCTGTGGCTCTGTCACCCCTTCACTCTTTCTCCCTGTGGCTCTCGCTCCCCATGGCTCTTGCTCCCCGTGGCTCTCACTCCCATTGGCTCTGGCTGCCAGTCTCTCTCTCTCTTCCTCCACGTAGCTCTCCCTTCCCATCCCTCTTGCTCCCCATGGCTCTCGCTCCCTGTGGCTTTTGATCCCCATGGCACTCCCTCCCCATGGCACTCCCCCCGCACCCCCCCGTGGCTCTCCCAACCCATGGCTCTCTCTCTCCGTGGCTCTCTCTCCCCGTTGCTCTCTCTGCCCGTGGCTCTTTCTCACCGTGGCTGTCTCTCCCAGTGGCTCTCTCTCCCCGTGGCTCTCTCTCCCCTTCACAGTTTGTCCCCTTCACACCCTCTCTCCCTTTCTCGCTCCCTATCTCATCCTCTCCCCTTGAACCTGGATTCCCTTCACTCTCTCTCCCCTTCACTCTCTCTCCCCTTTTTCTTTCCCCTTTGCTCTCTCTCCCCTACATTCTCTTTCCTCTTTGCTCTCCCTCCCGTTCGCTCTCCCTCCTGTTCGCATTCCCTCCACTTTGCTCTCCTTCCATTTCCCTCTCGCACCCCTTGGCTCTCACTCCCCTTGGCTCTCGCTCCCCATGGCTCTCACACCCCGTTGCTCTCCCACCATTCCTTCTCACTCCACTTCCATATCCCTCCAGTTCTCTTTCCCTCCCCTTCTCTCTCACTCTCCATCTCTCTCGCTCTCCTTCTCTCTTGGTACCCGGCGTTTTCGCTCCCCGTCATTCTCGCTCCCTGACATTCTCGCTATCCATCGTTCTCACTCCCCATCATTCTCACTCCCTGTCGTTGTAACTCCGAGTCGCTCTCCATCCCCTTTGCTTTCGCTCCCCTTTTCTCTCACTCCCCTTTGCTTTCGTTCCCCTTTGCTCTCGCACCCCTGTGCTCTCGCTCCCCTTTGCTCTCGCTCCCCTTTGATCTCGCTCCTCTTTGCTCTCACTCCCCATTGTTCTCGCTCCCCTTTTCTCTCGCTCCCCTTTGCTCTCTCTCCTCTTCAATCTTGCTCCCCGTCATTCTCGCTCCCCCTCATTCTCGCTCCCCATCGTTGTCGCTCCCCGACATTCTCACGCCGAGTCGTTCTCCCTCCCCTTTGCTTTCGCTCCCCTTTTCTCTCACTCCCCTTTGCTTTTGCTCCCCTTTGCTCTCTCACCCCTGTGCTCTCACTCCCCTTTGCTTTCGCTCCCCTTTGCTCTCGCTCGCCTTTGCATTCGTTCCCCTTTGCTCTCGCTCCCCTTCAATCTCGCTCCCCTTTGCTCTCTCTCCCCTTCAATCTCGCTCCTCGTGGCTCTCGCACCCCGTGTCTCTTGCTCCCTGTCGCTCTCTCTCCCCATGGCTCTTGCTCCCTGTGGCTCTCGCTCCCCGTGTCTCTCACTCCCTGTGGCTCTCACTCCCTGTGGCTCTCGCAGCCCGTGGCTCTCGCTCCCTGTGGCTCTTGCTCCCTTTGGCTCTCGCACCTCATCGTTCTCCCTCCCTGTCGCCCTCACTCACCATTACTTTCTCTCCCAGTTGTGCTCTCGCCCCGTGGCTGTCTCTCTCTATGGCTGTCACTCGCCATTGCTCTCTCTCACCATTGCTCTTGCTCCCCTTTGCTCTCGCTTCCCTTTGCTCTCGCTCCCCTTCACACTCCCACCCGTGGCTCTCGCTCCCCGTTGCTCTCCCAGCTTTCCTTCTCCCTCCACATCTGTATCCCTTCATTTATCTCTCCCTCCGCTTCTCTCTCGCTCTCCTTGTCTCTCGCTCCCCGTCATTATCGCTCCCCGTCATTCTCGCACCCCGTCGTTCTCGCTCCCCGTCGTTCTCACTCCCCATCGTTCTCGCTCGCCGTTGTTCTCGCGCCCCATCGTTCTCGATCTCCGTAATTCTCACTCCCTGTCGTTCTCACTCCGAGTCGTTCACCCTCCCCTGTGCTCTCGCTCCCCTTTGCTCTCACTCACCTTTGCACTCGCTCCCCTTTGCTCACCCTCCCCTTTGCTCTCGCTCCCCTTTGCTCTTGCTCCCCTTTGCTCTCGCTCCCCTTTGCTCTTGCTCCCCTTTTCTCTCGCTCCCCTTTTCTCTCGCTCCCTTTTTCTCTCGCTCCCCTTTTCTCTCGATCCCCTTTGCTCTCACTCCCCTTTCCTCTCCCTTCTCTTCTCTCTCCCTCCCCTTTTCTCTTCCTCCCCTTCTCTCTCCCTCCCATTCTCTCTCCCTCCCCATCGCTCTCCATCCCCGTCACTCTTCATCCCCTTTGCTCTCCCTCCCAGTCGCTCTCCCATCCCGTGTTTCTCTCAACCCCCCATGGCTCTCCGTCCCCGTGCCTCTCCCTCCCCGTGGCTCTCCCTCCCCGTGGCTCTCCCTCCCCGTGGCTCTCCCTCCCCGTGGCTCTCCCTCCCCGTGGCTCTCCCTCCTCGTGGCTCTGCCACCCCGTGGCTCTGCCACCCCATGGTTCTCCCTCCACTTCCCTCTCCCTCCCTGTGGCTCTCCATCCCCATGGCTCTCCCTCCACGTGGCTCTCGCTCCCTTTCTCTCTCCCACCCGGTTGCTGCACGTCCCCTTTACTCTCCCTCCCCATTGCTCTCGCTCCCCTTCATGGTTTCTCCCCTGCACTCCCTCTCTCCCCTGCAATCTCGCTCCTTATGTCATTCTCTCCCCTTCAACCTGGCTCCCCTTCATTCTCTCTTGCTTCGCGCTCTCTCCCCATCGTTCTCCCTCCCCTTCATTCTCCCTCCAATTCCCTCACCCTCCCCTTCACTCTCCCTCCACTTCGCTGTTCCTGCCCGTCGCTCTCACTCGCTGTCACTCTCTCTCCGCGTGTTTCTCCCTCCCCCTCGCTCTCACTCGCCATGGCTCTCGCTCCCCTTTGCTCTTGCACCCCGTGGCTCTCTCTTCCAGTTGCTCTCTCTCCCCGAGGCTGACCCTCCCCATAGCTGTCGCTTGCCGTTGCTCTCTCTCCCCGTGGCTCTCGCTCCCAGACGCCCTCGCTCCCCTTTGCTCTCGCTCCCCGTGGATCTCGCTCCCGGTGGCTCTAGCTGCCCTTGGCTGTCACTCCAATTGGCTCTCGCTGCCTGTCTCTCTCTCTTTTCCTCCCCGTCGTTCTTGCTCCCCATCGCTCTTGCTCCCCGTGGCTCTCGCTCTCCGTGGCTCTCGGACACCATGGATCTCCATCTGTGGCTCTTCTTACCCGTGGCTCTCACTCCCCATGGCTCTTACTCCCCGTGGCTCTCACTCCCCGTGTCTCTCACTCCCCGTGGCTCTCGCTCCCCTTGGCTCTCACTCCCATTGGCTCTCACTGCCCGTCTCTCTCTCTCTTCCTCCCCATCACTGTTGCTCCCCATCGCTCTCGCTCCCCGTGGCTCTCACACCCCATGGATCTCCATCCCCGTGGCTCTTCTTCCCTGTGGCTCTCACTCCCCGTGGCTCTCACTCCCCGTGGCACTCCCTCCCCGTGGCTCTCCCAACCCGTGGCTCTCCCAACCCGTGGCTCTCCCAACCCGTGGCTCTCCCAACCCGTGGCTCTCTCTCCCCGTTGCTCTCTCTGCCTGTGGCTCTCTCTCTCCATGGCTCTCTCTCCCCGTGGCTCTTGCTCCCCTTCACAGTTTGTCCCCTTCACTCCCTCTCTCCCTTTCTCTCTCCCTATCTCATCCTCTCCCCTTGAACCTGGATTCCCTTCACTCTCTCTGCCCTTCACTCTCTCTCCCCTTTTTCTCTCCCCTTCGCTCTCTCCAATTCCTTCTCTCTCCCCTTCGCTCTCTCTCCCCTTTGCTCTCTCTCCCCTTTGCTCTCCCTCCAGTTCGCACTCCCTCCACTTCGCTCTCCCTCCATTTCCCTCTCGCACCCCTTGGCTCTCACTCCCCGTGGCTCTCGCTCCCCATGGCTCTCACACCCCATTGCTCTCCCACCTTTCCTACTCCTTCCACTTCCATATCCCTCCAGTTCTCTCTCCCTCCCCATCTCTCTTGCTCTATTTCTCTCTCGCTCCCCATTGTTCTCCCTCCCCTTCATTCTCCCTCCAATTCCCTCACCCTCCCCTTCACTCTCCCTCCACTTCGCTGTTCCTGCCCGTCGCTCTCACTCGCTGTCACTCTCTCTCCGCGTGTTTCTCCCTCCCCCTCGCTCTCACTCGCCATGGCTCTCGCTCCCCTTTGCTCTTGCACCCCGTGGCTCTCTCTTCCAGTTGCTCTCTATCCCCGAGGCTGACCCTCCCCGTAGCTGTCGCTTGCCGTTGCTCTCTCTCCCCGTGGCTCTCGCTCCCAGACGCCCTCGCTCCCCTTTGCTCTCGCTCACCGTGGCTCTCGCTCCCGGTGGCTCTAGCTGCCCTTGGCTGTCACTCCAATTGGCTCTCACTGCCTGTCTCTCTCTCTCTTCCTCCCCGTCGCTCTTGCTCCCCTTCGCTCTTGCTCCCCGTGGCTCTCGCTCTCCGTGGCTCTCGGACACCGTGGATCTCCATCCGTGACTCTTCTTACCCGTGGCTCTCACTCCTCATGGCTCTTACTCCCCGTGGCTCTCACTCCCCGTGGCTCTCACTCCCCGTGGCTCTCGCTCCCCTTGGCTCTCACTCCCATTGGCTCTCACTGCCCGTCTCTCTCTCTCTTCCTCCCCGTCACTGTCGCTCCCCATCGCTCTCGCTCCCCGTGGCTCTCACACCCCATGGATCTCCATCCCCGTGGCTCTTCTTCCCTGTGGCTCTCACTCCCCGTGGCTCTCACTCCCCGTGGCACTCCCTCCCCGTGGCTCTCCCAACCCGTGGCTCTCCCAACCCGTGGCTCTCTCTCCCCGTTGCTCTCTCTGCCTGTGGCTCTCTCTCTCCGTGGCTCTCTCTCCCCATGGCTCTTGCTCCCCTTCACAGTTTGTCCCCTTCACTCCCTCTCTCCCTTTCTCTCTCCCTATCTCATCCTCTCCCCTTGAACCTGGATTCCCTTCACTCTCTCTGCCCTTCACTCTCTCTCCCCTTTTTCTCTCCCCTTCGCTCTCTCCAATTCGCTCTCTCTCCCCTTCGCTCTCTCTCCCCTTTGCTCTCTCTCCCCTTTGCTCTCCCTCCAGTTCGCACTCCCTCCACTTCGCTCTCCCTCCATTTCCCTCTCGCACCCCTTGGCTCTCACTCCCCGTGGCTCTCGCTCCCCATGGCTCTCACACCCCATTGCTCTCCCACCTTTCCTACTCCTTCCACTTCCATATCCCTCCAGTTCTCTCTCCCTCCCCATCTCTCTTGCTCTATTTCTCTCTCGCTCCCCATTGTTCTCGCTCCCCGGCGTTCTCACTGCCTGTCATTCTCGCTCCCGATCGTTCTCACTCCCCGTCATTCTTACTCCCTGTCATTCTCACTCCAAGTCATTCTCCCTCCCCTTTGCTTTTGCTCCCCTTTTCTCTCACTCCCCTTTGCTCTCGCTCCCCTTTGCTTTCGCTCCCCTTCGCTCTCACTCCCCTTTGCTCTCGCTTCCCTTTACTCTCGCTCCCCTTTGCTTTCTCTCCCCTTTGCTCTCGCACCGCTTTGCTCTCGCTCCCCTTAGCTCTTGCTCCTCTTTGCTCTTGCTCCACATTGTTCTCGCTCCCCTTTTCTTTCTCTCCCCTTTTCTCTCGCTCCCCTTTGCTCTCGCTCCCCTTTGCTCTCTCTCCCCTTCAATCTCGCTCCCCGTCGTTCTCGCTCCCCGTCATTCTCACTCCCTGTCATTCTCACTTCGAGTCATTCTCCCTCCCCTTTGCTCTCGCTCCCCTTTGCTTTCTCTCCCCTTTGCTCTCGCACCGCTTTGCTCTCGCTCCCCTTAGCTCTTGCTCCTCTTTGCTCTTGCTCCGCATTGTTCTCGCTCCCCTTTCCTTTCGCTCCCCTTTTCTCTCGCTCCCCTTTTCTCTCGCTCCCCTTTGCTCTCACTCCCCTTTGCGCTCTCTCCCCTTCAATTTCGCTCCCCGTGTCTCTCGCTCCCCGTGTCTCTCGCTCCCTGTGGCTCTCCCTGCCTGTGACTCTTGCACCCCGTCGTTCTCCCTCCCTGTCGCTCTCACTCACCATTGCTCTCGCTCCCAGTTGTGCTCTCGCCCCGTTGCTGTCTCTCCCTATGGCTGTCGCTCGCCATTGCTCTCACTCACAGTTGCTCTCGCTACCCTTTCCTCTCCCTCCCCTTTGCTCTCGTTCCCTTTTGTTCTCGCTCCCCTTCACTCTCTCACCCGTGTCTCTCGCTCCCCATGGCTCTCACTCTCAGTGTCTCTCGCTCCCCGTGGCTCTCACTCCCCATGGCTCTCACACCCCGTGGCTATCGATCCCTGTGGCTCTCTCTCCCCGTAGCTCTCGCTCCCCGTCGGTCTCACACCCTGTGGCTCTCGCTCCTAATGGCTCTCTCCCCCCGTGGCTCTCTCTCCCCATGGCTCTCTCTCCCCATGGCTCTCTCTGCCACTGGATCGCTCTGCCCGTGGCTCTCGTTCCCCGTGGTTTTCGCTCCCCGTGGCTCTCGAGCCCCATGGCTCTCTCTCCCTGTGGCTCTTGCTCTCAGACGCCCTCACTCCCAGTTGCTGTCGCACCCCGTGGCACTTGCTTCCCGTGGCTATTGCTCCCTGTCTCTCTCTCTCTCCCTCCCGGTCGCTCTCACTCCCCATCGCTCTCGCTCCCCATCACTCTTGCTCCCCTTTGCTCTCGCTCCCCGTGGCTTTCCCTCCCCATGGCTCTCCCTCCCCATGGCTCTCGCTCCCTGTGGCTCTCCCTCCCCTTGGCTCTTACTGCCATTGCTCTAGCTCCCCTTTGCTCTAGCACCCCTTTGCTCTCGCTTGCCTTAGCTCTCACTCCCCTTTGCTCTCGCTTGCCTTTGCTTTTGCTCCTCTTTGCTCTCGCTCCCCTTTGCTCTCACTCCACTTTGCTCTCACTCCCCTTCGCTCTCGCTCGATGTGGCTCTCGCACCCCATTGTTCTCCCTCCCTGTCGCTCTCGCTCTCCGTTGCTCTCTCTCCCAATTGTGCTCTCTCCCCGTTGCTGTCTCTCCCCATATCTGTCGCTCGCTGTTGCTCTCTCTCACCATTTCACTCTGTCCCCATTGCTCTCGGTCCCCGTTACTCTCAGTCTCCATTGCTCTCTCTCCCCATTGTGCTCTCTCCCCATTGCTCTCTCTCCCCGTTGATCTCTCTCCCCGTGGCTCTAGCTCCCCTTTGATCTCGCACCCTGTGGGTCTCACTCCCTGTGGCTCTCACTCTCCGTGTCTCTCACTCCCCGTGGCTGTCAGTCCCCATGGCGCTGGCTCCCCGTGGCTCTCCCTCCCCTAGGCTCTTGCTCCCCGTCCCCCTCACTCCTCGTTGCCCTCGCTCCCCATTGCCCTCGCTACCCTTCGTTCACCCTCCCTTTTGCTCTGCATCCCGTT
Source organism: Isurus oxyrinchus (assembly GCA_026770705.1). Lineage (NCBI taxonomy): Eukaryota > Metazoa > Chordata > Chondrichthyes > Lamniformes > Lamnidae > Isurus > Isurus oxyrinchus. Next base: position 83,134,899 of record JANJGN010000004.1, on the reverse strand, counting down.
CTCTCCCCCTCCGCTGATCTCTCCCTCCCCTTTGCTCTCCCTCCCTTTCTCTCTTCCTCCCCTTCATTGTTCCTCCCCATGGCTCGCCCTCCCTGTGGCTCGTCCACCCCATGGCTCTCCCTCCTTGTTGCTGTCACTCCCCGTGGCTCTCCCTACCCATGGATCTCCCTCACCGTGGCTATCCCTCCCCTTCCCTCGCCCTCCCCATGGCTCTCGCTCCCCTTGGCTCATGCTGCCCATGGCTCTCACTCCACATTGCGCACTCTCCCCTTGGCTGTCTCTCCCCTTGGCTGTCTCTCCCCTTGGCTGTCTCTCCCCTTGGCTGTCTCTCCCCGTGGCTGTCTCTCCCCGTGGCTGTCTCTCCCCGTGGCTGTCTCTCCCCGTGGCTGTCTCTCCCCGTGGCTGTCACTCCCCGTGGCTGTCTCTCCCCATGGCTGTCTCTCCCCGTGGCTGTCTCTCCCCGTGACTGTCTCTCCCCGTGGCTGTCTCACCCCGTGGCTGTCTCTCCCCGTGGCTGTCTCTCCCCGTGGCTGTCTCTCCCCATGGCTGTCTCTCCCAGTGGCTGTCTCTCCCCCTGGCTGTCTCTCCCCGTGGCTGTCTCTCCCCGTGGCTGTCTCTCCCCGTGGCTGTATCTTCCCGTGGCTGTCTCACCCCGTGGCTGTCCCTCCGTGTGGCTGTCCCTCCGTGTGGCTGTCCCTCCGTGTGGCAGTCCCTCCCCGTGGCTGTCTCTCCCAGTGGCTGTCTCTCCCCCTGGCTGTCTCACCCCGTGGCTGTCTCTCCCCGTGGCTGTCTCTCCCCGTGGCTGTCTCTCCCCGTGGCTGCCTCTCCCCGTGGCTGTCTCTCCCCGTGGCTGTCTCTCCCCGTGGCTGTCTCTCCCCGTGGCTGTCTCTCCCCGTGGCTGTCTCACCCCGTGGATGTCCCTCCCCGTGGCTGTCCCTCCCCGTGGCTGTCTCTCCCAGTGGCTGTCTCTCCCCGTGGCTGTCTCTCCCCGTGGCTGTCTCTCCCCGTGGCTGTCTCTCCCCGTGGCTGTCTCTCCCCGTGGCTGTCTCTCCCCGTGGCTGTCTCTCCCCGTGGCTGTCTCTCCCCGTGGCTGTCTCTCCCCGTGGCTGTCTCTCCCCGTGGTTGTCACACCCCGTGGCTGTCGCTCCCTGTGGCTCTTGCTCCCCGTGGCTCTCACTCCCCGTGGCTCTCGCTCCCCATGGCTCTCGCTCGCTGTGGCTGTCGCTCCCTGGGGCTCTTGCTCCCCATGGCTCTCGATCCCTGTGGCGCTCAGTCCTCGTGGCCCTGTCACCCCTTTGCTCTCACTCCCCGTGGCTCTCTCTCCCCATCACTGTCTCTTCCCGTGGCTAACTCTCCCCGCAGCTGTCACACCCCATGGTGGTCGCACCCTGTGGCTGTTGCTCCCAGTGCCTCTCACTCCCCGTAGCTGTCTCTCCCCGTGGCTGTCTCTACCTGTGGCTGTCTCTACCTGTGGCTGTTGAACCCCGTGGCTGTCGCACCCCGTGGCTGTCGTACCCTGTGGCTGTCGTACCCTGTGGCTGTCACTCCCTGTGGCTCTCGCTCCCCATGGCTTTCGCTCCCCGTGGCTCTGTCACCCCTTCGCTCTCTCTCCCCCTGTGGCTCTTTCTCTCCGTGGCTCTCTCCCCTGACTCTCTCTCCCCGTGGATGTCTCTCTCATGGCTCTCAGTCCCCATGGCTCTCTCAGCCCGTCACTCTCACTCCCTGTCGCCCTCTCTCCCCTTCGCTCTCCATCCACATCACTCGCCCTCTGCTTCCAACTCGCTCACCTTCGCTCTCCATCCGCTTCACTCTCCCTCCCCTTCACTTTCCCTGCACTTCACTTTCCATTCCTTTTGCTCTCCCCCCTATCACTCTTCCTCCCCTTCGCTCTCCCTCCATTTGCTCTCCCTCCCGTTCGCTCTCCCTCCTGTTCGCTCTCCCTCCCAGTCGCTATCCAACCCTGTCACTCTCCCTCCCCGTCGTTCTCTCTCCCCATGGCTGTCTCTCCCCATGGCTGTCTCTACCCATGGCTGTCTCTCCCCATGGCTGTATCTCCCCATGGCTGTCCCTCTTACTCCTTGTCGCCCTCACTCTGCATCGCCCTCGCTCCTCTTCACTCTCCCTCCCTTTCACTCTCAATCCCCTTCTCTCCCCCTCTGCTTATCTCTCCCTCCCCTTTGCTCTCCCTCCCCTTTGCTCTTCCTCCCCTTCGTTGTTCCTCCCCTTGGCTCTCCCTCCCTGTGGCTCTTCCTCCCCATGGCTCTCAATCCCCATTGCTCTCCCTCCCCATGGTTCTCCCTCCCCATGGATCATCCTCCCCGTGGCTCTCCCGCTCCTTCCCTTGCCCTCCCCATGGCTCTCGCACCCCTTGGCTCATGCTCCTCATGGCTCTCCACGTTGTGCACTCTCTCCGTGGCTGTCTATCCCCGTGGCTGTCTCTCCCCATTGCTGTCTCTTCCTGTGGCTGTCACTCCCCGTGGCTGTCTCTCCTCATGGCTCGCTCTCCCCGTGGCTCGCTCTCCCCGTGGCTCGCTCTCCCCGTGGCTCACTCTCTCCGTGGCTCTCACTCCCTGTTTCTCTCACTCACTGTTTCTCTCGCTCCATCTGGTTCTCGCTCCCCATCGCTTTCTTTTCCCTTCGCTCTCAGTCCACATCACTCTCCCTCCAGTTCCCATTCGCTCGCCTTCACTCTCCATCCGCTTCGATCTCCCTCCCCTTCACAGTCCTTCCGGTTCACTCTCCCTCCGTTCTCTCTCCCTCCTGCTCACTGTCCCTCCCCCACCCTATCCAACCCTGTTGTTCTCCCTCCCCGTCGTTCTCTCTCCCCTTTGCTGTCTCTCCCCATGGCTGTCTCTCCCCATGGCTGTCTCTCCCCATGGCTGTCACTCCCCGTGTCTGTTTCTCCCCATGTCTGTCTCTCCCCGTGGCCATCTCTCCCTATGGCCATCTCTCCCCGTGGCCGCCTAACCCCATGGCTGTCTCTCCACATGGCTGTCTCTCCCGGTGGCTGTCTCTCCCGGTGGCTGTCTCTCCCCGTGGCTGTCTCTCCCCGTGGCTGTCTCTCCCCGTGGCTGTCTCTCCCCGTGGCTGTCTGTTCCCGTGGCTGCCTCTCCCCATGGCTGTCGCTCCGCCTGGCTGTCTCTCCCCGTGGCTGTCTCTCCCCGTGGCTGTCTCTCCCCGTGGCTGTCTCTCCCCGTGGATTTCTCTCCCCTTGGCTCTCTCTCCCCATGGCTGTCTCTCCCCGTGGCTCTCTCTCCCCGTGGCTCTCTCGCCCCGTGGCTCTGTCTCCCTGTGGATCTCCCTCCCCGTGACTCACTCTCCCCGTGGCTCTCTCTCCCCATGGTACTCTCTCCCCGTGGCTGTCTCTCCCCCCGTTTCGCTCTTTCCCCATGGCACTCTCTCCCTTTGGCACACCCTCCCTGTGTAGCTCTCTCCCTGTTGCTTTCTATCCCAGTGGCTCTCCCTCCCCATCCTTCTCTCTGCACTTCTGACTCACTCTCCTTCGCTCTCCATTGGCTTGACTTTTACTACCCTTCTCATACTCTCAGCTTCTCTCTCCCTCCACTTCTATCTCCCTCACCTTCTCACTCCCTCCCCTTCTCTATCCCTCCCCTTCTATCCACCTCCCCATACGCTCTCCCTCCCCATCCCTCTGCCTGCCCATCACTCTCCCTCCCCGTCGCTCTACCTCCTCCTCACTCTTCCGCCCCTTCGCTTTCCCTCCCGGTGGCTCTCCCTCCACATGGATCACACTGACCGTGACTCTCCCTCCCCGTGACTCTCCTTCCCCATGGCTCTGCCTCTCCCTGGTTCCCTCTCCACTTCCCGCTCCCTCCCCATGGCTCTCCATCCCAGTGACTCTCCTTCCCCGTGGCTCTCGCTCCCCTTCTCTCTCCCACCCGGTCGCTCTCCCTCCCCTTCGCTATCCCTGCCCATTGCTCTCGCTCCCCTTTAAGTTTTCTCCCTTGCACTCCCTCTCTGCTTCACTCTCGCTCTCTATCACATTCTCTCCCCTTCAACCTGGCTGCCCTTCACTCTCTCTCACCCCTTCGCAGTCTCTCCCCATTATTCTCCCTCCCCTTCATTCTCCCTCCAATTCCCTCTCCCTCCCCTTCACTCTCCCTCAACTTCGCTGTCCCTGCCCGTCGCTCTCACTCGCTGTCAATATCTCTCCACGTGACTCTCCCTCCCTGTCGCTCTCGCTCGCCGTTGCTCTCTCTCCCAGATTTTCTCTCTCCACATGGCTGACCCACCCCGTGGCTGTCGCTTGCCATTGCTCTCTCTCCCCGTTGCTCTATCTCCCCATTGCTTGCGCTCGCCATAGCACTCTCTCCCCATGGCTGTCTCTCCCCGTGTCTGTTTCTCCCCGTGTCTGTCTCTCCCCGTGGCCGTCTCTCCCTGTGGCCGCCTAACCCCGTGTCCGTCTCTCCCGGTGGCTGTCTCTCCCCATGGCTGTCTATCCTCGTGGCTGTCTCTCCACATGGCTGTCTCTCCACGTGGCTTTCTCTCCACGTGGCTGTCTGTCCCCGTGACTCTCTCTCCAAGTGGCTGTCTCTCCCCATGGCTGTCTCTCCCCGTGGATTTCTCTCCCCATGGCTCCCTCTCCCCATGGCTCTCTCTCCCCGTGGCTCTCTCTCCCCGTGGCTCTCTCTCCCCGTGGCTCTCTCTCCCCTTGGATCTCCCTCCCAGTGACTCACTCTCCCCGTGGCTCTCTCCCCGTGGTGCTCTCCCCCCATTTCGCTCTTTACCCATGGCACTCTCTCCCTGTGGCACACCCTCCCTGTGTTGCTCTCTCCCCGTTGCTTTCTATCCCAGTGGCTCTCCCTCCCCAGCACACTCCCTGCGCTTCTGACTCACTCTCCTTCGCTCTCCATCGGCTTCGCTTTTCCTACCCTTCTCTTACTCGCAGCTTCTCTCTCCCTCCGCTTCTATCTCCCTCACCTTCTCACTCCCTCCCCTTCTCTATCCCTCCCCTTCTATCCACCTCCAAATGCGCTCTCCCTCCCCGTCCCTCTCCCTGCCCATCGCTCTCCCTCCCCATCACTCTACCTCCCCCTCACTCTTCCTCCCCTTCGCTTTCCCTCCCGGTGGCTCTCCCTCCCCATTGATCACACCGCCCGTGACACTCCCTCCCTGTGGCTCTCCTTCCCCATGGCTCTGCCTCCCCCTGGTTCCCTCTCCCTCCCTGTGTCTCTCCATCCCAGCGACTCTCCCTCCCCGTGGCTCTCGCTCCCCTTCTCAAATCACCCGGTCGCTCTCCCTCCCCTTCGCTATCCCGGCCCATTGCTCTTGCTCCCCTTTAAGGTTTCTCCCCTGCACTCCCTCTCTGCTTCTCTCTTGCTCTCTATCACATTCCCTCCCCTTCAACCTGGCTCCCCTTGACTCTCTCTCCCCTTCGTGGTCTCTAACCATCATTCTCCCTCCCCTTCATTCTCCCTCCACTTCCCTCTCCCTCCCCTTCACTCTCCCTCCACTTCGCTGTCCCTGCCCGTCGCTCTCACTCGCTGTCGATATCTTGCTGTGTGACTCTCCCTCCCTGTCGCTCTCGCTCGCCGTTGTTCTCTCCCAGTTTTTCTCTCTCCCCATGGCTGACCCGCCCCATGGCTGTCGCTCGCCATTGCTCTCTCTCCCCGTTGCTCTATCTCCCAATTGCTTGTTCTCGCCATGGCTCGCTCTCGCCATAGCACTCTCTCCCCATGGCTCTCTCCCCGTGGCTGTCTCTCCCCGTGGCTGTCTCTCCCCGTGTCTGTCTCTCCCCGTGTCTGTCTCTCCCTGTGGCCGTCACTCCCTATGGCCATCTCTCCCTGTGGCTGCCTCTCCACGTGGCTGTCTCTCCTGCTGGCTGTCTCTCCCCGCGGCTGTCTATCCCCGTGGCTGTCTCTCCCCGTGGCTGTCTCTCCCCATGGCTGTCTCTCCCCGTGGCTTACTCTCCACGTGTCTGTCCCTCCCGATGGCTGTCTCTCCCCTTGGCTGTCTCTCCCCCTGGCTGTCTCTCCCCCTGGCTGACTCTCCCCGTGGCTGTCTCTCCCCGTGGCTGTCGTGCACTGCGGTTGTCGCCCCCCGTGTTTGTCGCACCCCGTGGCTTTCACTCCCCGTGGATCTCGTTCCCCATGGCTCTCGCTCCCCGTGTTTCTCACTCTCCGTGGCTCTTGCTCCCCACCACTCTCTAACCCCTTTGCTCTATCTCCCCATGGCTCTCTCTCCCCGTGGCACTCTCTCCCCGTTGCACTCTCTCCCCGTGGCTCTCTCTCCCCATCGATCTCTTTCCACGTCGATCTCTCTCCCCATCTGTCTCTCTCCCCTTGCCTCTTGCTCCCCGTGGCTCTCGCTCCCCATGGCTCTCGCTCCCTACGGCTCTCGCTCCCGGTCTCTCTCTTTCCTCTTCACTCTCCCTCCCATTTGCTCTACCTCCTCATTGCTCTCCATCCACTTTGCTCTCCCTCTGTTCTCTCTTCCTCCTGTTCGCTCTCCCTACACATTGCTTTCCAAACCCGTCGCTCTCCCTCCCCATCATTCTATCTCCCCTTTGTGCTCTCTCCCCTTTGCTCGCTCTCCCTGTGGCTGTCTCTCCCCATGGCTGTCCCTCCCCGTGGCTGTCTGTCCCCTTGCCTGTCTGTCCACGTGCCTGTCTCTCCCTATGGCTGTCTCTCCCCATGGCTCTCTCTCCCCGTGGCTCTCTCTCCCCGTGGCTCTCTCTCCCCGTGGCTGTCTCTCCCCGTGGCTCTCACTCCCCGTGGCTGTCTCTCCCCGTGGCTCTTGCTCACCATCTCTCTCTCACCCGTTCGCTCTCCATCCACTTCGGTCTCCCTCCCGTTCGCTCTCCGGCCACTCTGTCTCCCACCCGGTCGCTCTCCCTACCCTTCGCTATCCCTCCTCATAGCTCTCGCTCCCTTTCACGGATTCTCCCCTGCACTCCCTCCACCGTTCACTCTCGCTCTCTATCAAATTCTCTCCCCTTCAACCTGGCTCCCCTACACTCTCTCTCTCCTTCGCAGTCTCTCCCCATCATTCTCCCTCCCCTTAATTATCCCTAAACTCCCCTCACCCTCCCCTTCACTCTCCCTCCACTTAGCTCTCCCTGCCCATCGCTTTCACTCACTGTCGCTCTCTCTCCACGTGACTCTCGCTCCCTGTCAGTCTTGCTCGCCGTTGCTCTCTCTCCCAGTTTCTCTCTCTCCCTGTGGCTGACCCACACCAGGGCTGTCACTCGCCGTTGCTCTCTCTCCCCGTTGCTCTATATCCCCATTGCTTGCTCTTTCCATGGCTCTCTCTCGCCATAGCTCACACTGCCTGTGGCTCTCTCTCCCCATGGCTGTCTCTCCCTGTGGCCGTCTCTCCCCGTGGCCGTCTCTCCCCGTGGCCTCCTAAACCCGTGGAAGTCTCTCAATGTGGCTGTCTCTCCCGGGGGCTGTCTCTCCCCGTGGCTGTCTCTCCCCGTGGCTGTCTCTCCCCGCGGCTGTCTCTCCCCGTGGCTGTCTCTCCCCATGGCAGTCTCTCCCCGCGGCTGTCCCTCCCCTTGGCTGTCTCTCCCCTTGGCTGTCTCTCCCCTTGGCTGTCTCTCCCCTTGGCTGTCTCTCCCCGTGGCTGTCTCTCCCCGTGGCTGTCTCTCCCCGTGGCTCTCTCTCCCCGTGGCTGTCTCTCCCCGCGGCTGTCTCTACCCGTGGTTGTCACACACCGTGGTTGTCGCACACCGTGGTTGTCGCACCCCGTGGTTGTAGCACCCCGTGGTTGTAGCAGCCCATGGATCTCGCTCTCCGTGGCTCTCACCTCCCATGACTCTCACTCCCCGCCGCTCTGTAACCCCTTCGCTCTGTCTCCCCGTGCCTCTCTCTCCCCATGGCATTCTCTCCCGGTGGTACACTCTCCCCATGGCTCTCTCTCCCCATTATTCTCTCTCCCCGTCAGTCTCACTGGCCGTCTGTCTCTCTCCCCATCTGTCTCTCTCCCTGTGGCTCTCGCTCCCCATGCCTCTCGATCCCCATGGCCCTCGCTCCCTGTCGCTCTCGCTCCCCATCGTTCTCTCTCCCCATTGCTCTCTCTCCCTTCAGCTCTCCCACCCATTCTCTCTCCCTCCTGATCGCACTCCCTCCAATTTGCTCTCCCTCCGTTCTCTCTCCCTCATGTTCGCTCTCCCTCTCCATCGCTATCCAACCCCGTTGCATTCCCACCCCGTCTTACTCTCTCCCCATGGCTGTCTCCCCCCGTGGCTGTCTCTCCCCGTGGCTGTCTCTCCCTGTGGCTGTCTCTCCCTGTGGCTGTTTCTCCCCGTGGCTGTCTCTCCCCGTGGCTGTCTCTCCCCGTGGCTGTCTCTCCCCGTGGATGTCTCTCCCCGTGGCTCTCACTCCACGTGGCTCTCACTCCCCGTGGCTGTCTCTCCCCGTGGCTCTCTCTCCCCATGGATGTCTCTCCCCGTGGCTGTCTCTCCCCTTGGCTCTTGCTCCCCATCGCTCTCTCTACCCTTTGCTCTCTCTCCCCTTCATTCTCAATCCACTTCAGTCACTGTCCATCTCGCTCTCCCTACACTTTGCTCTCCCTCCCCTTCGTTCTCCCTCCCCATCGCTCTCCCTCCACTTTGCTCTCCCTCCCCACTCCCTCCCTTCCGGTCGCTCACCTTCCCCTTCGCTAACCCTCCCCATTGCTCTCGCTCCCCTTCCTGGTTTCTCCCCTGCACTCCCGCTCCCCTTCAATCTCGCTCTCTATCAAATTCTCTCCCCTTCAACCTGGCTCCCCTTCAATCTCTCTCCCCTTCGCAGTCTTTCCCCATCGTTCTCCCTCCCCTTCATTCTCACTCCACTTCCCTCTCCCTCCCCTTCACTCTCCCTCCACTTCGCTGTCCCTGCCCATTGCTCTCACTCGCTGTCGCTCTCACTCTGCGTGTCTCACCCTCCCTGTTGCTTTCGCTCGGCGTTGCTCTCTGTCCCAGTTGCTCTCTCACCCCGTGGCTGACCCTCCCCGTGGCTGTCACTCACCATTGCTCTCTCTCCCCGTTGCTCTATCTCCCCATTGCTTGCTCTCGCCGTGGCTCGCTCTCGCCGTTGCACTCTCTCTCTGTGGCTCTCTCTCCCCATGGCTCTCTCTCCCCGTGGCTGTCTCTCCCCATGTCTGTCTCTCCCGTGGCTGTCTTTCCCCGTTTCTGTCTCTCCCCGTGGCCGTCTCTCTGCATGGCCGTCTCTCCCCGTGGCCGCCTAACCCTGTGCCTGTCTCTCCACGTGGCTGTCTGTCCCCGTGGCTGTCTCTCCCCTTGTCTGTCTCTCCCCGTGATGTCTCTCCCCGTGGCTGTTTCTCCCCGTGGCTGTCTCTCCCCGTGGCTGTCTCTCCCCGTGGCTGTTTCTCCCCGTGGCTGTTTCTCCCCGTGGCTGTCTCTCCCCGTGGCTGTCTCTCCCCGTGGCTGTCTCTCCCCGTGGCTGTCTCTCCCCGTGGCTGTCTCTCCCCGTGGCTGTCTGTCCCCGTGGCTGTCTGTCCCAGTGGCTGTCTCTTACTGTGGCTCTCAGTCCAAGTGGCATTCGCTCCCAATGGCTCTCGCTCCCTGTGGCCCTCACTCCCCGTGGCTCTCGCTCCCCTTTACTCTGCCTCCCCTTTGCTCTCCCTCCCCTTTACCCGCCCTCCCCTTTGCTCTCCCTCCCCATCGCTACGCCCGACCTTCACCCCACTCGCCATCGGTCTCTTTCTGCATGACTCTCCCTTGCCGATGCTCTTGCTCACCATCGCTCTCTCTCACAGTTGCTCTATCTCCCCTTGGCTGTCTCTCCCCGTGGCTTTCTCTCCCCATGGCTGTCTCTCACCATGGCTCTCAGTCCAAGTGGCATTCGCTCCAAGTGGCTATCGGTCCCCTGGCCCTCACGACCTTTGGCTCTCGCTTCCCGTGGCTCTCGTTCCCCGTGCCTCTCATTCCCCGTGCCTCTCGGTCCCCGTGCCTCACGGTCCCCGTGGCTCTCGGCCCCCGTGGCTCTCACTCCCCCTTGCTCGCCCTCGCCTTTGCTCTCCCTCCCCTGTGCTCTCCCTCCCCATCACTACCCCTGACCTTCGCTCTACTCGCCATTGCTCTCTCTCTGTGTGACTCTCGCTCCCCAATGCTCTCGCTCACCGTCGCTCTCTCTCCCAGATGCTCTATCTCCCCTTAGCTGTCTCACCCATTCGCTCCCTCTCCCCGTGGTTCTCTCTCCACATGGCATTCTCTCCCCGTGGCCGCCTAAACCTGTGGCTGTCTCTCCCCGTGGCTGTCACTCCACGTGGCTGTCTGAACCTGTGGCTGTCTCTCCCCTTGTCTGTCTCGCCCCGTGGCTGTCTGTCCCCGTGGCTGTCTCTTACTGTGGCTCTCAGTCCAAGTGGCATTCGCTCCCAATGGCTCTCGCTCCCCATGGCTCTCATTCCCCGTGCCTCTCGGTGCCCGTGCCTCTCGGTCCCAGTGCCTCACGGTCCCCATGGCTCTCGGTCCCTGTGGCTCTCGCTCCCCTTTACTCCCCCTCCCCTATGCTCTCCCTTCCCTTTGCTCTCCCTCACCATCGCTACCCCTTACCTTCGCTCCACTCGCCATTGCTCTCTCTCCGCGTGAGTCTCCCTCGCCGATGCTCTCGCTCACCATCGCTCTCTCTCTCACAGATGCTCTATCTCCCCTTGGCTGTCTCACCCTGTGGCTGTCTCCCCCTGTGGCTGTCTCACCCCGTGGCTGTCTCCCCCCGTGGCTGTCCCTCCCCATGGCTGTCCCACCCCGTGGCTGACTCTCCCTGTGGCTCTCTCTCCCCGTGGCTGTCTCTCCCCGCGGCTGTATAGCCATGTGGCTGTCTCTCCCCATGGCTGTCTCTCCCCGTGGCTCTCTCTCCGTGGCTGTCTCTCCCCGTGGCTGTCTCTCCCCTTGGCTCACTCTCCCAGTGCCTGTCTCTCCCCATGGCTGTCTCTCCCCGTTGCTCTATCTCGCCATTGCTTGCTCTCGCCGTGGCTCGCTCTCGCCATAGCTCTCTCTCCCCGTGGCTCTCTCTCCCTGTGGCTGTCTCTCCCCTTGTCAGTCTCTACCCATGGCTGTCTCTTCGCGTTGCTGTCTCTCCCTGTGGCCGTCTCTCCGCATGGCCGTCTCTCCCCCTGGCCACCTCACCCTCTGGCTGTCTTTCCCGGTGGCTGTCTCTCCATGTGGCTGTCTCTCCCCGGGGCTGTCTCTCCCCTTGTCTGTCTCAACCCGTGGCTCTCAGTCCAAGTGGCATTCGCTCCCAGTGGGTCTCGTTTTGCGTGGCCCTCACTCCCCGTGGCTCTCACTCCTCTTTGCTCGCCCTCGCCTTTGCTCTCCCTCCCCTTTGCTCTCCCACTCCTTTACCCGCCCTCCCCTTAGCTCTCCCTCCCCATCGCTACCCCTGACCTTTGCTCTACTCGCCATCGCTCTCTCCCAGCGTGACTCTCCCTCGCCGATGCTGTCCCTCACCGTCGCTCTCTCTCCCAATTGCTCTATGTCCCCTTGGCTGTCTCTCCCCGTGGCTCTCCCTCCCCGTGGCTGTATCTCCCCGTGGCTTTCTCTCCCCATGGCTTTCTCTCCCCGTGACTTTCTTTCTGCGTGGCCTTCTCTCCCCGTGTCTGTTTGTCCCTGTGACTGTCCCTCCCCATGGGTATCTCTCACCGTGGCTGTCCCTCCCCGTGTCTGTCTCTCCCTGTGGCTGTATCGCCCCGAGGTTTTCTCTCCCGGTGGCTTTCTCACCCCGTGGCTGTCTCACGCCGTGCCACTCAGTCCCCATGCCTCTCGCTCCCTGTGCTTCTCGCATCCCGTGGCTGTGTCTACCCATGGCTCTCTCTCCCCTTTGCTGTCTCACCCCGTGGCTGTCTCTCCCCGTGGCTGTCTCTCCTGGTGTCTTTCTCTCCCGGTGGCTGTCTCTTCCCATGGCTTTCTCTCCCCCTGCCTCTCACTCCCCATGGCCCTCTCGGTCCCCGTGCCTCTCGCTCCCCGTGGCTGACGCTCCCCGTGGCTTTCTCTCCCCTTGGCTGTCTTCCCCGTGGCTGTCTCTCTCCGTGGCTGTTTCTCCCCATGGCTCTCTCTCCCCGTGGCTGTCTCTCCCCGTGGCTGTCTCTCCCCGTGGTTGTCACACACCGCGGATGTTGCACCCCGTGTTGTAGCACCCCGTGGCTCACGCTCACCGTGGCTCTCGCTCTCCGTGGCTCTCACATCCCATGGCTCTCACTTCCCACTGCTCTGTAACCCCTTTGCTCTGTCTCCCCTTGTCTCTCTCTCCCCATGGCATTCTCTCCCCGTGGAACTCTCTCCCCATGGCTCTCTCTCCCCGTTGATCTCTCTCCCAGTCAGTCTCACTGGCCGTCTGTCTCTCTCCCCCTCTGTCTCTCTCCCTGTGGCTCTCGCTCCCCATGTCTCTCGCTTCCCATGGCTCTCGCTCCCCATGGCTCTTGCTCCCCATGGCTCTCGCTCCCCATGGCTCTCGCTCCCCATCACTCTCTCTCCCCTCAGCTCTCCCACCCATTCTCTCTCCCTCCTCATCACACTCCCTCCAATTTGTTCTCCCTCTGTTCTCTCTCCCTCATGTTCGCTCTCCCTCTCCATCACTATCCAACCCCGTCGCACTCCCTCCCCGTCGTACTCTCTCCCCGTGGCTGACTCTCCCCCCGTGGATGTCAATCCCTGTGGCTGTCTCTCCCTGTGGCTGTCTCTCCCTGTGGCTGTCTCTCCCCGTGGCTCTCTCTCCCCGTGGATGTCTCTCCCCGTGGCTCTCACTCCCCGTGGCTGTCTCTCCCCGTGGCTGTCTCTCCCCATGGCTGTCTCTCCCCGTGGCTGTCTCTCCCCGTGGCTCTCTTTCCCCGGGGCTCTCACTCCCCATGGCTCTCACTCCCCATGGCTGTCTCTCCCCATGGCTCTTGCTCCCCATCGCTCTCTCTACCCTTTGATCTCTCTCTCCTTCATTCTCAATCCGCTTCATTCACCGTCCATCTCGCTCTCCCTACCCTTTGCTCTCCCTCCCCTTCGTTCTCCCTCCCCATCGCTCTCCCTCAACTTTGCTCTCCCTCCGTACTCCCTCCCTTCCGGTCGCTCACCCTTCCCTTTGCTAACCCTTCCCATTGCTCTCGCTCCCCTTCCCGGTTTCTCCCCTGCACTCGCTCTCCCCTTCAAGCTCGCTCTCTATCAAATTCTCTCCCCTTCAACCTGGCTCCCCTTCAATCTCTCTCCCCTTCGCAGTCTTTCCCCATCATTCTCCCTCCCCTTCATTCTCACTCCACTTCCCTCTCCCTCCCCTTCACCCTCCCTCTACTTCGCTGTCCCTGTCCATCGCTCTCACTCGCTGTCGCTCTCACTCTGCGTGACTCTCCCTCCCTGTCGCTCTTGCTCCGCGTTCCTCTCTGTCCCAGTTGCTCTCTCGCCCCGTGGCTGACCCTCCCCGTGGCTGTCACTCACCATTGCTCTCTCTCCCCGTTGCTCTATCTCCCCATTGCTTGCTCTCGCCGTGGCTCGCTCTCGCCGTTGCACTCTCTCTCTGTGGCTCTCTCTCCCCATGGCTCTCTCTCCCCGTGGCTGTCTCTCCCCATGTCTGTCTCTCCCGTGGCTGTCTTTCCCCGTTTCTGTCTCTCCCCGTGGCCGTCTCTCCGCATGGCCGTCTCTCCCCGTGGCCGCCTAACCCTGTGCCTGTCTCTCCACGTGGCTGTCTGTCCCCGTGGCTGTCTCTCCCCTTGTCTGTCTCTCCCCGTGATGTCTCTCCCCGTGGCTGTTTCTCCCCGTGGCTGTCTCTCCCCGTGGCTGTCTCTCCCCGTGGCTGTCTCTCCCCGTGGCTGTCTCTCCCCGTGGCTGTCTCTCCCCGTGGCTGTCTCTCCCCGTGGCTGTCTGTCCCCGTGGCTGTCTGTCCCAGTGGCTGTCTCTTACTGTGGCTCTCAGTCCAAGTGGCATTCGCTCCCAATGGCTCTCGCTCCCTGTGGCCCTCACTCCCCGTGGCTCTCGCTCCCCTTTACTCTGCCTCCCCTTTGCTCTCCCTCCCCTTTACCCGCCCTCCCCTTTGCTCTCCCTCCCCATCGCTACGCCCGACCTTCACCCCACTCGCCATCGGTCTCTTTCTGCATGACTCTCCCTTGCCGATGCTCTTGCTCACCATCGCTCTCTCTCACAGTTGCTCTATCTCCCCTTGGCTGTCTCTCCCCGTGGCTTTCTCTCCCCATGGCTGTCTCTCACCATGGCTCTCAGTCCAAGTGGCATTCGCTCCAAGTGGCTATCGGTCCCCTGGCCCTCACGACCTTTGGCTCTCGCTTCCCGTGGCTCTCGTTCCCCGTGCCTCTCATTCCCCGTGCCTCTCGGTCCCCGTGCCTCACGGTCCCCGTGGCTCTCGGCCCCCGTGGCTCTCACTCCCCCTTGCTCGCCCTCGCCTTTGCTCTCCCTCCCCTGTGCTCTTCCTCCCCATCACTACCCCTGACCTTCGCTCTACTCGCCATTGCTCTCTCTCTGTGTGACTCTCGCTCCCCAATGCTCTCGCTCACCGTCGCTCTCTCTCCCAGATGCTCTATCTCCCCTTAGCTGTCTCACCCATTCGCTCCCTCTCCCCGTGGTTCTCTCTCCACATGGCATTCTCTCCCCGTGGCCGCCTAAACCTGTGGCTGTCTCTCCCCGTGGCTGTCACTCCACGTGGCTGTCTGAACCTGTGGCTGTCTCTCCCCTTGTCTGTCTCGCCCCGTGGCTGTCTGTCCCCGTGGCTGTCTCTTACTGTGGCTCTCAGTCCAAGTGGCATTCGCTCCCAATGGCTCTCGCTCCCCATGGCTCTCATTCCCCGTGCCTCTCGGTGCCCGTGCCTCTCGGTCCCAGTGCCTCACGGTCCCCATGGCTCTCGGTCCCTGTGGCTCTCGCTCCCCTTTACTCCCCCTCCCCTATGCTCTCCCTTCCCTTTGCTCTCCCTCACCATCGCTACCCCTTACCTTCGCTCCACTCGCCATTGCTCTCTCTCCGCGTGAGTCTCCCTCGCCGATGCTCTCGCTCACCATCGCTCTCTCTCTCACAGATGCTCTATCTCCCCTTGGCTGTCTCACCCTGTGGCTGTCTCCCCCTGTGGCTGTCTCACCCCGTGGCTGTCTCCCCCCGTGGCTGTCCCTCCCCATGGCTGTCCCACCCCGTGGCTGACTCTCCCTGTGGCTCTCTCTCCCCGTGGCTGTCTCTCCCCGCGGCTGTCTAGCCGTGTGGCTGTCTCTCCCCATGGCTGTCTCTCCCCGTGGCTCTCTCTCCGTGGCTGTCTCTCCCCTTGGCTGTCTCTCCCCTTGGCTCACTCTCCCAGTGCCTGTGTCTCCCCATGGCTGTCTCTCCCCGTTGCTCTATCTCGCCATTGCTTGCTCTCGCCGTGGCTCGCTCTCGCCATAGCTCTCTCTCCCCGTGGCTCTCTCTCCCTGTGGCTGTCTCTCCCCTTGTCAGTCTCTACCCATGGCTGTCTCTTCGCGTTGCTGTCTCTCCCTGTGGCCGTCTCTCCGCATGGCCGTCTCTCCCCCTGGCCACCTCACCCTCTGGCTGTCTTTCCTGGTGGCTGTCTCTCCATGTGGCTGTCTCTCCCCGGGGCTGTCTCTCCCCTTGTCTGTCTCAACCCGTGGCTCTCAGTCCAAGTGGCATTCGCTCCCAGTGGGTCTCGTTTTGCGTGGCCCTCACTCCCCGTGGCTCTCACTCCTCTTTGCTCGCCCTCGCCTTTGCTCTCCCTCCCCTTTGCTCTCCCACTCCTTTACCCGCCCTCCCCTTAGCTCTCCCTCCCCATCGCTACCCCTGACCTTTGCTCTACTCGCCATCGCTCTCTCCCAGCGTGACTCTCCCTCGCCGATGCTGTCCCTCACCGTCGCTCTCTCTCCCAATTGCTCTATGTCCCCTTGGCTGTCTCTCCCCGTGGCTCTCCCTCCCCGTGGCTGTATCTCCCCGTGGCTTTCTCTCCCCATGGCTTTCTCTCCCCGTGACTTTCTTTCTGCGTGGCCTTCTCTCCCCGTGTCTGTTTGTCCCTGTGACTGTCCCTCCCCATGGGTATCTCTCACCGTGGCTGTCCCTCCCCGTGTCTGTCTCTCCCTGTGGCTGTATCGCCCCGAGGTTTTCTCTCCCGGTGGCTTTCTCACCCCGTGGCTGTCTCACGCCGTGCCACTCAGTCCCCATGCCTCTCGCTCCCTGTGCTTCTCGCATCCCGTGGCTGTGTCTACCCATGGCTCTCTCTCCCCTTTGCTGTCTCACCCCGTGGCTGTCTCTCCCCGTGGCTGTCTCTCCTGGTGTCTTTCTCTCCCGGTGGCTGTCTCTTCCCATGGCTTTCTCTCCCCCTGCCTCTCACTCCCCATGGCCCTCTCGGTCCCCGTGCCTCTCGCTCCCCGTGGCTGACGCTCCCCGTGGCTTTCTCTCCCCTTGGCTGTCTTCCCCGTGGCTGTCTCTCTCCGTGGCTGTTTCTCCCCATGGCTCTCTCTCCTCGTGGCTGTCTCTCCCCGTGGCTGTCTCTCCCCGTGGTTGTCACACACCGCGGATGTTGCACCCCGTGTTGTAGCACCCCGTGGCTCTCGCTCACCGTGGCTCTCGCTCTCCGTGGCTCTCACATCCCATGGCTCTCACTCCCCACCGCTCTGTAACCCCTTTGCTCTGTCTCCCCTTGTCTCTCTCTCCCCACGGCATTCTCTCCCCGTGGAACTCTCTCCCCATGGCTCTCTCTCCCCGTTGATCTCTCTCCCAGTCAGTCTCACTGGCCGTCTGTCTCTCTCCCCCTCTGTCTCTCTCCCTGTGGCTCTCGCTACCCATGTCTCTCGCTTCCCATGGCTCTCGCTCCCCATGGCTCTCGCTCCCCATGGCTCTCGCTCCCCATGGCTCTCGCTCCCCATCACTCTCTCTCCCCTCAGCTCTCCCACCCATTCTCTCTCCCTCCTCATCACACTCCCTCCAATTTGTTCTCCCTCTGTTCTCTCTCCCTCATGTTCGCTCTCCCTCTCCATCACTATCCAACCCCGTCGCACTCCCTCCCCGTCGTACTCTCTCCCCGTGGCTGACTCTCCCCCCGTGGATGTCTCTCCCTGTGGCTGTCTCTCCCTGTGGCTGTCTCTCCCTGTGGCTGTCTCTCCCTGTGGCTGTCTCTCCCCGTGGCTCTCTCTCCCCGTGGATGTCTCTCCCCGTGGCTCTCACTCCCCGTGGCTGTCTCTCCCCATGGCTGTCTCTCCCCGTGGCTGTCTCTCCCCGTGGCTGTCTCTCCCCGTGGCTGTCTCTCCCCGTGGCTCTCTTTCCCCGGGGCTCTCACTCCCCATGGCTCTCACTCCCCATGGCTGTCTCTCCCCATGGCTCTTGCTCCCCATCGCTCTCTCTACCCTTTGATCTCTCTCCCCTTCATTCTCAATCCGCTTCATTCACCGTCCATCTCGCTCTCCCTACCCTTTGCTCTCCCTCCCCTTCGTTCTCCCTCCCCATCGCTCTCCCTCAACTTTGCTCTCCCTCCGTACTCCCTCCCTTCCGGTCGCTCACCCTTCCCTTTGCTAACCCTTCCCATTGCTCTCGCTCCCCTTCCCGGTTTCTCCCCTGCACTCGCTCTCCCCTTCAAGCTCGCTCTCTATCAAATTCTCTCCCCTTCAACCTGGCTCCCCTTCAATCTCGCTCCCCTTCGCAGTCTTTCCCCATCATTCTCCCTCCCCTTCATTCTCACTCCACTTCCCTCTCCCTCCCCTTCACCCTCCCTCTACTTCGCTGTCCCTGTCCGTCGCTCTCACTCGCTGTCGCTCTCACTCTGCGTGTCTCTCCCTCCCTGTCGCTCTTGCTCCACGTTCCTCTCTGTCCCAGTTGCTCTCTCGCCCCGTGGCTGACCCTCCCCGTGGCTGTCGCTCACCGTTGCTCTCTCTCCCCATTGCTTGATCTCGCCGTGGCTCGCTCTCGCCGTTGCTCTCTCTCTCTCTGTGGCTCTCTCTCCCCATGGCTCTCTCTCCCCATGGCTCTCTCTCCCCGTGTGTGTCTCTCCCCGTGGCTGACTCTCCCCATTTCTGTCTCACCCCGTGTCCGTCACTCTGCATGGCCGTCTCACCCCATGGCCGCGTAACCCTGTGGCTGTCTCTCCCCATGGCTGTCTCTCCCCATGGCTGTCTCTCCCCATGGCTGTCTCTCCCCATGGCTGTCTCTCCACATGGCTGTCTCTCCCCGTGGCTGTCTCTCCCCTTGTGTGTCTCTCCCCGTGGCTTTCTCTCCCCGTGGTTGTCTCTCATCGTGGCTCTCGGTCCAAGTGGCATTCGCTCCCCGTGGCTGTCTATCCCCATGGCTCTCGCTCCCTATGGCTGTCTTTCCCCACGGCTGTCGCACCCCATGGCTGTCGCACCGCGCGGCAATCGCACCCCGTGTTTGTCGCACCCCATGTTTGTCGCTCCCCGTGGCTCTAACTCCCCGTGGCTCTCGCACCCTCTTGCTCTCTCTCCCCGTCGCTCTCTCTTCCCTTCGCTCTCCATCCGCTTCGGTCTCCCTCCGTCTCGCTATCCCTACCCTTCGCTCACCCCCCCTTCACTCTCCCTCCCTGTCACTCACTCTCCCCTTCGCTAACCCTCCCCATTGCTCTCGCTCCCCTTCACAGATTCTACCCTGCACTCCCTCTCCACTTCACTCTCACTCTCTATCAAATTCTATCCCCTTCAACCTGGCTCCACTTCACTCTCTCTCTCCTTCACAGTCTCTCCCCATCGTTCTCACTCCCCTTCATTCTTCCTCCACTTCCCTCTCCCTCCCCTTCACTCTCCCTCCACTTCGCTGTCCCTGCCTGTCACTCTCACTCGCTGTCGCTCTCTCTCTGCACGACTCTCCCTCCCTGTCGCTCTCGCTTGGCGTTGCTCTCTGTCCCAGTTGTTCTCTTGCCCCGTGGCTGACCCTCCCTGTGGCTGTCGTCACCGTTGCTCTCTCTCCCCGTTGCTCTATCTCCCCATTGCTTGCTCTCGCCGTGGCTCACTCTCGCCATAGCTCTCTTTCTCTGTGGCTCTCTCTCTCCCCATGGCTCTCTCTCCCCGTGGCTGTCTTTCCCCATGTCTGTCTCTCCCCATGTCTGTCTCTCCCGTGGCTGTCTTTCCCCGTTTCTGTCTCTCCCCGTGGCCGTCTCTCCGCATGGCTGTCTCTCCCCGTGGCCGCCTAACCCTGTGGCTATCTCTCCACGTGGCTGACTGTCCCCGTGGCTGTCTCTCCCCTTGTCTGTCTCTCCCCGTGGCTGTCTCTCCCCATGGCTGTCTCTCCCCGTGACTGTCTCTCCCCGTGGCTGTCTCTCCCCGTGGCTGTCTGTCCCCGTGGCTGTCTGTCCCCGTGGCTGTTTCTCACTGTGGCTCTCAGTCCAAGTGGCATTCGCTCCCAATGGCTCTTGCTCCCCGTTGCCCTCACGCCCCGTGGATCTCGCTCCCCATGGTTCTCATTCCCCGTGCCTGTCGGTGCCCGTGCCTCTTGGTGCCCGTGCCTCTCGGTCCCAGTGTCTCACGGTCCCCGTGGCTCTCGGTCGCCATGGCTCTCGCTCCCCTTTACTCCCCCTCCCCTTTGCTCCCCCTCCTCTTTGCTCTCCCTCCCCTTTGCTCTCCCTCCCCTTTACCCACCCTCCCCGTTGCTCTCCCTCCCCATCGCTATGCCTGACCTTCACTCCACTCGCCATCGCTCTCTCTCCGCATGAGTCTCCCTCGCCGATGTTCTCGCTCACCATCGCTCTCTCTCGCAGTTGCTCTATCTCCCCTTGGCTGTCTCTCCCCGTGGCTTTCTCTCCCCGTGGCTGTCTCTCACTGTGGCTCTCGGTCCAAGTGGCATTCGCTTCCAGTGGCTATCGGTCCCCTGGCCCTCATGACCTGTGGCTCTCGCTTCCTGGGGCTCTCATTCCCTGTGCCTCTCGTTCCCCGTGGCTCTCAGTCTCCGTGGCTCGTGCTCCCCCTTGCTCGCCCTCACCTTTGCTCTCCCTCCCCTTTGCTCTCCCTTCCCTGTGCTCTCCCTCCCCATCACTAGCCTTGACCTTCGTTCCACTCGCCATTGCTCTCTCTCCGTGTGACTCTCGCTCCCTGATGCTCTCGCTCACCGTCGCTCTCTCTCCCAGTTGCTCTATCTCCCTTTGGCTGTCTCACCCATTCACTCTCTCTCCCCGTGGCTCTCTCTCCACATGGCATTCTCTCTCCTTGGCACTGCCTTCCCATGGCTCTCTCTCCCCGTCGATCTCTCTCCCCGTCGGTGTCTCTCCCCGTGGCTGTCTCTCCCATTGGCTGTCTCTCTCTGTGGCAGTCTCTCCCCGTGACTGTCTCAACCCTTGGCTGTTTCTCCCCATGGCAGTCGCACACCGCAGTTGTCGCACCCCGCGTTTGTTGCACTCCGTGGCTCTCGCTCCCCGTGGCTCTCGCTCCCCGTGCCTCTCACTCCCCGTGGCTCTCACTCCCAGTGGCTCTCACTTCCCTTTGCTCCCCCTCCCCTTTGCTCCCCCTCCCCTTTGCTCCCCCTCCCCTTTGCTCCCCCTCCACTTTGCTCTCCCTCCCCTTTGCTCACCCTCCCCTTTGCTCTCCCTCCCCTTTGCTCTCCTTCTCCTTTGCTCTCCCTCCCATTTGCTATCCATCCCCTGTGTTCTCCCACCCCTCTCCTCACCCTCCCCTTCGCTCCCCCTGACCTTTTCTCTCACTCACTGTCGCTCTGTCTCCGAGTGACTCTCCCTCCCCGATTCTCTCGCTCGCCTTCTCTCTCACTCCCAGTTGCTCTATCTTCCAGTGGCTGTCTCTTCCCGTGACTGTCTCTCCCCATGGCTGTCTCTCCCCATGGCTGTCTCTCCCCGTGGCTGTCTCTCCCTGTGGCTGTCTATCCCCATGGCTCTCGCTCCCTGTGGCTGTCTTTCCCCGCGGCTGTCGCACCCCATGTCTGTCGCACCGCGCGGCAATCGCACCCCGTGTTCGTCGCACCACGTGTTTGTCGCTCCCTGTGGCTCTCACTCCCCGTGGCTCTCGCACCCCATGGCTCTCTCTCC
This sequence comes from Isurus oxyrinchus, assembly GCA_026770705.1. Classification (NCBI taxonomy): domain Eukaryota; kingdom Metazoa; phylum Chordata; class Chondrichthyes; order Lamniformes; family Lamnidae; genus Isurus; species Isurus oxyrinchus. The sequence continues at coordinate 83,114,011 of JANJGN010000004.1, read as the reverse complement.
CCATCACTCTCGCTCCCCGTGGCTCTTGCTCTCCGTTGCTCTCTCTCCCTGTCGCTCTCTCTTCCCTTCCCTCTCCATCCGCTTCGGTCTCCCTCCGTCTCACTATCCCTACCCTTCGCTCTCCCTCCCCTTCACTCTCCCTCCCTGTCACTCACTCTCCCCTTCGCTAACCCTCCCCATTGCTCTCGCTCCCCTTCACAGATTCTACCTTGCACTCCCTCTCCACTTCACTCTCACTCTCTATCAAATTCTATCCCCTTCAACCTGGCTCCCCTTCACTCTCTCTCTCCCTCGCAGTCTCTCCCCATCATTCTCCCTCCCCTTCATTCTTCCTCCACTTCCCTCTCCCTCCCCTTCACTCTCCCTCCACTTCGCTGTCCCTGCCCGTCGCTCTCACTCGTTGTCGCTCTCTCTGCACGACTCTCCGTCCCTGTCGCTCTCGCTTGGCGTCGCTCTCTGTCCCAGTTGCTCTCTTGCCCCATGGCTGACCCTCCCCGTGGCTCTCGTCACCGTTGCTCTCTCTCCCCGTTGCTCTATCTCCCCATTGCTTGCTCTCGCCGTGGCTCACTCTCGTCATAGCTCTCTTTCTCTGTGGCTCTCTCTCCCCATGGCTCTCTCTCCCTGTGGCTGTCTCTCCCCTTGTCTGTCTCTCCCCTTGTCTGTCTCTCCCCTTGTCTGTCTCTCCCCGTGGCTGTCTCTCCCCGTGGCTGTCTCTCCCCGTGGCTGTCTTTCCCCGTGGCTGTCTGTCCCCGTGGCTGTCTGTCCCCGTGGCTGTCTCTTACTGTGGCTCTCAGTCCAAGTGGCATTCGCTCCCAATGGCTCTCGCTCCCCGTGGCCCTCACTCCCCGTAGATCTCGCTCCCCATGACTCTCATTCCCCGTGCCTCTAGGTGCCCGTGGCTCTCGCTCCCCTTTACTCTCCCTCCCCTTTACTCTCCCTCCCCTTTGCTCTCGCTCCCCTTTACCCGCCCTCCCCTTTGCTCTCCCTCCCCATCGCTACGCCTGACCTTCACTCCACTCGCCATCGCTCTCTTTCTGCATGAATCTCCCTTGCCGATGCTCTTGCTCACCATCGCTCTCTCTCACAGTTGCTCTATCTCCCCTTGGCTGTCTCTCCCCGTGGCTTTCTCTCCCCGTGGTTGTCTGTCACCGTGGCTCTCGGTCCAAGTGGCATTCGCTCCTAGTGGCTACCTGTCCCCTGGCCCTCATGACCTGTGGCTCTTGTTCCCCGTGGCTCTCGTTCCCCGTGCCTCTCATTCCCCGTGCCTCTCGGTCCCCGTGTCTCACGGTCCCCGTGGCTCTCAGCCCCCGTGGCTCTTGCTCCCCCTTGCTCGCCCTCGCCTTTTCTCTCCCTCCTCTTTGCTCTCCCTCCTCTTTGCTCTCCCTCCCCTGTGCTCTCCCTCCCCATCACTACCCCTGACCTTCGCTCTACTCGCCATTGCTCTCTCTCCGCGTGACTCTCGCTCCCCGATGCTCTCGCTCACCGTCGCTCTCTCTCCCAGACGCTCTATCTCCCCTTGGCTGTCTCACCCATTCGCTCTCTCTCCCCGTGGTTCTCTCTCCACATGGCATTCTCTCCCCGTGGCCGCCTAAACCTGTGGCTGTCTCTCCTCGTGGCTGTCACTCCATGTGGCTGTCTGAACCTGTGGCTGTCTCTCCCCTTGTCTGTCTCGCCCCGTGGCTGTCTGTCCCCGTGTCTGTCTCTCACTGTGGCTCTCAGTCCAAGTGGCATTCACTCCCAATGGCTCTCGCTCCCCGTGGCCCTCAATCCCCGTGGATCTCGCTCCCCATGGCTCTCATTCCCCGTGCCTCTCGGTGCCCGTGCCTCTCGGTCCCAGTGCCTCACGGTCCCCGTGGCTCTCGGTCCCTGTGGCTCTCGCTCCCCTTTACTCCCCCTCCCCTATGATCTCCCTCCCCTTTGCTCTCCCTCCCCTTTACCCGCCCTCCCCTTTGCTCTCCCTCCCCATCGCTACCCCTTACCTTTGCTCCACTCGCCATTGCTCTCTCTCCGCTTGAGTCTCCCTCGCCGATGCTCTCGCTCACCATCGCTCTCTCTCACAGATGCTCTATCTCCCCTTGGCTGTCTCACCCCGTGGCTGTCTCCCCCTGTGGCTGTCTCACCCCGTGGCTGTCTCGCCTCGTGGCTGTCTCTCCCCATGGCTGTCCCACCCTGTGGCTGACTCTCCCTGTGGCTCTCTCTCCCCGTGGCTGTCTCTCCCCGTGGCTGTCTAGCCGTGTGGCTGTCTTTCCCCATGGCTGTCTCTCCCCGTGTCTCTCTCTCCGTGGCTGTCTCTCCCCGTGGCTGTCTCTCCCCTTGGCTCACTCTCCCCGTGCCTGTCTCACCCCATGGCTGTCTCTCCCCGTTGCTCTATCTCGCCATTGCTTACTCTCGCCGTGGCTCGCTCTCGCCATAGCTCTCTCTCCCCGTGGCTCTCTCTCCCTGTGGCTGTCTCTCCCCTTGTCAGTCTCTACCCATGGCTGTCTCTTCCCATTGCTGTTTCTCCCTGTGGCCGTCTCTCCATATGGCCGTCTCTCCCCGTGGCCACCTCACCCTCTGGCTGTCTTTCCCGGTGGCTGTCTCTCCCCATGGCTTTCTCTCCCAGTGCCTCTCGGAACCTGTGCCTCTCACTCCCCCTGGGCCTCTCATTCCCAGTGTCTGTCTCTCCCCGTGGCTCTCTCTCCCCATCGCTCTCTGTCCCCATCGCTATCTCAAACCCTTCGGTATCCATCCGCTTCACTCTCCCTCCTCTTCCCTCTCCCTCCCCTTCACTCTCCCTCCAGTTCACTGTCCCTGCCAGTCTCTCTCACTCACTGTCGCTCCCTCTCTGAGTCACGCTCCCTTCCTGTCGCTCTCGCTCTCTGTCGCAGTTGCTCTCTCGCCCCGTGGCTGACCCTCCCCATGGCTGTCGCTCACCGTTGTGCTCTCTCCCGATTGCTCTATCTCCCCATTGCTTGCTCTCGCCGTGGCTCGCTCTCACCATAGCTCTCTCTCTCTGTGGTTCTCACTCCCAGAGGCTCTCTCTCCCCGTGGCTGTCTCTCCCCGGGGCTGTCTCGCCCCTTGTCTGTCTCGCCCCGTGGCTATCAGTCCAAGTGGCATTCACTCCCAGTGCCTCTCTACCCGTGGCTGTCTCCTCCCGTTGCTGTCTCTCCCCATGGCCGTCTCTCCGCATGGCCGTCTCTCCCCATGGCCACCTAAACCTGTGTTTGTCTCCAGGTTGCTGTCACTCCCCGGGGCTGTCTCTCCCCTTCTCTGTCTCGCCCCGTGGCTCTCAGTCCAAGTGGCTTTCGCTCCCATTGGGTCTCGCTCCACATGGCCCTCACTCCCCATTGCTCTCGCTCCACTTTGCTCTCCTTCCCCTTTGCTCTTCCTCCCCTTTGCTCTCCCTCCCCTTTACCTGCCCTCCCCTTTGCTCTCCCTCCCCATCACTACCCCTGACGTTCGCTCCACTCACCATCGCTCTCTCTCCGCGTGACTCTCTTTCGCCAATGCTCTCGCTCACCGTCGCTCTATCTCCCCGTGGCTTTCTCTCCCCGTGGCTTTATTTCCGCGTGGCTTTCCCTCCCCGTGTCTTTTTCTCCCCGTGACTGCCTCTCCCCATGGCTATCTCTCACCGTGGCTGTCCCTCCCCGTGTCTGTCTCTCCCGGTGTCTGTCTCTCCCGGTGTCTTTCTCTCCCGGTGGCTTTCTCTCCTCGTGGCTTTCTCTCCCCAAGCCTCTCGCTCCCTGTGCCTCTCGCACCCCGTGGCTGCCTCTCCCCATGTCTCTCTCTCCCCGTGGCTGTCTCTCCCCGTGGCTGTCTCTCCCCGTGGCTGTCTCTCCCCGTGGCTGTCTCTCCCCGTGGCTGTCTCTCCCCGTGGCTGTCTCTCCCCGTGGCTGTCTCTCCCTGTGGCTGTCTCTCCCCGTGGCTGTCTCTCCCCGTGTCTGTATCTCCCCGTGTCTTTCTCTCCCGGTGTCTTTCTCTCCCGGTGTCTTTCTCTCCCGGTGTCTTTCTCTCCCGGTGTCTTTATCTCCCGGTGTCTTTCCCTCCCGGTGGCGTTCTCTCCCTGTGGCTTTCTCTCCCCATGCTTCTCGCGCCCTGTGCCTCTCGCACCCCATGGCTGCCTCTCCCCATGTCTCTCTCTCCCCATGTCTCTCTCTCCCCTTGGCTGCCTTTCCCTCTGGCTGCCTCTCCCCATGGCTGTCTCTCCCAGTGGCTGTCTCTCCCTGTGGCTGTCTCTCCCCGTGTCTGTATCTCCCCGTGGCTGTCTCTCCAAGTGTCTTTCTCTCCCGTGGCTTTCTCACACCGTGGCTTTCTCTCCCCATGTCTTTTTCTCCCCGTGACTGTCTCTCCCCATGGCTATCTCTCACCGTGGCTGTCCCTCCCCATGTCTGTATCTCCCCGTGGCTGTCTCTCCCGGTGTCTTTCTCTCCCGGTGTCTTTCTCTCCCCGTGGCTTTCTCTCCCCGTGGCTTTCTCTCCCCGTGCCTCTCGGGCCCCGTACCTCTCACTCCCTGTGCTTCTCACTCCCCATGGCTGCCTCTCCCCATGGCTCTCTCTCCCGTTGGCTGTCTCACCCCGTGGCTCTCTCCCTCCGTGGCTGTCTCTCTCTGTGGCTGTCTCTCCCTGTGGCTGTATCTCCCCGTGGCTGTATCTCCCGTGGCTGTATCTCCCCGTGGCTGTCTCTCCTGTTGGCTTTCTCTCCCCGTGGCTTTCTCTCCCCGTGCCTCTCGGTCCCCGTGCCTCTCGGTCCCCATGCCTCTCACTCCCCCGGGGCCTCTCACTCCTCGTGGCTGTCTCTCCCCGTGGCTCTTTCTCCCCATTGCTCTCTCTCCCCGTCGCTCTGTCTCCCCTTCACTCTCCATCCGCTTCACTCTCCCTCAGCTTTGCTCTCCCTCCCCTTCGCTCTCCCTCCCCTTCGCTCTACCTCCCCATTGCTCTCCTTCCCTTTCGCTCTCCCTCTGTTCTCTCACACTCCCGGTCGCTCTCCCTCCCTTTCGCTATCCCACCCCATTGCGCTCGCTGCCATTCACGGATTCTCTCCTGCCGTCCCTCTCCCCTTCACTCTCGCTCTCTATCAAATTCTGTCCACTTCAACCTGGCTCCCCTTCACTCTCTCTCCCATTTGCCATTTCTCCCCATCATTCTCCCTCCCCATCATTCTCCCTCCTCTTCCCTCTCCCTCCCCTTCACTCTCCCTCCACTTTGCTGTCCATGTCCATCGCTCTCACTCGCTGCTGCTCTCTCTCCACTTGACTCTCCCTCCCTGTCACTCTAGCTTGACATTGCACTCTCTCCCAGAAGCTCTCTCTCCCTGAAGCTGAACCTCCCGTGGCTGTCACTCGCAGTTGCTCTCTCTCCCCATTGTTCTATCTCCCCATTGCTTGCTCTTGCTGTGGCTCGCTCTCACCATAGCTCTCTCTTCCTGTGGCTCTCTCTCCCCGTGGCTGTCTCCACCCTTTCTGTCTTTCCCCATGTCTGTCTATCCCCGTGGCCGTCTATACCCGTGGCCGTCTTTCACCATGGCTGCCTAACGCCATGGCCGTCTCTCCACGTGGCTGTCTCTCCACATGGCTGTTTCTCCCCATGGCTGTCACTCCCCGTTGCTGTCTCTCCCCATTGCTGTCTCTCCCCGTGGCTGTCTCTCCCCGTGGCTGTCTGTCCCCGTGGCTCTCTCTCCCCTTGGCTGTCTCCCCCGTGGCTGTATCTCCCCGTGGCTGCATCTTCACATGGCTGTCTCTCCCCGTGTCTTTCTCTCCCAGTGGCTGTCTCTCCCCATGGCTTTCTCTCCCCATGCCTCTCGGACCCCGTGCCTCTTGGACCCCATGCCCCTCGCTCCCCCGGGCCCTCTCACTCCCCGTGGCTGTCTCTCCCCGTGGATCTTGCTCCCCATCACTCTCTCTCCCCATCGCTCTCTCAACCCTTCGCTCTCCATCTGCATCACTTTCCCTTCTCTTCCCTCTCCCTCCCCTTCACACTCCCTCCACTTCGCTGTCCCTGCCCATCTCTCTCACTCGCTGTCGCTCTCTCTCTGCATCACTCTCCATCCCTGTCGCTCTTGCTCAGTGCCGCTCTCTGTCCCAGTTGCTCTCTCGCCAAGTGGCTGACCCTCCCCGTGGCTGTCACTCATTGTTGCTCTCTCTCCCCATTGCTCTATCTCCCCATTGCTTGCTCTCGCCATGGCTCGCTCTCGCCATAGCTCTCTCTCTGTGGCTCTCTCTCCCCATGGCTCTCTCTCCCCGTGCCTGTCTCTCCCCGTGTCAGTCTCTACCCGTGGCTGTCTCTTCCCATTGCTGTCTCTCACCGTGGCTGTCTCTCCGCATGGCCGTCTCTCCCGCCCATTCTCTCTCCCTCCTCATCGCTCTCCCTCCAATTTGCTCTCCCTCCATTCTCTCTCCCTCAAGTTCGCTCTACCTCCCCATTGCTCTCCCTCCCTTTCGCTCTCCATCCATTCTCTCACACTCACGGTCACTCTCCCTCCCCTTTGCTATCCCTCCCCATTGCTCTCGCTAACCTTCATGGATTCTCCCCTGCCGTCCCTCTCCACTTCACTCTCGCTCTCTATCAAATTCTGTCCACTTCAACCTGGCTCCCCTTCACTCTCTCTCCCATTCGCGATCTCTCCCCATCGTTCTCCCTCCCCTTCATTCTCCCTCCTCTTCCCTCTCCCTCCCCTTCACTCGCCCTCCACTTTGCTGTCCCTGCCCTTCGCTCTCACTCGCTTTTGCTCACTCTCCATGTGTCTCTCCCTCTCTGTCACTCTCACTTGCCATTGCTCTCTATCCCAGTTGCTCTCTCTCCCTGCAGCTGAACCACCCGTGGCTCTCTCTCTCCGTTGCTCTCTCTCCCCGTTGCTCTATCTCCCCATTGCTTGCTCTTGCTGTGGCTCGCTCTCACCATAGCTCTCTCTTCCTGTGGCTCTCTCTCCCCGTGGCTGTCTCCCCCCGTGTCTGTCTACCCACCGTGTCTGTCTCCCCCAGTGTCTGTCTCTCCCCGTGACTGTCTCTCCCCATGTCTGTCTCCCCCCGTGTCTGTCTCCCCTCGTGTCTGTCTCCCCCTGTGTCTGTCTCTCCTCATGTCTGTCTCTCCCCGTGGCCATCTATACCCATAACCATCTTTCCCCATGGCCACCTAACGACATGGCCGTCTCTCCACGTGGCTGTCTCTCCCGGTGACTGTCTCTCGCATTGGCTGTCTCTCCCGTGGCTGTCTCTCCCCGTGGCTGTCTCTCCCCCTGGCTGTCTCTCCCCCTGGCTGTCTCTCCCCCTGGCTGTCTCTCCCCCTGGCTGTCTCTCCCCCTGGCTGTCTCTCCCCCTGGCTGTCACTCCCCGGGGCTGTCTCTCCCCTTCTCTGTCTCGCCCCGTGGCTCTCAGTCCAAGTGGCTTTCGCTCCCATTGGGTCTCGCTCCACATGGCCCTCACTCCCCATTGCTCTCGCTCCACTTTGCTCTCCTTCCCCTTTGCTCTTCCTCCCCTTTGCTCTCCCTCCCCTTTACCCGCCCTCCCCTTTGCTCTCCCTCCCCATCACTACCCCTGACGTTCGCTCCACTCACCATCGCTCTCTCTCCGCGTGACTCTCTTTCGCCAATGCTCTCGCTCACCGTCGCTCTATCTCCCCGTGGCTTTCTCTCCCCGTGGCTTTATTTCCGCGTGGCTTTCCCTCCCCGTGTCTTTTTCTCCCCGTGACTGCCTCTCCCCATGGCTATCTCTCACCGTGGCTGTCCCTCCCCGTGTCTGTCTCTCCCGGTGTCTGTCTCTCCCGGTGTCTTTCTCTCCCGGTGGCTTTCTCTCCTCGTGGCTTTCTCTCCCCAAGCCTCTCGCTCCCTGTGCCTCTCGCACCCCGTGGCTGCCTCTCCCCATGTCTCTCTCTCCCCGTGGCTGTCTCTCCCCGTGGCTGTCTCTCCCCGTGGCTGTCTCTCCCCGTGGCTGTCTCTCCCCGTGGCTGTCTCTCCCCGTGGCTGTCTCTCCCCGTGGCTGTCTCTCCCTGTGGCTGTCTCTCCCCGTGGCTGTCTCTCCCCGTGTCTGTATCTCCCCGTGTCTTTCTCTCCCGGTGTCTTTCTCTCCCGGTGTCTTTCTCTCCCGGTGTCTTTCTCTCCCGGTGTCTTTATCTCCCGGTGTCTTTCCCTCCCGGTGGCGTTCTCTCCCTGTGGCTTTCTCTCCCCATGCTTCTCGCGCCCTGTGCCTCTCGCACCCCATGGCTGCCTCTCCCCATGTCTCTCTCTCCCCATGTCTCTCTCTCCCCTTGGCTGCCTTTCCCTCTGGCTGCCTCTCCCCATGGCTGTCTCTCCCAGTGGCTGTCTCTCCCTGTGGCTGTCTCTCCCCGTGTCTGTATCTCCCCGTGGCTGTCTCTCCAAGTGTCTTTCTCTCCCGTGGCTTTCTCACACCGTGGCTTTCTCTCCCCATGTCTTTTTCTCCCCGTGACTGTCTCTCCCCATGGCTATCTCTCACCGTGGCTGTCCCTCCCCATGTCTGTATCTCCCCGTGGCTGTCTCTCCCGGTGTCTTTCTCTCCCGGTGTCTTTCTCTCCCCGTGGCTTTCTCTCCCCGTGGCTTTCTCTCCCCGTGCCTCTCGGGCCCCGTACCTCTCACTCCCTGTGCTTCTCACTCCCCATGGCTGCCTCTCCCCATGGCTCTCTCTCCCGTTGGCTGTCTCACCCCGTGGCTCTCTCCCTCCGTGGCTGTCTCTCTCTGTGGCTGTCTCTCCCTGTGGCTGTATCTCCCCGTGGCTGTATCTCCCGTGGCTGTATCTCCCCGTGGCTGTCTCTCCTGTTGGCTTTCTCTCCCCGTGGCTTTCTCTCCCCGTGCCTCTCGGTCCCCGTGCCTCTCGGTCCCCATGCCTCTCACTCCCCCGGGGCCTCTCACTCCTCGTGGCTGTCTCTCCCCGTGGCTCTTTCTCCCCATTGCTCTCTCTCCCCGTCGCTCTGTCTCCCCTTCACTCTCCATCCGCTTCACTCTCCCTCAGCTTTGCTCTCCCTCCCCTTCGCTCTCCCTCCCCTTCGCTCTACCTCCCCATTGCTCTCCTTCCCTTTCGCTCTCCCTCTGTTCTCTCACACTCCCGGTCGCTCTCCCTCCCTTTCGCTATCCCACCCCATTGCGCTCGCTGCCATTCACGGATTCTCTCCTGCCGTCCCTCTCCCCTTCACTCTCGCTCTCTATCAAATTCTGTCCACTTCAACCTGGCTCCCCTTCACTCTCTCTCCCATTTGCCATTTCTCCCCATCATTCTCCCTCCCCATCATTCTCCCTCCTCTTCCCTCTCCCTCCCCTTCACTCTCCCTCCACTTTGCTGTCCATGTCCATCGCTCTCACTCGCTGCTGCTCTCTCTCCACTTGACTCTCCCTCCCTGTCACTCTAGCTTGACATTGCACTCTCTCCCAGAAGCTCTCTCTCCCTGAAGCTGAACCTCCCGTGGCTGTCACTCGCAGTTGCTCTCTCTCCCCATTGTTCTATCTCCCCATTGCTTGCTCTTGCTGTGGCTCGCTCTCACCATAGCTCTCTCTTCCTGTGGCTCTCTCTCCCCGTGGCTGTCTCCACCCTTTCTGTCTTTCCCCATGTCTGTCTATCCCCGTGGCCGTCTATACCCGTGGCCGTCTTTCACCATGGCTGCCTAACGCCATGGCCGTCTCTCCACGTGGCTGTCTCTCCACATGGCTGTTTCTCCCCATGGCTGTCACTCCCCGTTGCTGTCTCTCCCCGTGGCTGTCTCTCCCCGTGGCTGTCTCTCCCCGTGGCTGTCTGTCCCCGTGGCTCTCTCTCCCCTTGGCTGTCTCCCCCGTGGCTGTATCTCCCCGTGGCTGCATCTTCACATGGCTGTCTCTCCCCGTGTCTTTCTCTCCCAGTGGCTGTCTCTCCCCATGGCTTTCTCTCCCCATGCCTCTCGGACCCCGTGCCTCTTGGACCCCATGCCCCTCGCTCCCCCGGGCCCTCTCACTCCCCGTGGCTGTCTCTCCCCGTGGATCTTGCTCCCCATCACTCTCTCTCCCCATCGCTCTCTCAACCCTTCGCTCTCCATCTGCATCACTTTCCCTTCTCTTCCCTCTCCCTCCCCTTCACACTCCCTCCACTTCGCTGTCCCTGCCCATCTCTCTCACTCGCTGTCGCTCTCTCTCTGCATCACTCTCCATCCCTGTCGCTCTTGCTCAGTGCCGCTCTCTGTCCCAGTTGCTCTCTCGCCAAGTGGCTGACCCTCCCCGTGGCTGTCACTCATTGTTGCTCTCTCTCCCCATTGCTCTATCTCCCCATTGCTTGCTCTCGCCATGGCTCGCTCTCGCCATAGCTCTCTCTCTGTGGCTCTCTCTCCCCATGGCTCTCTCTCCCCGTGCCTGTCTCTCCCCGTGTCAGTCTCTACCCGTGGCTGTCTCTTCCCATTGCTGTCTCTCACCGTGGCTGTCTCTCCGCATGGCCGTCTCTCCCGCCCATTCTCTCTCCCTCCTCATCGCTCTCCCTCCAATTTGCTCTCCCTCCATTCTCTCTCCCTCAAGTTCGCTCTACCTCCCCATTGCTCTCCCTCCCTTTCGCTCTCCATCCATTCTCTCACACTCACGGTCACTCTCCCTCCCCTTTGCTATCCCTCCCCATTGCTCTCGCTAACCTTCATGGATTCTCCCCTGCCGTCCCTCTCCACTTCACTCTCGCTCTCTATCAAATTCTGTCCACTTCAACCTGGCTCCCCTTCACTCTCTCTCCCATTCGCGATCTCTCCCCATCGTTCTCCCTCCCCTTCATTCTCCCTCCTCTTCCCTCTCCCTCCCCTTCACTCGCCCTCCACTTTGCTGTCCCTGCCCTTCGCTCTCACTCGCTTTTGCTCACTCTCCATGTGTCTCTCCCTCTCTGTCACTCTCACTTGCCATTGCTCTCTATCCCAGTTGCTCTCTCTCCCTGCAGCTGAACCACCCGTGGCTCTCTCTCTCCGTTGCTCTCTCTCCCCGTTGCTCTATCTCCCCATTGCTTGCTCTTGCTGTGGCTCGCTCTCACCATAGCTCTCTCTTCCTGTGGCTCTCTCTCCCCGTGGCTGTCTCCCCCCGTGTCTGTCTACCCCCCGTGTCTGTCTCCCCCAGTGTCTGTCTCTCCCCGTGACTGTCTCTCCCCATGTCTGTCTCCCCCCGTGTCTGTCTCCCCTCGTGTCTGTCTCCCCCTGTGTCTGTCTCTCCTCATGTCTGTCTCTCCCCGTGGCCATCTATACCCATAACCATCTTTCCCCATGGCCACCTAACGACATGGCCGTCTCTCCACGTGGCTGTCTCTCCCGGTGACTGTCTCTCGCATTGGCTGTCTCTCCCGTGGCTGTCTCTCCCCGTGGCTGTCTCTCCCCCTGGCTGTCTCTCCCCCTGGCTGTCTCTCCCCCTGGCTGTCTCTCCCCCTGGCTGTCTCTCCCCCTGGCTGTCTCTCCCCCTGGCTGTCACTCCCCGGGGCTGTCTCTCCCCTTCTCTGTCTCGCCCCGTGGCTCTCAGTCCAAGTGGCTTTCGCTCCCATTGGGTCTCGCTCCACATGGCCCTCACTCCCCATTGCTCTCGCTCCACTTTGCTCTCCTTCCCCTTTGCTCTTCCTCCCCTTTGCTCTCCCTCCCCTTTACCCGCCCTCCCCTTTGCTCTCCCTCCCCATCACTACCCCTGACGTTCGCTCCACTCACCATCGCTCTCTCTCCGCGTGACTCTCTTTCGCCAATGCTCTCGCTCACCGTCGCTCTATCTCCCCGTGGCTTTCTCTCCCCGTGGCTTTATTTCCGCGTGGCTTTCCCTCCCCGTGTCTTTTTCTCCCCGTGACTGCCTCTCCCCATGGCTATCTCTCACCGTGGCTGTCCCTCCCCGTGTCTGTCTCTCCCGGTGTCTGTCTCTCCCGGTGTCTTTCTCTCCCGGTGGCTTTCTCTCCTCGTGGCTTTCTCTCCCCAAGCCTCTCGCTCCCTGTGCCTCTCGCACCCCGTGGCTGCCTCTCCCCATGTCTCTCTCTCCCCGTGGCTGTCTCTCCCCGTGGCTGTCTCTCCCCGTGGCTGTCTCTCCCCGTGGCTGTCTCTCCCCGTGGCTGTCTCTCCCCGTGGCTGTCTCTCCCCGTGGCTGTCTCTCCCTGTGGCTGTCTCTCCCCGTGGCTGTCTCTCCCCGTGTCTGTATCTCCCCGTGTCTTTCTCTCCCCGTGTCTTTCTCTCCCGGTGTCTTTCTCTCCCGGTGTCTTTCTCTCCCGGTGTCTTTCTCTCCCGGTGTCTTTCTCTCCCGGTGTCTTTATCTCCCGGTGTCTTTCCCTCCCGGTGGCGTTCTCTCCCTGTGGCTTTCTCTCCCCATGCTTCTCGCGCCCTGTGCCTCTCGCACCCCATGGCTGCCTCTCCCCATGTCTCTCTCTCCCCATGTCTCTCTCTCCCCTTGGCTGCCTTTCCCTCTGGCTGCCTCTCCCCATGGCTGTCTCTCCCAGTGGCTGTCTCTCCCTGTGGCTGTCTCTCCCCGTGTCTGTATCTCCCCGTGGCTGTCTCTCCAAGTGTCTTTCTCTCCCGTGGCTTTCTCACACCGTGGCTTTCTCTCCCCATGTCTTTTTCTCCCCGTGACTGTCTCTCCCCATGGCTATCTCTCACCGTGGCTGTCCCTCCCCATGTCTGTATCTCCCCGTGGCTGTCTCTCCCGGTGTCTTTCTCTCCCGGTGTCTTTCTCTCCCCGTGGCTTTCTCTCCCCGTGGCTTTCTCTCCCCGTGCCTCTCGGGCCCCGTACCTCTCACTCCCTGTGCTTCTCACTCCCCATGGCTGCCTCTCCCCATGGCTCTCTCTCCCGTTGGCTGTCTCACCCCGTGGCTCTCTCCCTCCGTGGCTGTCTCTCTCTGTGGCTGTCTCTCCCTGTGGCTGTATCTCCCCGTGGCTGTATCTCCCGTGGCTGTATCTCCTCGTGGCTGTCTCTCCTGTTGGCTTTCTCTCCCCGTGGCTTTCTCTCCCCGTGCCTCTCGGTCCCCGTGCCTCTCGGTCCCCATGCCTCTCACTCCCCCGGGGCCTCTCACTCCTCGTGGCTGTCTCTCCCCGTGGCTCTTTCTCCCCATTGCTCTCTCTCCCCGTCGCTCTGTCTCCCCTTCACTCTCCATCCGCTTCACTCTCCCTCAGCTTTGCTCTCCCTCCCCTTCGCTCTCCCTCCCCTTCGCTCTACCTCCCCATTGCTCTCCTTCCCTTTCGCTCTCCCTCTGTTCTCTCACACTCCCGGTCGCTCTCCCTCCCTTTCGCTATCCCACCCCATTGCGCTCGCTGCCATTCACGGATTCTCTCCTGCCGTCCCTCTCCCCTTCACTCTCGCTCTCTATCAAATTCTGTCCACTTCAACCTGGCTCCCCTTCACTCTCTCTCCCATTTGCCATTTCTCCCCATCATTCTCCCTCCCCATCATTCTCCCTCCTCTTCCCTCTCCCTCCCCTTCACTCTCCCTCCACTTTGCTGTCCATGTCCATCGCTCTCACTCGCTGCTGCTCTCTCTCCACTTGACTCTCCCTCCCTGTCACTCTAGCTTGACATTGCACTCTCTCCCAGAAGCTCTCTCTCCCTGAAGCTGAACCTCCCGTGGCTGTCACTCGCAGTTGCTCTCTCTCCCCATTGTTCTATCTCCCCATTGCTTGCTCTTGCTGTGGCTCGCTCTCACCATAGCTCTCTCTTCCTGTGGCTCTCTCTCCCCGTGGCTGTCTCCACCCTTTCTGTCTTTCCCCATGTCTGTCTATCCCCGTGGCCGTCTATACCCGTGGCCGTCTTTCACCATGGCTGCCTAACGCCATGGCCGTCTCTCCACGTGGCTGTCTCTCCACATGGCTGTTTCTCCCCATGGCTGTCACTCCCCGTTGCTGTCTCTCCCCATTGCTGTCTCTCCCCGTGGCTGTCTCTCCCCGTGGCTGTCTGTCCCCGTGGCTCTCTCTCCCCTTGGCTGTCTCCCCCGTGGCTGTATCTCCCCGTGGCTGCATCTTCACATGGCTGTCTCTCCCCGTGTCTTTCTCTCCCAGTGGCTGTCTCTCCCCATGGCTTTCTCTCCCCATGCCTCTCGGACCCCGTGCCTCTTGGACCCCATGCCCCTCGCTCCCCCGGGCCCTCTCACTCCCCGTGGCTGTCTCTCCCCGTGGATCTTGCTCCCCATCACTCTCTCTCCCCATCGCTCTCTCAACCCTTCGCTCTCCATCTGCATCACTTTCCCTTCTCTTCCCTCTCCCTCCCCTTCACACTCCCTCCACTTCGCTGTCCCTGCCCATCTCTCTCACTCGCTGTCGCTCTCTCTCTGCATCACTCTCCATCCCTGTCGCTCTTGCTCAGTGCCGCTCTCTGTCCCAGTTGCTCTCTCGCCAAGTGGCTGACCCTCCCCGTGGCTGTCACTCATTGTTGCTCTCTCTCCCCATTGCTCTATCTCCCCATTGCTTGCTCTCGCCATGGCTCGCTCTCGCCATAGCTCTCTCTCTGTGGCTCTCTCTCCCCATGGCTCTCTCTCCCCGTGCCTGTCTCTCCCCGTGTCAGTCTCTACCCGTGGCTGTCTCTTCCCATTGCTGTCTCTCACCGTGGCTGTCTCTCCGCATGGCCGTCTCTCCCGCCCATTCTCTCTCCCTCCTCATCGCTCTCCCTCCAATTTGCTCTCCCTCCATTCTCTCTCCCTCAAGTTCGCTCTACCTCCCCATTGCTCTCCCTCCCTTTCGCTCTCCATCCATTCTCTCACACTCACGGTCACTCTCCCTCCCCTTTGCTATCCCTCCCCATTGCTCTCGCTAACCTTCATGGATTCTCCCCTGCCGTCCCTCTCCACTTCACTCTCGCTCTCTATCAAATTCTGTCCACTTCAACCTGGCTCCCCTTCACTCTCTCTCCCATTCGCGATCTCTCCCCATCGTTCTCCCTCCCCTTCATTCTCCCTCCTCTTCCCTCTCCCTCCCCTTCACTCGCCCTCCACTTTGCTGTCCCTGCCCTTCGCTCTCACTCGCTTTTGCTCACTCTCCATGTGTCTCTCCCTCTCTGTCACTCTCACTTGCCATTGCTCTCTATCCCAGTTGCTCTCTCTCCCTGCAGCTGAACCACCCGTGGCTCTCTCTCTCCATTGCTCTCTCTCCCCGTTGCTCTATCTCCCCATTGCTTGCTCTTGCTGTGGCTCGCTCTCACCATAGCTCTCTCTTCCTGTGGCTCTCTCTCCCCGTGGCTGTCTCCCCCCGTGTCTGTCTACCCCCCATGTCTGTCTCCCCCAGTGTCTGTCTCTCCCCGTGACTGTCTCTCCCCATGTCTGTCTCCCCCCGTGTCTGTCTCCCCTCGTGTCTGTCTCCCCCTGTGTCTGTCTCTCCTCATGTCTGTCTCTCCCCGTGGCCATCTATACCCATAACCATCTTTCCCCATGGCCACCTAACGACATGGCCGTCTCTCCACGTGGCTGTCTCTCCCGGTGACTGTCTCTCGCATTGGCTGTCTCTCCCGTGGCTGTCTCTCCCCGTGGCTGTCTCTCCCCCTGGCTGTCTCTCCCCCTGGCTGTCTCTCCCCCTGGCTGTCTCTCCCCCTGGCTGTCTCTCCCCCTGGCTGTCTCTCCCCGTGGCTGCCTCTCCCCGTGGCTGCCTCTCCCCGTGGCTGCCTCTCCCCGTGGCTGTCTCTCCCCGTTGCTGTCTCTCCCCGTGGCTGTCTGTCGCCGTGGCTCTCTCTCCCCTTGGCTGTCTCACCCCGTGGCCGTCTCTCCCCGTTTCTCTATCTCGCCATTGCTTGCTCTCGCTCTGGCTCACTCTCGCCATAGCTCTCTCTCTCTGTGGCAATCTCTCCCGTGGCTCTCTCTCCCCATGGCTGTCTCTCCCCGTGTCAGTCTCTACCCGTGACTGTCTCATCCCGTTGCTGTCTCTCCCCATGGCCGTCTCTCCGCATGACCGTATCTCCCCGTGGCCACCTAACCCTGTGGCTGTCTCTCCACGTGGCTGTCTCTCCACGTGGCTGTCTCTCCATGTGGCTGTCTCTCACCGGGGCTGTCTCTCTCCTTGTCTGTCTCGCCCCGTGACTCTCAGTCCAAGTGGCATTCGCTTCCAGTGGGTCTCGCTCTGCGTGGCCCTCACTCCCTGTGGCTCTCGCTCCACTTTGCTCCCCCTCCCCTCTGCTCTCCTTCCCGTTTGCTCTCCCTCCACTTTACCCGCCCTCCCCTTTGCTCTCCCTCCCTGTCGCTACCCCTGACCTTCGCTCTACTCGCCATCGCTCTCTCTCCGCGTGACTCTCCCTCGCCGATGCTCTCACTCACCGTCGCTCGCTCTCCCAGTTGCTCTATCTCTCCTTGGCTGTCTCTCCCCGTGGGTGTCCCTCCCCGTGACTGTCTCACCCCATGGCTGACTCTCCCCGTGGCTGTCCCTCACCGTGGCTGTGTCTCCCCGTGGCTTTCTCTCCCCGTGTCTGTATCTCCCCGTGGCTATCTTTCCCCGTGGCTTTCTGTCCCCGTGTCTTTTTCTCCCCGTGACTGTATCTCCCCATGGCTATCTTTCACCGTGGCTGTCCCTCCCCTTGTCTGTCTCTCACTGGGGCTGTATCGCCCCGTGGCTTTCTCTCCCGGTGGCTGTCTCTCCCCGTAGCTTTCTCTCCCTGTGGCTGTCTCTCCCGATGTCTTTCTGTCCCGTTGTCTTTCTCTCCCGGTGGCTGGCTCTCCCCGTGGCTTTCTCTCCCCGTGCCTCTTGGTCCCCGTGCCTCTCGGAACCCGTGCCTCTTGCTCCCCCGTCGCCTCTCACTCCCCATGGCTGTCTCTCCCCGTGGCTCTTTCTCCCCATCGCTCTCTCTTCCCGTTGCTCTCTCTTCCCTTCGCTCTCCATCCACTTCACTCTCCCTCAGCTTCACTCTCCCTCCCCTTCGCTCTCCCACCCCTTTGCTCTACCTCCCCATTGCTCTCCCTCCCCTTCACTCTCCCTCTGTTCTCTGACACTCCCGTTCACTCTCCCTCCCCTTCACTATCCCTCCCCATTGCTCTCGCTCCCCTTCACGGATTCTCCCCTGCCGTCCCTCTCCGCTTCACTCTCCCTCTCTATCGAATTCTGTCCACTTCAACGTGGCTCCCCTTCACTCTCTCTCCTGTTCGCCATCTCTCCGCATTGTTCTCCCTCCCCTTCATTCTCCCTCCTCTTTCCTCTCCCTCCCCTTCACTCTCCCTCCACTTTGCTGTCCCTGCCCGTTGCTCTCACTCGCTGTTGCTCTCTCTCCACGTGTCTCTCCCTCCCTGTCACTCTCTCTTGACATTGCACTCTCTCCCAGTTGCTCTCTCTCCCTGTAGCGTAACCTCCTGTGGCTGCCGCTCGCCGTTGCTCTCTCTCCCCATTGCTCTATCTCACCATTCCTTGCTCTTGCTGTGGCTCGCTCTCACCATAGCTCTCTGTCCCTGTGGCTGTCTCCCGCCGTGTCTGTCTCTCCCCGTGTCTGTCTCTCCCCATGTCTGTCTATCTCCGTGGCCATCAATACCCGTGGCCGTCCATCCGCTCTGCACGTGGCTGTCTCTCCTGGTGACTGTCTCTCCCCATGGCTGTTTCTCCTGTGGCTGTCTCTCCGTGGCTGTCTCTCCCCGTGGCTGTCTCTCCCCGTGGCTGACTCTCCCCGTGGCTGTCTCTCCCCATGGCTGTCTCTCCCCATGGCTGTCTTTCCCCGTTGCTGTCTCTCCCCGTGGCTTTCTGTCCCCGTGGCTCTCTGTCCCCTTGGCAGTCTCACCCCGTGGCTCTAACTCCCCGTGGCTCTATCTCCCCGTGGCTGTATCTCCCCGTGGCACTTGCTCCCCATCGCTCTCTCTCCCCATTGCTCTCACACCCCTTCGCTCTCCATCTGCTTCACTCTCCCTCCTCTTCCTTCTCCCTCCCCTTCACTCTCCCTCCACTTCGCTGCCCCTGCCCATCTCTCTCACTCGCTGTCGCTCTCTCTCTGCGTCAGTCTCCCTCCCTGTCACTCTCGCTCGGCGTCGCTCTCTCTCCCAGTTGCTCTCTTGCCACATGGCTGACCCTCCCCGTGGCTGTCGCTCACCGTTGCTCTCTCTCTCTCCGTTGCTCTATCTCCTCATTGCTTGCTCTCGCCGTGGCTCGCTCTCGCCATAGCTCTCACTCTCTGTGGCTCTCTCTCCCCGTGGCTCTCTCTCCCCATGGCTCTCTCTCCCTGTGGCTCTCCCTCCCCGTGCCAGTCACTCCCAGTGTCAGTCTCTACCCGTGGCTGTCTCTTCCCATTTCTGTCTCTCACTGTGGCCGTCTGTCTGCATGGCCATCTCTCCCCGTGTCCACCTAACCCAGTGGCTGTCTTTCCCGGTGGCTGTCTCTCCACGTGGCTGTCTCTCCCCAGGGCTGTCTCTCCCCTTGTCTGTCTCGCCCTGTGGCTCTCAGTCCAAGTGGCATTCGCTCCCAGTGCATCTCGCTCCACATGGCCCACACTCCCCGTGGCTCTCACTCCCCATTGCTCCCCCTCCCTTTTGCTCACCCTCCACTTTGATCTCCCTCCCCTTTACCCGCCCTCCCCTTTGCTCTCCCTTCCCATTGCTACCCCTGACCTTCGCTCTACTCGCCATCACTCTCTCTCCTCGTGACTCTCCCTCGCCGATGCTCTCACACGCCGTCTCTCTCTCTCAATTGCTCTATGTCCCCTTGGCTGTCTCTCCCCGTGGCTGTCCCTCCCCGTGGCTGTCTCACCCCGTGGCTGTCTCTCCCCGTGGCTGTCCCTCACCGTGGCTGTCCCTCACCGTGGCTGTCTCTCCCTGTGGCTGTATCTCCCCGTGGCTTTCTTTCCCCGTGGCTTTCTCTCCCCGTGTCTTTTTCTGCCTGTGACTGTCTCTCCCATTGGCTATCTCTCACAGTGGCTGTCCCGCCCCATGTCTGTCTCTCCCTGTGGCTGTATCGCCCCGTGGCTTTCTCTCCCGGTGGTTGTCTCACCCCGTGCCTCTCGGTCCCCGTGCCTCTCGCACCCCGTGGCTGTCTCTACCCATGGCACTCTCTCCCCTTGTCTGTCTCACCCCGTGGCTGTCTCTGCCCATGGCTGTATCTCCCCGTGGCTGTCTCTCCCGGTGTCTTTCTCTCCCGGTGGCTGTCTCTCCCCATGGCTTTCTCTCCCCATGCCTCTCGGTCCCCGTGCCTCTCAGTCCCGGGGCCTCTGACACCCTGTGACTGTCTCTTCATGTGGCTCTCTCTCCCCGTGTCTCTCTCTCCCCGTCGCTCTCTCTCCCCTTCCCTCTCCATCCGCTTCACTCTCCCTCCGCTTCGCTCTCCCTACCCTTCTCTCCCTCCCCTTCGCTCTACCTCCCCATTGCTCTCCCTCCCCTTCGCTCTCCCTCCGTTCTCTCATACTCCCGGTCGCTCTCCCTCCCCTTCACTATCCCTCCCAATTGCTCTCGCTGCCATTCACGGATTCTACCCTGCCCTCCCTCTCCCTTTCACTCTCGCTCTCTACCAAATTTTGTGCACTTCAACCTGGCTCCCCTTCACTCTCTCTCCAGTTCGCCATCTCTCCCCATCGTTCTCCCTCCCCTTCATTCTCCCTCCTCTTCCCTCTCCCTCCCCGTCACTCTCCTTCCACTTTGCTGTCCCAGCCCATCGCTCTCACTTGCTGTTGCTCTCCCTCCACGTGACTCTCCCTCCCTGTCACTCTCGCTTGCCATTGCACTCTCTCCCAGTTGCTCTCTCTCCCTGTAGCTCAACCTCCCATGGCTGTCACTCACCGTTGCTATCTCTCTCAGTTGCTCTATCTCCCCATTGCTTGCTTTTGCTGTGGCTCACTCTTGCCATAGCTCTCTCTTCCTGTGGCTCTCTCTCCCCGTGTCTGTCTCCCCCCGTGTCTCTCTCTCCCCGTGTCTGTCTATCCCCATGGCCGTCTATACCCGTGGCCATCTTTCCCCATGGCCGCCTAATGCCATGGCCGTCTCTCCACGTGGCTGTCTCTCCAGGTGACTGTCTCTCCCCATGGGTGTCTCTCCCGTGGCTCTCTTTCCATGGCTGCCTCTCCCCGTGGCTGTCTCTCCGCGTGGCTGCCTCTCCCCGTGGCTGCCTCTCCCCGTGGCTGTCTCTCCCCGTGGCTGTCTCTCCCCGTGACTGTCTCTCCCATTGGCTGTCTCTCCTGTTGGCTGTCTCTCCCTTTGGCTGTCTCTTCCTGTGGCTGTCTCTCACCATGGCTCTTGCTCACCGTGGCCCTCGTTCCCCGTGGCACTCGCTCCCCATCCCTCTCAGTTTCCATGCCTCTCGGTCCCCGTGCCTCTCACTCCCCAGGCTCTCGCTCCCCATGGCTCACGCTCCCCATGTCTCTTGTTCCCCTTTGCTCCCCCTCCCCTTTGCTCTCCCTCCCCTTTGCTCTCGATCCCCTTTGCTCAATCTCCCCTTTGATCTCCTTCCCATTTGCTCACCCTCACCATTGCTTTCCCACCCCTTTGCTCTCCCTCCCCGCCGCCCACCGTCCCCTTCGCTCCCCCTGACCTTCGCTATCACTCGCCGTCGCTCTGTCTCCACGTAACTCTCCCTCCCCGATTCTCTCACTCGCTGTCGCTCCATTTCCCAGTTGTTCCATTTCCCCGTGGCTGTCTCTTCCCGTGGCGGTCTGTCCCCATGGCTCTCTCTCCCAGTGGCTGTCCCTCCCCGTGACTTTCTCACCCCCTGGCTGTCTCTCCTCATTGCTGTCTCTCCCCGTGGCTGCCTCTCCTCACGGCTGCCTCTCCCTCTAGCTGTCTCTCCCCGTGACTGTCTCTCCCGGTGGTAGTCTCTCCCTGTGGCTGTCTCTTCCTGTGGCTGTCTCTCACCATGGCTCTTGCTCACCGTGGACCTCGCTCCCCGTGGCCCTCGCTCCCCATCCCTCTCAGTTCCCATGCCTCTTGGTCCCCGTGGCTCCCGCTCCCCAGTCTCTCGCTCCCCATGGCTCACGCTCCCCATGTCTCTTGTTCCCCTTTGCTCCCCCTCCCCTTTGCTCTCCCTCCCCTTTGCTCTCGATCCCCTTTGCTCAATCTCCCCTTTGATCTTCTTCCCATTTGCTCACCCTCACCATTGCTCTCCCAGCCCTTTGCTCTCCCTCCCCTCCGCCCACCCTCCCCTTCACTCCCCCTGACCTTCGCTCTCACTCGCTGTCGCTCTGTCTCCACGTGACTCTCCCTCCCCGATTCTCTCGCTCGCTGTCGCTCCATCTCCCATTTGCTCTATTTCCCCGTGGCTGTCTCTTCCCGTGGCTGTCTGTCCCCATGGCTCTCTCTACCAGTGGCTGACCCTCCCCGTGGCTTTCTCTCCACCTGGCTGTCTCTCCCCGCGGCTGTCTCTCCCCGTGGCTGTCTCTCCCCGTGGCTGTCTCTCCCCGTGGCTGCCTCTCCCCGTGGCTGTCTCTCCCCGTGGCTGCATCTGCCCGTGGCGTTCGCTCCCAGTGGCTCTCGTTCCCTGTGGCTCCCTATTGCCCTTTCATTCCCCGTGCCTCCAATTCCCCGTGGCTGTCTCTCCCCATGGCTGTCTTTCCCCGAGGCTCTATCTCCCCATGGCTCTATCTCCCCGTGGCTGTCTCGCCCCGTGGCTGTCTCTCCCCATGGTTGTCACACACTGCAGTTGTTGCACCCCGTGGTTGTAGCAGCCCGTGGCTCTCACTCTCTGTGGCTCTCGTCTCCCATGGCTCTCACTCCCAGCCGCTCTGTCACCCCTGCGCTCTGTCTCCCCGTGTTATTCTCTCCCCGTGGCACTCTCTCCCCATGGCTCTCTCTCCCCATTGATCTCTCTCCCCGTCAGTGTCTCTGGCCGTCTGTCTCTCTCCCAGTCTGTCTCTCTCCCTGTGCCTCTCGCTCCCCGTACTCTCTATCCCCTTGGCTCTCGCTCCCCGTCGCTTTCACTCCCCATTGCTCTCTCTCCCCATCGCTCACTCTCCCCTTAGCTCTCCCACCCATTCTCTCTCCCTCCTCATCGCTCTCCCTCCAATTTGCTCTCCCTCCATTCTCTCTCCCTCAAGTTCGCTCTCCCTCTGCTTCGCTCTACCTCCCCATTGCTCTCCCTCCCCTTCGCTCTCCATCCGTTCTCTCACACTCACGGTCGCTCTCCCTCCCCTTCGCTATCCCTCCGCATTGCTCTCGCTAACCTTCATGGATTCTCCCCTGCCGTCCCTCTCCACTTCACTCTCGCTCTCTATCAAATTCTGTCCACTTCAACCTGGCTCCCCTTCACTCTCTCTCCCATTCGCGATCTCTCCCCATCGTTCTCCCTCCCCTTCATTCTTCCTCCTCTTCCCTCTCCCTCCCCTTCACTCGCCCTCCACTTTGCTGTCCCTGCCCTTCGCTCTCACTCGCTTTTGCTCACTCTCCATGTGTCTCTCCCTCTCTGTCACTCTCACTTGCCATTGCTCTCTATCCCAGTTGCTCTCTCTCCCTGCAGCTGATCCACCCATGGCTGTCGCTCGCCGTTGCTCTCTCTCCCCGTTGCTCTATCTCCCCATTGCTTGCTCTTGCTGTGGCTCGCTCTCGCCATAGCTCTCTCTTCCTGTGGCTCTCTCACCCCGTGTCTGTCTCCCCCCCGTGTCTGTCTCCCCCAGTGTCTGTCTCTCCCCGTGACTGTCTCTCCCCGTGACTGTCTCTCCCCGTGTCTGTCTCTCATTATGTCTGTCTCTCCCCGTGGCCATCTATACCCGTAACCGTCTTTCCCCATGGCCGCCTGATGACATGGCCTTCTCTCCACGTGGCTGTCTCTCCCGGTGACTGTCTCTCGCATTGGCTGTCTCTCCCGTGGCTCTCTCTCCGTGGCTGTCTCTCCCCGTGCCTGTCTTGCCCCGTGGCTGTCTCTCCCCCTGGCTGTCTCTCCCCCTGGCTGTCTCTCCCCGTGGGTGTCTCTCCCCGTGGCTGTCTCTCCCCGTGGCTGTCTCTCCATGTTGCTGTCTCTCCCCGTGGCTGTCTGTTGCCGTGGCTCTCTCTCCGCTTGTCTGTCTCACCCCATGGCCGTCTCTCCCCGCGGCTGTCTCTCCCCGTTTCTCTATCTTGCCATTGCTTGCTCTCGCTCTGGCTCGCTCTCACCATAGCTCTCTCTCTCTGTGGCAATCTCTCCCGTGGCTCTCTCTCCCCATGGCTGTCTCTCCCCGTGTCAGTCTCTACCCGTGACTGTCTCATCCCATTGCTGTCTCTCCCCGTGGCCGTCTCTCCACATGACCGTATCTCCCCGTGGCCACCTAACCCTGTGGCTGTCTCTCCACGTGGCTGTCTCTCCACGTGCTGTCTCTCACCAGGGCTGTCTCTCCCCTTGTCTGTCTCGCCCCGTGGCTCTCAGTCCAAGTGGCATTCGCTTCCAGTGGTCTCGCTCTGCGTGGCCCTCGCTCCACTTTGCTCCCCCTCCCCTCTGCTCTCCCTCCCCTTTGCTCTCCCTCCCCTTTACCCGCCCTCCCCTTTGCTCTCCCTCCCCGTCGCTACACCTGACCTTCGCTCTACTCGCCATTGCTCTCTCTCCGCGTGACTCTCCCTCGCCGATGCTCTCACTCACCGTCGCTCGCTCTCCCAATTGCTCTATCTCTCCTTGGCTGTCTCTCCCCGTGGCTGTCCCTCCCCATGACTGTCTCACCCCATGGCTGTCTCTCCCCGTGGCTGTCCCTCACCGTGGCTGTCTCTCCCCATGGCTTTTTCTCCCCGTGTCTGTACATCCCCGTGGCTATCTTTCCCCGTGGCTTTCTCTCCCCATGTCTTTTTCTCCCCGTGACTGTATCTCCCCATGGCTATCTTTCACCGTGGCTGTCCCTCCCCTTGTCTGTCTCTCACTGGGGCTGTATCGCCCCGTGGCTTTCTCTCCCGGTGGCTGTCTCTGCCCGTGGCTTTCTCTCCCCGTGGCTGTCTCTCCCGGTGTCTTTCTGTCCCGGTGTCTTTCTCTCCCGGTGGCTGGCTCTCCCCGTGGCTTTCTCTCCCCATGCCTCTTGGTCCCCGTGCCTTTCGGAACCCATGCCTCTCGCTCCCCCGTCGCCTCTCACTCCCCATGGCTGTCTCTCCCCGTGGCTCTTTCTCCCCATCGCTCTCTCTCCCCGTTGCTCTCTCTACCCTTCTCTCTCCATCGGCTTCACTCTCCCTCAGCTTCACTCTCCCTCCCCTTTGCTCTCCCACCCCTTCGCTCTACCTCCCCATTGCTCTCCCTCCCCTTCACTCTCCCTCTGTTCTCTCACACTCCCGTTCGCTCTCCCTCCCCTTCGCTATCCCTCCCCATTGCTCTCACTCCCCTTCATGGATTCTCCCCTGCCGTCCCTCTCCCCTTCACTCTCGCTCTCTATCAAGTTCTGTCCACTTCAACCTGGCTCCCCTTCACTCTCTCTCCCGTTCGCTATCTCTCCTCATTGTTCTCCCTCCCCTTCATTCTCCCTCCTCTTCCCTCTCCCTCCCCTTCACTCTCCCTCCACTTTGCAGTCCCTGCCCGTTGCTCTCACTCGCTGTTGCTCTCTCTCCACGTGTCTCTCCCTCCCTGTCACTCTCGCTTGACGTTGCACTCTCTCCCAGTTGCTCTCTCTCCCTGTAGTGTAACCTCCCGTGGCTGCCGCTCGCCGTTGCTCTCTCTCCCCATTGCTCTATCTCCCCATTCCTTGCTCTTGCTGTGGCTCGCTCTCACCATAGCTCTCTGTTCCTGTAGCTCTCTGTCCCTGTGGCTGTCTCCCACCGTGTCTATCTCTCCCCATGTCTGTCTACCTCCGTGGCCGTCCATACCCGTGGCCATCTATCCGCATGGCCGTCTCTCCACGTGGCTGTCTCTCCCGGTGACTGTCTCTCCCATTGCTCTCTCTCCATGGCTGTCTCTCCCCATGGCTGTCTCTCCCAGTGGCTGACTCTCCCCATGGTTGTCTCTCCCCGTGGCTGTCTCTCCCCATGGCTGTCTCTCCCTGTGGCTGTCTCTCCCCGTTGCTGTCTCTCCCCGTGGCTTTCTGTCCCCGTGGCTCTCTGTCCCCTTGGCAGTCTCACCCCGTGGCTCTAACTCCCCGTGGCTCTATCTCCCCGTGGCTCTATCTCCCCGTGGCTGTATCTCCCCGTGGCTCTTGCTCCTCATCGCTCTCTCTCCCCATCGCTCTCACACCCCTTCACTCTCCATCCGCTTCACTCTCCCTCCTCTTCCCTCTCCCTCCCCTTCACTCTCCCTCCACCCTCCACTTCGCTGTCCCTGCCCGTCGCTCTCCCTCGGTGTTGCTCCCTGACCCTGTTGCTCTCTCACCCCGTGGCTGACCCTCCCCGTGGCTGTCCCTCACCGTTGCTCTCTCATCCCGTTGCTCTATCTCCCCAATGCTTGCTCTCACCATGGCTCGCTCTTGCCATTGCTCTCTCTCTCTGTGGCTCTCTCTCCCAGCGGCTGTCGCTCCCCGTGGCTGTCTCTCCCCATGTCTGCCTCTCCCCGTGCCTGTCTCACCCCATTTCTGTCTCTCCCCGTGGCCGTCTCTCCCAGTGGCCGTCTCTCCCCGTGGCCGTCTCTCCCTGTGGCCGTTGTTCCCCGTGGCTGTCTCTCCCCGTGGCTGTCTCTCACGGTGGCTCTCAGTCCAAGTGGCATTCACTCCCAGTGGCTCTCGCTCCACGTGGCCCTCGGTCCCCATGGCTCTCGTCCCCCTTTGCTCCCTCTCCCCTTTGCTTTCCCTCCCCTTTGCTCTCCCTCCCCTTTAACTGCCCTCCCCTCTGCATTCCCTCCCAGTCGTTAACCCTGACATTCGCTCTACTCGCCATTGATCTCTCTCCGCATGACTCTCCCTCACCGATGCTCTCGCTCACCCTTGCTCTCTCTCCCAGTTGCTCTATCTTCCCTTGGCCGTCTCTCCCCGTGGCCATCTCTCCCCTTGGCCGCCTAACCCCGTGGCTGTCTCTCCATGTTGCTGTCTCTCCACGTGGCTGTCTCTCCCTGTCGCTCTCTCTCCCCTTGTCTGTCTCACCTTGTGGCTGTCTCTCCCCGTGGCTGTCTCTCACCGTGGCTCTCAGTCCAAGTGGCATTCGCTCCCAGTGGCTCATGCTCCCCGAGGCCCTCACTCCACGTGGCTCTCGGTCCCCATGGCTCTCGCTCCCCTTTTCTCCCCGTCCCCTTTCTTCTCCCTCCCCTTTGCTCTCCCTCCCCTTTACATGCCCTCCCCGCTGCATTCTCCGCCATCGTTAACCCTGACATTTGCTCTACTCGCCATCGCTCGCTCTCCGCGTGACTCTCCCTCGCCGATGCTCTCGCTCACAGTTGCTCTCTCTCCCAGTTGCTCTATCTCCCCGTGGCTGTCTCTCCCCGTGGCTGTCTCTCCCCGTGGCTGTCTCACCCCGTGGATGTTTCTCCCCATGCCTGTCCCTCCCCATGGCTGTCCCTCCCCATGGCTGTCTCTCCCTTTGGCTGTATCTCCCCATGGCTTTCTCTCCCCGTGGCTTTCTTTCCCCGTGGCTTTCTCTCCCCGTGGCTTTTTCTCCCTGTGGCTGTTTCTCCCCATGGCTATGGTTCACTGCGGCTGTCCCTCCCCGTGTCTGTCTCTCCCTGTGGCTGTATCTCCCCGTGGCTTTCTCTCCCGGTGGCTGTCTCTCCCCGTGGCTGTCTCTTCCTGTGCCTCTCAGTCCCCGTGCCTCTCACTCCCTGTGCCTCTCAAACCCCGTGGATTTCTCTCCCCGTGGCTTTCTCTCCCCGTGGCTTTCTCTCCCCGTGGCTTTCTCTCCCCGTGGCTGTCTCTCCCCGTGGCTATCACTCCCCGTGGCTTTCTCTCCCCGTGGCTATCTCTCCCCGTGGCTGTCACACCCCGTGGCTGTCTCTCCCCGTGGCTGTCTCTCCCCGCGGCTGTCTCTACCCATGGCTGTCTCTCCCCATGGCTGGCGCACACCGCGGTTGTCGCACCCCGTGGCTCTTGCTCCCCATGGCTCTCGCTCCCCGTGGCTCTCGCTCCCCTTGGCTCTCGCCTCCCATTGCTCTCACTCCCCGTCACTCTGTCACTCCTTTGCTCACTCTCCCCGTGGCTCTCTCTCCCCATGGCATTCTCTCTCCGTGGCTCTCTCTCTCTCCGTCGATCTCTCACCCTGTCGGTCTCTCTCCCCTTCTGTCTCTCCCCGTGGCTGTCTCCTCCCTTGGCTGTCTCTCCCCATGGCTGTGTCTCCCCGTGGCTGTCTCTCCCCGTGGCTGTCTCTCCCCGTTGGTGTCTCTCCCCATGGCTGTCTCTCCCCGTGGCTGTCACACACCACGTTTGTCACACCCCACGTTTGTCACACCCCGTGGCTCTCGCTCCCTGTGGCTCTTGCTCACCGTGGCCCTCGCTCCCTGTGGCTATTGCCTCCCATGGCTCTCGCTCCCCGCCGCTCAGTCACCCCTTTGCTCTCTCTCCCCGTGGGTCTCGCTCCCCGTACCTGTATCTCCCCATGGCTGTCTCTCCCCATGGCTGTCTCTCCCAGTGCCTCTCGGTCCCCGTGGGTCTCACACCCCGTGGCTCTCGCTCCCCTTTGCTCCCCCTCCCCTTTGCTCTCCCTCCACTTTGCTCTCCCTCCCCTTTGTTCCCCTTCCCCTTTGCTCTCCCTCCCCTCTGCTCACCCTCCCCTTCGCTCCCCCGGACCTTCGCTCTCACTCGCTGTCGCACAGTCTCTGCATGACTCTCCCTCCCCGATTCTCTCGATTGCCGTCGCTCTCTCTCCCAGTTGCTCTATCTCGCCATGGCTGTCTCTCCCTGTGGCTGTCTCTCCCCGCGGCTGTCTTTCCCTGAGGCTGTCACAATGGGCGCCTGTCACACCCCACGGTTGTCGCACCACGTGGTTGTCGCTCCCCGTGTTTGTTGCTCCCCGTGGCTCTCACTCCCCGTGGCCTTCGCTCACCGTCGCTCTGTCACCACTTTGTTCTCTCGCCCCGTGACTCTCTCTTCCCATGGCTCTCAGACCCAGTGGCTCTCGCACCCTGTGGCTCTCTCTCGCCGTCACTCTCGTTCCCCGTGGCTCTCGCTCCCTGTCGTTCTCACTCCCCATCGCTCTCGCTTCTCATCACACTCTCTCCCCTTCGCTCTCAGTCCACATCGCTCTCCGTCCACTTCTGACTCACTGGTCTTTGCTCTCCATCCACTTCACTCTCCCACCCCTCGCTGTCCAACTCCGTTGGTCTCCCTCCCCGTCATTCTCTCTCCCCTTTGCTCTCTCTCCCCTTTGCTCTCTCTCCCCTTTGCTCTCTCTCCCCGTGGCTTTCTCTCCCCGTGGCTGTCTCTCCCCGTTTCTGTCTCTCCCCGTGGCCGTCGCTCCACATGGCCATCTATCACTGTGGCCACCTAACCCTGTGGCTGTCTCTCCCCGTGGCTGTTTTACCACGTGGCTGTCTCTCCTCGTGGCTCTCGGTCCAAGTGGCATTCACTCGCAGTGGCTCTCACACCCCATGGCACTCGCTCCCCATGGCTCTCGCTCCCCGTGGCTCTCGTTCCCCGTGCCTCTCGAACCCCATGCCTCTCGGTCCCTGTGCCTCATGGTCCCCATGGCAGTTGGTCCCCGTGGCTCTTGCTCCCATTTGCTCCCCCTCCCCTTTGCTCTCGCTCCCCTTTGCTCTCCCTCGCCTTTGCTCTCCCTCGCCTTTGCTCTCCCTCCCATTTTCTCTCCCTCCCCATCGCTACCCTGACCTTCACTCTACTCACCATCATTTTCTCTCCGCGTGACTCTCCCTCCCCGATGCTCTCGCTCG
This sequence comes from Isurus oxyrinchus, assembly GCA_026770705.1. Classification (NCBI taxonomy): domain Eukaryota; kingdom Metazoa; phylum Chordata; class Chondrichthyes; order Lamniformes; family Lamnidae; genus Isurus; species Isurus oxyrinchus. The sequence goes on along the minus strand of JANJGN010000004.1, from coordinate 83,085,539 downwards.
CCGTCGCTCTCTCTCCCAGTTGCTCTATCTCCCCTTGGTTGTCTCTCCCCGTGGCTTTCTCTCCCTGTGGCTGTCTCACCCCGTTGCTGTCTCTCCCCGCAGCTGTCTCTCCCCGTGGCTGTCTCTCCCTATGGCTGTATCTCCCCGTGAATTTCTCTCCCTGTGGATTTCATTCCTCGTGGCTTTCTCTCGCCGTGGTATTCTCTCCCCGTGGCTGTCTCTCCCCATGGCTATCTCTCCCCTTGGCTGTCCATCCCCGTGTCTGTCTCTCCCTTGTGGCTGTATCTCCCTATGGCGTTCACTCCCCGAGGCTTTCTTTCCCCGTGTATTTCTCTCCCCATGGCTTTCTCTCCCCGTGGCTGTCTCTCCCCATCGCTGTCTCTCCCCATGGCTGTCTCTCCCCGCGACTGTCCCAACCCGTGGCTGTCTCTCCCCATGGCTATCTCTCCCCGTGGCGGTCTCACCCCGTGGCTGTCTCTCCCCGTGGCTGTCTCTCCCCATGGCTTTCTCTCCCCGTGGCTGTCGTACACCGCAGTTGTCACACCCCACGTTTGTCACACCCTGTGGCTCTCGCCTCCCGTGGCTCTCGCACTCAGTCGCAATGTCATCCCTTCGCTTTCTCTCCCCGTGGCTCTCTCTCCCCGTCAATCTCTCTCCCCGTTGGTCTCTCTCCCCTTCTGTCTCTCCCCGCGGCTGTCTCTCCCGATGACTGTCTCTCCCCGTTGGCTGTCTCTCGCCATGGCTGTCTCTCTGCATGGCTGTCGCACACTTCGGTTGTCGCACCCGCGTTGGTCGCACCCCGTGGCTCTCGCTCCCCGTGCCTCTCGCTCTCCATGGCCCTGGCTCCCCGTGGCTCTCGCCTCCTGTGGCTCTCGCTCCCCACTGCTCTGTCACCCCTTCGCTCACTCTCCCTGTGGCTCCCGCTCCCCGTGGCTGTCTCTCCCCGTGGCTGTCTCTGCCCGTGCCTCTCTCTCCCCATGGCTCTCACTCCCCGTGACTCTCGCTCCCCTTTGCTCACCCTCCCCTTTGCTCTCCCTCCCCTTTGCTCTCCCTCCCCTTTGCTCTCCCTCCCCTTTGCTCTCCCTCCCCATTGCTATCCCTCCCCTTTGTTCTCCCACCCATCTGCGCACCTTCCCCTTCACTCTCCCTGACCTTCGCGCTCACTCGCCGTCGCTCTGTCTCGGTGTGACTCTCCCTGCCCGATTCTCTCGCCCGCCATCGGTCTCTCTCCCAGTTGCTGTCTCTCCCCGTGGCTGTGTCTCTCCGCATGGCTGTCTCTCCCCGTGGCTGTCTCTCCCCATGGCTGTCCGACCCTGTGGTTGTCTCTCCCCGTGGTTGTCTCTCCCCATGGCTGTCTCTCCCTGTGGCTATTTCCCCCCATCGCTGTCTCTCCCCGTAGCTGTCTCTCCCCACGGCTGTCCAACCCGTGGCTGTCTCTCCCCATGGCTATCTCTCCCCGCAGTGGTCTCACCCCCTGGCTGTCTCACCCCCTGGCTGTCTCTGCCCATGGCTGTCTCTCCCCGTGGCTGTCGTACACTGCCGTTGTCACACCCAGCGTTGCTCGCACCCCGTGTCTCTTGCCTCCCGTGGCTCTCGCACTCCGCCGCGCTGTCACCCCTTCGCTCTCTCTCCCCGTTGATCTCTCTCCCCATTGGTCTCTCTCCCCTTCTGTCTCTCCCCGTGGCTGTCTCTACCCGTGGCTGTCTCTCCCCATGACTGTCTCACCCCGTGGCTCTCGCTCACCGTGGCTCTCGCTCACCATGGCCCTGACTCCCCGTGTCTCTCGCCTCCCATGGCTCGCACTCCCCACTTCTCTGTCACCCCTTCGCTCACTCTCCCCGTACATCTCTCTCCCCATGGCTCTCACTCCCCGTGGCTCTCCCTCCCCTTTGCTCTCCCTCCCCTTTGCTCTCCCTCCCCTTTGCTCTCCCTCCACTTTGCTCCCCCTCCCCTTTGCTCTCCCTCCCCATTGCTATCCCTCCCCTTTGTTCTCCCACCCCTCTGCTCACCCTCCCCTTCAATCCCCCTGACCTTCGCTCTCACTCACCGTCGCTCTGTCTCGGTGTGACTCTCCCTCCCCGATTCTCTCTCCCGCCATCGCTCTCTCTCCCAGTTGCTGTATCTCCCCATGGTTGTCTCTCCCCGTGGCTGTCTCTCCCCATGGCTGTCTCTCCCCGTGGCTGTCTCTCCCCGTGGCTGTCTCTCCCCGTGGCTGTCTCTCCCCGTGGCTGTCTCTTCCCGTGGCTGTCTCTCCCCATCGCTGTCTCTCCCCGTGGCTGTCTCTCCCTTTGGCTGTCTCTGCCCGTGGCTCTCGCTCCCTGCGGCTGTCTTTCCCCATGGCTGTCGCACCCTGCAGCTGTTGCACCATGCGGCTGTCGCACCCCGCGGTTTTTGCACCCCGTGGTTGTCGGTCCCCATGTTCTTCGCTCCCTGTGGCTCTCACTCCCCGTGGCTCTCGCTCCCCGTTGCTCTGTCACCACTTCGTTCTCTCGCCCCGTGACTCACTCTCCCCATGCCTATCACTCCCCGTGGCTCTCGCACGCCGTGGCTCTCTGCCCCATCACTCTTGCTCCCCATGGCTCTTGCTCCCTGTCGCTCTCTCTCCCCGTTGCTCTCGCTCCTCGTCGCTCTCTCTCCCCTTTGCTCTCAGTCCACATTGCTCTCCCTCCGCTTCCGACTCGCTGGCCTTAGCTCTCCGTCCGCTTTGCTCTCCCTCCCATTCACTCACCCAGCCCTTTGCTGTCCCTCTCCTTCACTCTCCCCTCATTCTCTCTCCTTCCCATTCACTCTCCCTCCCCCTCACTGTCCAACTCCGTCATTCTCCCTCCCCGTCATTTTCTCTCCCCTTTGATCTCTCTCCCCTTTGCTCTCTCTCCCCATGGGTGTCTCACCCCATGGGTGTCTGTCCCCGTGGCTTTCTCTCCCCTTGGCTTTCTCTCCCCGTGGCTGTCTCTCCCCGTGGCTGTCTCTACCCTTGCCTCTCGCTCCCCATGCCTCTTGCTCCCTGTGGCTCACTCCCCGTGGCTCTTGCTCCCCTTTGCTCCCCCTCCCTTTTGCTCCCCCTGACCTTCGCTCTCACTCGCCATTGCTCTGTCTCCGCGTGACTCTCCCTCCCTGAATCTCTCACTCGCTGTCGCTCTCTCTCGCAATTCCTCGATCTGCCCATGGCTGTCTCTCCCCATGGCTGTCTCTCCCCGTGGCTTTCTCTCCCCGTGGCTGTATCTCCCTGGGGCTGTCTTTCCCCGCGGCTGTCTCTCCCCGCAGCTGTCGGACCCCGCGGATGTCGCACCCTGCGGTTGTCGCACTCCATGGCTCTCGCTCCCCGCGGCTCTCTCTCACCGTGGCTCTCTCTCCCCGTGGCACATTCTCCCCATGTCTCTCACTCCCCGTGGCTCTCTCTCCCCATCGATCTCTCAGCCCGTCAATCTCTCTCCCTGTAATCTCTCTCCCCGTGGCTCTCGCTCCCCATCGCTCTCTCTCCCCGTGGCTGCCTCTCTCCATGGATTTCTCTCGCTGTGGCTCTCTCTCCCCGTGGCTGTCTCTCCCTGTGGCTCTCCTTCGCCGTGGCTCTCCTTCCCCGTGGCTCTCTCTCCCTGAGGCACTCTCTCCCCGTGGCACACTCTCCCCATGGTGCTGACTCCCTGTGTCGCTTTATTCCCATGGCACTCTCTCCCCATGGCACTCCCTCCCCTTGGCTCTTGCTCCCCTTTGCTCTCCTTCCCCTTTGCTCTCCTTCCCCTTTGCTCTCCCTCCCCTTTGCTCTCCCTCCCATTTGTGCTCTGTCCCCTCTGCTCAGCCTCCCCTTCGCTCCCCCTGACCTTCGCTCTCATTCTTCGTTGCTGTGTCTCCGCGTGACTCTCCCTCCCTGAGTCACTCGCTCGCCGTCGCTCTCTCTCCCAGTTGCTCTATCTCGCCGTGGCTGTCTCTCCCCGTGGCTGTCGCTCTGCGTGGCTGTCTCTGCATGGCTGTCTCTCCCCGTGGCTGTCTCTCCCCATGGCTGTCACTCCCCATAGTTGTCTCTCCTCGTGGCTGTCTCTCCCTGTGGCTGTCTCTTCCAGTGGCTGTCTCTCCCCATCGGTGTCTCTCCCTGTGGCTGTCTATCCCCGTGGCTCTCACTCCCTATGGCTGTCTTTCCTCACGGCTGTCTTTCCCCACGGCTGTCGCAATGCGTGGCTGTCGCACCCCACGGTTGTCGCACCCCATGTTTGTTGCTCCCTGTGGCTGTCTCTCCCCGTGGCTGTCTCTCCCAGCAGCTGTCGCACCCCATGGTTGTCGCACCCCGTGGTTGTCGCACCCCGTGGCTTTCGCTCCCCGTGGCTCTCGCTCCCCGTGGCTCTTGCTCCCCATGTCTCTCGCTCCCCGCCACTCTCACTCCCCGTGGCTCTCTCTCACTGTCAATCTCTCTCCCCGTCGATCTCTCTCCCCGTCTGTCTCTCTCCCTCTGCCTCTCGCTCCCCGTGGCTCTCGCTCCCCATGGCTCTCGCTCCCAATGGGTCTCACTCCCCATCGCTCTCTCCCCGTTGCTCTCTCTCCCCTTCCCGCTCCCTCCCCTTCACTCTCCCTCCTCATTGCTCTCCCTCCACTTTGCTCTCCCTAACATCTCTCTCCCTCCTGTTCGCTCTCCCTCCCCATTGCTATCCAACCCGATCGCTCTCACTCCCCATCGTTCTATCTCCCCTTTGCTCTCACTCCCCGTGGATGTCTCTCCCCGTGGCTGTCTGTCCCCTTTGCTGTCTGTCCCCTTTGCTGTCTGTCCCCTTTGCTGTCTGTCCACGTGGCTGTCTCTCCCCGTGGCTGTCTCTCCCCGTGGCTGTCTCTCCCCGTGGCTGTCTCTCCCCGTGGCTGTCTCTCCCCGTAGCTGTCTCTCTCCATGGCTGTCTCTCTACATGGCTCTCTCTCCCCGTGGCAGTCTCTCCCTGTGGATCTCACTCCCCATGGATATTTCTCCCCATGGCTCTTGCTCCCCTTCGCTGTCTCTCCCCATCGCTCTCTCTCCCCTTCGCTCTCCATCCACTTCGCTCTCCCTCCACTTCACTCTCCCTACCCTTCGCTCTCCTTCCCCATCGCTCTTCCACACTTCACTCTACCTCTGTTCTCTCTCCCTCCCTGTCGCTCTCCTTCCCCTTCGCTATCCCTCCCCATTGCTCTCGCTCCCCTACATGGTTTCTCCCAAGCACTCCCTCCCCCCTTCACTCTCACTATCAAATTCTCTCCCCTTCAACATGGCTCACTTTCAGTCTCTCACCCCTTCGCGGTCACTCCCCATCGTTCTCCCTTCCCTTCATTCTCCCTCCACTTCCCTCTCCCTCCCCTTCACACTGCCTCCACTTCGCTGTCCCTGCCTGTCGTTCTCACTCGCTGTCGCTCACTCTCTGCGTGACTCTCCCTCCCTGTTGCTCTCACTCACCGTTGCTCTCTCTTCCAGTTGCTCTCTCTCCCCGTGGCTGTCACTCGCCGTTGCTCTCTCTCCGCGTTGCTCTATCTCCTCCTTGCTTGCTCTCGCCGTTGTTCGCTCTTGCGATAGCTCTCTCTCCACGTGGCTGTCTCTCCCCGTGTCAGTCTCTCCCGGTGGCCGTCTCTCCCCTTGGCCATCTCTCCCCGTGGACACCTAACCACGTGGCCATCTCTCCACGTGGCTGTCTCTCCCGGTGGCTGTCTCTCCCCGTTGCTGTCTCTTCCCGTGGTTGTCTCTCCCCGTGGCTGTCTCTCCCCGTGGCTGTCTCTCCCTGTGGCTCTCTCTCCCCATGGCTGGCTGTCTCTCCCCATGGCTGGCTGTCCCCATGGCTGTCTCTCCCCGTGGCTGTCTCTCGCCGTGGCTGTCTCTCACCGTGGCTGTCTCTCCCCTTGGCTGTCTCTCCCCTTGGCTGTCTCTCCCTGTGGCTGTCTTTCCCCGTGGCTGTCGCACCCCGCGGTTGTCGCTCCCCATGGTTGTCGCTCCCTGTGGCTCTTGCTCCCCGCCGCTCTGTTATCCCTTCGCTCACACTCCCTGTGACTCTCTCTCCCCATGGCACTCCCTCCCCATGGCTCTCTCTCCCCGTGTTTCTCTCTCCCCGTGTCTCTCACTCTCCGTGGCTCTCTCTCCCCATCGATCTCTCAGCCAGTCGATCTCTCTCTCCGTAAACTCTCTCCCCGTGTCTCTCACTCTCAATCGCTCTCGCTCCCCATCGCTCTCACTCCCCGTGGCTCTCTCTCCCCGTGGCTCTCTCTCCCCGTGGCTCTCTCTCCCCGTGGCTCTCTCTCCCCGTGGCTCTCTCTCCCCGTGGCTCTCTCTCCCCGTGGCTCTCTCTCCCTGTGGCTCTCTCTCCCGGTGGCTCTCCTTCCCCGTGGCTCTCCCTCCCCTTGGCTCTCACTCCCCGTGGCACTCTCTCCCTGTGGCACTCTCTCCCCGTGTCGCTCTTTCCCCGTGGCACTCTCTCCACGTGGCACTCCCTCCCCATGGTTCTTGCTCCCCTCTGCTCCCCCAACCCTTTGCACTCCTTCCCCTTTGCTCTCCCTCCCCTTTGCTCTCCTTCCCCTTTGCTCTCCATCCCCTTTGCTCTCCCACCCATTTGCTCACCCTCCCCTCTGGTCACCCTTCCCTTCACTCCCCTGACCTTCGCTCTCACTCGCCGTTGCTCTGTCTCCGTGTGACACTCCCTCCTCAATTCTCTTCCTCGCCGTCGCTCTCTCTCCCAGTTGCACTATCACCCCGTGGCTGTCTCTCCCCGTGCCTCTCTCTCCCCGTGGCTGTTGCTACCCATGGCTGTCACTCCCCATGGCTCTCACTCCCCGTGGCTCTCACATCCCGTGGCTCTCTCTCCCCATCACTCTCGCTCCCCGTCGCTCTCTCTCCCGTTCACTCACCATCCACATCACTCTTCCTCTGCTTCCGACTCACACGCCTTCGCTCTGCATCCGCTTCACTCTCCCTCCCCTTCACTCACACTCCCGTTTGCTCTCCCTCCCTGTCGCTCTCCCTCCCCATCTCTCTCCATCCCCTTTGCTCTCCCTCTGGTCTCTCTCCCTCCCGTTTGCTCTCCCTCCCCATTGCTCTCCCGCCCCTTCGCTCTCCCTCCGTTCTCTCACCCTCCCGTTCACTCTCCCTCCCCGTCGCTATCCAACCCCATCGCTCTCCCTCCCTGTCGTTCTCTCTCCTCTTTGCTCTCTCTCCCCATGTCTGTATCTCCCCGTGGCTGTCTCTCCCCATGGCTGTCTTTCCCCGTGGCTGTCTTTCCCCGTGGCTGTCTCTCCCCTTGGCTGTCTCTCCCCTTGGCTGTCTCTCTCCGTGGCTGTCTCTCCCCGTGGCTGTCTCTCCCCGCACCTGCTGCGCACTGCGGTTGTCGCACCCCGTGGTTGTCGCACCCCGTGGTTGTCGCAACCCGTGTATTTCGCTCCCCGTGGCTCTTGCTCCCCGTGGCTCTTGCTCCCCGCCACTCTGTCATCCCTTTGCTCTCACTCCCCGTGACTCTCTCTTCTCCGTGGCACATCCTCCCCGTTGCACGCACTCCCCGTGGCTCTATCTCACTCTCAATCTCTCTCCCCGTCGATCTCTCTCCCCATCTGTCTCTATCCCTTTGCCTCTCGCTCCCCGTGGCTCTCGCTCCCCGTGGCTCTCGCTCCCCGTGGCTCTCAATCCCCGTGGCTCTCGCTCCCCGTGGCTCTCGCTCCCCGTGGCTCTCGCTCCCCTTGGCTCTCGCTCCCCGTCGCTCTCGCTCCCCATGGCTCTGGCTCCCCATCGCTCTCTCTCCGTTGCTCTCTCTCCCCTTCCCACTCCCTCTCCTTCGCTCTCCCTCCTCATTGCTCTCCCTCCACTTTGCTCTCCCTAACATGTCTCTCCTTCCCGTTCGCTCATCCTCCCCATTTCTATCCAACCCCATCACTCTCACTCCCCGTCATTCTATATCCCCTTTGCTCTCCCTCCCCGTGGCTGTCTCTCCCCGTGGCTGTATGTCCCTGTGGCTGTCTGTCCACGTGGCTGTCTCTCTCCGTGGCTGTCTCTCTCCATGGCTGTCTCTCTCCATGGCTCTCTCTCCCCGTGGCAGTCTCTCCCTGTGGCTCTCACTCCCTGTGGCTGTCTACCCCCGTGGCTCTTGCTCCCCTTCGCTCTCTCTCCCCATCGCTCTCTCTCCCCATCGCTCTCTCTCCCCATCACTCTCTCTCCCCATCACTCTCTCTCCCCTTCACTCTCCATCCACTTCGCTCTCCCTCCGCTTCACTCTCCCTACCCTGCGCTCTCCCTCCCCATCGCTCTTCCATGCTTCGCTCTATCTCCGTTCTCTCTCCCTCCCGGTCGCTCTCCTTCCCCTTCGCTATCCCTCCCCATTGCTCTCGCTCCCCTACACAGTTTCTCCCCAGCACTCCCTCCCCCCTTCACTCTCGCTCTCTATCAAATTCTCTCTGCTTCAACCTGGCTCACTTTCACTCTCTCACCCCTTCGCAGTCAATCCCCATCGTTCTCCGTTCCCTTCATTCTCCCTCCAATTCCCTCTCCCTCCCCATCACACTCCCTCCACTTTGCTGTCCCTCCCTGTCGCTCTCACTCGCTGTCGCTCACTCTCCGCCTGACTCTCCCTCCCTGTTGCTCTCACTCACCGTTGCTCTCTCTCCCAGTTGCTCTCTCCCCGTGGCTGTCACTCGCCATTGCTCTCTCTCCGCATTGCTCTATCTCCTCATTGCTTGCTCTCGCCGTGGTTCGCTCTTGCCATAGCTCTCTCTCCCCGTGTCTGTCTCTCCCCGTGTCTGTCTCTCCCCGTGTCTGTCTCTCCCTGTGTCTGTCTCTCCCCGTGTCCGTCTCTTCCCATGGCCGTCTCTCCCCGTGGCTGTCTCTCCCCGAGGCCACCTTACCGCGTGGCCATCTCTCCACGTGGCTGTCTCTCCCGGTGGCTGTCTCTCCCAGTGGCTGTCTCTCCCAGTGGCTGTCTCTCCCCGTGGCTGTCTCTCCCCGTGGCTGTCTCTCCCCGTGGTTGTCTCCTCGTGGTTGTCTCTCCCCATGGTTGTCTCTCCCCGTGGCACTCTCTCCCCGTGGCACTCTCTCCACGTGGCACTCCCTCCCCTTGGCTCTTGCTCCCCTTTGCTCCCCCAACCCTTTGCTCTCCCTCCCTTTACTGTCCCTCCCATTTGCGCTCCCTACCCTCTGCTCACCCTTCCCTTCACTCCCCCGACCTTCGCTCTCACTCGCCGTTGCTCTGTCTCCGCGTGACTCTCCCTCCCCAATTCTCTCGCTTGCAGTCGCTCTCTCTCCCAGTTGCTCTATCTCCCCGTGGCTGTCTCTCCCTTTGGCTGTCGCTCCCCGTGGCTGCCTCTCACCATGGCTGTCTCTCCCCGTGGCTGTCTCTCCCCGTGGCTGTCTCTCCCTTTGGCTGTCGCTCCCCGTGGCTGCCTCTCACCATGGCTGTCTCACCCCGTGGCTGTCTCTCCCCATGGCTGTCTCTTCCCGTGGCTGTCTGTCCCCATCGGTGTCTCTCCCTGTGGCTGTCTCTCCCCTTGGCTGCCTTTCCCTGTGGCTGTCTTTCCCCACGGCTGTCGCACCCCACAGTTGTCGCTCCCCGTGGTTGTCGCTCCCTGTGGCTCTCGCTCCCCGTGTCTCTCGCTACCCATCGCTCTGTTACCACTCGCCCCGTGACTCTCTCTCCCCGTGGCCGTCTCTCCCCTTGGCTTTCTCTTCCCCCTGTCTGTCTCACCCCGTGGCTTTCTCTTCCCAAGTCTGTCTCTCCCCGTGGCTGACTCTCCCCGTGGCTGACTCTCCGCGTGGCTGTCTCTCCCCATGGCTGCCTTCCCCCGTGGCTGTCTCTCCCATTGGCTGTCTCTCCCCGCAGCTGTCGTGCACCGTGGTTGTCGCACCCCATGGTTGTCGCACCCCGTGGTTGTCGCACCCGGTGGTTGTCGCACCCATGTCTTTCACTCCCCGTGGCTCTCGCTCCCCGTGGCTCTTGCTCCCTGTGGCTCTTGCTCCCCGTCGTTCTGTCACCCCTTTGCTCTCACTCCCCATGACTCTCTCACCCCGTGGCACTCTCTCCCCGTTGCACTCACTCCCCGTGGCTCTCTCTCACTGACAATCTCTCTGCCGTCGATCTCTCTCCCCGTCTTCTCTCTCCTGTGCCTCTCTCTCCCCATGGCTCTCGCTCCCCGGTGGCTCTCGCTCCCCATGGCTCTCGCTCCCCGTCACTCTCTCCCCATTGCTCCGCGGTTGATGCACCCCGTGGTTCTCGCACCCCGTGGTTGTCGCACCCCGTGTCTTTCGCTCCCTGTGGCTCTCGCTCCCTGTGGCTCTCACTCCCCGTGGCTCTCGCTCCCCGTGGCTCTCACTCCCCGCCATGCTGTCACCCCTTCTCTCTCATTTCCCATGAATCTCTCCCCGTGACACACTCTCCCCATTCCACTCACTCCCTGTGGCTCTCTCTCACTTTCAATCTCTCTCCCCGTCGATCTCTCTCCCCATCTGTCTCTATCCCTGTACCTCTCGCTCGCCGTGGCTCTCGCTCGCCGTGGCTCTCGCTCCCCGTGGCTCTCGCTCCCCATGGCTCTCGCACCCCGTCGCTCTCTCCCCATTGCTCTCTCTCCCCTTCCCGCTCCCTCCCCTTCGCTCTCCCTCCTCATTGCTCTCCCTCCACTTTGCTCTCCCTAAAATCTCTCTCCCTCCCGTTTGCTCACCCTCCCCATTTCTATCCAACCCCATCGCTCTCACTCCCCGTCGTTCTATCTCCCCTTTGCTCTCACTCCCCGTGACTGTCTCTCCCTGTGGCTCTCTGTCCCCTTTGCTGTCTGTCCACGTGGCTGTCTGTCCCCGTGGCTGTCTGTCCCTGTAGCTGTCTCTCTCTGTGGCTGTCTCTCTCCATGGCTATCTCTCTCCGTGGCTCTCTCTCCCCGTGGCAGTCTCTCCCTGTGGCTCTCACTCCCCGTGGCTGTCTCTCCCCATGGCTCTTTCTCCCCTTCGCTCTTGCTCCCCTTCGCTCTCTCTCCCCATCGCTCTCTCTCCCCGTCGCTCTCTCTCCCCTTCGCTCTCTATCCACTTCACTCTCCCTCCACTTCACTCGCCCTACTCTTCGCTCTCCCTCCCCATCGCTCTTCCACGCTTCGTTCTTCCTCCGTTCTCTCTCCCTCCCGGTCGCTCTCCCTCCCCTTCGCTATCCCTCCCCATTGCTCTTGCTCCCCTACAAGGTTTCTCCCCAGCACTCCCTCCCCCCTTCACTCTCGCTCTCTATCAAATTCTCTCCCCTTCAACCTGGCTCACCTTCACTCTCTCACCCCTTCGTTGTCTCTCCCCATCGTTCTCCCTTCGATTCATTCTCCCTCCACTTCCCTCTCCCTCCCCATCACAATTCATCCACTTTGCTCTCCCTGCATGTCGCTCTCACTTGCTGTCGCTCACTCTCTGCCTGACTCTCCCTCCCTGTTGCTCTCACTCACCGTTGCTCTCTCTCCCAGTTCCTCTCTCTCCCCGTGGCTGTCACTCGCCGTTGCTCTCTCTCCACGTTGCTCTATCTCCTCATTGCTTGCTCTCGCCTTGGTTCACTCTTGCCCTAGCTCTCTCTCCCCATGGCTGTCTCTCCCCGTGTCTGTCTCTCCCCATGGTTGTCTCTCCCCGTGGTTGTCTCTCCCCGTGGTTGTCTCCCCCGTGGTTGTCTCACCCCGTGTCCGTCTCTCCCCGTGTCCGTCTCTCCCCGTGTCCGTGTCTCCCCGTGTCCGTGTCTCCTCGTGTTCGTGTCTCCCCGTGTCCGTCTCTCCCCGTGGCCGTCTCTCTCTGTGGCCGTCTCTCCCCATGGCCACCTAACCGCGTGGCTGTCTCTCCACGTGGCTGTCTCTGCCGGTGGCACTCTCTCCCCGTGGCACTCTTCCCCCTGTCGTTCTTTCCCCGCGGCACTCTCCACGTGGCACTCCCTCCCCTTTGCTCCCCCAACCCTTTGCTCCCCCAACCCTTTGCTCTCCCTCCCCTTTGCTCTCCCTCCCCTTTGCTCTCCTTCCCATTTGCTCTCTCTCCACGTTGCTCTCCCTCCCATTTGCACTCCCTCCCCTCTGCTCACCCTTCCCTTCGCTCCCCCGACCTTCGCTCTCACTTGCCGTTGCTCTGTCTCCACATGACTCTCCCTCCCCAATTCTCTCACTCGCGGTGGCTCTCTCTCCCAGTTGCTCTATCTCCCCATGGCTGTCTCTCCCTTTGGCTGTCGCTCCCCATGGCTGCCTCTCCCCATGGCTGTCTCACCCCGTGGCAGCCTCTCCCTGTGGCTGTCTCTTCCCGTGGCTGTCTCTCCCCATCGGTGTCTCTCCCCGTGGCTGTCTCTCCCCGTGGCTGTCCCTCCCCGTGGCTGTCTCTCCCCGTGGCTGTCTCTCCCCTTGGCTGTCTCTCCCTGTGGCTGTCTTTCCCCGCGGCTGTCGCACCCCGCGGTTGTCGCACCCCGTGGTTGTTGCTCCCAGTGGCTCTCGCTCCCCGTGTCTCTCGCGCCCCATCATTCTGTCACCACATGGTTCTCTCTCCCCGTGGCTCACTCCCCGTGGCACTCTCTCCCCGTGGCTCTCTCTCCCCGTGGCTCTCGCTCCCCTTCAATCTCTCTCCCCGTCCATCTCACTCCCCGTGCCTCTCTCTCCCCGTGGCTCTCATTCCCCATGGCTGTCATTCCCTGTGGCTCTCACTCCCCGTGGCTCTCACACCCCGTGGCTCTCTCTCCCCATCACTCTCGCACCCCGTCGCTCTCTCTCCCGTTCACTCTCCATCCACATCACTCTTCCTCTGCTTCTGACTCGCTTGCCTTCGCTCTCCATCCACTTCGCTCTCCATCCACTTCGCTCTCCCTCCTCTTCGGTCTCCCTCCCGTTCGCCCTCCCTCCCGTTCGCCCTCCCTCCCGTTCGCTCTCCCTCCCGTTCGCTCTCCCTCCCTGTCGCTCTCCCTCCCCATCGCTCTCCATCCCCTTCGCTCTCCCTCCAGTCTCTCTCCCTCCCGTTTGCTCTTCCTCCCCATCGCTCTCCCGGCACTTCGTTCTCCCTCCGTTCTCTCTCCCTCCCATTCACTCTCCCTCCTCGTCGCTATCCAACCCCGTCGCTCTCTCTCTCGGTCGCTCTCTCTCCCCTTCACTCTCTATCCACTTCACTCTCCCTCCACTTCCCTCTCCCTACCCTTTGCTCTCCCTCCCCATCGCTCTTCCACGCTTCGTTCTACCTCCGTTCTCTCTCCCTCCCGGTCACTCACCCTCCCTTTTACTGTCCCTCCCCATTGCTCTCACTCCACTACATGGTTTCTCCCAAGCACTCCCTCCCCCCTTCACTCTCACTCTCTATAAAATTCTCTCCCCTTCAACCTGGCTCACCTTCACTCTCTCACCCCTTCGTGGTCTCTCCATATCGTTCTCCCTTCCCTTCATTCTCCCTCCAATTCCCTCTCCCTCCCCATCACACTCCCTCCACTTCGCTGTCCCTGCCTGTCACTCTCACTCGCTGCCACTCACTCTCTGTGTGAGTCTCCCTCCCTGTTGCTCTCACTCACCGTTGCTCTCTCTCCCAGTTGCTCTCTCTCACCGTGGCTGTCACACGCCGTTGCTCTGTCTCCGCGTTGCTCTATCTCCTCATTGCTTGCTCTCGCTGTGGTTCACTCTTGCCATAGCTCTCTCTCCCCGTGGCTGTCCCTCCCCGTGTCTGTCTCTCCCAGTGTCTGTCTCTCCCCGTGTCCATCCCTCCCCGTGGCCGTCTCACCCTGTGACCTTCTCTCCCCGTGGACACCTAACCGCGTGGCAAAATCTCCACGTGGCTGTCTCCCCTGGTGGCTGTCTCTCGCCATGTCTGTCTCTTCCCATGGTTGTTTCTCCCCGTGGCTGTCCCTTCCCACAGCTGTCTCGCCCTGTGTCTGTCTCTACCCATGGCTATCTCTCCCCATGGCTGTCTCTCCCCGTGGCTGTCTCTTCCCATGACTGTCTATCCCCGTGACTATCTCTCCCAGTGGCAGTCCCTCCCCGTGGCTATCAGTCGCCATGGCTGTCTGTCCCCGTGGCTTTCTCTCCCCATGGCTTTCTCTCCCCGTGGCTGTCTCTCCCTGTGGCTGTATCTCCCCTTGACTTTCTCTCCCCCTGGCTGTCTCACCCTGTGGCTTTCTCTTCCCATGTCTGTCTCTCCCTGTGGCTGACTCTCCCCGTGGCTGTCTCTCCCCGTGGCTGTCTTTCCCCGCGGCTGTTGCACCCCGCGGTTGTCACACCCCGTGGTTGTTGCTCCCAGTGGTTCTCGCTCCCCGTGTCTCTCGCTCCCCATCGCTCTGTCACCACATGGTTCTCTCTCCCCGTGGCTCTCTCCCCATGACACTCTCTCCCCGTGGCTCTCGCTCCCCTTCAATCTCTCTCCCCATCGATCTCACTCCCCGTGCCTCTCTCTCCCCGTGGCTCTCGTTCCCCATGGCTGTCATTCCCTGTGGCTCTCACTCCCCGTGTCTCTCACACCCCGTGGCTCTCTCTCCCCATCACTCTCGCACCCCGTCGCTCTCTCTCCCGTTCACTCTCCATCCACATCACTCTTCCAATGCTTCCGACTCGCTCGCCTTCACTCTCCATCCGCTTCGCTCTCCCTCCTCTTCGGTCTCCCTCCCGTTTGCTCTCCCTCCCGTTCGCTCTCACTCCCTGTCGCTCTCCCTCCCCATCGCTCTCCATCCCCTTCACTCTCCCTCCGGTCTCTCTCCCTCCCGTTTGCTCTCCCTCCCCATCGCTCTCCCGGCACTTCGCTCTCCCTCCGTTCTCTCTCCCTCCCATTCACTCTCCCTCCTCATCACTATCCAACCCCGTCGCTCTCTCTCTCTCGGTCGCTCTCTCTCCCCTTCGCTCTCTATCCACTTCACTCTCCCTCCACTTCACTCTCTCTACCCTTCGCTCTCCCTCCCCATCGCTCTTCCACGCTTCGCTCTACCTCCGTTCTCTCTCCCTCCCGGTCGCTCACAGTCCCTTTTGCTGTCCCTCCCCATTGCTCTCGCTCCGCAACACGGTTTCTCCCCAGCACTCCCTCCCCCCTTCACTCTCGCTCTCTATCAAATTCTCTCCCCTTCAACCTGGCTCACCTTCACTTTCTCACCCCTTCGTGGTCTCTCCCCATCGTTCTCCGTTCCCTTCATTCTCCCTCCACTTCCCTCCCCCTCCCCATCACACTTCCTCCACTTTGCTCTCCCTGCATGTCGCTCTCACTTGCTGTCGCTCACTCTCTGCGTGACTCTCCCTCCCTGTTGCACTCACTCACCATTGCTCTCCCTCCCAGTTGTTCTCTCTCCCCATGGCTGTCACTCACCTTTGCTCTCTCCGCGTAGCTCTATCTCCTCATTGCTTGCTCTCGCTTGGGTTCACTCTTGCCCTAGCGCTCTCTCCCCATGGCTGTCTCTCCCCGTGTCTGTCTCTCCCCATGGTTGCCTCTCCCCGTGGTTGTCTCTCCCTGTGGTTGTCTCTCCCCGTGGCTTTCTCTCCCCATGGCTGTCTCTCCCCGTGGCTGTCTCTTCCCATGACTGTCTATCCCCGTGGCTATCTCTCCCAGTGGCAGTCCCTCCCCGTGGCTATCAGTCCCCATGGCTGTCTGTCCCCGTGGACGTCTGTCCCCATGGTTGTCTGTCCCCGTGGCTTTCTCTCCCCATGGCTTTCTCTCCCCGTGGCTGTCTCTCCCTGTGGCTGTATCTCCCCTTGACTTTCTCTCCCCCTGTCTGTCTCACCCTGTGGCTTTCTCTTCCCATGTCTGTCTCTCCCTGTGGCTGACTCTCCCCGTGGCTGTCTCTCCCCATGGCTGTCTCTCCCCGTGGCTGGCTTCGCCCGTGATTGTCTCTCCCCGTGGCTGTCTTTCCCCGCAGCTGTCGCGCACCGCAGTTGTCGCACCCCGTGGTAGTCGCACCCCGTGGTTGTTGCACCCCGTGTCTTTCGTTCCCCGTGTCTTTCGTTCCCCGTGTCTCTCGCTCCCCGTGGCTCTTGCTCCCCATGGCTCTCGCTGCCCATCGCTCTGTTGCCCCTTCGCTCTCAGTCCCCATTACTCTCTCTCCTCATGGCTCTCTCTCACTGTCAATCTCTCTCCCCGTCAATCTCTCTTCCCGTCTGTCTCTCTCCCTGTGCCTCTCGCTTCCCGTGGCTCTCGCTCCTCGTGGCAGTCTCTCCCTGCGACTCTCACTCCCCGTGGCTGTCTCTCCCTGTGGCTCTTGCTCCCCTTTGCTCTCTCTCCCCAACGCTCTCTCTCCCCTTCGCTCTCCATCCACTTCGCTCTCCCTCCGCTTCAATCTCCCTACCCTTCGCTCTCCCTCCCCATTGCTCTTCCACGCTTCGTTCTACCTCCGTACTCTCTCCCTCCTGGTCACTCTCCTTCCCCTTCGCTAGCCCTGCCCATTGCTCTCGCTCCCCTACACGGTTTATCCCCAGCACTCACTCCCCCCTTCACTCTCGCTCTCCATCAAATTCTCTCCCCTTCAACCTGGCTCACCTTCACTCTCTCACCTCTTCGCGGTCACTCCCCTTCATTCTCCCTTCCCTTCATTCTCCCTCCACTTCATTCTCCATCCCCTTCACACTCCCTCCACTTTGCTGTCCCTGCCTGTCGCTCTCACTCGCTGTCGCTCACTCTCTGCGTGACTCTCCCTCCCTGTTGCTCTCACTCACTGTGGCTGTCACACGCTGTTGCTCTCTCTCCTCGTTGCTCTATCTCCTCATTGTTTGCTCTCACCGTGGTTCGCTCTTGCCTTAGCTCTCTCCGTGGCTGTCTCTCCCCGTGGCTCTCATTCCCCGTGGCTGACTCTCCCCGTGGCTGTCTCTCCCCGTGTCCATCTCTCCCCGTGGCCGTCTCTCCCCGTGGCCATCTCCCCGTGGACAGCCTATCCGCGTGGCCAACCCTCCACGTGGCTGTCTCTCCCGGTGGCTGTCTCTCCCCATGGCTGTCTCTTCCCATGGTTGTCTGTCCCAGTGGCTGTCCCTTCCGGTGGCTGTCTCTCCCCGTGGCTGTCTTTACCCCTGGCTATCTCTCCCCGTGGCTGTCTCTCCCCGTGGCTGTCTCTCCCCGTGGCTGTCTATCCCCATGGCTGTCTATCCCTGTGGCTGTCTCTCCCCGTGGCTGTCTCAACTCCGTGGCTCTCCGTCCCCATGGCTGTCTGTCCCCATGGCCGGCTGTCCCCGTGGCAGTCTGTCCTTGTGGCAGTCTGTCCCCGTGGCTGTCTCTCCCCGTGGATTTCTCTCCCCGTGTCTTTCTCTCCCCACGGCTGCCTCTCCCCATGGCTGTCTCTCCCCTTGGCTTTCTCTCCACCTGTCTGTCTCACCCCGTGGCTTTCTCTTCCCATGTCTGTCTCTCCCATGGCTGACTCCCAGTGGCTCTCTCTCCCTGTGGCTGTCTTTCCCCGTGGCTGTCTCTCCCCTTGTCTGTCTCTCCCCGTGGCTGTCTCTCCCCGTGGCTGTCTCTCCCCGCAGCTGCCACGAGTTTGTCGCACCCCGTGGTTTTCGCACCCCGTGGTTGTCGCACCGCATGGTTGTCGCGCCCCATGTCTTTCGCTCCCCGTGTCTTTTGCTCCCCGTGGCTCTCGCACCCCGTGGCTCCTGCTCCCTGTGGCTATCGCTCCCCGTCACTCTGTCACCCCTTCGCTCTCACTCCCCGTAACTCTCTCTCCCCATGGCTCTCCCTCACTGTCAATCTCTCTCCCCGTCGATCTCTCTTCCCATCTGTATCTCTCCCTGTGCCTCTCACTCCCCGTGGCTCTCGCTCCCCGTGTCTCTCGCTCCCCATGGCTCTCGCTCTCCGTCGCTCTCTCCCCATTGCTCTCTCTCCCCTTCCTGCTCCCTCCCCTTCGCTCTCCCTCCTCATTGCTCTCCCTCCACTTTGCGCTCCCTAACATCTCTCTCCCTCCTGTTTGCTCATGCTCCCCATTTCTATCCAACCCCATCGCTCTCACTCCCCGTCGTTCTATCTCCCCTTTGCTCTCTCTCCCCGTGGCTGTCTCTCCCCATGGCTGTCTGTCCCCTTTGCTGTCTGTCCACGTGGCTGCCTCTCCCCGTAGCTGTCTCTCCCCGTGGCTGTCTCTCTCCGTGGCTGTCTCTCTCCATGTCTGTCTCTCTCCGTGGCTCTCTCTCCCCGTGGCAGTCTCTCCCTGTGGCTCTCACATCCCATGGCTGTCTCTCCCCGTGGCTCTTGTGCCCCTGCGCTCTCTCTCCCCCCTTCGCTCTCTCTCCCCGTCGCTCTCTCTCCCCGTCGCTCTCTCTCCCCGTCGCTCTCTCTCCCCGTCGCTCTCTCTCCCCGTCGCTCTCTCTCCCCGTCGCTCTCTCCCCCCTTCGCTCTCTCCCCCCTTCGCTCTCTCCCCCCTTCGCTCTCTCTCCCCGTCGCTCTCTCTCCCCGTCGCTCTCTCTCCTCGTCGCTCTCTCTCCCCGTCGCTCTCTCTCCCTGTCGCTCTCTCTCCCCTTCGCTCTCCATCCACTTCGCTCTGCCTCCACTTTACTCTCCCTACCCTTTGCTCTCCCTCCCCATCACTCTTCCATGCTTTGCTCTACCTCCGCTCTCTCTTCCTCCCAGTCACTCTCCCTCCCCTTCTCTATCCCTCCCCATTGCTCTCGTTCCCCTACACGGTTTCTCCCCAGCACTCCCTCCCCCCTTCACTCTCGCTCTCTATCTAATTCTCTCCCCTTCAACCTGGCTCACCTTCACTATCTCACCACTTCGTGGTCTCTCCCCATCGTTCTCCCTTCCCTTCATTCTCCCTCCACTTCCCTCTCCCTCCCCTTCACACTTCCTCCACTTCGCTCTCCCTGCCTGTCGCTCTCACTCACTGTCGCTCACTCTCTGCCTGACTCTCCCTCCCTGTTGCTCTCACTCACCTTTGCTCTCTCTCCCAGTTGCTCTCTGTCCCCGTGGCTGTCACTCGCTGTTGCTCTCTCTCCGCGTTTCTCTATCTCCTCATTGCTTGCTCTCGCCGTGGTACTCTCTTGCCATAGCTCTCTCTCCCCATGGCTGTCTCTCCCCGTGGCTGTCTCTCCCCATGTCTGTCTCTCCCCGTGGCTGTCTCTCCCCGTGTCTTTCTCTCCCCGTGTACATCTCTCCCCGTGGCCGTCTCTCCCCGTGGCCACCTAACCGTGTGGCCATCTCTCCACGTGGCTGTGTTTCCCCGTGGTTGTCTCTCCCCGTGGCACTCTCTCCCCATGGCACTCTCTCTCCGTGTTGCTCTTTCCCCGCAGCACTCTCTCCACATGGCACTCCCTCCCCTTAGCTCTTGCTCCCCTATGATCCCCCAACCCTTTGCTCTCCCTCCCCTTTGCTCTCCCTCCCCTTTGCTCTCCCTCCCCTTTGCTCTCCTTCCCCTTTGCTCTCCCTCCCCTTTGTTCTCCCTCCCCTCTGCTCACCCTTCCCTTCGCTCCCCCGACCATCGCTCTCACTCGCCATTGCTCTGTCTCCGCGTTACTCACCCTCCCCAATTCTCTCGCTCACCGTTGCTCTCTCTCCCAGTTCCTCTATCTTCCCATGGCTGTCTCTCCCCGTGGCTGTCTCTCCCCATGGCTGTCTCCCCGTGTCTGTCTCTCCCCGTGTCTGTCTCTCCCCGTGTCTGTCTCTCCCTGTGGCTGTCTTTCCCCGTGGCTGCCTCTCCCCGTTGCTGTCTCTCCCTGTGGCTGTCTCTTCTCGTGGCTGTCTCTCCCCATCACTGTCTTTCCCCGTTGCTTTCTCTCCCCTTGGCCGTCTCTTCCTGTGGCTGTCTTTCCCCGCGGCTGTCGCACCCCGTGGTTGTCGTTCCCCTTGGCTCTCGCTCGCCATCGCTCTGTCACCACTTGGTTCACTCGCCCCATGACTCTCTCTCCCCGTGGCTCTCTCCACCTGGCTCTCTCTCCCCGTGACACTCTCTCCCCGTGGCTCTCGCTCCCCTTCAATCTCTCCCCGTCGATCTCACTCCCCGTGCATCTCTGTCCCCGTGGCTCTCACTCCCCATGGCTGTCACTCCCCGTGGCTCTTACTCCCTGTTGCTCTCCCTCTCCATCACTCTCCATCCCCATCGCTCTCCCTCCAGTCTCTGTCCCTCCCATTTGCTCTCCCACCCCTTCGCTCTCCCTCCGTTCTCTCTTCCTCCCGTTCACTCTCCCTCCTCGTCGCTATCCAACCCCATCGCTCTTCCTCCCCGTCGTTCTCTCTCCCCTTTGCACACTCTCCCCTTTGCTCTCTCTCCCCGTGTCTGTCTCTCCCCATGGCTGTCTCTCCCCGTGGCTGTCTCTCCCCGTGGCTCTCAGTCCCCATGGCTGTCTGTCCCCGTGGCCGTCTGTCCCCGTGGCTATCTCTCCCCGTGGCTGTCTCTCCCCTTGGCTTTTTCTCCCCCTGTCTGTCTCACCCCGTGGCTTTCTCTTCCCATGTCTGTCTCTCCCCATGGCTGACTCTCCCCGTGGCTGTCTCTCCCTGTGGCTGTCTCTCCCCGTGGCTGTCTCTCCCCGTTGCTGTCTCTCCCCATGTCTGTCTTCACCCGTGGATGTCTCTCCCCACAGCTGTCGCGCACCGTGGTTGTCGCACCCCTTGGTTGTCGCACCCCGTGGTTGTCGCACCCCATGGTTGTCGCACCCCGTGTCTCTCGCTCCCCATGGCTCTCACCCCCCGTGGCTCTTGCTCCCCATTGCTCTGTCACCCCTTCGCTCTCTCTCCCCATGACTCTCTCTCCCCGTGGCACTCTCTCCCCATTGCACTCACTCCCCGTGCTCTCTCTCACTGTCAATCTCTCTCCCCATCGATTTCTCTCCCCGTCTGTCTCTGTCCCTGTGCCTCTCGCTCCCCGTGGCTCTTGCTCCCAGTGGCTCTTGCTCCCAATGGCTCTCGCTCCCCGTCGCACTCTCCCCTTTGCTCTCTCTCCCCTTCCCGCTCCTTCCCCTTCACTCTCCCTCCTCATTGCTCTCCCGCCACTTTGCTCTCCCTAGCATCTCTCTCCCTCCCGTTCGCTTTCCCTCCCCATTGCTATCCAACCCCATCGGTCTCACTCCCCATCGTTCTATCTACCCTTTGCTCTCTCTCCCCGTGGCTGTCTGTCCCCTTTGCTGTCTGTCGATGTGCCTGTCTCTCCCCTTGGCTGTCTCTCCCCATAGCTGTCTCTCTCCGTGGCTGTCTCTCTCCATGGCTGTCCCTCTCCGTGGCACTCTCTCCCCGTGGCAGTCTCTCCCTGTGGCTCTCACTCCCCATGGCTGTCTCTCCCCGTGGCTCTTGTTCCCCTTTGCTCTCCTTCCCCTTTGCTCTCCCTCCCATTAGCTCTCCCTCCCCTCTGCTCACCCTTCCCTTTGCTCCCGCGACCTTCGCTCTCACTCGCCATTTCTCTGTCTCCGCGTTACTCACCCTCCCCAATTCTCTCGCTCGTCGTCGCTCTCTCTCCCAGTTCCTCTATCTCCCCATGGCTGTCTCTCCCCGTGGCTGTCTTTCCCCATGGCTGTCTCTCCCCATGGCTGTCTCTCCCCATGGTTGTCTTTTTCAGTGGCTGTCTTTCCCCATGGCTTTCTCTCCCCTTGGCTGTCTCTCCCTGTGGCTGTCTTTCCCCATGGCTGTCGCACCCCGTGGTTGTCGCTCCCCGTGGTTGTCGCTCCCTGTGGCTCTCGCTCCCCATGTCTCTCGCTCACCATTGCTCTGTCACCACTTGGTTCACTCGCCCCGTGACTCTCGCTCCCTGTGGCTCTCTCCCCGTGGCACTCTCTCCCCGTGGCTCTCGCTCCCCTTCAATCTCTCTCCCCGTCGATCTCACTCCCCATGCATCTCACTCCCCGTGGCTCTCGATCCCCATGGCTGTCACTCCCCGTGGCTCTCACACACTGTGGCTCTCACACCCCGTGGCTCTCTCTCCCCATCACTCTCGCTCCCCGTGGCTCTCTCTCCCGTTCACTCTCCATCCACATCAATCTTCCTCTGCTTCCAACTCACTCTCTCCCCATGGCTGTCTCTCCCCGTGGCTGTCTCTCCCCATGTCTGTGCTCCCCCATGGCTGTCACTCCCCGTGGCTGTCTCTCCCCACAGCTGTCGCGCACCGCGGTTGTCGCATCCCTTGGTTGTCGCACCCCATGGTTGTCGCACCCCGTGGCTCTCGCACCCTGTGGCTCTCGCTCCCCATCGCTCTGTCACCCCTTCGCTCTCTCTCCCCATGACTCTCTCTCCCCGTGGCATTCTCTCCCCGTTGCATTCACTCCCCGTGGCTCTCTCTCACTGTCAATCTCTCTCCCCGTCGATTTCTCTCCCCGTCTGTCTCTGTCCCCGTGGCTCTCGCTCCCCGTGGCTCTCGCTCCCCGTGGCTCTCGCTCCTCGTGGCTCTCGCTCCCCGTGGCTCTCGCTCCCCATGGCTCTCGCTCCCCATCGCTCTCTCCCCGTTGCTCTCTCTCCCCTTCCCGCTCCTTCCCCTTCGCTCTCCCTCCTCATTGCTCTCCCTCCACTTTGCTCTCACTAACAACTCTCTCCCTCCTGTTTGCTCTCCCTCCCCATTGCTATCCAACCCCATCGCTCTCACTCCCCATCGTTCTATCTCCCATTTGCTCTCTCTCCCCGTGGCTGTCGCTCCCCGTGGCTGTCTGTCCCCTTTGCTGTCTGTCGATGTGCCTGACTCTCCCCATGGCTGACTCTCCCCGTAGCTGTCTCTCTCCGTGGCTGTCTCTCTCCATGGCTGTCTCTCTCCGTGGCTCTCTCTCCCCGTGGCAGTCTCTCCTTGTGGTTCTCACTCCCCGTGGCTGTCTCTCCCCGTGGCTCTTGCTCCCCTTCGCGCTCTCTCCCTGTCACTCTCTCTCCCCTTCGCTCTCCATCCACTTCAGTCTCCCTACCCTTCGCTCTCCCTCCCCATTGTTCTTCCACGCTTTGCTCTACCTCCGTTCTCTCTCCCTCCCGGTCGCTCTCCCTCCCCTTCACTATCCCTCCCCATTGCTCTCGATCCCCTACACGGTTTCTCCACAGCACTCCCTCCCCCCTTCACTCTCGCTCTCTATCAAATTCTCTCCCCTTCAACCTGGCTCACCTTCACTCTCTCACCCCTTCGTGCTCTCTCCCCATTGTTCTCCCTTCCCTTCATTCTTCCTCCACTTCCCTCTTCCTCCACATCACAATCCCTCCACTTCGCTGTCCCTGCCTGTCGCTCTCAGTCACTGTCGCTCACTCTCTGTGTGACTCTCCCTCCCTGTTGCTCTCACTCATCGTTGCTCTCTCTCCCAATTGCTCTCCCTCCCTGTGGCTGTCACTCGCCGTTGCACTCTCTCCACGTTGCTCTATCTCCTCATTGCTTGCTCTCGCCGTGGTTCGCTCTTGCCATAGCTCTCTCTCTCCGTGGCTGTCTCTCCCCGTGTCCGTCTCTCCCCGTGGCCATCTTACCACGTGGCCATTTCTCCATGTGGCTGTCTCTCCCCGTGGCTGTCTCTCCCAGTGGCTGTCTCTCCCCGTGGCTTTCTCTCCCCGTGGCTCTCAGTCCGCATGGCTGTCTGACCCCGTGGCCGTCTGTCCCCGTGGCTCTCTCTCCCCGTGCCTTTCTCTCCCCGTGGCTGTCTCTCCCCGTGGCTTTCTCTCCCCATGTCTGTCTTTCCCATTGGCTGACTCTCCCCGTGGCTGTCTCTCCCCGTGGCTGTCTCTCCCCATGGCTGTCTCTCCCCATGGCTGTCTTTCCCCATGGCGGTCTCTCCCCATGGCTGTCTCTCCCCGTGGCTGTCTCTCCCCGTGGCTCTATCTCACTGTCAGTCACTCTCCCCATCGATCTCTCTCCCCGTCGATCTCTCTCCCCATCGATCTCTCTCCCCGTCTCTCTCTCTCCCCGTGCCACTCGCTCCCCGTGGCTCTCACTCCCCGTTGCTCTCTCTCCCCTTCCTGCTCCCTCCCCATTGCTCTCCCTCCTCAGTGATCTCCCTCCACTTTGCTCTCCCTAACATCTCTCTCCCTCCTGTTCGCTCTCCCTCCCCATTGCTCTCACTCCCCGTCATTCTTTCTCCCCTTTGCTCTCTCTCCCCGTGGCTGTCTCTCGCTGTGGCTGTCCATCCCCTTTGCTGTCCGTCCAGGTGGCTGTCTCTCCCCGTGGCTGTCTCACCACTTGGTTCACTCGCCGTTACTCTCTCTGCCCATGGCTGGCTCTCCCCGTGGCTGTCTCTCACCATGGCTGTCTCTCCCCATGGCTGACTCTCCCCGTGGCTCTCACTCCCCATGGCATTCCCTCCCCATGGCCCTCGCTCCCCGTGGACCTCGCTGCCCGTGGACCTTGTTCCTCTCAGTCCCCGTGCCTCTCGGTCTCCGTGCCTCTTGGTCCCCATGCCTCTCGCTCCCCGTGGCTGTCTCTCCCCATGGCTCTTGATCCCCGTCGCTCTCTCTCCCTGTTGCTCTCTCTCCCCTTCGCTCTCCATCCGTTTCGCTCTCCCTCCATTCTCTGTCCCTCCCGGTCACTCTCCCTCCCTTTCACTATCCCGAACCATTGCTCTCGCTCCCATTCGTGGTTTCTCCCCTGCCCTCCCTCTCCCCTTCACTCTCACTCTCTATCAAATTCTCTCCCCTTCAACCTGGCTCCCCTTCACTGTCTCTCCCCTTCGCCGTCTCTCCCCATCGTTCTCGCTCCCCTTCATTTTCCCTCCACTTTCCTCTCACTACCCTTCACTATCCCACCACTTTGCTGTCCCTACCCGTCGCTCTCACTCGCTGTCACTCTCTCTCCACGTGACTCTCCCTCCCTGTCACTCTCGCTCACCGTTGATCTCTCTCCCAGTTGCTCTCTCTCCCTGGGGATGACCCTCCCCGTGGCTGTCGCTCACCGTTGCACTCTCTCCCCGTTGCTCTCTCTCCCCATTGCTTGCTCTCACCATGGCTCGCTCTCGCCGTAGCTCTCTCTCCCTGTTGCTCTTTCTCCCAATGGCTGCCTCTCCCCGTGGCTGTCTCTCCCCATTGCTGTCTCTCCCTGTGGCCGTCTCTCCCCGTGGCCGCCTAACCCCGTGGCCATCTCTCCACTTGGATGTCTATCCCGGTGGCTGTCCCTCTTCATGGCTGTCTCTCCCGGTGGCTGTCCCTCTCCGTGGCTTTCTCTCCCCGTGGCCAACTAACCCCATGGCCGTCTCTTTACGTGGATATCTATCCCGGATGCTGTCTCTCTCTGTGCGGTCTCTCCCATGGCTGTCTCTCCCCGTGGCCTTCTCTCCCCATGGCTGTCCTTCCACGTCGCTTTCTCTCTCCGTGGCTGTCTTTCCCCATGGCTGTCTCTCCCTGTGCCTGTCTCTCCCTGTGCCTGTCTCTCCCCATGGATGTATCTCCCCGTGGCTGTCTCTCCCCGTGGCTGTCTCTCCCTGTGGCTGTCTCTCCCCGTGGCTGTCTCTCCCCGTGGCTGTCTCTCCCCGTGGCCGTCTCTCCCCGTGGCCGTCTCTCCCCCTGGCCATCTCTCCCCCTGGCCGTCTCTCCACGTGGCCGTCTCTCCACGTGGATGTCTATCCCGGTGGCTGTCCCTCTACGTGGCTGTCTTTCCCGGTGGCTGTCCCTCTCCATGGCTGACTCTCCCGTGGTCATCTCTCCCTGTGGCTCTCACTCCCCTTTGCTTCCCCTCCCCTTTGCTCTCCCGCCCCTTTGCTCTCCGTCCCCTTTGCTCTACCTCCGCTTTGCTCTCCCACCCCTTTGCTCTCCCTCCCCTCTGCTCACCCTCCCCTTCGCTCCCCCTGACCTTCTCTCTCACTCACCGTTGCTCTGTCTCCGCGTGACTCTCCCTCCTCGATTCTCTCGCTCGCAGTCGCTCTATCTCCCAGTTGCTCTATCTCCCTGTGGCTGTCTCTCCCCGTGGTTGTCTGTCCCTGTGACTGTCCCTCCCCGTGGCTGTCTCTCTCCGTGGCTGTCTCTCCCCGTGGCTGTATCTCTCCGTGGCTCTCTTTCCCCGTGACACTCTCACCCCGTGGCTCTCGCTCCCCTTCAATCTCTCTACCCGTCGATCTCACTCCCTGTGCCTCTCACTCCCCATGGCTCTCACTCCCCGTGGCTCTCACACCCCATCACTCTCGCTCCCCGTCGCTCCCTCTCCCGTTCACTCTCCATCCACATCACTCTTCCTCTGCTTCCGACTCGCTCGCCTTTGCGCTCCATCCGCTTCGCTCACCTTCCCCTTCACTCTCCCTCTTGTTCGCTCTCCCTCCCTGTCTCTCTCCCTCCCCAAAGCTCTCCATCCCCTTCGCTCTCCCTCCGTTCTCTCTCCCTCCCGTTTGCTCTCCCTCCCCATCGCTCTCCCTTCCCTTCGCTCTCCCGCCCATTCACACTCCCTCCCCGTCAGTATCCAACCCCGTCGCTCTCCTTCCCCGTCGTTCTCTCTCGCCTTTGCTCACTCTCCCCTTTGCTCACTCTCCCCGTGTCTGTCTCTCCCCGTGGCTGTCTCTCCCCGTGGCTGTCTCTCCCCGTGGCTCTCAGTCCCCATGGCTGTCTGTTCCCATGGCTGTCTGTCCCCATGGCTGTCTGTCCCCATGGCCGTCAGTCCCCATGGCTGTCTCTCCCCGTGGCTTTCTCTCCCCATGGCTGTCTCTCCCCTTGGCTTTCTCTCCCCATGTCTGTCTCTCCCCATGGCTGTCTCTCCCCGTGGCTTTCTCTCCCCATGGCTGTCATTCCCCATGGCTGACTCTCCCCTTGGCTGTCTCTCCCTGTGACTGTCTCTCCCCGTGGCTGTCTCTCCCCGCAGCTGTCACGCACCACGGTTGTCATACCCCGCAGTTGTTGCACCCCGTGGCTTTCGCTCCCCATGGCTCTTGCTCCCCGTGGCTCTTGTTTCCCGTGGCTCACGCTCCCCGCCGCTCTGTCACCCCTTCGCTCTCATTCCCCGTGACTCTCTCTCCCTGTGGCACTCTCTCCCCGTTGCACTCACTCACCGTGGCTCTCTCTCACTGTCAATCTCTCCCCTTCGATCTTTCTCCCCGTCTGTCTCTCTCCCCGTTTCTCTCACTCCCCATGGCACTCACTCCCCATGGCTCTCGCTCCCCTTCACTCTCTCCCCATTGCTCTCTCTTCCCTTCCCGCTCCCTTCCCTTCGCTCTCTCTCCTCATTGCTCTCCCTCCACTTTGCTCTCCCTACAATCTCTCTCCCTCCCGTTCGCTCTCCCTCCCCATTGCTGTCCAACCCCATCGCTCTCACTCCCCATCGTTCTATATTCCCTTGGCTGTGTCTCCCCGTGGCTGTCTAACCCCTTTGCTGTCAGTCCACGTTGCTGTCTCTCCCCGTGGCTGTCTCTCCCCGTAGCTGTCTCTCCCCGTAGCTGTCTCTCCCCGTAGCTGTCTCTCTCCATGGCTGTCTCTCTCCATGGCTGTCTCTCCCTGTGGCTCACACTCCCCGTGGCTCTCTCTCCCCGTCGCTCTCTCTCCCCTTCACTCTCCATCCGCTTCGCTCTCCCTCCACTTCACTCTCCCAACCTTCGCTCTCTCTCCCCATCGCTCTTCCACGCTTCGCTCTACCACCGGTCTCTCTCCCGCGTGGTCACTCTCCCTCCCCTTCGCTATCCCTCCCCATTGCTTTCGCTCCCATTCACGGTTTCTCCCCTGCCCTCCCTCTCCCCTTCACTCTTACTCTCTATCAAATTCTCTCCCCTTCAACCTGGCTCCCCTTCACTGTCTCTCCCCTTCGCCATCTCTCCCCGTCGTTCTCGCTCCCCTTCATTTTCCCTCCACTTCTCTCGCCCTCCCCTTCACTATCCCACCACTTCGCTGTCCCTGCCCGTTGCTCTCACTCGCTGTCGCTCTCTCTCCACGTGACTCTCCCTCCCTATCACTCTTGCTCGCCATTGATCTCTCTCCCAGTAGCTTTCTCTCCCTGGGGATAACACTCCCCGTGGTGGTCGCTCCCCTTGGCTGTCTCTCCCCGGTGCTGACTCTCCCTGTGGCCGTCTCTCCCCGTGGCTGTCTCTCCCCATGGCTGTCGCACACCATGGTTGTCACACCCCACGGTTGTCGCACCCCGTAGATCTCGCTACCCGTAGCTCGCACTGCCCGTGGCTCTCACCTCCCATGGCTCTCGATCCCCACTGCTCTGTCAGCCCTTCGCTCTCTCTCCTTGTGGCGCTCTCTCCCCATCTCATTCTCACCCCGTGGCACTCTCTCCCCATGGGTCTATCTCCCTGTCGATCTCGCTCCCCTGCGGTCTCTCTCCCAATCTGTCTCTGTACACATCTGTCTCTCTCCCATGGCTCTCGCTCCCCGTCGCTCTCACAACCTGTGGCTCTCACTCCCCGTTGCTCTATCTCCTCTTCGCCCTCACTCCCCTTCTCTCTCCCTCCTCATCGCTCTACCTCCACTTTGCTCTCCCTCCATTATCTCTCCCTCCTGTTCGCTCACCCCACCCATCGCTATCCATCCCTATCGCCCGCCCTTCCAGTCGTTCTCTCTACCCTGCGCTCGCTCTTGCCATTGCTCTCTCTCCCAGTGGCTGTCTCTCACCGTGGCTGTCCCACCCTGTGGTTGTCCCTCCCCGTGGCTGTCTCTCCCCATGGCTGTCTCTCCCCGTGGCTGTCTCTCCCCATGGCTCTCACTCCCAGTGGCTGTCTCTCCCCTTGACTCTTGCGCCCCATCACTCGCTCTCCCGTTGCTGTCTCTCCCCTTCGCTCTCCATTCATTTCAGTCTCCCTCCATTTTGCTCTCCCAACCCTTCATTCTCCCTCCCCTTCGCTCTCCCTCCCCATCGCTCTCCCTCCCCTTTGCTCTCCCTCCATTCTCCCACCCTCCCAGTCGGTCACCCAAACCTTTGCTAAACCTCCCCATTGCTCTCGCTCCCATTCATGGTTTCTCCCCTGCACTCCCTCTCCCCTTCACTCTCGCTCTCTATCAAATTTTCTCCCCTTCAACCTGGCTCCTCTTCACTCTCTCTCCCCTTTGCAGTCTCTCCCCATCGTTCTCCCTCCCCTTCATTCTCCCTCCAGTTACCTCTCCCTACCCTTCACTCTCACTCCACTTCGCTGCCACTGCCCGTCGCTCTCACTCGCTGTTGCTCTCTATCCGCTTGCCTCTCACTCCCTGTCGCTCTCGGTCGGTGTTGCTCTCTCTCCCAGTTTCTCTCTCGCCCTGTGGCTGACTGTCCCCGTGGCTGCTGCTCGCCGCTGCTCTCTCTCCCCATTGCTCTCTCTCGCCATGGCTCGCTCTTGCCGTAGCTCTCTCTCTCTGTGGCTCTCTCTCTCTGTGGCTCTCTCTCCCCATGGCTGTCGCTCCCTGTGTCTGTCTCTCCCCATGTCTGTTTCTCCCCATGGCCGTCTCTCCACATGGCCATCTCTCCCCTTGGCCGCGTGACCCCGTGGCTGTCTCTCCCCATGGCCGTCTCTCCGCATGGCCATCTCTCCCCTTGGCCACCTGACCCCGTGGCTGTCTCTCTCCGTGGCTGTCTCTCCCCGTGGTTGTCTCTCCCCATGGCTGTCTCTCTTCATGGCTCTCTATCCCCGTGGCTGTATCTCCCCGTGGCTGTCTCTCACCGTGGCTGCAGCTTCCTGTGGCTGTCTCTCCCCATCGGTGTCTCTCCCCATGACTATCCAAGCCCGTCGCTCTTCTTCCCCGTCGTTCTCCATCCCCTTTGCTCACTCTCCCCTTTGCTATCTCACCCCATCGCTGTCTCTCTCCGTGGCTCTCTCTCCCCGTGAATGTCTCTCCCCGTGGCTCTCGCTCCCAGTGGCTGTCTCTCCCCTTGTTTCTTGCGCCCCATCACTCGCTCTCCCCGTCACTGTCTTTCCCCTTCGCTCTCCATTCGTTTAAGTCTCCCTCCATTTTGCTCCCCAACCCTTCGTTCTCCCTCCCCATCGCTCTCCCTCCCCATCGCTCTCCCTCCCCTTTGCTCTCCCTCCATTCTCCCACCCTCCCGGACGGTCACACAAACCTTTGCTAAACCTCCCAATTGCTCTCGCTCCCATTCATTGTTTCTCCCCTGCACTCCCTCTCCCCTTCACTCTTGCTCTCTATCAAATTCTCTCCCCTTCAACCTGGCTCCTCTTCGCTCTCTCTCCCCTTTGCAGTCTCTCCCCATTGTTCACCCTCCCCTTCATTCTCCCTCCCGTTACCTCACCCTACCATTCACTCTCCCTCCACTTCGCTCTCCCTGCCCATCGCTCTCACTCGCTGTTGCCCTCTATCCGCGTGACTCTCACTTCCTGTCGCTCTCGCTCGGTGTTGCTCTCACTCCCAGTTGCTCTCTCGCCCCGTGGCTGACCATCCCCGTGGCTGTTGCTCGCCGCTGCTCTCTCTCCCCATTGCTCTCTCTCGCCATGGCTCGCTCTTGCCGTAGCTCTCTCTCTCTCTGTGGCTCTCTCTCTCTGTGGCTCTCTCTCTCTGTGGCTATCCCTCCCCGTGGCTGTCTCTCCCCATGGCTGTCTCTCCCTTTGGCTGTCTCTCCCTGGGGCTTCTCTTCCCCTGGCTGTCACTCCCCATGGCTGTCTCTCCCTGTGGCTGTGTCTTCCCGTGGCTGTCGCTCCCTATGGCTGTATCTTCCCGTGGCCTTCTCTCCCCATGGCTTTCTCTCCCGTTGGCTGTCTCTCACCGTGGCTCTCTCTCCCCATGGCTGTCTCTAACCGTGGCTGTCTCGCCCAATGGCTGTCCCTCCCCTTGGCTGTCTCTCCCCGTGGCTGACACTCCCCGTGGCTGTCTCTTCCTGTGGCTGTCTCTCCCCGTGGCTGTCTCTCCCCATGGCTGTCTCTACCCGTGGCTGTCGCACACCATGGTTGTTGCACCCCGCGGTTGTCGCACCCCATGGCTCTCGCTCCCCGTAGCTCTCACTGCCCATTACTCGCGCCTCCCATGGCTCTCGATCCCCACTGCTCTTTCACCCCTTTACTCTCTCTCTTTGTGGCTCTCTCTCCCCGTGTCATTCTCTCCCCGTGGCACTCTCTCCCCATGGCTCTAACTCCCTGTCAATCTCACTCCCCAGCGGTCTCTCACCCCGTCTGTCTCTGTACCCATCTGTCTCTCTCCCATGGCTCTCGCTCCCTGTAGCTCTCACTCCTTGTGGCTCTCGCTCCCTGTCACTCTCTCTACTCTTCGCCCTAACTCCCCTTCTCTCTCCCTCCTCATTACTCTCCCTCCACTTTGCTCTCCCTCCGTTATCGCTCCCTCCCGTTCGCTCTTCCTCCCCATCGCTATCCATCCCTGTCGCTCTCCCTCCCAGTCGTTCTCTCTCCCCTGTGCTCTCCCCATGGCTGTCTCTCCCCATGGCTGTCTCTCCCCATGGCTGTCTCTCCCCGTGGCTCTCTCTCCCCGTGGATGTCTCTACCCGTGGCTCTCGCTCCCAGTGGCTGTCTCTCCCCTTGCCTCTTGTGCCCCATCACTCGCTCTCCCATTCACTGTCTATCCCCTTCGCTCTCCATTCGTTTCAGTCTCCCTCCATTTTGCTCCCCAACCCTTCGTTATCCCACCCCATTTCTCTCCCTCCCCATCGCTCTCCCTCCCCTTTGCTCTCCCTCCATTCTCCCTCCCTCCCGGTCGGTCACACAAACCTTTGCTAAACCTCCCCATTGCTCTCGCTCCCATTCATGGTTTCTCCCCTGCACTCCCTCTCCCCTTCACTCTCGCTCTCTATCAAATTCTCTCCCCTTCAACCTTGCTCCTCTTCACTCTCTCTCCCCTTTGCAGTCTCTCCCCATCGTTCTCCCTCCCCTTCATTCTCCCTCCACTTACCTCTCCCTACCCTTCACTCTCCCTCCACTTCGCTGCCCCTGCCCGTCACTCTCACTCGCTGTTGCTCTCTATCCTTGTGACTCTCACTCCCTGTCACTCTCGCTCGGTGTTGCTCTCACTCCCAGTTGCTCTCTCGCCCCGTGGCTGACCATCCCCGTGGCTGTTGCTCGTCACTGCTCTCTCTCCCCATTGCTCTCTCTCACCATGGCTCGCTCTTGCCGTAGCTCTCTCTCTCTCTGCGGCTCTCTCTCTCTGTGGCTCTCTCTCCCCGTGGCTGTCGCTCCCTGTGTCTGTCTCTCCCCATGTCTGTTTCTCTGCTTGGCCGTCTCTGCGCATGGCCATCTCTCCCCTTGGCCGCCTAACCCCGTGGCTGTCTCTCTCCGTGGCTGTCTCTCCACGTGCGTATCTCTCCCCTTGGCTGTCTCTCCCCGTGGCTGTATCTCCCCGTGGCTGTATCTCCCCGTGGTTGTCTCTCCCCATGGCTGTCTCTCTTCATGGCTGTCTATCCCCGTGGCTGTATCTCCCCGTGGCTGTCTCTCCTTGTGGCTGTCTCTCCCCATCGGTGTCTCTCCCCATGGCTGTCTATCCCCGTGGCTCTCTCTCCGCATGGCTCTCTCTCCCCTGGACTCCCTCTGCCCATGGCTCTTGCTCCCCGTGGATCTCTTTCCTTGTCACTCTCGCTCCCCGTCGCTCTCTCTCCCCTTCGCTCTCCGTCCACATCACTCACCCTCCACTTCCGACTCACTCACCTTCGCTCTCCATCCGCTTCGCTCTCCCTCCCATTCGCTCTCACTCCCCATTGCTCTCCCTCATCCTCGCTCTCCCTCCCCTTTGCTCTCCCTCCGTTCTCACTCCCTCGCGTTCACTCTCCCTCCCTGTTGCTATCCAAGCCCGTCGCTCTTCTTCCCCGTCGTTCTCCATCCCCTTTGCTCACTCTCCCCTTTGCTAACTCACCCCATCGCTGTCTCTCTCCGTGGCTCTCTCTCCCCGTGAATGTCTCTCCCCGTGGCTCTCGCTCCCAGTGGCTGTCTCTCCCCTTGCTTCTTGCGCCCCATCACTCGCTCTCCCCGTCAGTCTTTCCCCTTCGCTCTCCATTCGTTTAAGTCTCCCTCCATTTTGCTCCCCAACCCTTCGTTCTCCCTCCCCATTGCTCTCCCTCCCCATCGCTCTCCCTCCCCTTTGCTCTCCCTCCATTCTCCCTCCCTCCCGGACAGTCACACAAACATTTGCTAAACCTCCCAATTGCTCTCGCTCCCATTCATTGTTTCTCCCCTGCACTCCCTCTCCCCTTCACTCTCGCTCTCTATCAAATTCTCTCCCCTTCAACCTGGCTCCTCTTCGCTCTCTCTCCCCTTTGCAGTCTCTCCCCATTGTTCACCCTCCCCTTCATTCTCCCTCCCGTTACCTCACCCTACCGTTCACTCTCCCTCCACTTCGCTCTCCCTGCCCGTCGCTCTCACTCGCTGTTGCCCTCTATCCACGTGACTCTCACTTCCTGTCGCTCTCGCTCGGTGTTGCTCTCACTCCCAGTTGCTCTCTCGCCCCATGGCTGACCATCCCCGTGGCTGTTGCTCGCCGCTGCTCTCTCTCCCCATTGCTCTCTCTCGCCATGGCTCGCTCTTGCCTTAGCTCTCTCTCTCTCTCTGTGGCTCTCTCTCTCTGTGGCTGTCCCTCCCCGTGGCTGTCTCTCCCCGTGGCTGTCTCTCCCTTTGGCTGTCTCTCCCTGGGGCTTCTCTTCCCCTGGCTGTCACTCCCCATCGGTGTCTCTCCCTGTGGCTGTGTCTTCCCGTGGCTGTCGCTCCCTATGGCTGTATCTTCCCGTGGCTTTCTCTCCCCATGGCTTTCTCTCCCGTTGGCTGTCTCTCACCGTGGCTCTCTCTCCCCATGGCTGTCTCTAACCGTGGCTGTCTCGCCCAATGGCTGTCCCTCCCCTTGGCTGTCTCTCCCCGTGGCTGTCTCTTCCTGTGGCTGTCTCTTCCCGTGGCTGTCTCTCCCCATGGCTGTCTCTCCCCGTGGCTGTCGCACACCATGGTTGTTGCACCCCGCGGTTGTCACACCCCATGGCTCTCACTCCCCGTAGCTCTCACTGCCCATTACTCGCGCCTCCCGTGGCTCTCGATCCCCAGTGCTCTTTCACCCCTTTACTCTCTCTCCTTGTGGCTCTCTCTCCCCGTGTCATTCTCTCCCCGTGGCACTCTCTCCCCATGGCTCTATCTCCCTGTCAATCTCACTCCCCAGCGGTCTCTCACCCCGTCTGTCTCTGTACACATCTGTCTCTCTCCCGTGGCTCTCGCTCCCTGTAGCTCTCACTCCCTGTGGCTCTCGCTCCCTGTCGCTCTCTCTCCTCTTCGCCCTCACTCCCCTTCTCTCTCCCTCCTCATTGCTCTCCCTCCACTTTGCTCTCCCTCCGTTATCTCTCCCTCCCGTTCGCTCTCCCTCCCCATCGCTATCCATCCCTGTCACTCTCCCTCCCAGTCGTTCTCTCTCCCCTGTGCTCTCCCCATGGCTGTCTCTCCCCATGGCTGTCTCTCCCCATGGCTGTCTCTCCCCGTGGCTCTCTCTCCCCGTGGATGTCTCTCCCCGTGGCTCTCGCTCCCAGTGGCTGTCTCTCCCCTTACCTCTTGCGCCCCGTCACTCGCTCTCCCAGTCGCTGTCTATCCCCTTCACTCTCCATTTGTTTCAGTCTCCCTCTATTTTGCTCTCCCAACCCTTCATTCTCCCTCCCCATCGCTCTCCCACCCCATCGCTCTCCCTCCCTTTTGCTCTCCCTCCATTCTCCCACCCTCCTGGTCGGTCACCCAAACCTTTGCTAAACCTCCCCATTGCTCTCGCTCCCATTCATGGTTTCTCCCCTGCACTCCCTCTCCCCTTCACTCTCGCTCTCTATCAAATTCTGTCCCCTTCAACCTGGCTCCTCTTCACTCTCTCTCCCCTTTGCAGTCTCTCCCCATCGTTCTCCCTCCCCTTCATTCTCCCTCCACTTACCTCTCCCTACCCTTCACTCTCCCTCCACTTCGCTGCCCCTGCCCGTCGCTCTCACTCACTGTTGCTCTCTATCCGCGTGCCTCTCACTCCCTGTCGCTCTCGCTTGGTGTTGCTCTCTCTCCCAGTTGTTCTCTCGCCCTGTGGCTGACCGTCCCCGTGGCTGTTGCTCGCCGCTGCTCACTCTCCCCATTGCTCTCTCTCACCATGGCTCGCTCTTGCCGTAGCTCTCTCTCTCTGTGGCTCTCTCTCTCTGTGGTGATCTCTCTCCTGTGTCTGTTGCTCCCTGTGTCTGTCTCTCCACATGTCTGTTTCTCCCCATGGCCGTCTCTCCGCATGGCCATCTCTCCCCTTGGCCACCTAACCCCATGGCTGTCTCTCTCCGTGGCTGTCTCTCCATGTGGGTGTCTCTCCCCTTGGTTGTCTCTCCATGTGGCTGTCTCTCCCCGTGATTGTCTCTCCCCATGGTTGTCTCTCCCCATGGCTGTCTCTCTTCATGGCTGTCTATCCCCGTGGCTGTATCTCCCCGTGGCTGTCTCTCCCCGTGGCTGTAGCTTCCCGTGGCTGTCTCTCCCCATCAGTGTCTCTCCCCATGGCTGTCTATCCCCGTGGCTCTCTCTCCCCATGGCTCTCTCTCGCCTGGACTCTCTCTGCCCATGGCTCTCGCTCCCGGTGGCTCTCACTTCCCATGGCACTCTCTCCCCATGGCTCTTGCTCCCCGTGTATCTCTTTCCTTGTCACTCTCACTCCCCGTCACTCTATTTCCCCTTCGCTCTCCATCCACATCACTCACCCTCCACTTCCGACTCACTCGCCTTCGCTCTCCATCCGCTTCGCTCTCCCTCCCATTCGCTCTCACTCCCCATTGCTCTCCCTCATCCTCACTCTCCCTCCCCTTTGCTCTCCCTCCGTTCTCACTCCCTCGCGTTCACTCTCCCTCCCTGTTGCTATCCAAGCCTGTCGCTCTTCTTCCCCGTCGTTCTACATCCCCTTTGCTCACTCTCCCCTTTGCTATCTCACCCCATCGCTGTCTCTCTCCGTGGCTCTCTCTCCCCGTGAATGTCTCTCCCCGTGGTTCTCGCTCCCAGTGGCTGTCTCTCCCCTTGTTTCTTGCGCCCCATCACTCGCTCTCCCCGTCACTGTCTTTCCCCTTCGCTCTCCATTCGTTTAAGTCTCCCTC
The DNA here is from genome assembly GCA_026770705.1 of Isurus oxyrinchus. Classification (NCBI taxonomy): domain Eukaryota; kingdom Metazoa; phylum Chordata; class Chondrichthyes; order Lamniformes; family Lamnidae; genus Isurus; species Isurus oxyrinchus. Next base: position 83,049,882 of record JANJGN010000004.1, on the reverse strand, counting down.
CATTTTGCTCCCCAACCCTTCGTTCTCCCTCCCCATCGCTCTCCCTCCCCATCGCTCTCCCTCCCCTTTGCTCTCCCTCCATTCTCCCTCCCTCCCGGACGGTCACACAAACCTTTGCTAAACCTCCCAATTGCTCTCGCTCCCATTCATTGTTTCTCCCCTGCACTCCCTCTCCCCTTCACTCTCGCTCTCTATCAAATTCTCTCCCCTTCAACCTGGCTCCTCTTCGCTCTCTCTCCCCTTTGCAGTCTCTCCCCATTGTTCACCCTCCCCTTCATTCTCCCTCCCGTTACCTCACCCTACCATTCACTCTCCCTCCACTTCGCTCTCCCTGCCCGTCGCTCTCACTCGCTGTTGCCCTCTATCCGCGTGACTCTCACTTCCTTTTGCTCTCGCTCGGTGTTGCTCTCACTCCCAGTTGCTCTCTCGCCCCGTGGCTGACCATCCCCGTGGCTGTTGCTCGCCGCAGCTCTCTCTCCCCATTGCTCTCTCTCGCCATGGCTCGCTCTTGCCGTAGCTCTCTCTCTCTCTGTGGCTCTCTCTCTCTGTGGCTCTCTCTCTCTGTGGCTGTCCCACCCCGTGGCTGTCTCTCCCCGTGGCTGTCTCTCCCTTTGGCTGTCTCTCCCTGGGGCTTCTCTTCCCCTGGCTGTCACTCCCCATGGCTGTCTCTCCCTGTGGCTGTGTCTTCCCGTGGCTGTCGCTCCCTAAGGCTGTATCTTCCCGTGGCTTTCTCTCCCCATGGCTTTCTCTCCCGTTGGCTGTCTCTCACCGTGGCTCTCTCTCCCCATGGCTGTCACTAACTGTGGCTGTCTCGCCCAATGGCTGTCCCTCCCCTTGGCTGTCTCTCCCCGTGGCTGACACTCCCCGTGGCTGTCTCTTCCTGTGGCTGTCTCTCCCCGTGGCTGTCTCTCCCCATGGCTGTCTCTACCCGTGGCTGTCGCACACCATGGTTGTTGCACCCCGCGGTTGTCGCACCCCATGGCTCTCGCTCCCCGTAGCTCTCACTGCCCATTACTCGCGCCTCCCATGGCTCTCGATCCCCACTGCTCTTTCACCCCTTTACTCTCTCTCTTTGTGGCTCTCTCTCCCCGTGTCATTCTCTCCCCGTGGCACTCTCTCCCCATGGCTCTAACTCCCTGTCAATCTCACTCCCCAGCGGTCTCTCACCCCGTCTGTCTCTGTACCCATCTGTCTCTCTCCCATGGCTCTCGCTCCCTGTAGCTCTCACTCCTTGTGGCTCTCGCTCCCTGTCACTCTCTCTACTCTTCGCCCTAACTCCCCTTCTCTCTCCCTCCTCATTACTCTCCCTCCACTTTGCTCTCCCTCCGTTATCGCTCCCTCCCGTTCGCTCTTCCTCCCCATCGCTATCCATCCCTGTCGCTCTCCCTCCCAGTCGTTCTCTCTCCCCTGTGCTCTCCCCATGGCTGTCTCTCCCCATGGCTGTCTCTCCCCATGGCTGTCTCTCCCCGTGGCTCTCTCTCCCCGTGGATGTCTCTACCCGTGGCTCTCGCTCCCAGTGGCTGTCTCTCCCCTTGCCTCTTGTGCCCCATCACTCGCTCTCCCATTCACTGTCTATCCCCTTCGCTCTCCATTCGTTTCAGTCTCCCTCCATTTTGCTCCCCAACCCTTCGTTATCCCACCCCATTTCTCTCCCTCCCCATCGCTCTCCCTCCCCTTTGCTCTCCCTCCATTCTCCCTCCCTCCCGGTCGGTCACACAAACCTTTGCTAAACCTCCCCATTGCTCTCGCTCCCATTCATGGTTTCTCCCCTGCACTCCCTCTCCCCTTCACTCTCGCTCTCTATCAAATTCTCTCCCCTTCAACCTTGCTCCTCTTCACTCTCTCTCCCCTTTGCAGTCTCTCCCCATCGTTCTCCCTCCCCTTCATTCTCCCTCCACTTACCTCTCCCTACCCTTCACTCTCCCTCCACTTCGCTGCCCCTGCCCGTCACTCTCACTCGCTGTTGCTCTCTATCCTTGTGACTCTCACTCCCTGTCACTCTCGCTCGGTGTTGCTCTCACTCCCAGTTGCTCTCTCGCCCCGTGGCTGACCATCCCCGTGGCTGTTGCTCGTCACTGCTCTCTCTCCCCATTGCTCTCTCTCACCATGGCTCGCTCTTGCCGTAGCTCTCTCTCTCTCTGCGGCTCTCTCTCTCTGTGGCTCTCTCTCCCCGTGGCTGTCGCTCCCTGTGTCTGTCTCTCCCCATGTCTGTTTCTCTGCTTGGCCGTCTCTGCGCATGGCCATCTCTCCCCTTGGCCGCCTAACCCCGTGGCTGTCTCTCTCCGTGGCTGTCTCTCCACGTGCGTATCTCTCCCCTTGGCTGTCTCTCCCCGTGGCTGTATCTCCCCGTGGCTGTATCTCCCCGTGGTTGTCTCTCCCCATGGCTGTCTCTCTTCATGGCTGTCTATCCCCGTGGCTGTATCTCCCCGTGGCTGTCTCTCCTTGTGGCTGTCTCTCCCCATCGGTGTCTCTCCCCATGGCTGTCTATCCCCGTGGCTCTCTCTCCGCATGGCTCTCTCTCCCCTGGACTCCCTCTGCCCATGGCTCTTGCTCCCCGTGGATCTCTTTCCTTGTCACTCTCGCTCCCCGTCGCTCTCTCTCCCCTTCGCTCTCCGTCCACATCACTCACCCTCCACTTCCGACTCACTCACCTTCGCTCTCCATCCGCTTCGCTCTCCCTCCCATTCGCTCTCACTCCCCATTGCTCTCCCTCATCCTCGCTCTCCCTCCCCTTTGCTCTCCCTCCGTTCTCACTCCCTCGCGTTCACTCTCCCTCCCTGTTGCTATCCAAGCCCGTCGCTCTTCTTCCCCGTCGTTCTCCATCCCCTTTGCTCACTCTCCCCTTTGCTAACTCACCCCATCGCTGTCTCTCTCCGTGGCTCTCTCTCCCCGTGAATGTCTCTCCCCGTGGCTCTCGCTCCCAGTGGCTGTCTCTCCCCTTGCTTCTTGCGCCCCATCACTCGCTCTCCCCGTCAGTCTTTCCCCTTCGCTCTCCATTCGTTTAAGTCTCCCTCCATTTTGCTCCCCAACCCTTCGTTCTCCCTCCCCATTGCTCTCCCTCCCCATCGCTCTCCCTCCCCTTTGCTCTCCCTCCATTCTCCCTCCCTCCCGGACAGTCACACAAACATTTGCTAAACCTCCCAATTGCTCTCGCTCCCATTCATTGTTTCTCCCCTGCACTCCCTCTCCCCTTCACTCTCGCTCTCTATCAAATTCTCTCCCCTTCAACCTGGCTCCTCTTCGCTCTCTCTCCCCTTTGCAGTCTCTCCCCATTGTTCACCCTCCCCTTCATTCTCCCTCCCGTTACCTCACCCTACCGTTCACTCTCCCTCCACTTCGCTCTCCCTGCCCGTCGCTCTCACTCGCTGTTGCCCTCTATCCACGTGACTCTCACTTCCTGTCGCTCTCGCTCGGTGTTGCTCTCACTCCCAGTTGCTCTCTCGCCCCATGGCTGACCATCCCCGTGGCTGTTGCTCGCCGCTGCTCTCTCTCCCCATTGCTCTCTCTCGCCATGGCTCGCTCTTGCCTTAGCTCTCTCTCTCTCTCTGTGGCTCTCTCTCTCTGTGGCTGTCCCTCCCCGTGGCTGTCTCTCCCCGTGGCTGTCTCTCCCTTTGGCTGTCTCTCCCTGGGGCTTCTCTTCCCCTGGCTGTCACTCCCCATCGGTGTCTCTCCCTGTGGCTGTGTCTTCCCGTGGCTGTCGCTCCCTATGGCTGTATCTTCCCGTGGCTTTCTCTCCCCATGGCTTTCTCTCCCGTTGGCTGTCTCTCACCGTGGCTCTCTCTCCCCATGGCTGTCTCTAACCGTGGCTGTCTCGCCCAATGGCTGTCCCTCCCCTTGGCTGTCTCTCCCCGTGGCTGTCTCTTCCTGTGGCTGTCTCTTCCCGTGGCTGTCTCTCCCCATGGCTGTCTCTCCCCGTGGCTGTCGCACACCATGGTTGTTGCACCCCGCGGTTGTCACACCCCATGGCTCTCACTCCCCGTAGCTCTCACTGCCCATTACTCGCGCCTCCCGTGGCTCTCGATCCCCAGTGCTCTTTCACCCCTTTACTCTCTCTCCTTGTGGCTCTCTCTCCCCGTGTCATTCTCTCCCCGTGGCACTCTCTCCCCATGGCTCTATCTCCCTGTCAATCTCACTCCCCAGCGGTCTCTCACCCCGTCTGTCTCTGTACACATCTGTCTCTCTCCCGTGGCTCTCGCTCCCTGTAGCTCTCACTCCCTGTGGCTCTCGCTCCCTGTCGCTCTCTCTCCTCTTCGCCCTCACTCCCCTTCTCTCTCCCTCCTCATTGCTCTCCCTCCACTTTGCTCTCCCTCCGTTATCTCTCCCTCCCGTTCGCTCTCCCTCCCCATCGCTATCCATCCCTGTCACTCTCCCTCCCAGTCGTTCTCTCTCCCCTGTGCTCTCCCCATGGCTGTCTCTCCCCATGGCTGTCTCTCCCCATGGCTGTCTCTCCCCGTGGCTCTCTCTCCCCGTGGATGTCTCTCCCCGTGGCTCTCGCTCCCAGTGGCTGTCTCTCCCCTTACCTCTTGCGCCCCGTCACTCGCTCTCCCAGTCGCTGTCTATCCCCTTCACTCTCCATTTGTTTCAGTCTCCCTCTATTTTGCTCTCCCAACCCTTCATTCTCCCTCCCCATCGCTCTCCCACCCCATCGCTCTCCCTCCCTTTTGCTCTCCCTCCATTCTCCCACCCTCCTGGTCGGTCACCCAAACCTTTGCTAAACCTCCCCATTGCTCTCGCTCCCATTCATGGTTTCTCCCCTGCACTCCCTCTCCCCTTCACTCTCGCTCTCTATCAAATTCTGTCCCCTTCAACCTGGCTCCTCTTCACTCTCTCTCCCCTTTGCAGTCTCTCCCCATCGTTCTCCCTCCCCTTCATTCTCCCTCCACTTACCTCTCCCTACCCTTCACTCTCCCTCCACTTCGCTGCCCCTGCCCGTCGCTCTCACTCACTGTTGCTCTCTATCCGCGTGCCTCTCACTCCCTGTCGCTCTCGCTTGGTGTTGCTCTCTCTCCCAGTTGTTCTCTCGCCCTGTGGCTGACCGTCCCCGTGGCTGTTGCTCGCCGCTGCTCACTCTCCCCATTGCTCTCTCTCACCATGGCTCGCTCTTGCCGTAGCTCTCTCTCTCTGTGGCTCTCTCTCTCTGTGGTGATCTCTCTCCTGTGTCTGTTGCTCCCTGTGTCTGTCTCTCCACATGTCTGTTTCTCCCCATGGCCGTCTCTCCGCATGGCCATCTCTCCCCTTGGCCACCTAACCCCATGGCTGTCTCTCTCCGTGGCTGTCTCTCCATGTGGGTGTCTCTCCCCTTGGTTGTCTCTCCATGTGGCTGTCTCTCCCCGTGATTGTCTCTCCCCATGGTTGTCTCTCCCCATGGCTGTCTCTCTTCATGGCTGTCTATCCCCGTGGCTGTATCTCCCCGTGGCTGTCTCTCCCCGTGGCTGTAGCTTCCCGTGGCTGTCTCTCCCCATCAGTGTCTCTCCCCATGGCTGTCTATCCCCGTGGCTCTCTCTCCCCATGGCTCTCTCTCGCCTGGACTCTCTCTGCCCATGGCTCTCGCTCCCGGTGGCTCTCACTTCCCATGGCACTCTCTCCCCATGGCTCTTGCTCCCCGTGTATCTCTTTCCTTGTCACTCTCACTCCCCGTCACTCTATTTCCCCTTCGCTCTCCATCCACATCACTCACCCTCCACTTCCGACTCACTCGCCTTCGCTCTCCATCCGCTTCGCTCTCCCTCCCATTCGCTCTCACTCCCCATTGCTCTCCCTCATCCTCACTCTCCCTCCCCTTTGCTCTCCCTCCGTTCTCACTCCCTCGCGTTCACTCTCCCTCCCTGTTGCTATCCAAGCCTGTCGCTCTTCTTCCCCGTCGTTCTACATCCCCTTTGCTCACTCTCCCCTTTGCTATCTCACCCCATCGCTGTCTCTCTCCGTGGCTCTCTCTCCCCGTGAATGTCTCTCCCCGTGGTTCTCGCTCCCAGTGGCTGTCTCTCCCCTTGTTTCTTGCGCCCCATCACTCGCTCTCCCCGTCACTGTCTTTCCCCTTCGCTCTCCATTCGTTTAAGTCTCCCTCCATTTTGCTCCCCAACCCTTCGTTCTCCCTCCCCATCGCTCTCCCTCCCCATCGCTCTCCCTCCCCTTTGCTCTCCCTCCATTCTCCCTCCCTCCCGGACGGTCACACAAACCTTTGCTAAACCTCCCAATTGCTCTCGCTCCCATTCATTGTTTCTCCCCTGCACTCCCTCTCCCCTTCACTCTCGCTCTCTATCAAATTCTCTCCCCTTCAACCTGGCTCCTCTTCGCTCTCTCTCCCCTTTGCAGTCTCTCCCCATTGTTCACCCTCCCCTTCATTCTCCCTCCCGTTACCTCACCCTACCATTCACTCTCCCTCCACTTCGCTCTCCCTGCCCGTCGCTCTCACTCGCTGTTGCCCTCTATCCGCGTGACTCTCACTTCCTTTTGCTCTCGCTCGGTGTTGCTCTCACTCCCAGTTGCTCTCTCGCCCCGTGGCTGACCATCCCCGTGGCTGTTGCTCGCCGCTGCTCTCTCTCCCCATTGCTCTCTCTCGCCATGGCTCACTCTTGCCGTAGCTCTCTCTCTCTCTGTGGCTCTCTCTCTCTGTGGCTCTCTCTCTCTGTGGCTGTCTCTCCCCGTGGCTGTCTCTCCCTTTGGCTGTCTCTCCCTGGGGCTTCTCTTCCCCTGGCTGTCACTCCCCATGGCTGTCTCTCCCTGTGGCTGTGTCTTCCCGTGGCTGTCGCTCCCTAAGGCTGTATCTTCCCGTGGCTTTCTCTCCCCATGGCTTTCTCTCCCGTTGGCTGTTTCTCACCATGGCTCTCTCTCCCCATGGCTGTCACTAACTGTGGCTGTCTCGCCCAATGGCTGTCCCTCCCCTTGGCTGTCTCTCCCCGTGGCTGACTCTCCCCGTGGCTGTCTCTTCCTGTGGCTGTCTCTCCCCGTGGCTGTCTCTCCCCGTGGCTGTCTCTCCCCATGGCTGTCTCTCCCCGTGGCTGTCGCACACCATGGTTGTTGCACCCCGCGGTTGTCGCACCCCATGGCTCTCGCTCCCTGTAGCTCTCACTGCCCATTACTCGCGCCTCCCGTGGCTCTCGATCCCCACTGCTCTTTCACCCCTTTACTCTCTCTCCTTGTGGCTCTCTCTCCCCGTGTCATTCTCTCCCCGTGGCTCTATCTCCCTGTCAATCTCACTCCCCATCGTTCTCCCTCCCCTTCATTCTCCCTCCAGTTACCTCACCCTAACGTTCACTCTCCCTCCACTTCGCTCTCCCTGCCCGTCGCTCTCACTCGCTGTTGCTCTCTATCCGCGTCACTCTCACTTCCTGTCGCTCTCGCTCGGTGTTGCTCTCACTCCCAGTTGCTCTCTCGCCCCGTGGCTGACCTTCCCCGTGGCTGTTGCTCGCCGCTGCTCTCTCTCCCCATTGCTCTCTCTCGCCATGGCTCGCTCTTGCCGTAGCTCTCTCTCTCTCTGTGGCTCTCTCTCTCTGTGGCTGTCCCTCCCCGTGGCTGTCTCTCCCTTTGGCTGTCTCTCCCTGGGGTTCTCTTCCCCTGGCTGTCACTCCCCATCGGTGTCTCTCCCTGTGACTGTGTCTCCCCGTGGCTGTCGCTCCTTATGGCTGTATCTTCCCATGGCTTTCTCTCCCCATGGCTTTCTCTCCCGTTGGCTCTCTCTCACCGTGGCTCTCTCTCCCCATGGCTGTCTCTAACCGTGACTGTCTCGCCCAATGGCTGTCCCTCCCCTTGGCTGTCTCTCCCTGTGGCTGACTCTCCCCGTGGCTGTCTCTCCCTGTGGCTGTCTCTCCCCGTGGCTGTCGCACACCATGTTTGTTGCACCCCGTGTTTTTTGCACCCCATGGCTCTCACTCCCCGTAGCTCTCACTGCCCATTACTCGCGCCTCCCGTGGCTCTCGATCCCCACTGCTCTTTCACCACTTTACTCTCTCTCCTTGTGGCTCTCTCTCCCCGTGTCATTCTCTCCCCGTGGCACTCTCTCCCCATGGCTCTATCTCCCTGTCAATCTCACTCCCCTGCGGTCTCTCTCCCCGTCTGTCTCTGTACCCATCTGTCTCTCTCCCGTTGCTCTCACTCCCTGTAGCTCTCACTCCCTGTGGCTCTCGCTCCCTGTCGCTCTCTAGCCTCTTCGCCCTCACTCCCCTTCTCTCTCCCTCCTCATTTCTCTCCATCCACTTTGCTCTCCCTCCGTTATCTCTCCCTCCCGTTCGCTCTCCCTCCCCTTTGCTATCCATCCCTGTGGCTCTCCCTCCCAGACGTTCTCTCTCCCCTGCACTCTCCCCATGGCTGTCTCTCCCCATGGCTGTCTCTCCCCGTGGCTCTCTCTTCCCGTGGATGTCTCTCCCTGTGGCTCTCGCTCCCAGTGGCTGTCTCTCCCCTTGCCTCTTGCACCCCATCACTCACTCTCCCAGTCGCTGTCTCTCCCCTTCGCTCTCCATTTGTTTCAGTCTCCCTCCATTTTGCTCTCCCAACCCTTCGTTCTCCCTCCCCATTGCTCTCCCTCCCCAACGCTCTCCCTCCCCTTTGCTCTCCCTCCATTCTCCCTCCCTCCCGGGCGGTCACACAAACCTTTGCTAAACCTCCCCATTGCTCCCGCTCCCATTCATGGTTTCTCCCCTGCACTCCCTCTCCCCTTCACTCTCGCTCTCTATCAAATTCTCTCCTCTTCAACCTTGCTCCTCTTCACTCTCTCTCCCCTTTGCAGTCTCTCCCCATCGTTCTCCCTCCCCTTCATTTTCCCTCCACTTACCTCTCCCTACCCTTCACTCTCCCTCCACTTCGCTGACCCTGCCCGTCGCTCTCACTCGCTGTTGCTCTCTATCCTTGTGACTCTCACTCCCTGTCGCTCTCGCTCGGTGTTGCTCTCACTCCCAGTTGCTCTCTCGCCCCGTGGCTGACCATCCCCGTGGCTGTTGCTTGCCACTGCTCTCTCTCCCCATTACTCTCTCTCGTCATAGCTCACTCTCGCTGTAGCTCTCTCTCTCTGTGGCTCTCTCTCTCTGTGGCAATCTCTCCCCGTGGATGTCGCTCCCTGTGTCTGTCTCTCCCCATGTCTGTTTCTCCCCTTGGTCGTCTCTCCGCATCGCCATCTCTCCCCTTGGCCGCCTAACCCCATGGCTGTCTCTCTCCGTGGCTGTCTCTCCATGTGGCTGTCTCTCCCCGTGGCTGTCTCTCCCCATGGCTGTCTCTCCCCCTCACTGTCTCTCCCTGTGGTTGTCTCTCCCTATGGCTGTCTCTCCGCGTGGCTGTCTATCCCCGTGGCTGACTCTCCCCGTTGCTGTCTCTCCCCATTGCTCTCTCTCGCCATGGCTCGCTCTTGCCGTAGCTCTCTCTCTCTCTGTGGCTCTCTCTCTCTGTGGCTCTCTCTCTCTGTGGCTGTCCCTCCCCGTGGCTGTCTCTCCCCGTGGCTGTCTCTCCCTTTGGCTGTCTCTCCCTGGGGCTTCTCTTCCCCTGGCTGTCACTCCCCATGGCTGTCTCTCCCTGTGGCTGTGTCTTCCCGTGGCTGTCGCTCCCTATGGCTGTATCTTCCCGTGGCTTTCTCTCCCCATGGCTTTCTCTCCCGTTGGCTGTCTCTCACCGTGGCTCTCTCTCCCCGTGGCTGTCTCTCCCCGTGGCTGTCTCTCCCCATGGCTGTCTCTCCCCCTCACTGTCTCTCCCTGTGGTTGTCTCTCCCTATGGCTGTCTCTCCGCGTGGCTGTCTATCCCCGTGGCTGACTCTCCCCGTTGCTGTCTCTCCCTGTGGCTCTCTCTAGCCGTGGCTCTCTCTAGCCGTGGCTGTCTCTCCGCGTGGCTGTCTCTCCCCGTGGCTGTCTCTCCCCATGTCTCTGCGTCCAAGTGGCATTCGCTCCCAGTGGCTCTCGCTCCCCGTGGCTCTCTCTCCCCGTGGCTCTCTATCCCCGTGGCTCTCACTCCCCGTGGCTTTCTGTTCCAGTGCCTCTCAGACCCCGTGCCTCTCGTTCCCCGTGCCTCTCTGTCCCTGTGCCTCTCGGTCACCTTGCCTCTCAGTCCCCGTGCCTCTCAGTCCCCGTGGCTCTCGTTCCCCGTGGCTCTAGATCCTCGTGGCTCTCGCACCCCGTTGCCCTCGCTCGCCGTGGCTCTCGCTCCCCGTGGCTCTCGCTCCCCGTGGCTCTCGCTCCCCATGGCTCTCGCTCCCCATGGCTCTCGTTCCCCATTGCTCACTCTCCCCATCGCTCTCTCTCACCTTCGCTCTCTCTCCTCTTCTCTCTCCCTCCTCATCGCTCTCCCTCCAATTTGCTCTCCCTCCGATCTCACTCCCTCCCATTTGCTATTCCTCCCCAGCGCTATCCAACCCCGTCACTCTCAATCCACGTCATTCTCCCTCCCCTTTCCTCTCTCTCCCCGTGGCTGCCTCTCCCCATTGCTGTCTCTCCCTGTGGCTGTCTCTCCATGTGGGTGTCTCTCCCCTTGGTTGTCTCTCCATGTGGCTGTATCTCCCCGTGATTGTCTCTCCCCATGGTTGTCTCTCCCCATGGCTGTCTCTCTTCATGGCTGTCTATCCCCGTGGCTGTATCTCCCCGTGGCTGTCTCTCCCCGTGGCTGTAGCTTCCCGTGGCTGCCTCTCCCCATCAGTGTCTCTCCCCATGGCTGTCTATCCCCGTGGCTCTCTCTCCCCATGGCTCTCTCTCCCCTGGACTCTCTCTGCCCATGGCTCTCGCTCCCGGTGGCTCTCACTTCCCATGGCACTCTCTCCCCATGGCTCTTGCTCCCCGTGTATCTCTTTCCTTGTCACTCTCGCTCCCCGTCACTCTCTTTCCTCTTCGCTCTCCATCGACATCACTCACCCTCCACTTCCGACTCACTCGCCTTCGCTCTCCATCCGCTTTGCTCTCCCTCCCATTCACTCTCACTCCCCATTGCTCTCCCTCATCCTCACTCTCCCTCCCCTTTGCTCTCCCTCCGTTCTCACTCCCTCGCGTTCACTCTCCCTCCCTGTTGCTATCCAAGCCTGTTGCTCTTCTTCCCCGTCGTTCTACATCCCCTTTGCTCACTCTCCCCTTTGCTGTCTCACCCCATCGCTGTCTCTCTCCGTGGCTCTCTCTCCCCGTGAATGTCTCTCCCCGTGGCTCTCGCTCCCAGTGGCTGTCTCTCCCCTTGTTTCTTGCGCCCCATCACTCGCTCTCCCCGTCACTGTCTTTCCCCTTCGCTCTCCATTCGTTTAAGTCTCCCTCCATTTTGCTCCCCAACCCTTCGTTCTCCCTCCCCATCGCTCTCCCTCCCCATCGCTCTCCCTCCCCTTTGCTCTCCCTCCATTCTCCCTCCCTCCCGGACGGTCACACAAACCTTTGCTAAACCTCCCAATTGCTCTCGCTCCCATTCATTGTTTCTCCCCTGCACTCCCTCTCCCCTTCACTCTCGCTCTCTATCAAATTCTCTCCCCTTCAACCTGGCTCCTCTTCGCTCTCTCTCCCCTTTGCAGTCTCTCCCCATTGTTCACCCTCCCCTTCATTCTCCCTCCCGTTACCTCACCCTACCATTCACTCTCCCTCCACTTCGCTCTCCCTGCCCGTCGCTCTCATTCGCTGTTGCCCTCTATCCGCGTGACTCTCACTTCCTGTCACTCTCGCTCGGTGTTGCTCTCACTCCCAGTTGCTCTCTCGCCCTGTTGCTGACCATCCCCGTGGCTGTTGCTCGCCGCTGCTCTCTCTCCCCATTGCTCTCTCTCGCCATGGCTCGCTCTTGCCGTAGCTCTCTCTCTCTCTGTGGCTCTCTCTCTCTGTGGCTCTCTCTCTCTGTGGCTGTCCCTCCCCGTGGCTGTCTCTCCCCGTGGCTGTCTCTCCCTTTGGCTGTCTCTCCCTGGGGCTTCTCTTCCCCTGGCTGTCACTCCCCATGGCTGTCTCTCCCTGTGGCTGTGTCTTCCCGTGGCTGTCGCTCCCTATGGCTGTATCTTCCCGTGGCTTTCTCTCCCCATGGCTTTCTCTCCCGTTGGCTGTCTCTCACCGTGGCTCTCTCTCCCCGTGGCTGTCTCTCCCCGTGGCTGTCTCTCCCCATGGCTGTCTCTCCCCCTCACTGTCTCTCCCTGTGGTTGTCTCTCCCTATGGCTGTCTCTCCGCGTGGCTGTCTATCCCCGTGGCTGACTCTCCCCGTGGCTGTCGCACACCATGGTTGTTGCACCCCGCGGTTGTCGCACCCCATGGCTCTCGCTCCCTGTAGCTCTCACTGCCCATTACTCGCACCTCCCGTGGCTCTCGATCCCCACTGCTCTTTCACCCCTTTACTCTCTCTCCTTGTGGCTCTCTCTCCCCGTGTCATTCTCTCCCCGTGGCACTCTCTCCCCATGGCTCTATCTCCCTGTCAATCTCACTCCCCATCGTTCTCCCTCCCCTTCATTCTCCCTCCAGTTACCTCACCCTAACGTTCACTCTCCCTCCACTTCGCTCTCCCTGCCCGTCGCTCTCGCTCGCTGTTGCTCTCACTCCCAGTTGCTCTCTCGACCCGTGGCTGACCTTCCCCGTGGCTGTTGCTCGCCGCTGCTCTCTCTCCCCATTGCTCTCTCTCGCCATGGCTCGCTCTTGCCGTAGCTCTCTCTCTCTCTGTGGCTCTCTCTCTCTGTGGCTGTCCCTCCCCGTGGCTGTCTCTCCCCGTGGCTGTCTCTCCCTTTGGCTGTCTCTCCCTGGGGTTCTCTTCCCCTGGCTGTCACTCCCCATCGGTGTCTCTCCCTGTGACTGTGTCTCCCCGTGGCTGTCGCTCCCTATGGCTGTATCTTCCCATGGCTTTCTCTCCCCATGGCTTTCTCTCCCGTTGGCTTTCTCTCACCGTGGCTCTCTCTCCCCATGGCTGTCTCTAACCGTGACTGTCTCGCCCAATGGCTGTCCCTCCCCTTGGCTGTCTCTCCCTGTGGCTGACTCTCCCCGTGGCTGTCTCTCCCTGTGGCTGTCTCTCCCCATGGCTGTCTCTCCCCGTGACTGTCTCTCCCCGTGGCTGTCGCACACCATGTTTGTTGCACCCCGTGTTTTTTGCACCCCATGGCTCTCGCTCCCCGTAGCTCTCACTGCCCATTACTCGCGCCTCCCGTGGCTCTCGATCCCCACTGCTCTTTCACCACTTTACTCTCTCTCCTTGTGGCTCTCTCTCCCCGTGTCATTCTCTCCCCGTGGCACTCTCTCCCCATGGCTCTATCTCCCTGTCAATCTCACTCCCCTGCCGTCTCGCTCCCCGTCTGTCTCTGTACCCATCTGTCTCTCTCCCGTTGCTCTCACTCCCTGTAGCTCTCACTCCCTGTGGCTCTCGCTCCCTGTCGCTCTCTAGCCTCTTCGCCCTCACTCCCCTTCTCTCTCCCTCCTCATTTCTCTCCATCCACTTTGCTCTCCCTCCGTTATCTCTCCCTCCTGTTCGCTGTCCCTCCCCATTGCTATCCATCCCTGTGGCTCTCCCTCCCAGACGTTCTCTCTCCCCTGCGCTCTCCCCATGGCAGTCTCTCCCCATGGCTGTCTCTCCCCATGGCTGTCTCTCCCCGTGGCTCTCTCTCCCCGTGGATGTCTCTACCCGTGGCTCTCGCTCCCAGTGGCTGTCTCTCCCCTTGCCTCTTGCGCCCCATCACTCGCTCTCCCAGTCACTGTCTATCCCCTTCACTCTCCATTCGTTTCAGTCTCCCTCCATTTTGCTCCCCAACCCTTCGTTATCCCTCCCCATTGCTCTCCCTCCCCATCGCTCTCCCTCCCCTTTGCTCTCCCTCCATTCTCCCTCCCTCCCGGTCGGTCACACAAACCTTTGCTAAACCTCCCCATTGCTCTCGCTCCCATTCATGGTTTCTCCCCTGCACTCCCTCTCCCCTTCACTCTCGCTCTCTATCAAATTCTCTCCCCTTCAACCTTGCTCCTCTTCACTCTCTCTCCCCTTTGCATTCTCTCCCCATCGTTCTCCCTCCCCTTCATTCTCCCTCCACTTACCTCTCCCTACCCTTCACTCTCCCTCCACTTCGCTGCCCCTGCCCGTCGCTCTCACTTGCTGTTGCTCTCTATCCGTGTGACTCTCACTCCCTGTCGCTCTCGCTCGGTGTTGCTCTCACTCCCAGTTGCTCTCTCGCCCCGTGGCTGGCCATCCCCATGGCTGTTGCTCGCCATTGCTCTCTCTCCCCATTGCTCTCTCTCACCATAGCTCACCCTCGCTCTAGCTCTCTCTCTCTGTGGCTCTCTCCCTCTGTGGCAATCTCTCCCCATGGATGTCGCTCCCTGTGTCTGTCTCTCCCCATGTCTGTTTCTCCCCTTGGCCGTCTCTCCGCATGGCCATCTCTCCCCTTGGCCGCCTAACCCCGTGGCTGTCTCTCTCCGTGGTTCTATCTCCCCGTGGATGTCTCACCCGTGGCTCTCGCTCCCAGTGGCTGTCTCTCCCCGTGCCACTTGCGCCCCATCACTCGCTCTCCCCGTCGCTGTCTCTCACCTTCGCTCTCCATTCTTTTCAGTCTCCCTCCATTTTGCTCTCCCAACCCTTCGTTCTCCCTCCCCTTTGCTCTCCCTCCCCATCGCTCTCCCTCCCCTTTGCTCTCCCTCCATTCTCCCTCCCTTTCGGTCGGTCACCCAAACCTTTGCTAAACCTCTCCATTACTCTTCCGCCCATTCATGGTTTTTCCCCTGCAGTCCCTCTCCCCTTCACTCTCGCTCTCTATCAAATTCTCTCCCCTTCAACCTGGCTCCTCTTCACTCTCTCTCCCCTTTGCAGTCTCTCCCCATCGTTCTCCCTCCCCTTCATTCTCCCTCCACTTACCTCTCCCTCCACTTCGCTGTCCCTGCCCGTCGCTCTCACACGCTGTTGCTCTCTATCCACGTGCCTCTCACTCCCTGTCGCTCTCGCTCGGTGTTGCTCTCTCTCCCAGTTGCTCTCACGCCCTGTGGCTGACCGTCACCGTGGCTGTTGCTCGCCGCTGCTCTCTCTCCCCATTGCTCTCTCTCGCCCTGGCTCGCTCTCTCTGTAGCTCTGTCTCTCTGTGGCTCTCTCTCTCTCTTTGGCTCTCTCTCTCTGTGGGAATCTCTCCCCATGCCTGTCGCTCCCTGTGTCTGCCTCTCCCCATGTCTGTTTCTCCGCATGGCCGTCTCTCCGCATGGCCATCTCTCCCCTTGGCCGCCTAACCCCGTGGCTGTCCCTCTTTGGCTTTGTCTCCACATGGCTGTCTCTCCATGTGGCTGTCTGTCCATGTGGCTGTCTCTCCCCGTGGCTGTCTCTCCCCGTGGCTGTCTCTCCCCGTGGCTGTCTCTCCCCGTGGCTGTCCCTCCCCTTGGCTGTCTCTCCCTCTGGCTGTATCTCCCCGTGGCTTTCTCTCCCCATGGCTTTCTCTCCCGTTGGTTGTCCTTCACCGTAGGCTCTCTCTCCCCGTGGCTGTCTCTCCCAATGGCTGTTCCTCCCCTTGGCTGTCTCTCCCCATCTCTGTCTCTCACCATCTCTGTCTCTACCCATCTCTGTCTCTCCCCATGGCTGTCTCTCTTCATGGCTGTCTCTACCCGTGGCTGTCTCTACCCGTGGCTGTCTCTACCCGTGGCTGTCTCTACCCGTGGCTGTCTCTCCCCGTGTCTCCCGGTCCAAGTGGCATTCGCTCCCAGTGGCTCTCGCTCCCCGTGGCTTTTGGTCCCCGTGCCTGTCGGTCACCGTGCCTCTCAGTCACCGTGCCTCTCAGTCACTGTGCCTCTCGGTCACTGTGCCTCTTGGTCCCCGTGACTCTCGGTCCCGTGGCTCAAGCTCCACATGGCTCTCACTCCCCTTAGCTGCCCCTCCCCTTTGCTCTCCCTCCCCTTTATTATCCCTCCCCTTTGCTCTATCTCCCCTTTGCTCTCTTTCCCCTTTGCTCTCCCTCCCCTTAGCTCTCCCTCCCCTTGGCTCTCCCTCCCCATCGCTCCCCCTGACCTTCACTCTAATCGCCATGACTCTATCTCCGCGTAAGTCTCCCTCCAAGATTCTCTTGCTCGCCGTCACTCTCTCTCCCAGTTACTCAATCTCCCCTTGGCTGACTCTCCCCTTGGCTGTCTCTCCCCGTGGCTGTCTCTCCCCATGGCTGTCTCGCCCTGTGGCTGTCACTCCACTGACTGTCTGTCCACTGGCTGTCTCTCCACTGGCTGTCTCTCCCCGTGGCTGTCTCTCCCTGTGGCTATGTCTCCCCGTGGCAGTCTCTCCATTTGGCTGTCTCTCCCTGTTTCTTCTCTTCCCCTGGCTGTCTCTCCCGATCAGTGTCTCTCCCTGTGGCTGTCTCTCCCCGTGGCTGTCTATCCCTATGGCTGTATCCCCCCATGGCATTCTCACCTCATGGCTTTCTCTCCCGTTGGCTGTCTCTCACCGTGGCTCTCTCTCCCCGTGGCTGTCTTTAACCGTGGCTGTCTCTCCCCGTGGCTGTCTCTCCGCGTGGCTGACTCTCCCCGTGGCTGTCTCTCCCCATGACGGTCGCACACCATGGTTGTCGCACCCCGCGGTTGTCGCACCCCGTAGCTCTCGCTCCCTGTATCTCTCACTGCCCGTTGCTCTCGCCGCCTGTGACTCTCGATCCCCACTGCTCTGTCACCCCTTTACTCTCTCTCCTTGTGGCTCTCTCTCCCCGTGTCATTCTCACCCCGTGGCACTCTCTCCCCATGGCTCTATCCCCATGTCAATCTCACTCCCCTGCGGTCTCTCCCCCCATATGTCTCTGTACCCATCTGTCTCTCTCCCGTGGCTCTCGCTCCCCGTAGCTCTCGCTCCCTGTGTCTCTCGCTTCCCGTCACTCTCTCTCCTCTTCGCCCTCATTCCCCTTCTCTCTCCCTCCTCATTGCTCTCCCTCCACTTTGCTCTCCCTCCGTTATCTCTCCCTCCCGTTCGCTCTCCCTACCCATTGCTATCCAACCCTGTCGCTCTCCCTCCCAGTCGTTCTCTCTCCCCTGTGCTCTCTCTTGCCTTTGCTCTCTCTCCCAGTGGCTGTCTCTCACCGTGGCTGTCCCACCCTGTGGTTGTCCCTCCCCATGGCTGTCTCTCCCCATGGCTGTCTCTCCCCGTGGCTGTCTCTCCCCATGGCTGTCTCTCCCCATGGCTTTCTCTCCCCATGGCTGTCTCTCCCCATGGCTGTCTCTCCCCATGGCTGTCTCTCCCCGTGGCTCTCTCTCCCCGTGGATGTCTCTCCCCGTGGCTCTCGCTCCCAGTGGCTGTCTCTCCCCGTGCCTCTTGCGCCCCATCACTCACTCTCCCTGTCGCTGTCTCTCCCCTTCGCTCTCCATTCTTTTCAGTCTCCCTCCATTTTGCTCTCCCAACCCTTCGTTCTCCGTCCCCTTTGCTCTCCCTCCCCATTGCTCTCCCTCCCCTTTGCTCTCCCTCCATTCTCCCTCCCTTCCGGTCGGTCACCCAAACTTTTGCTAAACCTCCCCATTGCTCTTCCTCCCATTCATGGTTTATCCCCTGCACTCCCTCTCCCCTTCACTCTCGCTCTCTATCAAATTCTCTCCCCTTAAACCTGGCTCCTCTTCACTCTCCCTCCCCTTTGCAGTCTTTCCCTCCACTTCTCCCTCCCCTTCGTTCTCCCTCC
The DNA here is from genome assembly GCA_026770705.1 of Isurus oxyrinchus. Lineage (NCBI taxonomy): Eukaryota > Metazoa > Chordata > Chondrichthyes > Lamniformes > Lamnidae > Isurus > Isurus oxyrinchus. The sequence goes on along the minus strand of JANJGN010000004.1, from coordinate 83,032,373 downwards.
ACTTACCTCTCCCTACCCCTCACTCTCCCTCCACTTCGCTCTCCCTGCCCGTCGCTCTCACTCGCTGTTGCTCTTTATCCGCGTGCCTCTCACTCCCTGTCGCTCTCGCTCGGTGTTGCTCTCTCTCCCAGTTGCTCTCTTGCCCTGTGGCTGACCGTGCCCGTGGCTGTTGCTTGCCGCTGCTCTCTCTTCCCATTGCTCTCTCTCGCCATGGCTCGCTCCCTCCATAGCTCTCTCTCTCTGTGGCTCTCTCTCTCTTTGGCTCTCTCTCTCTGTGGGAATCTCTCCCCGTGCCTGTCGCTCCCTGTGTCTGCCTCTCCCCATGGCCATCTCTCCGCATGGCCATCTCTCCCCTTGGCCGCCTAACCCCATGGCTGTCTCTCTCCGTGGCTGTCTCTCCACGTGGCTGTCTCTCCATGTGGCTGTCTCTCCCCGTGGCTGTCTCTCTTCATGGTTGTCTCTCCCCACTGGCTGCCTTTCCCCGTGGCTGTCTCACCCCCTGACTGCCTCTCCCCATGGCTGTCTCTCCTTGTGGCTGTCTCTCCCCATATCTCTTTCTCCCCATCTCTGTCTCTCCCCATCTGTCTCTCCCCATGGCTGTCTCTCTTCATGGCTGTCTCTCCCCGTGGCTGTCTGTACCCGTGGCTGTCTGTACCCGTGGCTGTCTCTACCTGTGGTTGTCTCTGCCCGTGTCTCCCGGTCCAAGTGGCATTCGCTCCCAGTGGCATTCATTCCCAGTGGCACTCGCTCCCCGTGGCTTTCGGTCCCCGTGCCTCTCGGTCACCATGCCTCTCGGTCACCGTGCCTCTCGGTCACAGTGCCTCTCGGTCCCCGTGACTCTCGGTCCCCGTGGCTCAAGCTCCTCGTGGCTCTCACTCCCCTTAGCTCCCCCTCCCCTTTGCTCTCCCTCCCCTTTGTTATCCCTCCCCTTTGCTTTTTCTCCCCTTTGCTCTCTTTCCCCTTTGCTCTCCCTCCCCTTAGCTCTCCCTCCCCTTGGCTCTCCCTCCCCATCGCTCCCCCTGACCTTCACTCTAATCGCCATCACTCTATCTCCGTGTCAGTCTCCCTCCAAGATTCTCTTGCTCGCCGTCACTCTCTCTCCCAGTTGCTCTATCTCCCCATGGCTGACTCTCCCCTTCGCTGTCTCTTCCCGTGGCTGTCTCTCCCCGTGGCTGTCTCGTCCAGAGGCTGTCTCTCCACTGGCTGTCTCTCCCCGTGGCTGTCTCTCCCTGTGGCTATGTCTCCCCGTGGCTGTCTCTCCCCGTGGCTGTCTCTCCCTGTGGCTTCTCTTCCCCTGGCTGTCTCTCCCCTTTGGTGTCTCTCCCTGTGGCTGTCTCTCCCTCTGGCTGTCTCAGCCTCTGCCTGTATCTCCCCGTGGCTTTCTCGCCCTATGGCTTTCTCTCCCGTTGGCTGTCTCTCACCGTGGCTCTCTCTCCCCGTGGCTTTCTCTAACCGTGGCTGTCTCTCCCCATGGCTGTCTCTCCCCGTGGCTGTCTCTCCACGTGGCTGTCTCTCCCCGTGGCTGTCGCACACCATGTTTGTTGCACCCTGCGGTTGTCGCACCCCGTAGCTCTTGCTCCCCGTATCTCTCACTGCCCGTGGCTCTCGGCTCGCGTGGCTCTCGATCCCCACTGCTCTGTCACCCCTTCGCTCTCTCTCCTTGTTGCTCTCTCTCCCCGTGTCATTCTCTCCATGTGGCACGCTCTCCCCATGGCTCTATCTCCCTGTCGATCTCGCTCCCCTGTGGTCTCTCTCCCCGTCTGTCTCTGTACCCATCTGTCTCTCTCCCCGTGGCTCTCGCTCCCCGTCGCTCTCTCTCCTCTTTGCCCTTACTCCCCTTCTCTCTCCCTCCTCATCGCTCTCCCTCCACTTTGCTCTCCCTCTTTTATCTCTCCCTCCCGTTCGCTCTCCCTCCCCATCGCTATCCAACCCTGTCGCTCTCCCTCCCAGTCGTTCCCTCACCCCAGTGCTCTCTCCTCGATTTGCTCTCTCCCCCAGTGGCTATCTATCACCGTGGCTATCCCACTCCTTGGTTGTCCCTCCCCGTGGCTGTCTCTCCCCGTGGCTGTCTCTCCCCGTGGCTGTCTCTCCCCATGGCTGTCTCTCCCCATGGCTGTCTCTCCCCATGGCTGTCTCTCCCCGTGGCTGTCTCTCCCCGTGGCTCTCTCTCCCCGTGGATGTCTCTCCCCGTGGTTCTTGCTCCCAGTGGCTGTCTCTCCCCGTGCCTCTTGCGCCCCATCACTCGTTCTCCCCGTCGCTGTCTCTCCCCTTCGCTCTCCATTAGTTTCAGTCTCCCTACCCTTCGTTCTCCCTCCCCTTTGCTCTCCCTCCCATCACTCTCCCTCCACTTTGCTCTCCCTCCATTCTCCCTCCCTCCCGGTCGGTCACCCAAACCTTTGCTCCACCTCCCCATTGCTCTCGCTCCCATTCATGGCTTCTCCCCTGCACTCCCTCTCCCCTTCGCTGTTGCTCTCTATCCGCATGACTCTCACTCCCCGTCACTCTCGCTCAGTGTTGCTCTCTCTCCCAGTTGCCCTCTCGCTCTGTGGCTGACCGTCCCCGTGCCTGTTGCTCGCCGCTGCTCTCTCTCCCCATTGCTCTCTCTCGCAATGGCTCGCTCTCGCCATAGCTCTCTCTCTCTGTGGTTCTCTCTCTCCGTGGCAATCTCTCCCCGTGCCTGTCGCTCCCTGTGTCTGTCTCTCCCCATGTCTGTTTCCCCCATGGCCGTCTCTCCGCATGGCCATGTCTCCCCTTGGCCGCCTAACCCCGTGGCAGTCTCGCTCCGTGGCTGTCTCTCCACGTGGCTGTCTCTCCCCGTGGCTGTCTCTCCATGTGGCTGTCTCTCCCCGTGCCTGTCTCTCCCCATGTCTGTCTCTCCCCATGGCTGTCTCTCTTCATGGCTGTCTCTCCCCCTGGCTGTCTCTCCCCGTGGCTGTCTCTCCCCCTGGCTGTCTCTCCCCCTGGCTGTCTCTCTCCCTGGCTGTCTCTCCCTGTGGCTGTCTCTCCCTGTGGCTGTCTCTCCCCGTGGCTGTCTCTCCCCGTGGCTGTCTCCCATCGTGGCTGTCTCTCTGCGTGGCTGTCTCTCCCAGTGTCTCTGGGTCCAAGTGGCATTTGCTCCCAGTGGCTCTCGCTCCCCGTGGCTCTCGGTCCCAGTGCCTCTCAGACCCTGTGCCTCTCGTTCCCCATGCCTCTCTGTCCCTGTGCCTCTTGGTCACCGTGCCTCTCGGTCCCTGTGCCTCTTGGTCCCCATGCCTCTCGGTCCCCGTGGCTCTCGCTCCCCGTGGCTCTCGCTCCACGTGGCTCTCGCTCCCCGTGGCCCTCGCTCCCTGTGGCTCTCGCTCCCCTTGGCTCTTGGTCCCCGTGCCTCTTGGTCCCCATGCCTCTCGGTCCCCGTGCCTCTCGGTCACTGCACCTCTCTGTCCCTGTGCCTCTCGGTCCCCATGGCTCTCGCTCCCCGTCGCTCAAGCTCCTCGTGCCTTTCGCTCCACTTTGCTCCCCCTCCCCTTTGCTCTCCCTCCCCTTTGCTCTCCCTCCCCTTTGCTCTCCCACCCCTGTGCTCTCCCACCCCATCACTCCCTCTGACCTTCGCTCTACCCGCCATTGCTCTGTCTCCATGTGATTCTCCCTCCCCAATGCTCTCGCTCACCATCGCTCCCTCTCCCAGTTGCTCTATCTCTTCTTGGCTGTCTGTCCCCATGGCTGTCTCTCCCCGTGGCTGTCTCTCCCCGTGGCTTCTCTTCCCGTGGCTGTCTCTCCCCAACGGTGTCTCTCCCTGTGGCTGTCTCTCCCCAATGGTGTCTCTCCCTGTGGCTGTCTCTCCCCCGTGGCTGTCTCTCCCCGTGGCTGTCTCTCCCTTTGGCTTTCTCTCCCCGTGGCTTCTCTTCCCGTGGCTGTCTCTCCCCCTGGCTGTCTCTCCCCCTGGCTGTCTCTCCCCCTGGCTGTCTCTCCCTGTGGCTGTCTCTCCCCGTGGCTGTCTCTCCCTGTGGCTGCATCTCCCCATGGCGTTCTCTCCCCATGGCTTTCCCTCCGGTTGGCTGTCTCTCACCGTGGCTCTGTCTCCTCGTGGCTGTCTTTAACCATGGCTGTCTCTCCCCATGGCTGTCCCTCCCCTTGGCTCTCTCTCCCCGTGGCTGACTCACCCCGTGGTTGTCGCACCCCGCGGTTGTCGCACTGCGTGGCTCTCACTCCCCGGAGCTCTCGCTCCCCGTGGCTCTCGCCTCCCGTGGCTCTCGCTCCCCACCACTCTGTCACCCCTTCACTCTTTCTCCCTGTGGCTCTCTCTCCCCGTGGCATTCTCTCCCCGTGGCATGCTCTCCCCTTTGCTATCCCTCCCCTTTGCTATTCCTCCCCTTTGCTATCCCTCCCCTTTGCTCCACCTCCCCTTTGCTCTACCTCCCCTTTGCTCTCTTTCCCCTTTGCTCTCCCTTCCTTTGGAACTCCCTCCACATCGCTCCCCCTGACCTTCGCTCTACTCGCCATCGCTCTGTCTCCACGTGAGTCTCCCTCCCCGATGCTCTCGTTCACCGTTGCTCACTCTCCTAGTTGCTCTATCTCCCCTTGGCTGTCTCTCCCCTTGGCTGTCTCTCCCCGTGGCTGTCTCTCCCCGTGGCTGTCTCTCCCCGTGGCTGTCTCACCCCGGGGCTGTTTCTCCCCATCACTCTCTCTCCCCGTCCGTCTCACTCCCCTTCATTCTCCATCTGCTTCTGCCTCCCTCCGTTTTGCTCTCCCTACCCTTCGCTCTCCCTCCCCTTCACTTTCCCTCCCCTTTGCTCTCCCTCCATTCTCCCTCCCTCCCGGTCGCTCTCCCTCCCCTTTGCTAACCCTCCTCATTGCTCTCGCTCCCATTCATGGTTTCTCCCCTGCACTCCCTCTCCCCTTCACTCTCGTTCTCTATCAAATTCTCTACCCTTCAACCTGGCTCCCCTTCACTCTCTCTCCCCTTCGCAGTCTCTCCCCATTGTTCTCCCTCCCCTTCATTCTCCCTCCACTTCCATCTCCCTACCCTTCACTCTCCCTCCACTTCGCTGTCCATGCCCGTCGCTCTCACTCGCTGTCGTTCTCTATCCACATGACCTTCCCTCCCTGTCACTCTCGCTCACTGTTGCTCTCTCTCCCAGTTGCTCTCTCGCCCCGTGGCTGACCGTCCCCAAGGCTGTTGCTCGCCAGTGCTATTTCTCCCCATTGCTCTATCTCGCCGTGGCTCGCTATTGCCGTAGCTCTCTCTCTCTGTGGCTCTCTCTCCGTGGCACTCTCTCCCCGTGGCTGTCTCACCCTGTGTCTGTCTCTCCCCATGTCTGTTTCTCCCCGTGGCCATCTCTCTGCATGGCAATCTTACCCCGTGGCTGCCTAACTCCGTGGCTGTCTCTCCCCGTGACTGTCTCTCCAAGTGGCTGTCTCTCCCCGTGGCACTCTCTCTCCATGGGTCTCTCTCCCTGTTGATCTCTCTCCCCTTTGATCTCTCTCCCCATCTGTCTCTGTACCCATCTGTCTCTCTCCCTGTGGCTTTCGCTCCCCGTCGATCTCTCTCTCCCCTTCTCTCTCCCTGCTCATCGCTCTCCCTCCACTTTGCTCTCCCTCCGTTATCTCTCCCTCCCGTTCGCTCTCCCTCCCCATCGCTATCCAACCCCGTCGCTCACCCTCCCCGTCGTTCTCTCTCTCCTTTGCTCTCTCTGCCTTTGCTCTCTCTCCCAGTGGCTGTCCCTGCCCTTGGCTGTCCCACCCCCTGGCTGCCCCTCCCCGTGGCTGTCTCTCCCCATGTTGGTCTCTCCCCATGGTGGTTTATCCCCGTGGCGCTCTCTCCCCGTGGCTCTCTCTCCCCTGGACTCTCTCTCCCCGTGTCTCTCTCTCCCCGTGGCTGTCACTCCCCTTCAATCTCTCACCCCGTCGATCTCACTCCCTGTGCCTCTCACTCCCCATGGCTCTCACTCCCCGTGGCTCTCACTCCCCGTGGCTCTCATTCCCTGTCACTCTCACTCCCCATCTATCTCTCCCCTTCGCTCTCCATCCACATCACTCACCCTCCACTTCCAACTCGCTCTCCTTCACTCTCCCTCCCCTTCACTCTCCCTCCCCTTCACTCTCCCTCCAATTCACTCTCCCTCCCCATCGCTCTCCCTCCCCGTCGCTCTCCCTCCCCTTCACTCTCACTCCCCTTTGCTGTCCCTCTGTTCTCACTCCATCGCATTCGCTCTCCTTCCATGTCACTATCCAAGCCTGTCGCTCTCCCGCCCCTTGTCCTCCATCCCCTTTGCTCACTCTCCCCTTTGCTATCTCTCCCCATCGCTGTCTCTCCCCGTGGCTGCCTCTCCCCGTGTCTGTCTCTCCCAGTGACTGTCTGTCCCCGTGGCTGTCTGTCCCCGTGGCTATCTGTCCCCGTGGCTGTCTCTGCCTGTGGCTGTCACTCCCCATGGCTGTCTCTCCCTGTGGCTGTATCTCCCCGTGGCTTTCTCTCCCCATGGCTTTCTTTCCCCGTGGCTTTCTCTCTCCGTGGCTTTCTCTCCCCGTGGCTGTCTCTCCCCGTGGCTTTCTCTCCCCGTGGCTGTCTCTCCCCGTGGCTGTCTCTCCCCGTGGCTGTCTCTCCCCGTGGCTGTCTGTCCCCTTGGCTGTCTATCCTCATGGCTGTCTCTCCCCGTGGCTGTCTCTCCCCGTGGCTGTCTCTCCCCGTGGCTGTCTCTCCCCTTGGCTGTCTCTCCCCATAGCTGTCTCTCCCCGTGGCTGTCTCTCCCTGTGGCTTTCGCTCCCCATGTCTCTCACTCCCCGTGGCTCTGTGACCCCTTCGCTCTCTCCCCGTGGCATTCTCTCCCCTTGGCACTCACTCACCATCGGTCTCTCTCCACGTCTGTCTCTCTCCACGTCTGTCTCTCTCCCCATCTGTCTCTCTCCCCGTGGCTCTCATTCGCCGTGGCTCTCGCTCCCCGTCGCTCTCGTTCCCTTTGGCTCTCGCTCCCAGTGGCTGTCTCTTCCCGTGCCTCCTCCTCCCCATTGTTCTCTCTCCCCGTGGCTCGCTCTCCCCTTCACTCTCCATCCACTTCGGTCACCCGCCGTTTTGCTCTCCCTACACTTCGCTCTCCCTCCCCTTTACTCTCTCCCCATCGCACTCTGTCCCCTTCGCTTTCCCTCCCCTTCTCTCTCCCTCCACTTTGCTCTCCTTCCGATCTCTCTCCCTCCTGTTCGCTATTCCTACCCAACGCTATCCAACCCCGTCGCTCTCCTTCCCCATGGTTCTCTCTCCCCTTTGCTCTCTCTCCCCGTGCGTGTCTCTCCCCATGGCTGTTTCTCCCCATGAATGTCTCTCCCCGTGGCTCTCTCTCTCGGTGGATGTCTCTCCCCATGCCTCTTGCTCCCCATCACTCTCTCTTCCCGTCGCTCTCTCTCCCATTCGCTCTCCATCCACTTCGGTCTCCCGCCGTTTTGCTCTTCCTACCCTTCACTCTCCCTCCCCTTCACTCTCCCTCCCCATCGCTTTCCCTCCCCTTTGCTCTCCCTCCCCTTTGCTCTCCCTCCATTCTCCCTCCCTCCCGGTCGTTCTCCCTCCCCTGTGCTAACCCTCCCCATTGCTCTCGCTCCCATTCATAGTTTCTCCCTTGCACTCCCTCTCCCCTTCACTCTCGCTCTCTATCATATTCTCTCCACTTCAACCCGGCTCCCCTCCACTCTCTCTCCCTTTTGCAGTATGTCCCCATCGTTCTCCCTCCCCTTCATTCTCCCTCCACTTCCCTATCCCTACCCTTCACTCTCACTCCACTTCGCTGTCCCTGCCCATCGCTCTCACTCACTGTCGCTCTCTATCTGCGTGAGTCTCCCTCCCTGTTGCTCTCGCTCGGTGTTGCTCTCTTGCCCCATGGCTGACCATCCCTGTGGCTGTCACTTGCCATTGCTATCTCTCCCCATTGCTCTATCTCGCCGTGGCTCGCTCTCGCCACAGCTCTCTCTCTCTGTGGCTCTCTCTCTCCGTGGCTCTCTCTCCCCGTGGCTGTCTCTCCCTGTGTCTGTCTCTCCCCGTGTCTGTTTCTCCTCATTTCTGTCTCTCCCCATGGCCGTTTCTCTGCATGGCCATCTCAGCCTGTGGCCGCCTAACCCCCTGGCTGTCTCTCCACGTGGCTGTCTCTCCCCGTGTCTGTCTCTCCCCGAGGCTGTCTCTCGCCATGGCTATCATCCCATGGCTGTCTCTCCCCGTGGCTGTCTTTCCCCATGACTGTCTCTCTATGTGGCTGTCTCTCCCCTTGGCTGTCAATCCCCTTGGCTTTCACACCCCCTGGCTGTCTGTCCCCATGGCTGTCTCTCCCTCTGGCTGTCTCTCCCCGTGGCTTTCTCTCACCGTGGCTGTTTCTCCCCTTGGCTGTCTCTCCCAGTGTCTCTAACTCCCTGTGGCCCTCGTTCCTCATGGCTCTCGGTCCCCGTGGCTCTCGGTCCCCGTGGCTCTCAGTCCCCTTGCCTCTCGGTCCCCGTGCCTCTCGGTCACCGTACCTCTCGGTCCCCGTGGCTCTCGCTCCCCATGGCTCTAGCTCCTCATGGCTCTCACTCCCCTTTGCTCCTCCTCTCCTTTGCTGTCCCTCTCCTTTGCTGTCCCTCCCCTTTGCTCTCCCTCCCCTTTGCTCTCCCTCCCCTTTCCTCTACCTCCCCTTTGCTCTCTTTCCACTTTGCTCTCCCTCCCCTTGGCTCTCACTCCCCTTGGCTCTCCCTTCCCATCGCACCCCCTGACCTTCGCTCTACTCGCCATCGCTCTGTCTCCGCATGAGTCTCCCTCCCCGATGCTCGCGCTTGCCATCGCTCTCTCTCCCAGTTGCTCTATCTCCCCTTGGCTGTCTTTTCCCGTGCCTGTCTCTCTCCGTGGCTGTCTCTCCCCGTGGCTGTCACTCCCCTTGGCTGTCTCACCCCTGGCTGTCTCTGCCCGTGGTTCTCTCTGCCCGTGGCTGTCTCTCCCCCTGGCTATCTCTCCCCGTGGCTGTGTCTCCCTGTGGCTGTCTCTCCCTTTGGCTGTCTCTGCCGTGGCTTCTCTTCCCGTGGCAGTCTCTCCCCATCGGTCCATCTCCCCGTGGCTTTCTCTCCCCTTCGCTGTCTCTCCCCGTGGCTTGTATTCGAAAGATTTTAGTATCCGAAGCTTATTCTAGTTCACATATTTATAAATAACGCAATTTCTGCACAGTGCTCTATCTGGAACTAACTCTCTTTCTCCAATTCTGTCTAGTAATCAGTTCCTAACAATTTCTATTCCCTGCAGTTTACTTTCCTTGTGCCTAGTAATCAATTTCAGTATTTCCCTTTCTCAATCTTACCCTCCTTATCCAAAAGGATACACTACATTGAGATCTCTTATCTAAGCCATATTCCCATTTGCCATATGTAGCTATTATTGAAATTCGAGCAATTTCTCTATCAGTGGCTTATTCTCTTTCTCCATAGCTAGAAACCTCTCAATTTCCATAAAATGCTCGTTCTCCACAGTAATGGATATATCAATTTCCACTGAGATCTCTACCTGTTTCTGATTCCCTTTCTCCAAATCTATCAAATAATACTTTTCTATCAATTTCTCTACTGTGCCTTATTCCCTTGCTCACTAGATATGAATATGTAGTTTTCCAGCAAATGCTGTATCTGAAAGTCACTTCTTACTTCTTGTAACACCATTTTTGATTTTACATGAAAGGCAAAACTGTTATTCATTCCATTTCCCCATATTTCTCATTTAATCGTATTCGAAAGATTTTAGTATCTGAAACTTATTCCAATTCGCATATTTATAAATAGCTCAATTTCTGCACAGTGCTCTATCTGGAACTAACTCTTATTCACCATTTCTGTCAAGTAATCTGTTCCTATCAATTCCTATTTCCTGCACTTTATTTTCCTTGTGCCTAGTAATCAATTTCAGTAGTTCCATTAAAATCTCTTTCTCAATCTTACTCTCCTTCTCCAAATGGATCAATTACGTTGAGATTTCTTATCTAATCCATATTCCCATTTGCCATATGTAACACTTATTGAAATTCGAGCAATTTCTCTATCAGTGGCTTATTCTCTTTCGCCATACCTAGAAACCTCTCAATTTCCATAAAACGTTCGTTCTCCACTGTTATGGATGTATCAATTTGCACTGAGATCTCATCTGTCTCTGATTCCCTTTCTCCATGTATAGCATATAATATTTTCTATCAATTTCTCTACTGCGCCTTTTTCCCTTGCTCCCTAGATATCAATATCCAGATTTCCAGCAAATGCTGTATCTGAAACACACTTTTTACTCCTTGTAACACCATTTTTGCATTTACATGTAATGCAAAGCTGTAATTCATTCCATTTCTCTATATTTCTTATTTAATCGTATTCGAAAGATGTTACTACCTGAAGCTTATTCTAGTTCCCATATTTATAAATAACTCAATTTCTGCACAGTGCTCTATCTGGAACTGATTTTCTTCCTCCATTTCTGTCTAGTAATCAGTTCCAAACAATTTCTATTTCCTGCAGTTTATTTCACATGTGCCTAGTAATCAATTCCAATATTTGCATAAAATTCTATTTCTCAATCTTACTCTGCTTCTCCAATTGAATCAATGATGTTGAGATTTCTTATCTAATCCATATTCCCATTTGCCATATATAACAATTATTGAAATTCGAGCAATTTCTCTATCAGTGGCTTATTCTCTTTCTCCATAGTTAGAAACATCTCGATTTCTATAACATGCTCGTTCTTCACAGTTATGGATATATCAATTTCCATTGAGATCTCTACCTGTTTCTGATTCCCTTTCTCCAAATCTATCAAATAATACTTTTCTATCAATTTCTCTACTGTGCCTTATTCCCTTGCTCACTCGATATGAATATGTAGTTTTCCAGCAAATGCTGTATCTGAAAGTCACTTCTTACTCCTTGTAACACCATTTTTGATTTTACATGAAAGGCAAAACTGTAATTCATTCCATTTCCCCATATTTCGCATTTAATCGTATTCGAAACATTTTAGTATCTGAAGCTTATTCCATTTCGCATATTTATAAATAGCTCAATTTCTGCACAGTGCTCTATCTGGAACTAACTCTTATTCACCATTTCTGTCAAGTAATCTGTTCCTATCAATTCCTATTTCATGCACTTTATTTTCCTTGTGCCTAGTAATCAATTTCAGTAGTTCCATTAAAATCTCTTTCTCAATCTTACTCTCCTTCTCCAAATGAATCAATGATGTTGAGATTTCTTATCTAATCCATATTCCCATTTGCCATATATTACAATTATTGAAATTCGAGCAATTTCTCTACCAGTGGCTTATTCTCTTTCTCCATAGTTAGAAACATCTCGATTTCTATAAAATGCTCGTTCTCCACAGTTATGGATATATCAATTTCCACTGAGATCTCTATCTGTTTCTGATTCAATTTCTCCAAATCTATCAAATAATACTGTTCTAACAAATTCTCTACTGTGCCTTATTCCCTTGCTCACTAGATATGAATATGTAGTTTTCCAGCAAATGCTGTATCTGAAAGTCACTTCTTACTCCTTGTAACACCATTTTTGATTTTACATGAAAGGCAAAACTGTAATTCATTCCATTTCCCCATATTTCTCATTTAATCGTATTCGAAAGATTTTACTATCTGAAGCTTATTCCAATTCGCATATTTATAAATAGCTCAATTTCTGCACAGTGCTCTATCTGGAACTAACTCTCATTCACCATTTCTGTCTAGTAATCTGTTCCTAACAATTTCTATTTCCTGCGACTTATTTTCATTGTGCCTAGTAATCAATTTCAGAATTTCAATTAAATACTCTTGCTGAATGTTATCCAATCATCTAAATTACTCCATTCCCATAAACTGTCTTCTCTATTGCTTTTTCCCCTTCGCCATATCTATCAATTAATGAAATTCCATTTAATTCTCTGTGTGCAGCATATTCCTTTTCTCCATACATAGCAACTTCTCAATATCCATAAAACCCTGGTACTCCACAGTTCTGAATATCAAAATTTCCAAAGCAATCTGTACCCGCAACTGATTCTCTCAATGCATATCTATCAAATAATACATTTCTATTAATTTATCTGTCTGTAGCTTATTCCCTTGCTCGTTGTTTATGTATGTCTCTATTTCCAGCATAAGCTGTATTTGTAGCTCACTTTCTTACACCTTGTCAATCTATTTTTGCATGTCCATCAAATTCACTATCGGTCATTCACTTTCTTTCTCCAAGTTTGTGAAATAATCCTATACCATTAATTTTCCTACGGAAGCTTATTCTCATTGCCATCATTATAACTTACTCATTTTCTGCACAATGATCTATCTGGAACAAACTCGATTTCTCCTTTTCCGTCCAGTAATCAGTTCCTATGAATTTCTATTCCTTGCAGCATATTTTCTTTGTGCCTAGTAATCAATTTCAGTATTTCCATTAAAATCTCTTTCTCAATCTTACTCTCCTTTTCCAAATGGATCAAATCCGTTCAGATTTCTTATCTAATCCATATTCCCATTTGCCATATCTATCAATTATTGCATTTCGAGCAATTTCTCTATCAGTGGCTTAATCTATTTCTCCATCCCTAGAAACTTCTCAATTTCCATATAACTCTCGTTCTCCAACGTTCTGGATCTATCAATTTCCACTGAGATCGCTATCTGTGTCTGATTCCTTTTCTGCATATCTAACAAATAATACTTTTCTATCAATGTCTCTACTGTGCCTTATTCCTTTGCTCCCTAAATATCAATATCTAGATTTCCAGCATATGATGTATCGGAAACTCACTTCTTTCTCCTTGTTAACACCATTTTTGCTTTCACATGAAATGCAAAACTGTAATTCATTCCATTTCTCCATATTTCTTATTTAATCGTATTCGAAAGATTTTACTATCTCAACCTTATTTATAAATAACTCAATTTCTGCACAGTGCTCTATCTGGAACTAACTCTCTTGCTCCATTTCTGTCCAGTAACCTGTTCCTAACAATTTCTATTTCCTGCATTTTTTTTCCTTGTGCCTAGTAATCAATTTCAGTATTTCCCTTTCTCAATCTTACCCTCCTTCTCAAAAAGGATGCATTATGTTCAGATCTCTTATCTAATCCATATTCCCATTTGCCATATGTAGCAATTATTGAAATTCGAGCAATTTCTCTATCAGTGGCTTATTCTCTTTCTCCATAGCTAGAAACCTCTCACTTTCCATAAAATGCTCGTTCTCCACAGTTATGGATATATCAATTTCCACTGAGTTCTCTAACTGTTTCTGATTCCCTTTCTCCATATCTATCAAATAATACTTTTCTATCAATTTCTCTACTGTGCCTTATTCCCTTGTTCCCTAGATATCAATATGTAGTTTTCGAGCAAATGCTGTATCTGAAAGTCACTTCTTACTCCTTGTAACACCATTTTTGATCTTACATGAAAGGCAAAACTGTAATTCATTCCATTTCTCCATATTTCTCATTTAATCGTATTGAAAAGATTTTACAATCTGAAGCTTATTCCAATTCCCATATTTATAAATATCTCAATTTCTGCACAGTGCTCTATCTGGAACTGACTTTCTTCCTCCATTTCTGTCTAGTAATCTGTTCCTATCAATTCCTATTTCCTGCACTTTATTTTCCTTGTGCCTAGTAATCAATTTCAGTAGTTCCATTAAAATCTCTTTCTCAATCTTACTCTCCTTCTCCAAATGGATCAATTACGTTGAGATTTCTTATCTAATCCATATTCCCATTTGCCATATCTATCAATTATTGCATTTCGAGCAATTTCTCTATCAGTGGCTTAATCTATTTCTCCATCCCTAGAAACTTCTCAATTTCCATATAACTCTCGTTCTCCAACGTTCTGGATCTATCAATTTCCACTGAGATCGCTATCTGTGTCTGATTCCTTTTCTGCATATCTAACAAATAATACTTTTCTATCAATGTCTCTACTGTGCCTTATTCCTTTGCTCCCTAAATATCAATATCTAGATTTCCAGCATATGATGTATCGGAAACTCACTTCTTTCTCCTTGTTAACACCATTTTTGCTTTCACATGAAATGCAAAACTGTAATTCATTCCATTTCTCCATATTTCTTATTTAATCGTATTCGAAAGATTTTACTATCTCAACCTTATTTATAAATAACTCAATTTCTGCACAGTGCTCTATCTGGAACTAACTCTCTTGCTCCATTTCTGTCCAGTAACCTGTTCCTAACAATTTCTATTTCCTGCATTTTTTTTCCTTGTGCCTAGTAATCAATTTCAGTATTTCCCTTTCTCAATCTTACCCTCCTTCTCAAAAAGGATGCATTATGTTCAGATCTCTTATCTAATCCATATTCCCATTTGCCATATGTAGCAATTATTGAAATTCGAGCAATTTCTCTATCAGTGGCTTATTCTCTTTCTCCATAGCTAGAAACCTCTCACTTTCCATAAAATGCTCGTTCTCCACAGTTATGGATATATCAATTTCCACTGAGTTCTCTAACTGTTTCTGATTCCCTTTCTCCATATCTATCAAATAATACTTTTCTATCAATTTCTCTACTGTGCCTTATTCCCTTGCTCCCTAGATATCAATATGTAGTTTTCGAGCAAATGCTGTATCTGAAAGTCACTTCTTACTCCTTGTAACACCATTTTTGATCTTACATGAAAGGCAAAACTGTAATTCATTCCATTTCTCCATATTTCTCATTTAATCGTATTGAAAAGATTTTACAATCTGAAGCTTATTCCAATTCCCATATTTATAAATATCTCAATTTCTGCACAGTGCTCTATCTGGAACTAACTCTTATTCACCATTTCTGTCAAGTAATCTGTTCCTATCAATTCCTATTTCCTGCACTTTATTTTCCTTGTGCCTAGTAATCAATTTCAGTAGTTCCATTAAAATCTCTTTCTCAATCTTACTCTCCTTCTCCAAATGGATCAATTACGTTGAGATTTCTTATCTAATCCATATTCCCATTTGCCATATGTAACACTTATTGAAATTCGAGCAATTTCTCTATCAGTGGCTTATTCTCTTTCGCCATACCTAGAAACCTCTCAATTTCCATAAAACGTTCGTTCTCCACTGTTATGGATGTATCAATTTGCACTGAGATCTCATCTGTCTCTGATTCCCTTTCTCCATGTATAGCATATAATATTTTCTATCAATTTCTCTACTGCGCCTTTTTCCCTTGCTCCCTAGATATCAATATCCAGATTTCCAGCAAATGCTGTATCTGAAACACACTTTTTACTCCTTGTAACACCATTTTTGCATTTACATGTAATGCAAAGCTGTAATTCATTCCATTTCTCTATATTTCTTATTTAATCGTATTCGAAAGATGTTACTACCTGAAGCTTATTCTAGTTCCCATATTTATAAATAACTCAATTTCTGCACAGTGCTCTATCTGGAACTGATTTTCTTCCTCCATTTCTGTCTAGTAATCAGTTCCAAACAATTTCTATTTCCTGCAGTTTATTTCACATGTGCCTAGTAATCAATTCCAATATTTGCATAAAATTCTATTTCTCAATCTTACTCTGCTTCTCCAATTGAATCAATGATGTTGAGATTTCTTATCTAATCCATATTCCCATTTGCCATATATAACAATTATTGAAATTCGAGCAATTTCTCTATCAGTGGCTTATTCTCTTTCTCCATAGTTAGAAACATCTCGATTTCTATAAAATGCTCGTTCTTCACAGTTATGGATATATCAATTTCCATTGAGATCTCTACCTGTTTCTGATTCCCTTTCTCCAAATCTATCAAATAATACTTTTCTATCAATTTCTCTACTGTGCCTTATTCCCTTGCTCACTCGATATGAATATGTAGTTTTCCAGCAAATGCTGTATCTGAAAGTCACTTCTTACTCCTTGTAACACCATTTTTGATTTTACATGAAAGGCAAAACTGTAATTCATTCCATTTCCCCATATTTCGCATTTAATCGTATTCGAAACATTTTAGTATCTGAAGCTTATTCCATTTCGCATATTTATAAATAGCTCAATTTCTGCACAGTGCTCTATCTGGAACTAACTCTTATTCACCATTTCTGTCAAGTAATCTGTTCCTATCAATTCCTATTTCATGCACTTTATTTTCCTTGTGCCTAGTAATCAATTTCAGTAGTTCCATTAAAATCTCTTTCTCAATCTTACTCTCCTTCTCCAAATGAATCAATGATGTTGAGATTTCTTATCTAATCCATATTCCCATTTGCCATATATTACAATTATTGAAATTCGAGCAATTTCTCTATCAGTGGCTTATTCTCTTTCTCCATAGTTAGAAACATCTCGATTTCTATAAAATGCTCGTTCTCCACAGTTATGGATATATCAATTTCCACTGAGATCTCTATCTGTTTCTGATTCAATTTCTCCAAATCTATCAAATAATACTGTTCTATCAATTTCTCTACTGTGCCTTATTCCCTTGCTCCCTAGATATCAATATGTAGTTTTCGAGCAAATGCTGTATCTGAAAGTCACTTCTTACTCCTTGTAACACCATTTTTGATCTTACATGAAAGGCAAAACTGTAATTCATTCCATTTCTCCATATTTCTCATTTAATCGTATTGAAAAGATTTTACAATCTGAAGCTTATTCCAATTCCCATATTTATAAATATCTCAATTTCTGCACAGTGCTCTATCTGGAACTGACTCCATTTCTGTCTAGTAATCTGTTCCTAACAATTTCTATTTCCTGCAGTTTATTTCCCATGTGCCTAGTAAAAAATTTCAGTATCTACATAAATTTCCATTTCTCAATCTTACTCGACATGTCCAATTGAATCAATGATGTTGAGATTTCTTATCTAATGCATATTCCCATTTGCCATATATAACTATTATTGAAATTCGAGCAATTTCTCTATCAGTGGCTTATTCTCTTTCTCCACAGTTAGAAATATCTCGATTTCTATAAAATGCTCTTTCTCCACAGTTATGGATATATCAATTTCCATTGAGATCTCTACATGTTTCTGATTCCCTTTCTCCAAATCTATCAAATAATACTTTTCTATCAATTTCTCTACTGTGCCTTATTCCCTTGCTCACTCGATATGAATATGTAGTTTTCCAGCAAATGCTGTATCTGAAAGTCACTTCTTACTCCTTGTAACACCATTTTTGATTTTACATGAAAGGCAAAACTGTAATTCATTCCATTTCCCCATATTTCTCATTTAATCGTATTCGAAACATTTTAGTATCTGAAGCTTATTCCATTTCGCATATTTATAAATATCTCAATTTCTGCACAGTGCTCTATCTGGAACTAATTCTTATTCACCATTTCTGTCAAGTAATCTGTTCCGATCAATTCCTATTTCCTGCACTTTATTTTCCTTGTGCCTAGTAATCAATTTCAGTATTTCCATTAAAATCTCTTTCTCAATCTTACTCTCCTTTTCCAAATGGATCAAATCCGTTCAGATTTCTTATCTAATCCATATTCCCATTTGCCATATCTATCAATTATTGCATTTCGAGCATTTTCTCTATCAGTGGCTTAATCTATTTCTCCATCCCTAGAAACTTCTCAATTTCCATATAACTCTCGTTCTCCAACGTTCTGGATCTATCAATTTCCACTGAGATATCTATCTGTGTCTGATTCCTTTTCTGCATATCTAACAAATAATACTTTTCTATCAATTTCTCTACTGTGCTCCCTAAATATCAATATCTAGATTTCCAGCATATGATGTATCGGAAACTCACTTCTTTCTCCTTGTAACACCATTTTTGCTTTCACATGAAATGCAAAACTGTAATTCATTCCTTTTCTCCATATTTCTTAGTAAAATCTTTCGAATACGATTAAATATCTCAAGCTTATTTATAAATAACTCAATTTCTGCACAGTGCTCTATCTGGAACTAACTCTCTTGCTCCATTTCTGTCCAGTAATCTGTTCCTAACAATTTCTATTTCCTGCAGTTTATTTTCCTTGTGCCTAGTAATCAATTTCAGTATTTCCCTTTCTCAATCTTACCCTCCTTCTCAAAAAGGATACATTATGTTCAGATTTCTTATCTAATCCATATTCCCCTTTGCCATATGTAGCAATTATTGAAATTCGAGCAATTTCTCTATCAGTGGCTTATTCTCTTTCTCCATAGCTAGAAAGCTCTCACTTTCCATAAAATGCTCGTTCTCCACAGTTATGGATATATCAATTTCCACTGAGATCTCTCACTGTTTCTGATTCCCTTTCTCCATATCTATCAAATAATACTTTTCTATCAATTTCTCTACTGTGCCTTATTCCCTTGCTCCCTAGATATCAATATGTAGTTTTCGAGCAAATGCTGTATCTGAAAGTCACTTCTTACTCCTTGTAACACCATTTTTGATCTTACATGAAAGGCAAAACGGTAATTCATTCCATTTCTCCATATTTCTCATTTAATCGTATTGAAAAGATTTTACAATCTGAAGCTTATTCTAATTCCCATATTTATAAATATCTCAATTTCTGCACAGTGCTCTATCTGGAACTGACTTTCTTCCTCCATTTCTGTCTAGTAATCAGTTCCTAACAATTTCTATTTCCTGCAGTTTATTTCCCATGTGCCTAGTAAAAAATTTCAGTATCTACATAAATTTCCATTTCTCAATCTTACTCGCCATGTCCAATTGAATCAAAGATGTTGAGATTTCTTATCTAATGCATATTCCCATTTGCCATATATAACAATTATTGAAATTCGAGCAATTTCTCTATCAGTGGCTTATTCTCTTTCTCCACAGTTAGAAATATCTCGATTTCTATAAAATGCTCGTTCTCCACAGTTATGGATATATCAATTTCCATTGAGATCTCTACCTGTTTCTGATTCCCTTTCTCCAAATCTATCAAATAATACTTTTCTATCAATTTCTCTACTGTGCCTTATTCCCTTGCTCACTCGATATGAATATGTAGTTTTCCAGCAAATGCTGTATCTGAAAGTCACTTCTTACTCCTTGTAACACCATTTTTGATTTTACATGAAAGGCAAAACTGTAATTCATTCCATTTCCCCATATTTCTAATTTAATCGTATTCGAAACATTTCAGTATCTGAAGCTTATTCCATTTCGCATATTTATAAATATCTCAATTTCTGCACAGTGCTCTATCTGGAACTAACTCTTATTCACCATTTCTGTCAAGTAATCTGTTCCGATCAATTCCTATTTCCTGCACTTTATTTTCCTTGTGCCTAGTAATCAATTTCAGTAGTTCCATTAAAATCTCTTTCTCAATCTTACTCTCCTTCTCCAAATGGATCAATTACGTTGAGATTTCTTATCTAATCCATATTCCCATTTGCCATATGTAACAATTAGTGAAATTCGAGCAATTTCTCTATCAGTGGCTTATTCTCTTTCTCCATAGTTAGAAATATCTCGATTTCTATAAAATGCTCGTTCTACAGTTATGGATATATCAATTTCCATGGAGATCTCTACCTGTTTCTGATTCCCTTTCTCCAAATCTATCAAATAATACTTTTCTAACAAATTCTCTACTGTGCCTTATTCCCTTGCTCACTCGATATGAATATGTAGTTTTCCAGCAAATGCTGTATCTGAAAGTCACTTCTTACTCCTTGTAACACCATTTTTGATTTTACATGAAAGGCAAAACTGTAATTCATTCCATTTCCCCATATTTCTCATTTAATCGTATTCGAAAGATTTTACTATCTGAAGCTTATTCCAATTCGCATATTTATAAATATCTCAATTTCTGCACAGTGCTCTATCTGGAACTAACTCTCATTCACCATTTCTGTCTAGTAATCTGTTCCTAACAATTTCTATTTCCTGCGACTTATTTTCATTGTGCCTAGTAATCAATTTCAGAATTTCAATTAAATACTCTTGCTGAATGTTATACAATCATCTAAATTACTCCATTCCCATAAACTGTCTTCTCTTTTGCTTTTTCCCCTTCGCCATATCTATCAATTAATGAAATTCCATTTAATTCTCTGTGTGCAGCATATTCCTTTTCTCCATACATAGCAACTTCTCAATATCCATAAAACCCTGGTACTCCACAGTTCTGAATATCAAAATTTCCAAAGCAATCTGTACCCGCAACTGATTCTCTCAATGCATATCTATCAAATAATACATTTCTATTAATTTATCTGTCTGTAGCTTATTCCCTTGCTCGTTGTTTATGAATGTCTCTATTTCCAGCATAAGCTGTATTTGTAGCTCACTTTCTTACATCTTGTCAATCTATTTTTGCATGTCCATCAAATTCACTATCGGTCATTCACTTTCTTTCTCCAAGTTTGTGAAATAATCCTATACCATTAATTTTCCTACGGAAGCTTATTCTCATTGCCATCATTATAACTTACTCATTTTCTGCACAATGATCTATCTGGAACAAACTCTATTTCTCCTTTTCCGTCCAGTAATCAGTTCCTATGAATTTCTATTCCTTGCAGCATATTTTCTTTGTGCCTAGTAATCAATTTCAGTATTTCCATTAAAATCTCTTTCTCAATCTTACTCTCCTTTTCCAAATGGATCAAATCCGTTCAGATTTCTTATCTAATCCATATTCCCATTTGCCATATCTATCAATTATTGCATTTCGAGCAATTTCTCTATCAGTGGCTTAATCTATTTCTCCATCCCTAGAAACTTCTCAATTTCCATATAACTCTCGTTCTCCAACGTTCTGGATCTATCAATTTCCACTGAGATCGCTATCTGTGTCTGATTCCTTTTCTGCATATCTAACAAATAATACTTTTCTATCAATGTCTCTACTGTGCCTTATTCCTTTGCTCCCTAAATATCAATATCTGGATTTCCAGCATATGATGTATCGGAAACTCACTTCTTTCTCCTTTTAACACCATTTTTGCTTTCACATGAAATGCAAAACTGTAATTCATTCCATTTCTCCATATTTCTTATTTAATCGTATTCGAAAGATTTTACTATCTCAAGCTTATTTATAAATAACTCAATTTCTGCACAGTGCTCTATCTGGAACTAACTCTCTTGCTCCATTTCTGTCCAGTAATCTGTTCCTAACAATTTCTATTTCCTGCAGTTTATTTTCCTTGTGCCTAGTAATCAATTTCAGTATTTCCCTTTCTCAATCTTACCCTCCTTCTCAAAAAGGATACATTATGTTCAGATCTCTTATCTAATCCATATTCCCATTTGCCATATGTAGCAATTATTGAAATTCGAGCAATTTCTCTATCAGTGGCTTATTCTCTTTCTCCATAGCTAGAAACCTCTCACTTTCCATAAAATGCTCGTTCTCCACAGTTATGGATATATCAATTTCCACTGAGATCTCTCACTGTTTCTGATTCCCTTTCTCCATATCTATCAAATAATACTTTTCTATCAATTTCTCTACTGTGCCTTATTCCCTTGCTCCCTAGATATCAATATGTAGTTTTCGAGCAAATGCTGTATCTGAAAGTCACTTCTTACTCCTTGTAACACCATTTTTGATCTTACATGAAAGGCAAAACGGTAATTCATTCCATTTCTCCATATTTCTCATTTCATCGTATTGAAAATATTTTACAATCTGAAGCTTATTCTAATTCCCATATTTATAAATATCTCAATTTCTGCACAGTGCTCTATCTGAAACTGACTTTCTTCCTCCATTTCTGTCTAGTAATCAGTTCCTAACAATTTCTATTTCCTGCAGTTTATTTTCCATGTGCCTAGTAAAAAATTTCAGTATCTACATAAATTTCCATTTCTCAATCTTACTCGCCATGTCCAATTGAATCAAAGATGTTGAGATTTCTTATCTAATGCATATTCCCATTTGCCATATATAACAATTATTGAAATTCGAGCAATTTCTCTATCAGTGGCTTATTCTCTTTCTCCACAGTTAGAAATATCTCGATTTCTATAAAATGCTCGTTCTCCACAGTTATGGATATATCAATTTCCATTGAGATCTCTACCTGTTTCTGATTCCCTTTCTCCAAATCTATCAAATAATACTTTTCTATCAATTTCTCTACTGTGCCTTATTCCCTTGCTCCCTAGATATCAATATGTAGTTTTCGAGCAAATGCTGTATCTGAAAGTCACTTCTTACTCCTTGTAACACCATTTTTGATCTTACATGAAAGGCAAAACGGTAATTCATTCCATTTCTCCATATTTCTCATTTAATCGTATTGAAAATATTTTACAATCTGAAGCTTATTCTAATTCCCATATTTATAAATATCTCAATTTCTGCACAGTGCTCTATCTGGAACTGACTTTCTTCCTCCATTTCTGTCTAGTAATCAGTTCCTAACAATTTCTATTTCCTGCAGTTTATTTCACATGTGCCTAGTAAAAAATTTCAGTATCTACATAAATTTCCATTTCTCAATCTTACTCGCCATGTCCAATTGAATCAAAGATGTTGAGATTTCTTATCTAATGCATATTCCCATTTGCCATATATAACAATTATTGAAATTCGAGCAATTTCTCTATCAGTGGCTTATTCTCTTTCTCCACAGTTAGAAATATCTCGATTTCTATAAAATGCTCGTTCTCCACAGTTATGGATATATCAATTTCCATTGAGATCTCTACCTGTTTCTGATTCCCTTTCTCCAAATCTATCAAATAATACTTTTCTATCAAATTCTCTACTGTGCCTTATTCCCTTGCTCACTCGATATGAATATGTAGTTTTCCAGCAAATGCTGTATCTGAAAGTCACTTCTTACTCCTTGTAACACCATTTTTGATTTTACATGAAAGGCAAAACTGTAATTCATTCCATTTCCCCATATTTCTCATTTAATCGTATTCGAAACATTTTAGTATCTGAAGCTTATTCCATTTCGCATATTTATAAATATCTCAATTTCTGCACAGTGCTCTATCTGGAACTATCTCTTATTCACCATTTCTGTCAAGTAATCTGTTCCGATCAATTCCTATTTCCTGCACTTTATTTTCCTTGTGCCTAGTAATCAATTTCAGTAGTTCCATTAAAATCTCTTTCTCAATTTTACTCTCCTTCTCCAAATGGATCAATTACGTTGAGATTTCTTATCTAATCCAAATTCCCATTTGCCATATGTAACAATTATTGAAATTCGAGCAATTTCTCTATCAGTGGCTTATTCTCTTTCTCCATAGTTAGAAATATCTCGATTTCTATAAAATGCTCGTTCTACAGTTATGGATATATCAATTTCCATGGAGATCTCTACCTGTTTCTGATTCCCTTTCTCCAAATCTATCAAATAATACTTTTCTAACAAATTCTCTACTGTGCCTTATTCCCTTGCTCACTCGATATGAATATGTAGTTTTCCAGCAAATGCTGTATCTGAAAGTCACTTCTTACTCCTTGTAACACCATTTTTGATTTTACATGAAAGGCAAAACTGTAATTCATTCCATTTCCCCATATTTCTCATTTAATCGTATTCGAAACATTTTAGTATCTGAAGCTTATTCCATTTCGCATATTTATAAATATCTCAATTTCTGCACAGTGCTCTATCTGGAACTAACTCTCATTCACCATTTCTGTCTAGTAATCTGTTCCTAACAATTTCTAATTCCTGCGACTTATTTTCATTGTTCCTAGTAATCAATTTCAGAATTTCAATTAAATACTCTTGCTGAATGTTATCCAATCATCTAAATTACTCCATTCCCATAAACTGTCTTCTCTTTTGCTTTTTCCCCTTCGCCATATCTATCAATTAATGAAATTCCATTTAATTCTCTGTGTGCAGCATATTCCTTTTCTCCATACATAGCAACTTCTCTTTATCCATAAAACCCTGGTACTCCACAGTTCTGAATATCAAAATTTCCAAAGCAATCTGTACCCGCAACTGATTCTCTCAATGCATATCTATCAAATAATACATTTCTATTAATTTATCTGTCTGTAGCTTATTCCCTTGCTCGTTGTTTATGAATGTCTCTATTTCCAGCATAAGCTGTATTTGTAGCTCACTTTCTTACACCTTGGCATGTCCATCAAATTCACTATCGGTCATTCACTTTCTTTCTCCAAGTTTGTGAAATAATCCTATACCATTAATTTTCCTACGGAAGCTTATTCTCATTGCCATCATTATAACTTACTCATTTTCTGCACAATGATCTATCTGGAACAAACTCTATTTCTCCTTTTCCGTCCAGTAATCAGTTCCTATGAATTTCTATTCCTTGCAGCATATTTTCTTTGTGCCTAGTAATCAATTTCAGTATTTCCATTAAAATCTCTTTCTCAATCTTACTCTCCTTTTCCAAATGGATCAAATCCGTTCAGATTTCTTATCTAATCCATATTCCCATTTGCCATATCTATCAATTATTGCATCTCTATCGGTGGCTTAATCTATTTCTCCATCCCTAGAAACTTCTCAATTTCCATATAACTCTCGTTCTCCAACGTTCTGGATCTATCAATTTCCACTGAGATCGCTATCTGTGTCTGATTCCTTTTCTGCATATCTAACAAATAATACTTTTCTATCAATGTCTCTACTGTGCCTTATTCCTTTGCTCCCTAAATATCAATATCTAGATTTCCAGCATATGATGTATCGGAAACTCACTTCTTTCTCCTTGTAACACCATTTTTGCTTTCACATGAAATGCAAAACTGTAATTCATTCCATTTCTCCATATTTCTTATTTAATCGTATTCGAAAGATTTTACTATCTCAAGCTTATTTATAAATAACTCAATTTCTGCACAGTGCTCTATCTGGAACTAACTCTCTTGCTCCATTTCTGTCCAGTAATCTGTTCCTAACAATTTCTATTTCCTGCAGTTTATTTTCCTTGTGCCTAGTAATCAATTTCAGTATTTCCCTTTCTCAATCTTACCCTCCTTCTCAAAAAGGATACATTATGTTCAGATCTCTTATCTAATCCATATTCCCATTTGCCATATGTAGCAATTATTGAAATTCGAGCAATTTCTCTATCAGTGGCTTATTCTCTTTCTCCATAGCTAGAAACCTCTCACTTTCCATAAAATGCTCGTTCTCCACAGTTATGGATATATCAATTTCCACTGAGATCTCTAACTGTTTCTGATTCCCTTTCTCCATATCTATCACATAATACTTTTCTATCAATTTCTCTACTGTGCCTTATTCCCTTGCTCCCTAGATATCAATATGTAGTTTTCGAGCAAATGCTGTATCTGAAAGTCACTTCTTACTCCTTGTAACACCATTTTTGATTTTACATGAAAGGCAAAACTGTAATTCATTCCATTTCCCCATATTTCTCATTTAATCGTATTCGAAACATTTTAGTATCTGAAGCTTATTCCATTTCGCATATTTATAAATATCTCAATTTCTGCACAGTGCTCTATCTGGAACTAACTCTTATTCACCATTTCTGTCAAGTAATCTGTTCCGATCAATTCCTATTTCCTGCACTTTATTTTCCTTGTGCCTAGTAATCAATTTCAGTAGTTCCATTAAAATCTCTTTCTCAATCTTACTCTCCTTCTCCAAATGGATCAATTACGTTGAGATTTCTTATCTAATCCATATTCCCATTTGCCATATGTAACAATAATTGAAATTCGAGCAATTTCTCTATCAGTATTTCTCCATCTCCATAGTTAGAAATATCTCGATTTCTATAAAATGCTCGTTCTACAGTTATGGATATATCAATTTCCACCTGTTTCTGATTCCCTTTCTCCAAATCTATCAAATAATACTTTTCTAACAAATTCTCTACTGTGCCTTATTCCCTTGCTCACTAGATATGAATATGTAGTTTTCCAGCAAATGCTGTATCTGAAAGTCGAAATATTCGAAACATTTTACTATCTGAAGCTTATTCCAATTCGCATATTTATAAATAGCTCAATTTCTGCACAGTGCTCTATCTGGAACTAACTCTCATTCACCATTTCTGTCTAGTAATCTGTTCCTAACAATTTCTATTTCCTGCGACTTATTTTCATTGTGCCTAGTAATCAATTTCAGAATTTCAATTAAATACTCTTGCTGAATGTTATACAATCATCTAAATTACTCCATTCCCATAAACTGTCTTCTCTATTGCTTTTTCCCCTTCGCCATATCTATCAATTAATGAAATTCCATTTAATTCTCTGTGTGCAGCATATTCCTTTTCTCCATACATAGCAACTTCTCAATATCCATAAAACCCTGGTACTCCACAGTTCTGAATATCAAAATTTCCAAAGCAATCTGTACCCGCAACTGATTCTCTCAATGCATATCTATCAAATAATACATTTCTATTAATTTATCTGTCTGTAGCTTATTCCCTTGCTCGTTGTTTATGAATGTCTCTATTTCCAGCATAAGCTGTATTTGTAGCTCACTTTCTTACACCTTGTCAATCTATTTTTGCATGTCCATCAAATTCACTATCGGTCATTCACTTTCTTTCTCCAAGTTTGTGAAATAATCCTATACCATTAATTTTCCTACGGAAGCTTATTCTCATTGCCATCATTATAACTTACTCATTTTCTGCACAATGATCTATCTGGAACAAACTCTATTTCTCCTTTTCCGTCCAGTAATCAGTTCCTATGAATTTCTATTCCTTGCAGCATATTTTCTTTGTGCCTAGTAATCAATTTCAGTATTTCCATTAAAATCTCTTTCTCAATCTTACTCTCCTTTTCCAAATGGATCAAATCCGTTCAGATTTCTTATCTAATCCATATTCCCATTTGCCATATCTATCAATTATTGCATTTCGAGCAATTTCTCTATCAGTGGCTTAATCTATTTCTCCATCCCTAGAAACTTCTCAATTTCCATATAACTCTCGTTCTCCAACGTTCTGGATCTATCAATTTCCACTGAGATCGCTATCTGTGTCTGATTCCTTTTCTGCATATCTAACAAATAATACTTTTCTATCAATGTCTCTACTGTGCCTTATTCCTTTGCTCCCTAAATATCAATATCTAGATTTCCAGCATATGATGTATCGGAAACTCACTTCGTTCTCCTTGTAACACCATTTTTGCTTTCACATGAAATGCAAAACTGTAATTCATTCCATTTCTCCATATTTCTTATTTAATCGTATTCGAAAGATTTTACTATCTCAAGCTTATTTATAAATAACTCAATTTCTGCACAGTGCTCTATCTGGAACTAACTCTCTTGCTCCATTTCTGTCCAGTAATCTGTTCCTAACAATTTCTATTTCCTGCAGTTTATTTTCCTTGTGCCTAGTAATCAATTTCAGTATTTCCCTTTCTCAATCTTACCCTCCTTCTCAAAAAGGATACATTATGTTCAGATCTCTTATCTAATCCATATTCCCATTTGCCATATGTAGCAATTATTGAAATTCGAGCAATTTCTCTATCAGTGGCTTATTCTCTTTCTCCATAACTAGAAAGCTCTCACTTTCCATAAAATGCTCGTTCTCCACAGTTATGGATATATCAATTTCCACTGAGATCTCTAACTGTTTCTGATTCCCTTTCTCCATATCTATCACATAATACTTTTCTATCAATTTCTCTACTGTGCCTTATTCCCTTGCTCCCTAGATATCAATATGTAGTTTTCGAGCAAATGCTGTATCTGAAAGTCACTTCTTACTCCTTGTAACACCATTTTTGATTTTACATGAAAGGCAAAACTGTAATTCATTCCATTTCTCCATATTTCTCATTTAATCGTATTGAAAAGATTTTACAATCTGAAGCTTATTCCAATTCCCATATTTATAAATAGCTCAATTTCTGCACAGTGCTCTATCTGGAACTGACTTTCTTCCTCCATTTCTGTCTAGTAATCAGTTCCTAACAATTTCTATTTCCTGCAGTTTATTTCCCTTGTGCCTAGTAAAAAATTTCAGTATCTACATAAATTTCCATTTCTCAATCTTACTCTCCATGTCCAATTGAATCAAAGATGTTGAGATTTCTTATCTAATGCATATTCCCATTTGCCATATATAACAATTATTGAAATTCGAGCAATTTCTCTATCAGTGGCTTATTCTCTTTCTCCACAGTTAGAAATATCTCGATTTCTATAAAATGCTCGTTCTCCACAGTTATGGATATATCAATTTCCATTGAGATCTCTACCTGTTTCTGATTCCCTTTCTCCAAATCTATCAAATAATACTTTTCTATCAATTTCTCTACTGTGCCTTATTCCCTTGCTCACTCGATATGAATATGTAGTTTTCCAGCAAATGCTGTATCTGAAAGTCACTTCTTACTCCTTGTAACACCATTTTTGATTTTACATGAAAGGCAAAACTGTAATTCATTCCATTTCCTCATATTTCTCATTTAATCGTATTCGAAACATTTTAGTATCTGAAGCTTATTCCATTTCGCATATTTATAAATATCTCAATTTCTGCACAGTGCTCTATCTGGAACGAACTCTCATTCACCATTTCTGTCTAGTAATCTGTTCCTAACAATTTCTATTTCCTGCGACTTATTTTCATTGTGCCTAGTAATCAATTTCAGAATTTCAATTAAATACTCTTGCTGAATGTTATCCAATCATCTAAATTACTCCATTCCCATAAACTGTCTTCTCTTTTGCTTTTTCCCCTTCGCCATATCTATCAATTAATGAAATTCCATTTAATTCTCTGTGTGCAGCATATTCCTTTTCTCCATACATAGCAACTTCTCAATATCCATTAAACCCTGGTACTCCACAGTTCTGAATATCAAAATTTCCAAAGCAATCTGTACCCGCAACTGATTCTCTCAATGCATATCTATCAAATAATACATTTCTATTAATTTATCTGTCTGTAGCTTATTCCCTTGCTCGTTGTTTATGAATGTCTCTATTTCCAGCATAAGCTGTATTTGTAGCTCACTTTCTTACACCTTGTCAATCTATTTTTGCATGTCCATCAAATTCACTATCGGTCATTCACTTTCTTTCTCCAAGTTTGTGAAATAATCCTATACCATTAATTTTCCTACGGAAGCTTATTCTCATTGCCATCATTATAACTTACTCATTTTCTGCACAATGATCTATCTGGAACAAACTCTATTTCTCCTTTTCCGTCCAGTAATCAGTTCCTATGAATTTCTATTCCTTGCAGCATATTTTCTTTGTGCCTAGTAATCAATTTCAGTATTTCCATTAAAATCTCTTTCTCAATCTTACTCTCCTTTTCCAAATGGATCAAATCCGTTCAGATTTCTTATCTAATCCATATTCCCATTTGCCATATCTATCAATTATTGCATTTCGAGCAATTTCTCTATCGGTGGCTTAATCTATTTCTCCATCCCTAGAAACTTCTCAATTTCCATATAACTCTCGTTCTCCAACGTTCTGGATCTATCAATTTCCACTGAGATCGCTATCTGTGTCTGATTCCTTTTCTGCATATCTAACAAATAATACTTTTCTATCAATGTTAGAGACATTGTGCCTTATTCCTTTGCTCCCTAAATATCAATATCTAGATTTCCAGCATATGATGTATCGGAAACTCACTTCTTTCTCCTTGTAACACCATTTTTGCTTTCACATGAAATGCAAAACTGTAATTCATTCCATTTCTCCATATTTCTTATTTAATCGTATTCGAAAGATTTTACTATCTCAAGCTTATTTATAAATAACTCAATTTCTGCACAGTGCTCTATCTGGAACTAACTCTCTTGCTCCATTTCTGTCCAGTAATCTGTTCCTAACAATTTCTATTTCCTGCAGTTTATTTTCCTTGTGCCTAGTAATCAATTTCAGTATTTCCCTTTCTCAATCTTACCCTCCTTCTCAAAAAGGATACATTATGTTCAGATCTCTTATCTAATCCATATTCCCATTTGCCATATGTAGCAATTATTGAAATTCGAGCAATTTCTCTATCAGTGGCTTATTCTCTTTCTCCATAGCTAGAAACCTCTCCCTTTCCATAAAATGCTCGTTCTCCACAGTTATGGATATATCAATTTCCACTGAGATCTCTAACTGTTTCTGATTCCCTTTCTCCATATCTATCAAATAGATATTCTATCAATTGATATTCTATCAATTTCTCTACTGTGCCTTATTCCCTTGCTCCCTAGATATCAATATGTAGTTTTCGAGCAAATGCTGTATCTGAAAGTCACTTCTTACTCCTTGTAACACCATTTTTGATTTTACATGAAAGGCAAAACTGTAATTCATTCCATTTCCCCATATTTCTCATTTAATCGTATTCGAAACATTTTAGTATCTGAAACTTATTCCATTTCGCATATTTATAAATATCTCAATTTCTGCACAGTGCTCTATCTGGAACTAACTCTTATTCACCATTTCTGTCAAGTAATCTGTTCCGATCAATTCCTATTTCCTGCACTCTATTTTTCCTTGTGCCTAGTAATCAATTTCAGTAGTTCCATTAAAATCTCTTTCTCAATCTTACTCTCCTTCTCCAAATGGATCAATTACGTTGAGATTTCTTATCTAATCCATATTCCCATTTGCCATATGTAACAATTATTGAAATTCGAGCAATTTCTCTATCAGTATTTCTCTATCTCCATAGTTAGAAATATCTCGATTTCTATAAAATGCTCGTTCTACAGTTATGGATATATCAATTTCCACCTGTTTCTGATTCCCTTTCTCCAAATCTATCAAATAATACTTTTCTAACAAATTCTCTACTGTGCCTTATTCCCTTGCTCACTAGATATGAATATGTAGTTTTCCAGCAAATGCTGTATCTGAAAGTCGAAATATTCGAAACATTTTACTATCTGAAGCTTATTCCAATTCGCATATTTATAAATAGCTCAATTTCTGCACAGTGCTCTATCTGGAACTAACTCTCATTCACCATTTCTGTCTAGTAATCTGTTCCTAACAATTTCTATTTCCTGCGACTTATTTTCATTGTGCCTAGTAATCAATTTCAGAATTTCAATTAAATACTCTTGCTGAATGTTATACAATCATCTAAATTACTCCATTCCCATAAACTGTCTTCTCTATTGCTTTTTCCCCTTCGCCATATCTATCAATTAATGAAATTCCATTTAATTCTCTGTGTGCAGCATATTCCTTTTCTCCATACATAGCAACTTCTCAATATCCATAAAACCCTGGTACTCCACAGTTCTGAATATCAAAATTTCCAAAGCAATCTGTACCCGCAACTGATTCTCTCAATGCATATCTATCAAATAATACATTTCTATTAATTTATCTGTCTGTAGCTTATTCCCTTGCTCGTTGTTTATGAATGTCTCTATTTCCAGCATAAGCTGTATTTGTAGCTCACTTTCTTACACCTTGTCAATCTATTTTTGCATGTCCATCAAATTCACTATCGGTCATTCACTTTCTTTCTCCAAGTTTGTGAAATAATCCTATACCATTAATTTTCCTACGGAAGCTTATTCTCATTGCCATCATTATAACTTACTCATTTTCTGCACAATGATCTATCTGGAACAAACTCTATTTCTCCTTTTCCGTCCAGTAATCAGTTCCTATGAATTTCTATTCCTTGCAGCATATTTTCTTTGTGCCTAGTAATCAATTTCAGTATTTCCATTAAAATCTCTTTCTCAATCTTACTCTCCTTTTCCAAATGGATCAAATCCGTTCAGATTTCTTATCTAATCCATATTCCCATTTGCCATATCTATCAATTATTGCATTTCGAGCAATTTCTCTATCAGTGGCTTAATCTATTTCTCCATCCCTAGAAACTTCTCAATTTCCATATAACTCTCGTTCTCCAACGTTCTGGATCTATCAATTTCCACTGAGATCGCTATCTGTGTCTGATTCCTTTTCTGCATATCTAACAAATAATACTTTTCTATCAATGTCTCTACTGTGCCTTATTCCTTTGCTCCCTAAATATCAATATCTAGATTTCCAGCATATGATGTATCGGAAACTCACTTCGTTCTCCTTGTAACACCATTTTTGCTTTCACATGAAATGCAAAACTGTAATTCATTCCATTTCTCCATATTTCTTATTTAATCGTATTCGAAAGATTTTACTATCTCAAGCTTATTTATAAATAACTCAATTTCTGCACAGTGCTCTATCTGGACCTAACTCTCTTGCTCCATTTCTGTCCAGTAATCTGTTCCTAACAATTTCTATTTCCTGCAGTTTATTTTCCTTGTGCCTAGTAATCAATTTCAGTATTTCCCTTTCTCAATCTTACCCTCCTTCTCAAAAAGGATACATTATGTTCAGATCTCTTATCTAATCCATATTCCCATTTGCCATATGTAGCAATTATTGAAATTCGAGCAATTTCTCTATCAGTGGCTTATTCTCTTTCTCCATAACTAGAAAGCTCTCACTTTCCATAAAATGCTCGTTCTCCACAGTTATGGATATATCAATTTCCACTGAGATCTCTAACTGTTTCTGATTCCCTTTCTCCATATCTATCACATAATACTTTTCTATCAATTTCTCTACTGTGCCATATTCCCTTGCTCCCTAGATATCAATATGTAGTTTTCGAGCAAATGCTGTATCTGAAAGTCACTTCTTACTCCTTGTAACACCATTTTTGATTTTACATGAAAGGCAAAACTGTAATTCATTCCATTTCTCCATATTTCTCATTTAATCGTATTGAAAAGATTTTACAATCTGAAGCTTATTCCAATTCCCATATTTATAAATATCTCAATTTCTGCACAGTGCTCTATCTGGAACTGACTTTCTTCCTCCATTTCTGTCTAGTAATCAGTTCCTAACAATTTCTATTTCCTGCAGTTTATTTCCCTTGTGCCTAGTAAAAAATTTCAGTATCTACATAAATTTCCATTTCTCAATCTTACTCTCCATGTCCAATTGAATCAAAGATGTTGAGATTTCTTATCTAATGCATATTCCCATTTGCCATATATAACAATTATTGAAATTCGAGCAATTTCTCTATCAGTGGCTTATTCTCTTTCTCCACAGTTAGAAATATCTCGATTTCTATAAAATGCTCGTTCTCCACAGTTATGGATATATCAATTTCCATTGAGATCTCTACCTGTTTCTGATTCCCTTTCTCCAAATCTATCAAATAATACTTTTCTATCAATTTCTCTACTGTGCCTTATTCCCTTGCTCACTCGATATGAATATGTAGTTTTCCAGCAAATGCTGTATCTGAAAGTCACTTCTTACTCCTTGTAACACCATTTTTGATTTTACATGAAAGGCAAAACTGTAATTCATTCCATTTCCTCACATTTAATCGTATTCGAAACATTTTAGTATCTGAAGCTTATTCCATTTCGCATATTTATAAATATCTCAATTTCTGCACAGTGCTCTATCTGGAACTAACTCTCATTCACCATTTCTGTCTAGTAATCTGTTCCTAACAATTTCTATTTCCTGCGACTTATTTTCATTGTGCCTAGTAATCAATTTCAGAATTTCAATTAAATACTCTTGCTGAATGTCATACAATCATCTAAATTACTCCATTCCCATAAACTGTCTTCTCTTTTGCTTTTTCCCCTTCGCCATATCTATCAATTAATGAAATTCCATTTAATTCTCTGTGTGCAGCATATTCCTTTTCTCCATACATAGCAACTTCTCAATATCCATAAAACCCTGGTACTCCACAGTTCTGAATATCAAAATTTCCAAAGCAATCTGTACCCGCAACTGATTCTCTCAATGCATATCTATCAAATAATACATTTCTATTAATGTATCTGTCTGTAGCTTATTCCCTTGCTCGTTGTTTATGAATGTCTCTATTTCCAGCATAAGCTGTATTTGTAGCTCACTTTCTTACACCTTGTCAATCTATTTTTGCATGTCCATCAAATTCACTATCGGTCATTCACTTTCTTTCTCCAAGTTTGTGAAATAATCCTATACCATTAATTTTCCTACGGAAGCTTATTCTCATTGCCATCATTATAACTTACTCATTTTCTGCACAATGATCTATCTGGAACAAACTCTATTTCTCCTTTTCCGTCCAGTAATCAGTTCCTATGAATTTCTATTCCTTGCAGCATATTTTCTTTGTGCCTAGTAATCAATTTCAGTATTTCCATTAAAATCTCTTTCTCAATCTTACTCTCCTTTTCCAAATGGATCAAATCCGTTCAGATTTCTTATCTAATCCATATTCCCATTTGCCATATCTATCAATTATTGCATTTCGAGCAATTTCTCTATCGGTGGCTTAATCTATTTCTCCATCCCTAGAAACTTCTCAATTTCCATATAACTCTCGTTCTCCAACGTTCTGGATCTATCAATTTCCACTGAGATCGCTATCTGTGTCTGATTCCTTTTCTGCATATCTAACAAATAATACTTTTCTATCAATATCTCTACTGTGCCTTATTCCTTTGCTCCCTAAATATCAATATCTAGATTTCCAGCATATGATGTATCGGAAACTCACTTCGTTCTCCTTGTAACACCATTTTTGCTTTCACATGAAATGCAAAACTGTAATTCATTCCATTTCTCCATATTTCTTATTTAATCGTATTCGAAAGATTTTACTATCTCAAGCTTATTTATAAATAACTCAATTTCTGCACAGTGCTCTATCTGGACCTAACTCTCTTGCTCCATTTCTGTCCAGTAATCTGTTCCTAACAATTTCTATTTCCTGCAGTTTATTTTCCTTGTGCCTAGTAATCAATTTCAGTATTTCCCTTTCTCAATCTTACCCTCCTTCTCAAAAAGGATACATTATGTTCAGATCTCTTATCTAATCCATATTCCCATTTGCCATATGTAGCAATTATTGAAATTCGAGCAATTTCTCTATCAGTGGCTTATTCTCTTTCTCCATAACTAGAAAGCTCTCACTTTCCATAAAATGCTCGTTCTCCACAGTTATGGATATATCAATTTCCACTGAGATCTCTAACTGTTTCTGATTCCCTTTCTCCATATCTATCAAATAGATATTCTATCAATTGATATTCTATCAATTTCTCTACTGTGCCTTATTCCCTTGCTCCCTAGATATCAATATGTAGTTTTCGAGCAAATGCTGTATCTGAAAGTCACTTCTTACTCCTTGTAACACCATTTTTGATTTTACATGAAAGGCAAAACTGTAATTCATTCCATTTCCCCATATTTCTCATTTAATCGTATTCGAAACATTTTAGTATCTGAAACTTATTCCATTTCGCATATTTATAAATATCTCAATTTCTGCACAGTGCTCTATCTGGAACTAACTCTTATTCACCATTTCTGTCAAGTAATCTGTTCCGATCAATTCCTATTTCCTGCACTTTATTTTCCTTGTGCCTAGTAATCAATTTCAGTAGTTCCATTAAAATCTCTTTCTCAATCTTACTCTCCTTCTCCAAATGGATCAATTACGTTGAGATTTCTTATCTAATGCATATTCCCATTTGCCATATGTAACAATTATTGAAATTCGAGCAATTTCTCTATCAGTATTTCTCTATCTCCATAGTTAGAAATATCTCGATTTCTATAAAATGCTCGTTCTACAGTTATGGATATATCAATTTCCACCTGTTTCTGATTCCCTTTCTCCAAATCTATCAAATAATACTTTTCTAACAAATTCTCTACTGTGCCTTATTCCCTTGCTCACTAGATATGAATATGTAGTTTTCCAGCAAATGCTGTATCTGAAAGTCGAAATATTCGAAACATTTTACTATCTGAAGCTTATTCCAATTCGCATATTTATAAATAGCTCAATTTCTGCACAGTGCTCTATCTGGAACTAACTCTCATTCACCATTTCTGTCTAGTAATCTGTTCCTAATAATTTCTATTTCCTGCGACTTATTTTCATTGTGCCTAGTAATCAATTTCAGAATTTCAATTAAATACTCTTGCTGAATGTTATACAATCATCTAAATTACTCCATTCCCATAAACTGTCTTCTCTATTGCTTTTTCCCCTTCGCCATATCTATCAATTAATGAAATTCCATTTAATTCTCTGTGTGCAGCATATTCCTTTTCTCCATACATAGCAACTTCTCAATATCCATAAAACCCTGGTACTCCACAGTTCTGAATATCAAAATTTCCAAAGCAATCTGTACCCGCAACTGATTCTCTCAATGCATTTCTATTAATTTATCTGTCTGTAGCTTATTCCCTTGCTCGTTGTTTATGAATGTCTCTATTTCCAGCATAAGCTGTATTTGTAGCTCACTTTCTTACACCTTGTCAATTTATTTTTGCATGTCCATCAAATTCACTATCGGTCATTCACTTTCTTTCTCCAAGTTTGTGAAATAATCCTATACCATTAATTTTCCTACGGAAGCTTATTCTCATTGCCATCATTATAACTTACTCATTTTCTGCACAATGATCTATCTGGAACAAACTCTATTTCTCCTTTTCCGTCCAGTAATCAGTTCCTATGAATTTCTATTCCTTGCAGCATATTTTCTTTGTGCCTAGTAATCAATTTCAGTATTTCCATTAAAATCTCTTTCTCAATCTTACTCTCCTTTTCCAAATGGATCAAATCCGTTCAGATTTCTTATCTAATCCATATTCCCATTTGCCATATCTATCAATTATTGCATTTCGAGCAATTTCTCTATCAGTGGCTTAATCTATTTCTCCATCCCTAGAAACTTCTCAATTTCCATATAACTCTCGTTCTCCAACGTTCTGGATCTATCAATTTCCACTGAGATCGCTATCTGTGTCTGATTCCTTTTCTGCATATCTAACAAATAATACTTTTCTATCAATGTCTCTACTGTGCCTTATTCCTTTGCTCCCTAAATATCAATATCTAGATTTCCAGCATATGATGTATCGGAAACTCACTTCGTTCTCCTTGTAACACCATTTTTGCTTTCACATGAAATGCAAAACTGTAATTCATTCCATTTCTCCATATTTCTTATTTAATCGTATTCGAAAGATTTTACTATCTCAAGCTTATTTATAAATAACTCAATTTCTGCACAGTGCTCTATCTGGACCTAACTCTCTTGCTCCATTTCTGTCCAGTAATCTGTTCCTAACAATTTCTATTTCCTGCAGTTTATTTTCCTTGTGCCTAGTAATCAATTTCAGTATTTCCCTTTCTCAATCTTACCCTCCTTCTCAAAAAGGATATATTATGTTCAGATCTCTTATCTAATCGATATTCCCATTTGCCATATGTAGCAATTATTGAAATTCGAGCAAATTCTCTATCAGTGACTTATTCTCTTTCTCCATAACTAGAAAGCTCTCACTTTCCATAAAATGCTCGTTCTCCACAGTTATGGATATATCAATTTCCACTGAGATCTCTAACTGTTTCTGATTCCCTTTCTCCATATCTATCAAATAATACTTTTCTATCAATTTCTCTACTGTGCCTTATTCCCTTGCTCCCTAGATATCAATATGTAGTTTTCGAGCAAATGCTGTATCTGAAAGTCACTTCTTACTCCTTGTAACACCATTTTTGATTTTACATGAAAGGCAAAACTGTAATTCATTCCATTTCTCCATATTTCTCATTTAATCGTATTGAAAAGATTTTACAATCTGAAGCTTATTCCAATTCCCATATTTATAAATATCTCAATTTCTGCACAGTGCTCTATCTGGAACTGACTTTCTTCCTCCATTTCTGTCTAGTAATCAGTTCCTAACAATTTCTATTTCCTGCAGTTTATTTCCCTTGTGCCTAGTAAAAAATTTCAGTATCTACATAAATTTCCATTGCTCAATCTTACTCTCCATGTCCAATTGAATCAAAGATGTTGAGATTTCTTATCTAATGCATATTCCCATTTGCCATATATAACAATTATTGAAATTCGAGCAATTTCTCTATCAGTGGCTTATTCTCTTTCTCCACAGTTAGAAATATCTCGATTTCTATAAAATGCTCGTTCTCCACAGTTATGGATATATCAATTTCCATTGAGATCTCTACCTGTTTCTGATTCCCTTTCTCCAAATCTATCAAATAATACTTTTCTATCAATTTCTCTACTGTGCCTTATTCCCTTGTTCACTCGATATGAATATGTAGTTTTCCAGCAAATGCTGTATCTGAAAGTCACTTCTTACTCCTTGTAACACCATTTTTGATTTTACATGAAAGGCAAAACTGTAATTCATTCCATTTCCTCATATTTCTCATTTAATTGTATTCGAAAGATTTTAGTATCTGAAGCTTATTCCATTTCGCATATTTATAAATATCTCAATTTCTGCACAGTGCTCTATCTGGAACTAACTCTCATTCACCATTTCTGTCTAGTAATCTGTTCCTAACAATTTCTATTTCCTGCGACTTATTTTCATTGTGCCTAGTAATCAATTTCAGAATTTCAATTAAATACTCTTGCTGAATGTTATACAATCATCTAAATTACTCCATTCCCATAAACTGTCTTCTCTTTTGCTTTTTCCCCTTCGCCATATCTATCAATTAATGAAATTCCATTTAATTCTCTGTGTGCAGCATATTCCTTTTCTCCATACATAGCAACTTCTCAATATCCATAAAACCCTGGTACTCCACAGTTCTGAATATCAAAATTTCCAAAGCAATCTGTACCCGCAACTGATTCTCTCAATGCATATCTATCAAATAATACATTTCTATTAATTTATCTGTCTGTAGCTTATTCCCTTGCTCGTTGTTTATGAATGTCTCTATTTCCAGCATAAGCTGTATTTGTAGCTCACTTTCTTACACCTTGTCAATCTATTTTTGCATGTCCATCAAATTCACTATCGGTCATTCACTTTCTTTCTCCAAGTTTGTGAAATAATCCTATACCATTAATTTTCCTACGGAAGCTTATTCTCATTGCCATCATTATAACTTACTCATTTTCTGCACAATGATCTATCTGGAACAAACTCTATTTCTCCTTTTCCGTCCAGTAATCAGTTCCTATGAATTTCTATTCCTTGCAGCATATTTTCTTTGTGCTTAGTAATCAATTTCAGTATTTCCATTAAAATCTCTTTCTCAATCTTACTCTCCTTTTCCAAATGGATCAAATCCGTTCAGATTTCTTATCTAATCCATATTCCCATTTGCCATATCTATCAATTATTGCATTTCGAGCAATTTCTCTATCGGTGGCTTAATCTATTTCTCCATCCCTAGAAACTTCTCAATTTCCATATAACTCTCGTTCTCCAACGTTCTGGATCTATCAATTTCCACTGAGATCGCTATCTGTGTCTGATTCCTTTTCTGCATATCTAACAAATAATACTTTTCTATCAATGTCTCTACTGTGCCTTATTCCTTTGCTCCCTAAATATCAATATCTAGATTTCCAGCATATGATGCATCGGAAACTCACTTCTTTCTCCTTGTAACACCATTTTTGCTTTCACATGAAATGCAAAACTGTAATTCATTCCATTTCTCCATATTTCTTATTTAATCGTATTCGAAAGATTTTACTATCTCAAGCTTATTTATAAATAACTCAATTTCTGCACAGTGCTCTATCTGGACCTAACTCTCTTGCTCCATTTCTGTCCAGTAATCTGTTCCTAACAATTTCTATTTCCTGCAGTTTATTTTCCTTGTGCCTAGTAATCAATTTCAGTATTTCCCTTTCTCAATCTTACCCTCCTTCTCAAAAAGGATACATTATGTTCAGATCTCTTATCTAATCCATATTCCCATTTGCCATATGTAGCAATTATTGAAATTCGAGCAATTTCTCTATCAGTGGCTTATTCTCTTTCTCCATAACTAGAAAGCTCTCACTTTCCATAAAATGCTCGTTCTCCACAGTTATGGATATATCAATTTCCACTGAGATCTCTAACTGTTTCTGATTCCCTTTCTCCATATCTATCACATAATACTTTTCTATCAATTTCTCTACTGTGCCTTATTCCCTTGCTCCCTAGATATCAATATGTAGTTTTCGAGCAAATGCTGTATCTGAAAGTCACTTCTTACTCCTTGTAACACCATTTTTGATTTTACATGAAAGGCAAAATTGTAATTCATTCCATTTCTCCATATTTCTCATTTAATCGTATTGAAAAGATTTTACAATCTGAAGCTTATTCCAATTCCCATATTTATAAATATCTCAATTTCTGCACAGTGCTCTATCTGGAACTGACTTTCTTCCTCCATTTCTGTCTAGTAATCAGTTCCTAACAATTTCTATTTCCTGCAGTTTATTTCCCTTGTGCCTAGTAAAAAATTTCAGTATCTACATAAATTTCCATTGCTCAATCTTACTCTCCATGTCCAATTGAATCAAAGATGTTGAGATTTCTTATCTAATGCATATTCCCATTTGCCATATATAACAATTATTGAAATTCGAGCAATTTCTCTATCAGTGGCTTATTCTCTTTCTCCACAGTTAGAAATATCTCGATTTCTATAAAATGCTCGTTCTCCACAGTTATGGATATATCAATTTCCATTGAGATCTCTACCTGTTTCTGATTCCCTTTCTCCAAATCTATCAAATAATACTTTTCTATCAATTTCTCTACTGTGCCTTATTCCCTTGTTCACTCGATATGAATATGTAGTTTTCCAGCAAATGCTGTATCTGAAAGTCACTTCTTACTCCTTGTAACACCATTTTTGATTTTACATGAAAGGCAAAACTGTAATTCATTCCATTTCCTCATATTTCTCATTTAATCGTATTCGAAACATTTTAGTATCTGAAGCTTATTCCATTTCGCATATTTATAAATATCTCAATTTCTGCACAGTGCTCTATCTGGAACTAACTCTCATTCACCATTTCTGTCTAGTAATCTGTTCCTAACAATTTCTATTTCCTGCGACTTATTTTCATTGTGCC
Source organism: Isurus oxyrinchus (assembly GCA_026770705.1). Lineage (NCBI taxonomy): Eukaryota > Metazoa > Chordata > Chondrichthyes > Lamniformes > Lamnidae > Isurus > Isurus oxyrinchus. The sequence continues at coordinate 82,991,578 of JANJGN010000004.1, read as the reverse complement.
TAGTAATCAATTTCAGAATTTCAATTAAATACTCTTGCTGAATGTTATACAATCATCTAAATTACTCCATTCCCATAAACTGTCTTCTCTTTTGCTTTTTCCCCTTCGCCATATCTATCAATTAATGGAATTCCATTTAATTCTCTGTGTGCAGCATATTCCTTTTCTCCATACATAGCAACTTCTCAATATCCATAAAACCCTGGTACTCCACAGTTCTGAATATCAAAATTTCCAAAGCAATCTGTACCCGCAACTGATTCTCTCAATGCATATCTATCAAATAATACATTTCTATTAATTTATCTGTCTGTAGCTTATTCCCTTGCTCGTTGTTTATGAATGTCTCTATTTCCAGCATAAGCTGTATTTGTAGCTCACTTTCTTACACCTTGTCAATCTATTTTTGCATGTCCATCAAATTCACTATCGGTCATTCACTTTCTTTCTCCAAGTTTGTGAAATAATCCTATACCATTAATTTTCCTACGGAAGCTTATTCTCATTGCCATCATTATAACTTACTCATTTTCTGCACAATGATCTATCTGGAACAAACTCTATTTCTCCTTTTCCGTCCAGTAATCAGTTCCTATGAATTTCTATTCCTTGCAGCATATTTTCTTTGTGCCTAGTAATCAATTTCAGTATTTCCATTAAAATCTCTTTCTCAATCTTACTCTCCTTTTCCAAATGGATCAAATCCGTTCAGATTTCTTATCTAATCCATATTCCCATTTGCCATATCTATCAATTATTGCATTTCGAGCAATTTCTCTATCGGTGGCTTAATCTATTTCTCCATCCCTAGAAACTTCTCAATTTCCATATAACTCTCGTTCTCCAACGTTCTGGATCTATCAATTTCCACTGAGATCGCTATCTGTGTCTGATTCCTTTTCTGCATATCTAACAAATAATACTTTTCTATCAATGTCTCTACTGTGCCTTATTCCTTTGCTCCCTAAATATCAATATCTAGATTTCCAGCATATGATGCATCGGAAACTCACTTCTTTCTCCTTGTAACACCATTTTTGCTTTCACATGAAATGCAAAACTGTAATTCATTCCATTTCTCCATATTTCTTATTTAATCGTATTCGAAAGATTTTACTATCTCAAGCTTATTTATAAATAACTCAATTTCTGCACAGTGCTCTATCTGGACCTAACTCTCTTGCTCCATTTCTGTCCAGTAATCTGTTCCTAACAATTTCTATTTCCTGCAGTTTATTTTCCTTGTGCCTAGTAATCAATTTCAGTATTTCCCTTTCTCAATCTTACCCTCCTTCTCAAAAAGGATACATTATGTTCAGATCTCTTATCTAATCCATATTCCCATTTGCCATATGTAGCAATTATTGAAATTCGAGCAATTTCTCTATCAGTGGCTTATTCTCTTTCTCCATAACTAGAAAGCTCTCACTTTCCATAAAATGCTCGTTCTCCACAGTTATGGATATATCAATTTCCACTGAGATCTCTAACTGTTTCTGATTCCCTTTCTCCATATCTATCAAATAGATATTCTATCAATTGATATTCTATCAATTTCTCTACTGTGCCTTATTCCCTTGCTCCCTAGATATCAATATGTAGTTTTCGAGCAAATGCTGTATCTGAAAGTCACTTCTTACTCCTTGTAACACCATTTTTGATTTTACATGAAAGGCAAAACTGTAATTCATTCCATTTCCCCATATTTCTCATTTAATCGTATTCGAAACATTTTAGTATCTGAAACTTATTCCATTTCGCATATTTATAAATATCTCAATTTCTGCACAGTGCTCTATCTGGAACTAACTCTTATTCACCATTTCTGTCAAGTAATCTGTTCCGATCAATTCCTATTTCCTGCACTTTATTTTCCTTGTGCCTAGTAATCAATTTCAGTAGTTCCATTAAAATCTCTTTCTCAATCTTACTCTCCTTCTCCAAATGGATCAATTACGTTGAGATTTCTTATCTAATGCATATTCCCATTTGCCATATGTAACAATTATTGAAATTCGAGCAATTTCTCTATCAGTATTTCTCTATCTCCATAGTTAGAAATATCTCGATTTCTATAAAATGCTCGTTCTACAGTTATGGATATATCAATTTCCACCTGTTTCTGATTCCCTTTCTCCAAATCTATCAAATAATACTTTTCTAACAAATTCTCTACTGTGCCTTATTCCCTTGCTCACTAGATATGAATATGTAGTTTTCCAGCAAATGCTGTATCTGAAAGTCGAAATATTCGAAACATTTTACTATCTGAAGCTTATTCCAATTCGCATATTTATAAATAGCTCAATTTCTGCACAGTGCTCTATCTGGAACTAACTCTCATTCACCATTTCTGTCTAGTAATCTGTTCCTAACAATTTCTATTTCCTGCGACTTATTTTCATTGTGCCTAGTAATCAATTTCAGAATTTCAATTAAATACTCTTGCTGAATGTTATACAATCATCTAAATTACTCCATTCCCATAAACTGTCTTCTCTATTGCTTTTTCCCCTTCGCCATATCTATCAATTAATGAAATTCCATTTAATTCTCTGTGTGCAGCATATTCCTTTTCTCCATACATAGCAACTTCTCAATATCCATAAAACCCTGGTACTCCACAGTTCTGAATATCAAAATTTCCAAAGCAATCTGTACCCGCAACTGATTCTCTCAATGCATATCTATCAAATAATACATTTCTATTAATTTATCTGTCTGTAGCTTATTCCCTTGCTCGTTGTTTATGAATGTCTCTATTTCCAGCATAAGCTGTATTTGTAGCTCACTTTCTTACACCTTGTCAATCTATTTTTGCATGTCCATCAAATTCACTATCGGTCATTCACTTTCTTTCTCCAAGTTTGTGAAATAATCCTATACCATTAATTTTCCTACGGAAGCTTATTCTCATTGCCATCATTATAACTTACTCATTTTCTGCACAATGATCTATCTGGAACAAACTCTATTTCTCCTTTTCCGTCCAGTAATCAGTTCCTATGAATTTCTATTCCTTGCAGCATATTTTCTTTGTGCCTAGTAATCAATTTCAGTATTTCCATTAAAATCTCTTTCTCAATCTTACTCTCCTTTTCCAAATGGATCAAATCCGTTCAGATTTCTTATCTAATCCATATTCCCATTTGCCATATCTATCAATTATTGCATTTCGAGCAATTTCTCTATCAGTGGCTTAATCTATTTCTCCATCCCTAGAAACTTCTCAATTTCCATATAACTCTCGTTCTCCAACGTTCTGGATCTATCAATTTCCACTGAGATCGCTATCTGTGTCTGATTCCTTTTCTGCATATCTAACAAATAATACTTTTCTATCAATGTCTCTACTGTGCCTTATTCCTTTGCTCCCTAAATATCAATATCTAGATTTCCAGCATATGATGTATCGGAAACTCACTTCGTTCTCCTTGTAACACCATTTTTGCTTTCACATGAAATGCAAAACTGTAATTCATTCCATTTCTCCATATTTCTTATTTAATCGTATTCGAAAGATTTTACTATCTCAAGCTTATTTATAAATAACTCAATTTCTGCACAGTGCTCTATCTGGACCTAACTCTCTTGCTCCATTTCTGTCCAGTAATCTGTTCCTAACAATTTCTATTTCCTGCAGTTTATTTTCCTTGTGCCTAGTAATCAATTTCAGTATTTCCCTTTCTCAATCTTACCCTCCTTCTCAAAAAGGATATATTATGTTCAGATCTCTTATCTAATCGATATTCCCATTTGCCATATGTAGCAATTATTGAAATTCGAGCAATTTCTCTATCAGTGGCTTATTCTCTTTCTCCATAACTAGAACGCTCTCACTTTCCATAAAATGCTCGTTCTCCACAGTTATGGATATATCAATTTCCACTGAGATCTCTAACTGTTTCTGATTCCCTTTCTCCATATCTATCACATAATACTTTTCTATCAATTTCTCTACTGTGCCTTATTCCCTTGCTCCCTAGATATCAATATGTAGTTTTCGAGCAAATGCTGTATCTGAAAGTCACTTCTTACTCCTTGTAACACCATTTTTGATTTTACATGAAAGGCAAAACTGTAATTCATTCCATTTCTCCATATTTCTCATTTAATCGTATTGAAAAGATTTTACAATCTGAAGCTTATTCCAATTCCCATATTTATAAATATCTCAATTTCTGCACAGTGCTCTATCTGGAACTGACTTTCTTCCTCCATTTCTGTCTAGTAATCAGTACCTAACAATTTCTATTTCCTGCAGTTTATTTCCCTTGTGCCTAGTAAAAAATTTCAGTATCTACATAAATTTCCATTTCTCAATCTTACTCTCCATGTCCAATTGAATCAAAGATGTTGAGATTTCTTATCTAATGCATATTCCCATTTGCCATATATAACAATTATTGAAATTCGAGCAATTTCTCTATCAGTGGCTTATTCTCTTTCTCCACAGTTAGAAATATCTCGATTTCTATAAAATGCTCGTTCTCCACAGTTATGGATATATCAATTTCCATTGAGATCTCTACCTGTTTCTGATTCCCTTTCTCCAAATCTATCAAATAATACTTTTCTATCAATTTCTCTACTGTGCCTTATTCCCTTGCTCACTCGATATGAATATGTAGTTTTCCAGCAAATGCTGTATCTGAAAGTCACTTCTTACTCCTTGTAACACCATTTTTGATTTTACATGAAAGGCAAAACTGTAATTCATTCCATTTCCTCATATTTCTCATTTAATCGTATTCGAAACATTTTAGTATCTGAAGCTTATTCCATTTCGCATATTTATAAATATCTCAATTTCTGCACAGTGCTCTATCTGGAACTAACTCTCATTCACCATTTCTGTCTAGTAATCTGTTCCTAACAATTTCTATTTCCTGCGACTTATTTTCATTGTGCCTAGTAATCAATTTCAGAATTTCAATTAAATACTCTTGCTGAATGTTATACAATCATCTAAATTACTCCATTCCCATAAACTGTCTTCTCTTTTGCTTTTTCCCCTTCGCCATATCTATCAATTAATGAAATTCCATTTAATTCTCTGTGTGCAGCATATTCCTTTTCTCCATACATAGCAACTTCTCAATATCCATAAAACCCTGGTACTCCACAGTTCTGAATATCAAAATTTCCAAAGCAATCTGTACCCGCAACTGATTCTCTCAATGCATATCTATCAAATAATACATTTCTATTAATTTATCTGTCTGTAGCTTATTCCCTTGCTCGTTGTTTATGAATGTCTCTATTTCCAGCATAAGCTGTATTTGTAGCTCACTTTCTTACACCTTGTCAATCTATTTTTGCATGTCCATCAAATTCACTATCGGTCATTCACTTTCTTTCTCCAAGTTTGTGAAATAATCCTATACCATTAATTTTCCTACGGAAGCTTATTCTCATTGCCATCATTATAACTTACTCATTTTCTGCACAATGATCTATCTGGAACAAACTCTATTTCTCCTTTTCCGTCCAGTAATCAGTTCCTATGAATTTCTATTCCTTGCAGCATATTTTCTTTGTGCCTAGTAATCAATTTCAGTATTTCCATTAAAATCTCTTTCTCAATCTTACTCTCCTTTTCCAAATGGATCAAATCCGTTCAGATTTCTTATCTAATCCATATTCCCATTTGCCATATCTATCAATTATTGCATTTCGAGCAATTTCTCTATCGGTGGCTTAATCTATTTCTCCATCCCTAGAAACTTCTCAATTTCCATATAACTCTCGTTCTCCAACGTTCTGGATCTATCAATTTCCACTGAGATCGCTATCTGTGTCTGATTCCTTTTCTGCATATCTAACAAATAATACTTTTCTATCAATGTCTCTACTGTGCCTTATTCCTTTGCTCCCTAAATATCAATATCTAGATTTCCAGAATATGATGCATCGGAAACTCACTTCTTTCTCCTTGTAACACCATTTTTGCTTTCACATGAAATGCAAAACTGTAATTCATTCCATTTCTCCATATTTCTTATTTAATCGTATTCGAAAGATTTTACTATCTCAAGCTTATTTATAAATAACTCAATTTCTGCACAGTGCTCTATCTGGAACTAACTCTCTTGCTCCATTTCTGTCCAGTAATCTGTTCCTAACAATTTCTATTTCCTGCAGTTTATTTTCCTTGTGCCTAGTAATCAATTTCAGTATTTCCCTTTCTCAATCTTACCCTCCTTCTCAAAAAGGATACATTATGTTCAGATCTCTTATCTAATCCATATTCCCATTTGCCATATGTAGCAATTATTGAAATTCGAGCAATTTCTCTATCAGTGGCTTATTCTCTTTCTCCATAGCTAGAAACCTCTCACTTTCCATAAAATGCTCGTTCTCCACAGTTATGGATATATCAATTTCCACTGAGATCTCTAACTGTTTCTGATTCCCTTTCTCCATATCTATCAAATAATACTTTTCTATCAATTTCTCTACTGTGCCTTATTCCCTTGCTCCCTAGATATCAATATGTAGTTTTCGAGCAAATGCTGTATCTGAAAGTCACTTCTTACTCCTTGTAACACCATTTTTGATTTTACATGAAAGGCAAAACTGTAATTCATTCCATTTCCTCATATTTCTCATTTAATCGTATTCGAAACATTTTAGTATCTGAAGCTTATTCCATTTCGCATATTTATAAATATCTCAATTTCTGCACAGTGCTCTATCTGGAACTAACTCTCATTCACCATTTCTGTCTAGTAATCTGTTCCTAACAATTTCTATTTCCTGCGACTTATTTTCATTGTGCCTAGTAATCAATTTCAGAATTTCAATTAAATACTCTTGCTGAATGTTATCCAATCATCTAAATTACTCCATTCCCATAAACTGTCTTCTCTTTTGCTTTTTCCCCTTCGCCATATCTATCAATTAATGAAATTCCATTTAATTCTCTGTGTGCAGCATATTCCTTTTCTCCATACATAGCAACTTCTCAATATCCATAAAACCCTGGTACTCCACAGTTCTGAATATCAAAATTTCCAAAGCAATCTGTACCCGCAACTGATTCTCTCAATGCATATCTATCAAATAATACATTTCTATTAATTTATCTGTCTGTAGCTTATTCCCTTGCTCGTTGTTTATGAATGTCTCTATTTCCAGCATAAGCTGTATTTGTAGCTCACTTTCTTACACCTTGTCAATCTATTTTTGCATGTCCATCAAATTCACTATCGGTCATTCACTTTCTTTCTCCAAGTTTGTGAAATAATCCTATACCATTAATTTTCCTACGGAAGCTTATTCTCATTGCCATCATTATAACTTACTCATTTTCTGCACAATGATCTATCTGGAACAAACTCTATTTCTCCTTTTCCGTCCAGTAATCAGTTCCTATGAATTTCTATTCCTTGCAGCATATTTTCTTTGTGCCTAGTAATCAATTTCAGTATTTCCATTAAAATCTCTTTCTCAATCTTACTCTCCTTTTCCAAATGGATCAAATCCGTTCAGATTTCTTATCTAATCCATATTCCCATTTGCCATATCTATCAATTATTGCATTTCGAGCAATTTCTCTATCGGTGGCTTAATCTATTTCTCCATCCCTAGAAACTTCTCAATTTCCATATAACTCTCGTTCTCCAACGTTCTGGATCTATCAATTTCCACTGAGATCGCTATCTGTGTCTGATTCCTTTTCTGCATATCTAACAAATAATACTTTTCTATCAATGTCTCTACTGTGCCTTATTCCTTTGCTCCCTAAATATCAATATCTAGATTTCCAGCATATGATGCATCGGAAACTCACTTCTTTCTCCTTGTAACACCATTTTTGCTTTCACATGAAATGCAAAACTGTAATTCATTCCATTTCTCCATATTTCTTATTTAATCGTATTCGAAAGATTTTACTATCTCAAGCTTATTTATAAATAACTCAATTTCTGCACAGTGCTCTATCTGGAACTAACTCTCTTGCTCCATTTCTGTCCAGTAATCTGTTCCTAACAATTTCTATTTCCTGCAGTTTATTTTCCTTGTGCCTAGTAATCAATTTCAGTATTTCCCTTTCTCAATCTTACCCTCCTTCTCAAAAAGGATACATTATGTTCAGATCTCTTATCTAATCCATATTCCCATTTGCCATATGTAGCAATTATTGAAATTCGAGCAATTTCTCTATCAGTGGCTTATTCTCTTTCTCCATAGCTAGAAACCTCTCACTTTCCATAAAATGCTCGTTCTCCACAGTTATGGATATATCAATTTCCACTGAGATCTCTAACTGTTTCTGATTCCCTTTCTCCATATCTATCAAATAATACTTTTCTATCAATTTCTCTACTGTGCCTTATTCCCTTGCTCCCTAGATATCAATATGTAGTTTTCGAGCAAATGCTGTATCTGAAAGTCACTTCTTACTCCTTGTAACACCATTTTTGATTTTACATGAAAGGCAAAACTGTAATTCATTCCATTTCCCCATATTTCTCATTTAATCGTATTCGAAACATTTTAGTATCTGAAGCTTATTCCATTTCGCATATTTATAAATATCTCAATTTCTGCACAGTTCTCTATCTGGAACTAACTCTTATTCACCATTTCTGTCAAGTAATCTGTTCCGATCAATTCCTATTTCCTGCACTTTATTTTCCTTGTGCCTAGTAATCAATTTCAGTAGTTCCATTAAAATCTCTTTCTCAATCTTACTCTCCTTCTCCAAATGGATCAATTACGTTGAGATTTCTTATCTAATCCATATTCCCATTTGCCATATGTAACAATTATTGAAATTCGAGCAATTTCTCTATCAGTATTTCTCTATCTCCATAGTTAGAAATATCTCGATTTCTATAAAATGCTCGTTCTACAGTTATGGATATATCAATTTCCACCTGTTTCTGATTCCCTTTCTCCAAATCTATCAAATAATACTTTTCTAACAGATTCTCTACTGTGCCTTATTCCCTTGCTCACTAGATATGAATATGTAGTTTTCCAGCAAATGCTGTATCTGAAAGTCGAAATATTCGAAACATTTTACTATCTGAAGCTTATTCCAATTCGCATATTTATAAATAGCTCAATTTCTGCACAGTGCTCTATCTGGAACTAACTCTCATTCACCATTTCTGTCTAGTAATCTGTTCCTAACAATTTCTATTTCCTGCGACTTATTTTCATTGTGCCTAGTAATCAATTTCAGAATTTCAATTAAATACTCTTGCTGAATGTTATACAATCATCTAAATTACTCCATTCCCATAAACTGTCTTCTCTATTGCTTTTTCCCCTTCGCCATATCTATCAATTAATGAAATTCCATTTAATTCTCTGTGCGCAGCATATTCCTTTTCTCCATACATAGCAACTTCTCAATATCCATAAAACCCTGGTACTCCACAGTTCTGAATATCAAAATTTCCAAAGCAATCTGTACCCGCAACTGATTCTCTCAATGCATATCTATCAAATAATACATTTCTATTAATTTATCTGTCTGTAGCTTATTCCCTTGCTCGTTGTTTATGAATGTCTCTATTTCCAGCATAAGCTGTATTTGTAGCTCACTTTCTTACACCTTGTCAATCTATTTTTGCATGTCCATCAAATTCACTATCGGTCATTCACTTTCTTTCTCCAAGTTTGTGAAATAATCCTATACCATTAATTTTCCTACGGAAGCTTATTCTCATTGCCATCATTATAACTTACTCATTTTCTGCACAATGATCTATCTGGAACAAACTCTATTTCTCCTTTTCCGTCCAGTAATCAGTTCCTATGAATTTCTATTCCTTGCAGCATATTTTCTTTGTGCCTAGTAATCAATTTCAGTATTTCCATTAAAATCTCTTTCTCAATCTTACTCTCCTTTTCCAAATGGATCAAATCCGTTCAGATTTCTTATCTAATCCATATTCCCATTTGCCATATCTATCAATTATTGCATTTCGAGCAATTTCTCTATCAGTGGCTTAATCTATTTCTCCATCCCTAGAAACTTCTCAATTTCCATATAACTCTCGTTCTCCAACGTTCTGGATCTATCAATTTCCACTGAGATCGCTATCTGTGTCTGATTCCTTTTCTGCATATCTAACAAATAATACTTTTCTATCAATGTCTCTACTGTGCCTTATTCCTTTGCTCCCTAAATATCAATATCTAGATTTCCAGCATATGATGTATCGGAAACTCACTTCGTTCTCCTTGTAACACCATTTTTGCTTTCACATGAAATGCAAAACTGTAATTCATTCCATTTCTCCATATTTCTTATTTAATCGTATTCGAAAGATTTTACTATCTCAAGCTTATTTATAAATAACTCAATTTCTGCACAGTGCTCTATCTGGACCTAACTCTCTTGCTCCATTTCTGTCCAGTAATCTGTTCCTAACAATTTCTATTTCCTGCAGTTTATTTTCCTTGTGCCTAGTAATCAATTTCAGTATTTCCCTTTCTCAATCTTACCCTCCTTCTCAAAAAGGATGCATTATGTTCAGATCTCTTATCTAATCCATATTCCCATTTGCCATATGTAGCAATTATTGAAATTCGAGCAATTTCTCTATCAGTGGCTTATTCTCTTTCTCCATAACTAGAAAGCTCTCACTTTCCATAAAATGCTCGTTCTCCACAGTTATGGATATATCAATTTCCACTGAGATCTCTAACTGTTTCTGATTCCCTTTCTCCATATCTATCAAATAGATATTCTATCAATTGATATTCTATCAATTTCTCTACTGTGCCTTATTCCCTTGCTCCCTAGATATCAATATGTAGTTTTCGAGCAAATGCTGTATCTGAAAGTCACTTCTTACTCCTTGTAACACCATTTTTGATTTTACATGAAAGGCAAAACTGTAATTCATTCCATTTCCCCATATTTCTCATTTAATCGTATTCGAAACATTTTAGTATCTGAAACTTATTCCATTTCGCATATTTATAAATATCTCAATTTCTACACAGTGCTCTATCTGGAACTAACTCTTATTCACCATTTCTGTCAAGTAATCTGTTCCGATCAATTCCTATTTCCTGCACTTTATTTTCAGTAGTTCCATTAAAATCTCTTTCTCAATCTTACTCTCCTTCTCCAAATGGATCAATTACGTTGAGATTTCTTATCTAATCCATATTCCCATTTGCCATATGTAACAATTATTGAAATTCGAGCAATTTCTCTATCAGTATTTCTCTATCTCCATAGTTAGAAATATCTCGATTTCTATAAAATGCTCGTTCTACAGTTATGGATATATCAATTTCCACCTGTTTCTGATTCCCTTTCTCCAAATCTATCAAATAATACTTTTCTAACAAATTCTCTACTGTGCCTTATTCCCTTGCTCACTAGATATGAATATGTAGTTTTCCAGCAAATGCTGTATCTGAAAGTCGAAATATTCGAAACATTTTACTATCTGAAGCTTATTCCAATTCGCATATTTATAAATAGCTCAATTTCTGCACAGTGCTCTATCTGGAACTAACTCTCATTCACCATTTCTGTCTAGTAATCTGTTCCTAACAATTTCTATTTCCTGCGACTTATTTTCATTGTGCCTAGTAATCAATTTCAGAATTTCAATTAAATACTCTTGCTGAATGTTATACAATCATCTAAATTACTCCATTCCCATAAACTGTCTTCTCTATTGCTTTTTCCCCTTCGCCATATCTATCAATTAATGAAATTCCATTTAATTCTCTGTGTGCAGCATATTCCTTTTCTCCATACATAGCAACTTCTCAATATCCATAAAACCCTGGTACTCCACAGTTCTGAATATCAAAATTTCCAAAGCAATCTGTACCCGCAACTGATTCTCTCAATGCATATCTATCAAATAATACATTTCTATTAATTTATCTGTCTGTAGCTTATTCCCTTGCTCGTTGTTTATGAATGTCTCTATTTCCAGCATAAGCTGTATTTGTAGCTCACTTTCTTACACCTTGTCAATCTATTTTTGCATGTCCATCAAATTCACTATCGGTCATTCACTTTCTTTCTCCAAGTTTGTGAAATAATCCTATACCATTAATTTTCCTACGGAAGCTTATTCTCATTGCCATCATTATAACTTACTCATTTTCTGCACAATGATCTATCTGGAACAAACTCTATTTCTCCTTTTCCGTCCAGTAATCAGTTCCTATGAATTTCTATTCCTTGCAGCATATTTTCTTTGTGCCTAGTAATCAATTTCAGTATTTCCATTAAAATCTCTTTCTCAATCTTACTCTCCTTTTCCAAATGGATCAAATCCGTTCAGATTTCTTATCTAATCCATATTCCCATTTGCCATATCTATCAATTATTGCATTTCGAGCAATTTCTCTATCAGTGGCTTAATCTATTTCTCCATCCCTAGAAACTTCTCAATTTCCATATAACTCTCGTTCTCCAACGTTCTGGATCTATCAATTTCCACTGAGATCGCTATCTGTGTCTGATTCCTTTTCTGCATATCTAACAAATAATACTTTTCTATCAATGTCTCTACTGTGCCTTATTCCTTTGCTCCCTAAATATCAATATCTAGATTTCCAGCATATGATGTATCGGAAACTCACTTCGTTCTCCTTGTAACACCATTTTTGCTTTCACATGAAATGCAAAACTGTAATTCATTCCATTTCTCCATATTTCTTATTTAATCGTATTCGAAAGATTTTACTATCTCAAGCTTATTTATAAATAACTCAATTTCTGCACAGTGCTCTATCTGGACCTAACTCTCTTGCTCCATTTCTGTCCAGTAATCTGTTCCTAACAATTTCTATTTCCTGCAGTTTATTTTCCTTGTGCCTAGTAATCAATTTCAGTATTTCCCTTTCTCAATCTTACCCTCCTTCTCAAAAAGGATATATTATGTTCAGATCTCTTATCTAATCGATATTCCCATTTGCCATATGTAGCAATTATTGAAATTCGAGCAATTTCTCTATCAGTGGCTTATTCTCTTTCTCCATAACTAGAACGCTCTCACTTTCCATAAAATGCTCGTTCTCCACAGTTATGGATATATCAATTTCCACTGAGATCTCTAACTGTTTCTGATTCCCTTTCTCCATATCTATCACATAATACTTTTCTATCAATTTCTCTACTGTGCCTTATTCCCTTGCTCCCTAGATATCAATATGTAGTTTTCGAGCAAATGCTGTATCTGAAAGTCACTTCTTACTCCTTGTAACACCATTTTTGATTTTACATGAAAGGCAAAACTGTAATTCATTCCATTTCTCCATATTTCTCATTTAATCGTATTGAAAAGATTTTACAATCTGAAGCTTATTCCAATTCCCATATTTATAAATATCTCAATTTCTGCACAGTGCTCTATCTGGAACTGACTTTCTTCCTCCATTTCTGTCTAGTAATCAGTACCTAACAATTTCTATTTCCTGCAGTTTATTTCCCTTGTGCCTAGTAAAAAATTTCAGTATCTACATAAATTTCCATTTCTCAATCTTACTCTCCATGTCCAATTGAATCAAAGATGTTGAGATTTCTTATCTAATGCATATTCCCATTTGCCATATATAACAATTATTGAAATTCGAGCAATTTCTCTATCAGTGGCTTATTCTCTTTCTCCACAGTTAGAAATATCTCGATTTCTATAAAATGCTCGTTCTCCACAGTTATGGATATATCAATTTCCATTGAGATCTCTACCTGTTTCTGATTCCCTTTCTCCAAATCTATCAAATAATACTTTTCTATCAATTTCTCTACTGTGCCTTATTCCCTTGCTCACTCGATATGAATATGTAGTTTTCCAGCAAATGCTGTATCTGAAAGTCACTTCTTACTCCTTGTAACACCATTTTTGATTTTACATGAAAGGCAAAACTGTAATTCATTCCATTTCCTCATATTTCTCATTTAATCGTATTCGAAACATTTTAGTATCTGAAGCTTATTCCATTTCGCATATTTATAAATATCTCAATTTCTGCACAGTGCTCTATCTGGAACTAACTCTCATTCACCATTTCTGTCTAGTAATCTGTTCCTAACAATTTCTATTTCCTGCGACTTATTTTCATTGTGCCTAGTAATCAATTTCAGAATTTCAATTAAATACTCTTGCTGAATGTTATACAATCATCTAAATTACTCCATTCCCATAAACTGTCTTCTCTTTTGCTTTTTCCCCTTCGCCATATCTATCAATTAATGAAATTCCATTTAATTCTCTGTGTGCAGCATATTCCTTTTCTCCATACATAGCAACTTCTCAATATCCATAAAACCCTGGTACTCCACAGTTCTGAATATCAAAATTTCCAAAGCAATCTGTACCCGCAACTGATTCTCTCAATGCATATCTATCAAATAATACATTTCTATTAATTTATCTGTCTGTAGCTTATTCCCTTGCTCGTTGTTTATGAATGTCTCTATTTCCAGCATAAGCTGTATTTGTAGCTCACTTTCTTACACCTTGTCAATCTATTTTTGCATGTCCATCAAATTCACTATCGGTCATTCACTTTCTTTCTCCAAGTTTGTGAAATAATCCTATACCATTAATTTTCCTACGGAAGCTTATTCTCATTGCCATCATTATAACTTACTCATTTTCTGCACAATGATCTATCTGGAACAAACTCTATTTCTCCTTTTCCGTCCAGTAATCAGTTCCTATGAATTTCTATTCCTTGCAGCATATTTTCTTTGTGCCTAGTAATCAATTTCAGTATTTCCATTAAAATCTCTTTCTCAATCTTACTCTCCTTTTCCAAATGGATCAAATCCGTTCAGATTTCTTATCTAATCCATATTCCCATTTGCCATATCTATCAATTATTGCATTTCGAGCAATTTCTCTATCGGTGGCTTAATCTATTTCTCCATCCCTAGAAACTTCTCAATTTCCATATAACTCTCGTTCTCCAACGTTCTGGATCTATCAATTTCCACTGAGATCGCTATCTGTGTCTGATTCCTTTTCTGCATATCTAACAAATAATACTTTTCTATCAATGTCTCTACTGTGCCTTATTCCTTTGCTCCCTAAATATCAATATCTAGATTTCCAGAATATGATGCATCGGAAACTCACTTCTTTCTCCTTGTAACACCATTTTTGCTTTCACATGAAATGCAAAACTGTAATTCATTCCATTTCTCCATATTTCTTATTTAATCGTATTCGAAAGATTTTACTATCTCAAGCTTATTTATAAATAACTCAATTTCTGCACAGTGCTCTATCTGGAACTAACTCTCTTGCTCCATTTCTGTCCAGTAATCTGTTCCTAACAATTTCTATTTCCTGCAGTTTATTTTCCTTGTGCCTAGTAATCAATTTCAGTATTTCCCTTTCTCAATCTTACCCTCCTTCTCAAAAAGGATACATTATGTTCAGATCTCTTATCTAATCCATATTCCCATTTGCCATATGTAGCAATTATTGAAATTCGAGCAATTTCTCTATCAGTGGCTTATTCTCTTTCTCCATAGCTAGAAACCTCTCACTTTCCATAAAATGCTCGTTCTCCACAGTTATGGATATATCAATTTCCACTGAGATCTCTAACTGTTTCTGATTCCCTTTCTCCATATCTATCAAATAATACTTTTCTATCAATTTCTCTACTGTGCCTTATTCCCTTGCTCCCTAGATATCAATATGTAGTTTTCGAGCAAATGCTGTATCTGAAAGTCACTTCTTACTCCTTGTAACACCATTTTTGATTTTACATGAAAGGCAAAACTGTAATTCATTCCATTTCCTCATATTTCTCATTTAATCGTATTCGAAACATTTTAGTATCTGAAGCTTATTCCATTTCGCATATTTATAAATATCTCAATTTCTGCACAGTGCTCTATCTGGAACTAACTCTCATTCACCATTTCTGTCTAGTAATCTGTTCCTAACAATTTCTATTTCCTGCGACTTATTTTCATTGTGCCTAGTAATCAATTTCAGAATTTCAATTAAATACTCTTGCTGAATGTTATCCAATCATCTAAATTACTCCATTCCCATAAACTGTCTTCTCTTTTGCTTTTTCCCCTTCGCCATATCTATCAATTAATGAAATTCCATTTAATTCTCTGTGTGCAGCATATTCCTTTTCTCCATACATAGCAACTTCTCAATATCCATAAAACCCTGGTACTCCACAGTTCTGAATATCAAAATTTCCAAAGCAATCTGTACCCGCAACTGATTCTCTCAATGCATATCTATCAAATAATACATTTCTATTAATTTATCTGTCTGTAGCTTATTCCCTTGCTCGTTGTTTATGAATGTCTCTATTTCCAGCATAAGCTGTATTTGTAGCTCACTTTCTTACACCTTGTCAATCTATTTTTGCATGTCCATCAAATTCACTATCGGTCATTCACTTTCTTTCTCCAAGTTTGTGAAATAATCCTATACCATTAATTTTCCTACGGAAGCTTATTCTCATTGCCATCATTATAACTTACTCATTTTCTGCACAATGATCTATCTGGAACAAACTCTATTTCTCCTTTTCCGTCCAGTAATCAGTTCCTATGAATTTCTATTCCTTGCAGCATATTTTCTTTGTGCCTAGTAATCAATTTCAGTATTTCCATTAAAATCTCTTTCTCAATCTTACTCTCCTTTTCCAAATGGATCAAATCCGTTCAGATTTCTTATCTAATCCATATTCCCATTTGCCATATCTATCAATTATTGCATTTCGAGCAATTTCTCTATCGGTGGCTTAATCTATTTCTCCATCCCTAGAAACTTCTCAATTTCCATATAACTCTCGTTCTCCAACGTTCTGGATCTATCAATTTCCACTGAGATCGCTATCTGTGTCTGATTCCTTTTCTGCATATCTAACAAATAATACTTTTCTATCAATGTCTCTACTGTGCCTTATTCCTTTGCTCCCTAAATATCAATATCTAGATTTCCAGCATATGATGCATCGGAAACTCACTTCTTTCTCCTTGTAACACCATTTTTGCTTTCACATGAAATGCAAAACTGTAATTCATTCCATTTCTCCATATTTCTTATTTAATCGTATTCGAAAGATTTTACTATCTCAAGCTTATTTATAAATAACTCAATTTCTGCACAGTGCTCTATCTGGAACTAACTCTCTTGCTCCATTTCTGTCCAGTAATCTGTTCCTAACAATTTCTATTTCCTGCAGTTTATTTTCCTTGTGCCTAGTAATCAATTTCAGTATTTCCCTTTCTCAATCTTACCCTCCTTCTCAAAAAGGATACATTATGTTCAGATCTCTTATCTAATCCATATTCCCATTTGCCATATGTAGCAATTATTGAAATTCGAGCAATTTCTCTATCAGTGGCTTATTCTCTTTCTCCATAGCTAGAAACCTCTCACTTTCCATAAAATGCTCGTTCTCCACAGTTATGGATATATCAATTTCCACTGAGATCTCTAACTGTTTCTGATTCCCTTTCTCCATATCTATCAAATAATACTTTTCTATCAATTTCTCTACTGTGCCTTATTCCCTTGCTCCCTAGATATCAATATGTAGTTTTCGAGCAAATGCTGTATCTGAAAGTCACTTCTTACTCCTTGTAACACCATTTTTGATTTTACATGAAAGGCAAAACTGTAATTCATTCCATTTCCCCATATTTCTCATTTAATCGTATTCGAAACATTTTAGTATCTGAAGCTTATTCCATTTCGCATATTTATAAATATCTCAATTTCTGCACAGTTCTCTATCTGGAACTAACTCTTATTCACCATTTCTGTCAAGTAATCTGTTCCGATCAATTCCTATTTCCTGCACTTTATTTTCCTTGTGCCTAGTAATCAATTTCAGTAGTTCCATTAAAATCTCTTTCTCAATCTTACTCTCCTTCTCCAAATGGATCAATTACGTTGAGATTTCTTATCTAATCCATATTCCCATTTGCCATATGTAACAATTATTGAAATTCGAGCAATTTCTCTATCAGTATTTCTCTATCTCCATAGTTAGAAATATCTCGATTTCTATAAAATGCTCGTTCTACAGTTATGGATATATCAATTTCCACCTGTTTCTGATTCCCTTTCTCCAAATCTATCAAATAATACTTTTCTAACAGATTCTCTACTGTGCCTTATTCCCTTGCTCACTAGATATGAATATGTAGTTTTCCAGCAAATGCTGTATCTGAAAGTCGAAATATTCGAAACATTTTACTATCTGAAGCTTATTCCAATTCGCATATTTATAAATAGCTCAATTTCTGCACAGTGCTCTATCTGGAACTAACTCTCATTCACCATTTCTGTCTAGTAATCTGTTCCTAACAATTTCTATTTCCTGCGACTTATTTTCATTGTGCCTAGTAATCAATTTCAGAATTTCAATTAAATACTCTTGCTGAATGTTATACAATCATCTAAATTACTCCATTCCCATAAACTGTCTTCTCTATTGCTTTTTCCCCTTCGCCATATCTATCAATTAATGAAATTCCATTTAATTCTCTGTGCGCAGCATATTCCTTTTCTCCATACATAGCAACTTCTCAATATCCATAAAACCCTGGTACTCCACAGTTCTGAATATCAAAATTTCCAAAGCAATCTGTACCCGCAACTGATTCTCTCAATGCATATCTATCAAATAATACATTTCTATTAATTTATCTGTCTGTAGCTTATTCCCTTGCTCGTTGTTTATGAATGTCTCTATTTCCAGCATAAGCTGTATTTGTAGCTCACTTTCTTACACCTTGTCAATCTATTTTTGCATGTCCATCAAATTCACTATCGGTCATTCACTTTCTTTCTCCAAGTTTGTGAAATAATCCTATACCATTAATTTTCCTACGGAAGCTTATTCTCATTGCCATCATTATAACTTACTCATTTTCTGCACAATGATCTATCTGGAACAAACTCTATTTCTCCTTTTCCGTCCAGTAATCAGTTCCTATGAATTTCTATTCCTTGCAGCATATTTTCTTTGTGCCTAGTAATCAATTTCAGTATTTCCATTAAAATCTCTTTCTCAATCTTACTCTCCTTTTCCAAATGGATCAAATCCGTTCAGATTTCTTATCTAATCCATATTCCCATTTGCCATATCTATCAATTATTGCATTTCGAGCAATTTCTCTATCAGTGGCTTAATCTATTTCTCCATCCCTAGAAACTTCTCAATTTCCATATAACTCTCGTTCTCCAACGTTCTGGATCTATCAATTTCCACTGAGATCGCTATCTGTGTCTGATTCCTTTTCTGCATATCTAACAAATAATACTTTTCTATCAATGTCTCTACTGTGCCTTATTCCTTTGCTCCCTAAATATCAATATCTAGATTTCCAGCATATGATGTATCGGAAACTCACTTCGTTCTCCTTGTAACACCATTTTTGCTTTCACATGAAATGCAAAACTGTAATTCATTCCATTTCTCCATATTTCTTATTTAATCGTATTCGAAAGATTTTACTATCTCAAGCTTATTTATAAATAACTCAATTTCTGCACAGTGCTCTATCTGGACCTAACTCTCTTGCTCCATTTCTGTCCAGTAATCTGTTCCTAACAATTTCTATTTCCTGCAGTTTATTTTCCTTGTGCCTAGTAATCAATTTCAGTATTTCCCTTTCTCAATCTTACCCTCCTTCTCAAAAAGGATGCATTATGTTCAGATCTCTTATCTAATCCATATTCCCATTTGCCATATGTAGCAATTATTGAAATTCGAGCAATTTCTCTATCAGTGGCTTATTCTCTTTCTCCATAACTAGAAAGCTCTCACTTTCCATAAAATGCTCGTTCTCCACAGTTATGGATATATCAATTTCCACTGAGATCTCTAACTGTTTCTGATTCCCTTTCTCCATATCTATCAAATAGATATTCTATCAATTGATATTCTATCAATTTCTCTACTGTGCCTTATTCCCTTGCTCCCTAGATATCAATATGTAGTTTTCGAGCAAATGCTGTATCTGAAAGTCACTTCTTACTCCTTGTAACACCATTTTTGATTTTACATGAAAGGCAAAACTGTAATTCATTCCATTTCCCCATATTTCTCATTTAATCGTATTCGAAACATTTTAGTATCTGAAACTTATTCCATTTCGCATATTTATAAATATCTCAATTTCTACACAGTGCTCTATCTGGAACTAACTCTTATTCACCATTTCTGTCAAGTAATCTGTTCCGATCAATTCCTATTTCCTGCACTTTATTTTCCTTGTGCCTAGTAATCAATTTCAGTAGTTCCATTAAAATCTCTTTCTCAATCTTACTCTCCTTCTCCAAATGGATCAATTACGTTGAGATTTCTTATCTAATGCATATTCCCATTTGCCATATGTAACAATTATTGAAATTCGAGCAATTTCTCTATCAGTATTTCTCTATCTCCATAGTTAGAAATAT
Organism: Isurus oxyrinchus; assembly: GCA_026770705.1. Taxonomy (NCBI): domain Eukaryota; kingdom Metazoa; phylum Chordata; class Chondrichthyes; order Lamniformes; family Lamnidae; genus Isurus; species Isurus oxyrinchus. The sequence continues at coordinate 82,971,176 of JANJGN010000004.1, read as the reverse complement.
CTCGATTTCTATAAAATGCTCGTTCTACAGTTATGGATATATCAATTTCCACCTGTTTCTGATTCCCTTTCTCCAAATCTATCAAATAATACTTTTCTAACAAATTCTCTACTGTGCCTTATTCCCTTGCTCACTAGATATGAATATGTAGTTTTCCAGCAAATGCTGTATCTGAAAGTCGAAATATTCGAAACATTTTACTATCTGAAGCTTATTCCAATTCGCATATTTATAAATAGCTCAATTTCTGCACAGTGCTCTATCTGGAACTAACTCTCATTCACCATTTCTGTCTAGTAATCTGTTCCTAACAATTTCTATTTCCTGCGACTTATTTTCATTGTGCCTAGTAATCAATTTCAGAATTTCAATTAAATACTCTTGCTGAATGTTATACAATCATCTAAATTACTCCATTCCCATAAACTGTCTTCTCTATTGCTTTTTCCCCTTCGCCATATCTATCAATTAATGAAATTCCATTTAATTCTCTGTGTGCAGCATATTCCTTTTCTCCATACATAGCAACTTCTCAATATCCATAAAACCCTGGTACTCCACAGTTCTGAATATCAAAATTTCCAAAGCAATCTGTACCCGCAACTGATTCTCTCAATGCATATCTATCAAATAATACATTTCTATTAATTTATCTGTCTGTAGCTTATTCCCTTGCTCGTTGTTTATGAATGTCTCTATTTCCAGCATAAGCTGTATTTGTAGCTCACTTTCTTACACCTTGTCAATCTATTTTTGCATGTCCATCAAATTCACTATCGGTCATTCACTTTCTTTCTCCAAGTTTGTGAAATAATCCTATACCATTAATTTTCCTACGGAAGCTTATTCTCATTGCCATCATTATAACTTACTCATTTTCTGCACAATGATCTATCTGGAACAAACTCTATTTCTCCTTTTCCGTCCAGTAATCAGTTCCTATGAATTTCTATTCCTTGCAGCATATTTTCTTTGTGCCTAGTAATCAATTTCAGTATTTCCATTAAAATCTCTTTCTCAATCTTACTCTCCTTTTCCAAATGGATCAAATCCGTTCAGATTTCTTATCTAATCCATATTCCCATTTGCCATATCTATCAATTATTGCATTTCGAGCAATTTCTCTATCAGTGGCTTAATCTATTTCTCCATCCCTAGAAACTTCTCAATTTCCATATAACTCTCGTTCTCCAACGTTCTGGATCTATCAATTTCCACTGAGATCGCTATCTGTGTCTGATTCCTTTTCTGCATATCTAACAAATAATACTTTTCTATCAATGTCTCTACTGTGCCTTATTCCTTTGCTCCCTAAATATCAATATCTAGATTTCCAGCATATGATGTATCGGAAACTCACTTCGTTCTCCTTGTAACACCATTTTTGCTTTCACATGAAATGCAAAACTGTAATTCATTCCATTTCTCCATATTTCTTATTTAATCGTATTCGAAAGATTTTACTATCTCAAGCTTATTTATAAATAACTCAATTTCTGCACAGTGCTCTATCTGGACCTAACTCTCTTGCTCCATTTCTGTCCAGTAATCTGTTCCTAACAATTTCTATTTCCTGCAGTTTATTTTCCTTGTGCCTAGTAATCAATTTCAGTATTTCCCTTTCTCAATCTTACCCTCCTTCTCAAAAAGGATATATTATGTTCAGATCTCTTATCTAATCGATATTCCCATTTGCCATATGTAGCAATTATTGAAATTCGAGCAATTTCTCTATCAGTGGCTTATTCTCTTTCTCCATAACTAGAACGCTCTCACTTTCCATAAAATGCTCGTTCTCCACAGTTATGGATATATCAATTTCCACTGAGATCTCTAACTGTTTCTGATTCCCTTTCTCCATATCTATCACATAATACTTTTCTATCAATTTCTCTACTGTGCCTTATTCCCTTGCTCCCTAGATATCAATATGTAGTTTTCGAGCAAATGCTGTATCTGAAAGTCACTTCTTACTCCTTGTAACACCATTTTTGATTTTACATGAAAGGCAAAACTGTAATTCATTCCATTTCTCCATATTTCTCATTTAATCGTATTGAAAAGATTTTACAATCTGAAGCTTATTCCAATTCCCATATTTATAAATATCTCAATTTCTGCACAGTGCTCTATCTGGAACTGACTTTCTTCCTCCATTTCTGTCTAGTAATCAGTACCTAACAATTTCTATTTCCTGCAGTTTATTTCCCTTGTGCCTAGTAAAAAATTTCAGTATCTACATAAATTTCCATTTCTCAATCTTACTCTCCATGTCCAATTGAATCAAAGATGTTGAGATTTCTTATCTAATGCATATTCCCATTTGCCATATATAACAATTATTGAAATTCGAGCAATTTCTCTATCAGTGGCTTATTCTCTTTCTCCACAGTTAGAAATATCTCGATTTCTATAAAATGCTCGTTCTCCACAGTTATGGATATATCAATTTCCATTGAGATCTCTACCTGTTTCTGATTCCCTTTCTCCATATCTATCAAATAATACTTTTCTATCAATTTCTCTACTGTGCCTTATTCCCTTGCTCCCTAGATATCAATATGTAGTTTTCGAGCAAATGCTGTATCTGAAAGTCACTTCTTACTCCTTGTAACACCATTTTTGATTTTACATGAAAGGCAAAACTGTAATTCATTCCATTTCCTCATATTTCTCATTTAATCGTATTCGAAACATTTTAGTATCTGAAGCTTATTCCATTTCGCATATTTATAAATATCTCAATTTCTGCACAGTGCTCTATCTGGAACTAACTCTCATTCACCATTTCTGTCTAGTAATCTGTTCCTAACAATTTCTATTTCCTGCGACTTATTTTCATTGTGCCTAGTAATCAATTTCAGAATTTCAATTAAATACTCTTGCTGAATGTTATCCAATCATCTAAATTACTCCATTCCCATAAACTGTCTTCTCTTTTGCTTTTTCCCCTTCGCCATATCTATCAATTAATGAAATTCCATTTAATTCTCTGTGTGCAGCATATTCCTTTTCTCCATACATAGCAACTTCTCAATATCCATAAAACCCTGGTACTCCACAGTTCTGAATATCAAAATTTCCAAAGCAATCTGTACCCGCAACTGATTCTCTCAATGCATATCTATCAAATAATACATTTCTATTAATTTATCTGTCTGTAGCTTATTCCCTTGCTCGTTGTTTATGAATGTCTCTATTTCCAGCATAAGCTGTATTTGTAGCTCACTTTCTTACACCTTGTCAATCTATTTTTGCATGTCCATCAAATTCACTATCGGTCATTCACTTTCTTTCTCCAAGTTTGTGAAATAATCCTATACCATTAATTTTCCTACGGAAGCTTATTCTCATTGCCATCATTATAACTTACTCATTTTCTGCACAATGATCTATCTGGAACAAACTCTATTTCTCCTTTTCCGTCCAGTAATCAGTTCCTATGAATTTCTATTCCTTGCAGCATATTTTCTTTGTGCCTAGTAATCAATTTCAGTATTTCCATTAAAATCTCTTTCTCAATCTTACTCTCCTTTTCCAAATGGATCAAATCCGTTCAGATTTCTTATCTAATCCATATTCCCATTTGCCATATCTATCAATTATTGCATTTCGAGCAATTTCTCTATCGGTGGCTTAATCTATTTCTCCATCCCTAGAAACTTCTCAATTTCCATATAACTCTCGTTCTCCAACGTTCTGGATCTATCAATTTCCACTGAGATCGCTATCTGTGTCTGATTCCTTTTCTGCATATCTAACAAATAATACTTTTCTATCAATGTCTCTACTGTGCCTTATTCCTTTGCTCCCTAAATATCAATATCTAGATTTCCAGAATATGATGCATCGGAAACTCACTTCTTTCTCCTTGTAACACCATTTTTGCTTTCACATGAAATGCAAAACTGTAATTCATTCCATTTCTCCATATTTCTTATTTAATCGTATTCGAAAGATTTTACTATCTCAAGCTTATTTATAAATAACTCAATTTCTGCACAGTGCTCTATCTGGAACTAACTCTCTTGCTCCATTTCTGTCCAGTAATCTGTTCCTAACAATTTCTATTTCCTGCAGTTTATTTTCCTTGTGCCTAGTAATCAATTTCAGTATTTCCCTTTCTCAATCTTACCCTCCTTCTCAAAAAGGATACATTATGTTCAGATCTCTTATCTAATCCATATTCCCATTTGCCATATGTAGCAATTATTGAAATTCGAGCAATTTCTCTATCAGTGGCTTATTCTCTTTCTCCATAGCTAGAAACCTCTCACTTTCCATAAAATGCTCGTTCTCCACAGTTATGGATATATCAATTTCCACTGAGATCTCTAACTGTTTCTGATTCCCTTTCTCCATATCTATCAAATAATACTTTTCTATCAATTTCTCTACTGTGCCTTATTCCCTTGCTCCCTAGATATCAATATGTAGTTTTCGAGCAAATGCTGTATCTGAAAGTCACTTCTTACTCCTTGTAACACCATTTTTGATTTTACATGAAAGGCAAAACTGTAATTCATTCCATTTCCCCATATTTCTCATTTAATCGTATTCGAAACATTTTAGTATCTGAAGCTTATTCCATTTCGCATATTTATAAATATCTCAATTTCTGCACAGTTCTCTATCTGGAACTAACTCTTATTCACCATTTCTGTCAAGTAATCTGTTCCGATCAATTCCTATTTCCTGCACTTTATTTTCCTTGTGCCTAGTAATCAATTTCAGTAGTTCCATTAAAATCTCTTTCTCAATCTTACTCTCCTTCTCCAAATGGATCAATTACGTTGAGATTTCTTATCTAATCCATATTCCCATTTGCCATATGTAACAATTATTGAAATTCGAGCAATTTCTCTATCAGTATTTCTCTATCTCCATAGTTAGAAATATCTCGATTTCTATAAAATGCTCGTTCTACAGTTATGGAAATATCAATTTCCACCTGTTTCTGATTCCCTTTCTCCAAATCTATCAAATAATACTTTTCTAACAGATTCTCTACTGTGCCTTATTCCCTTGCTCACTAGATATGAATATGTAGTTTTCCAGCAAATGCTGTATCTGAAAGTCGAAATATTCGAAACATTTTACTATCTGAAGCTTATTCCAATTCGCATATTTATAAATAGCTCAATTTCTGCACAGTGCTCTATCTGGAACTAACTCTCATTCACCATTTCTGTCTAGTAATCTGTTCCTAACAATTTCTATTTCCTGCGACTTATTTTCATTGTGCCTAGTAATCAATTTCAGAATTTCAATTAAATACTCTTGCTGAATGTTATACAATCATCTAAATTACTCCATTCCCATAAACTGTCTTCTCTATTGCTTTTTCCCCTTCGCCATATCTATCAATTAATGAAATTCCATTTAATTCTCTGTGCGCAGCATATTCCTTTTCTCCATACATAGCAACTTCTCAATATCCATAAAACCCTGGTACTCCACAGTTCTGAATATCAAAATTTCCAAAGCAATCTGTACCCGCAACTGATTCTCTCAATGCATATCTATCAAATAATACATTTCTATTAATTTATCTGTCTGTAGCTTATTCCCTTGCTCGTTGTTTATGAATGTCTCTATTTCCAGCATAAGCTGTATTTGTAGCTCACTTTCTTACACCTTGTCAATCTATTTTTGCATGTCCATCAAATTCACTATCGGTCATTCACTTTCTTTCTCCAAGTTTGTGAAATAATCCTATACCATTAATTTTCCTACGGAAGCTTATTCTCATTGCCATCATTATAACTTACTCATTTTCTGCACAATGATCTATCTGGAACAAACTCTATTTCTCCTTTTCCGTCCAGTAATCAGTTCCTATGAATTTCTATTCCTTGCAGCATATTTTCTTTGTGCCTAGTAATCAATTTCAGTATTTCCATTAAAATCTCTTTCTCAATCTTACTCTCCTTTTCCAAATGGATCAAATCCGTTCAGATTTCTTATCTAATCCATATTCCCATTTGCCATATCTATCAATTATTGCATTTCGAGCAATTTCTCTATCAGTGGCTTAATCTATTTCTCCATCCCTAGAAACTTCTCAATTTCCATATAACTCTCGTTCTCCAACGTTCTGGATCTATCAATTTCCACTGAGATCGCTATCTGTGTCTGATTCCTTTTCTGCATATCTAACAAATAATACTTTTCTATCAATGTCTCTACTGTGCCTTATTCCTTTGCTCCCTAAATATCAATATCTAGATTTCCAGCATATGATGTATCGGAAACTCACTTCGTTCTCCTTGTAACACCATTTTTGCTTTCACATGAAATGCAAAACTGTAATTCATTCCATTTCTCCATATTTCTTATTTAATCGTATTCGAAAGATTTTACTATCTCAAGCTTATTTATAAATAACTCAATTTCTGCACAGTGCTCTATCTGGACCTAACTCTCTTGCTCCATTTCTGTCCAGTAATCTGTTCCTAACAATTTCTATTTCCTGCAGTTTATTTTCCTTGTGCCTAGTAATCAATTTCAGTATTTCCCTTTCTCAATCTTACCCTCCTTCTCAAAAAGGATGCATTATGTTCAGATCTCTTATCTAATCCATATTCCCATTTGCCATATGTAGCAATTATTGAAATTCGAGCAATTTCTCTATCAGTGGCTTATTCTCTTTCTCCATAACTAGAAAGCTCTCACTTTCCATAAAATGCTCGTTCTCCACAGTTATGGATATATCAATTTCCACTGAGATCTCTAACTGTTTCTGATTCCCTTTCTCCATATCTATCAAATAGATATTCTATCAATTGATATTCTATCAATTTCTCTACTGTGCCTTATTCCCTTGCTCCCTAGATATCAATATGTAGTTTTCGAGCAAATGCTGTATCTGAAAGTCACTTCTTACTCCTTGTAACACCATTTTTGATTTTACATGAAAGGCAAAACTGTAATTCATTCCATTTCCCCATATTTCTCATTTAATCGTATTCGAAACATTTTAGTATCTGAAACTTATTCCATTTCGCATATTTATAAATATCTCAATTTCTACACAGTGCTCTATCTGGAACTAACTCTTATTCACCATTTCTGTCAAGTAATCTGTTCCGATCAATTCCTATTTCCTGCACTTTATTTTCCTTGTGCCTAGTAATCAATTTCAGTAGTTCCATTAAAATCTCTTTCTCAATCTTACTCTCCTTCTCCAAATGGATCAATTACGTTGAGATTTCTTATCTAATGCATATTCCCATTTGCCATATGTAACAATTATTGAAATTCGAGCAATTTCTCTATCAGTATTTCTCTATCTCCATAGTTAGAAATATCTCGATTTCTATAAAATGCTCGTTCTACAGTTATGGATATATCAATTTCCACCTGTTTCTGATTCCCTTTCTCCAAATCTATCAAATAATACTTTTCTAACAAATTCTCTACTGTGCCTTATTCCCTTGCTCACTAGATATGAATATGTAGTTTTCCAGCAAATGCTGTATCTGAAAGTCGAAATATTCGAAACATTTTACTATCTGAAGCTTATTCCAATTCGCATATTTATAAATAGCTCAATTTCTGCACAGTGCTCTATCTGGAACTAACTCTCATTCACCATTTCTGTCTAGTAATCTGTTCCTAACAATTTCTATTTCCTGCGACTTATTTTCATTGTGCCTAGTAATCAATTTCAGAATTTCAATTAAATACTCTTGCTGAATGTTATACAATCATCTAAATTACTCCATTCCCATAAACTGTCTTCTCTATTGCTTTTTCCCCTTCGCCATATCTATCAATTAATGAAATTCCATTTAATTCTCTGTGTGCAGCATATTCCTTTTCTCCATACATAGCAACTTCTCAATATCCATAAAACCCTGGTACTCCACAGTTCTGAATATCAAAATTTCCAAAGCAATCTGTACCCGCAACTGATTCTCTCAATGCATATCTATCAAATAATACATTTCTATTAATTTATCTGTCTGTAGCTTATTCCCTTGCTCGTTGTTTATGAATGTCTCTATTTCCAGCATAAGCTGTATTTGTAGCTCACTTTCTTACACCTTGTCAATCTATTTTTGCATGTCCATCAAATTCACTATCGGTCATTCACTTTCTTTCTCCAAGTTTGTGAAATAATCCTATACCATTAATTTTCCTACGGAAGCTTATTCTCATTGCCATCATTATAACTTACTCATTTTCTGCACAATGATCTATCTGGAACAAACTCTATTTCTCCTTTTCCGTCCAGTAATCAGTTCCTATGAATTTCTATTCCTTGCAGCATATTTTCTTTGTGCCTAGTAATCAATTTCAGTATTTCCATTAAAATCTCTTTCTCAATCTTACTCTCCTTTTCCAAATGGATCAAATCCGTTCAGATTTCTTATCTAATCCATATTCCCATTTGCCATATCTATCAATTATTGCATTTCGAGCAATTTCTCTATCAGTGGCTTAATCTATTTCTCCATCCCTAGAAACTTCTCAATTTCCATATAACTCTCGTTCTCCAACGTTCTGGATCTATCAATTTCCACTGAGATCGCTATCTGTGTCTGATTCCTTTTCTGCATATCTAACAAATAATACTTTTCTATCAATGTCTCTACTGTGCCTTATTCCTTTGCTCCCTAAATATCAATATCTAGATTTCCAGCATATGATGTATCGGAAACTCACTTCGTTCTCCTTGTAACACCATTTTTGCTTTCACATGAAATGCAAAACTGTAATTCATTCCATTTCTCCATATTTCTTATTTAATCGTATTCGAAAGATTTTACTATCTCAAGCTTATTTATAAATAACTCAATTTCTGCACAGTGCTCTATCTGGACCTAACTCTCTTGCTCCATTTCTGTCCAGTAATCTGTTCCTAACAATTTCTATTTCCTGCAGTTTATTTTCCTTGTGCCTAGTAATCAATTTCAGTATTTCCCTTTCTCAATCTTACCCTCCTTCTCAAAAAGGATATATTATGTTCAGATCTCTTATCTAATCGATATTCCCATTTGCCATATGTAGCAATTATTGAAATTCGAGCAATTTCTCTATCAGTGGCTTATTCTCTTTCTCCATAACTAGAACGCTCTCACTTTCCATAAAATGCTCGTTCTCCACAGTTATGGATATATCAATTTCCACTGAGATCTCTAACTGTTTCTGATTCCCTTTCTCCATATCTATCACATAATACTTTTCTATCAATTTCTCTACTGTGCCTTATTCCCTTGCTCCCTAGATATCAATATGTAGTTTTCGAGCAAATGCTGTATCTGAAAGTCACTTCTTACTCCTTGTAACACCATTTTTGATTTTACATGAAAGGCAAAACTGTAATTCATTCCATTTCTCCATATTTCTCATTTAATCGTATTGAAAAGATTTTACAATCTGAAGCTTATTCCAATTCCCATATTTATAAATATCTCAATTTCTGCACAGTGCTCTATCTGGAACTGACTTTCTTCCTCCATTTCTGTCTAGTAATCAGTTCCTAACAATTTCTATTTCCTGCAGTTTATTTCCCTTGTGCCTAGTAAAAAATTTCAGTATCTACATAAATTTCCATTTCTCAATCTTACTCTCCATGTCCAATTGAATCAAAGATGTTGAGATTTCTTATCTAATGCATATTCCCATTTGCCATATATAACAATTATTGAAATTCGAGCAATTTCTCTATCAGTGGCTTATTCTCTTTCTCCACAGTTAGAAATATCTCGATTTCTATAAAATGCTCGTTCTCCACAGTTATGGATATATCAATTTCCATTGAGATCTCTACCTGTTTCTGATTCCCTTTCTCCAAATCTATCAAATAATACTTTTCTATCAATTTCTCTACTGTGCCTTATTCCCTTGCTCACTCGATATGAATATGTAGTTTTCCAGCAAATGCTGTATCTGAAAGTCACTTCTTACTCCTTGTAACACCATTTTTGATTTTACATGAAAGGCAAAACTGTAATTCATTCCATTTCCTCATATTTCTCATTTAATCGTATTCGAAACATTTTAGTATCTGAAGCTTATTCCATTTCGCATATTTATAAATATCTCAATTTCTGCACAGTGCTCTATCTGGAACTAACTCTCATTCACCATTTCTGTCTAGTAATCTGTTCCTAACAATTTCTATTTCCTGCGACTTATTTTCATTGTGCCTAGTAATCAATTTCAGAATTTCAATTAAATACTCTTGCTGAATGTTATACAATCATCTAAATTACTCCATTCCCATAAACTGTCTTCTCTTTTGCTTTTTCCCCTTCGCCATATCTATCAATTAATGAAATTCCATTTAATTCTCTGTGTGCAGCATATTCCTTTTCTCCATACATAGCAACTTCTCAATATCCATAAAACCCTGGTACTCCACAGTTCTGAATATCAAAATTTCCAAAGCAATCTGTACCCGCAACTGATTCTCTCAATGCATATCTATCAAATAATACATTTCTATTAATTTATCTGTCTGTAGCTTATTCCCTTGCTCGTTGTTTATGAATGTCTCTATTTCCAGCATAAGCTGTATTTGTAGCTCACTTTCTTACACCTTGTCAATCTATTTTTGCATGTCCATCAAATTCACTATCGGTCATTCACTTTCTTTCTCCAAGTTTGTGAAATAATCCTATACCATTAATTTTCCTACGGAAGCTTATTCTCATTGCCATCATTATAACTTACTCATTTTCTGCACAATGATCTATCTGGAACAAACTCTATTTCTCCTTTTCCGTCCAGTAATCAGTTCCTATGAATTTCTATTCCTTGCAGCATATTTTCTTTGTGCCTAGTAATCAATTTCAGTATTTCCATTAAAATCTCTTTCTCAATCTTACTCTCCTTTTCCAAATGGATCAAATCCGTTCAGATTTCTTATCTAATCCATATTCCCATTTGCCATATCTATCAATTATTGCATTTCGAGCAATTTCTCTATCGGTGGCTTAATCTATTTCTCCATCCCTAGAAACTTCTCAATTTCCATATAACTCTCGTTCTCCAACGTTCTGGATCTATCAATTTCCACTGAGATCGCTATCTGTGTCTGATTCCTTTTCTGCATATCTAACAAATAATACTTTTCTATCAATGTCTCTACTGTGCCTTATTCCTTTGCTCCCTAAATATCAATATCTAGATTTCCAGCATATGATGCATCGGAAACTCACTTCTTTCTCCTTGTAACACCATTTTTGCTTTCACATGAAATGCAAAACTGTAATTCATTCCATTTCTCCATATTTCTTATTTAATCGTATTCGAAAGATTTTACTATCTCAAGCTTATTTATAAATAACTCAATTTCTGCACAGTGCTCTATCTGGAACTAACTCTCTTGCTCCATTTCTGTCCAGTAATCTGTTCCTAACAATTTCTATTTCCTGCAGTTTATTTTCCTTGTGCCTAGTAATCAATTTCAGTATTTCCCTTTCTCAATCTTACCCTCCTTCTCAAAAAGGATACATTATGTTCAGATCTCTTATCTAATCCATATTCCCATTTGCCATATGTAGCAATTATTGAAATTCGAGCAATTTCTCTATCAGTGGCTTATTCTCTTTCTCCATAGCTAGAAACCTCTCACTTTCCATAAAATGCTCGTTCTCCACAGTTATGGATATATCAATTTCCACTGAGATCTCTAACTGTTTCTGATTCCCTTTCTCCATATCTATCAAATAATACTTTTCTATCAATTTCTCTACTGTGCCTTATTCCCTTGCTCCCTAGATATCAATATGTAGTTTTCGAGCAAATGCTGTATCTGAAAGTCACTTCTTACTCCTTGTAACACCATTTTTGATTTTACATGAAAGGCAAAACTGTAATTCATTCCATTTCCCCATATTTCTCATTTAATCGTATTCGAAACATTTTAGTATCTGAAGCTTATTCCATTTCGCATATTTATAAATATCTCAATTTCTGCACAGTTCTCTATCTGGAACTAACTCTTATTCACCATTTCTGTCAAGTAATCTGTTCCGATCAATTCCTATTTCCTGCACTTTATTTTCCTTGTGCCTAGTAATCAATTTCAGTAGTTCCATTAAAATCTCTTTCTCAATCTTACTCTCCTTCTCCAAATGGATCAATTACGTTGAGATTTCTTATCTAATCCATATTCCCATTTGCCATATGTAACAATTATTGAAATTCGAGCAATTTCTCTATCAGTATTTCTCTATCTCCATAGTTAGAAATATCTCGATTTCTATAAAATGCTCGTTCTACAGTTATGGATATATCAATTTCCACCTGTTTCTGATTCCCTTTCTCCAAATCTATCAAATAATACTTTTCTAACAGATTCTCTACTGTGCCTTATTCCCTTGCTCACTAGATATGAATATGTAGTTTTCCAGCAAATGCTGTATCTGAAAGTCGAAATATTCGAAACATTTTACTATCTGAAGCTTATTCCAATTCGCATATTTATAAATAGCTCAATTTCTGCACAGTGCTCTATCTGGAACTAACTCTCATTCACCATTTCTGTCTAGTAATCTGTTCCTAACAATTTCTATTTCCTGCGACTTATTTTCATTGTGCCTAGTAATCAATTTCAGAATTTCAATTAAATACTCTTGCTGAATGTTATACAATCATCTAAATTACTCCATTCCCATAAACTGTCTTCTCTATTGCTTTTTCCCCTTCGCCATATCTATCAATTAATGAAATTCCATTTAATTCTCTGTGCGCAGCATATTCCTTTTCTCCATACATAGCAACTTCTCAATATCCATAAAACCCTGGTACTCCACAGTTCTGAATATCAAAATTTCCAAAGCAATCTGTACCCGCAACTGATTCTCTCAATGCATATCTATCAAATAATACATTTCTATTAATTTATCTGTCTGTAGCTTATTCCCTTGCTCGTTGTTTATGAATGTCTCTATTTCCAGCATAAGCTGTATTTGTAGCTCACTTTCTTACACCTTGTCAATCTATTTTTGCATGTCCATCAAATTCACTATCGGTCATTCACTTTCTTTCTCCAAGTTTGTGAAATAATCCTATACCATTAATTTTCCTACGGAAGCTTATTCTCATTGCCATCATTATAACTTACTCATTTTCTGCACAATGATCTATCTGGAACAAACTCTATTTCTCCTTTTCCGTCCAGTAATCAGTTCCTATGAATTTCTATTCCTTGCAGCATATTTTCTTTGTGCCTAGTAATCAATTTCAGTATTTCCATTAAAATCTCTTTCTCAATCTTACTCTCCTTTTCCAAATGGATCAAATCCGTTCAGATTTCTTATCTAATCCATATTCCCATTTGCCATATCTATCAATTATTGCATTTCGAGCAATTTCTCTATCAGTGGCTTAATCTATTTCTCCATCCCTAGAAACTTCTCAATTTCCATATAACTCTCGTTCTCCAACGTTCTGGATCTATCAATTTCCACTGAGATCGCTATCTGTGTCTGATTCCTTTTCTGCATATCTAACAAATAATACTTTTCTATCAATGTCTCTACTGTGCCTTATTCCTTTGCTCCCTAAATATCAATATCTAGATTTCCAGCATATGATGTATCGGAAACTCACTTCGTTCTCCTTGTAACACCATTTTTGCTTTCACATGAAATGCAAAACTGTAATTCATTCCATTTCTCCATATTTCTTATTTAATCGTATTCGAAAGATTTTACTATCTCAAGCTTATTTATAAATAACTCAATTTCTGCACAGTGCTCTATCTGGACCTAACTCTCTTGCTCCATTTCTGTCCAGTAATCTGTTCCTAACAATTTCTATTTCCTGCAGTTTATTTTCCTTGTGCCTAGTAATCAATTTCAGTATTTCCCTTTCTCAATCTTACCCTCCTTCTCAAAAAGGATGCATTATGTTCAGATCTCTTATCTAATCCATATTCCCATTTGCCATATGTAGCAATTATTGAAATTCGAGCAATTTCTCTATCAGTGGCTTATTCTCTTTCTCCATAACTAGAAAGCTCTCACTTTCCATAAAATGCTCGTTCTCCACAGTTATGGATATATCAATTTCCACTGAGATCTCTAACTGTTTCTGATTCCCTTTCTCCATATCTATCACATAATACTTTTCTATCAATTTCTCTACTGTGCCTTATTCCCTTGCTCCCTAGATATCAATATGTAGTTTTCGAGCAAATGCTGTATCTGAAAGTCACTTCTTACTCCTTGTAACACCATTTTTGATTTTACATGAAAGGCAAAACTGTAATTCATTCCATTTCTCCATATTTCTCATTTAATCGTATTGAAAAGATTTTACAATCTGAAGCTTATTCCAATTCCCATATTTATAAATATCTCAATTTCTGCACAGTGCTCTATCTGGAACTGACTTTCTTCCTCCATTTCTGTCTAGTAATCAGTTCCTAACAATTTCTATTTCCTGCAGTTTATTTCCCTTGTGCCTAGTAAAAAATTTCAGTATCTACATAAATTTCCATTTCTCAATCTTACTCTCCATGTCCAATTGAATCAAAGATGTTGAGATTTCTTATCTAATGCATATTCCCATTTGCCATATATAACAATTATTGAAATTCGAGCAATTTCTCTATCAGTGGCTTATTCTCTTTCTCCACAGTTAGAAATATCTCGATTTCTATAAAATGCTCGTTCTCCACAGTTATGGATATATCAATTTCCATTGAGATCTCTACCTGTTTCTGATTCCCTTTCTCAATCTTACCCTCCTTCTCAAAAAGGATGCATTATGTTCAGATCTCTTATCTAATCCATATTCCCATTTGCCATATGTAGCAATTAATGAAATTCCACAGTGCTCTATCTGGAACTAACTCTCATTCACCATTTCTGTCTAGTAATCTGTTCCTAACAATTTCTATTTCCTGCGACTTATTTTCATTGTGCCTAGTAATCAATGTCAGAATTTCAATTAAATACTCTTGCTGAATGTTATACAATCATCTAAATTACTCCATTCCCATAAACTGTCTTCTCTATTGCTTTTTCCCCTTCGCCATATCTATCAATTAATGAAATTCCATTTAATTCTCTGTGTGCAGCATATTCCTTTTCTCCATACATAGCAACTTCTCAATATCCATAAAACCCTGGTACTCCACAGTTCTGAATATCAAAATTTCCAAAGCAATCTGTACCCGCAACTGATTCTCTCAATGCATATCTATCAAATAATACATTTCTATTAATTTATCTGTCTGTAGCTTATTCCCTTGCTCGTTGTTTATGAATGTCTCTATTTCCAGCATAAGCTGTATTTGTAGCTCACTTTCTTACACCTTGTCAATCTATTTTTGCATGTCCATCAAATTCACTATCGGTCATTCTTTCTCCAAGTTTGTGAAATAATCCTATACCATTAATTTTCCTACGGAAGCTTATTCTCATTGCCATCATTATAACTTACTCATTTTCTGCACAATGATCTATCTGGAACAAACTCTATTTCTCCTTTTCCGTCCAGTAATCAGTTCCTATGAATTTCTATTCCTTGCAGCATATTTTCTTTGTGCCTAGTAATCAATTTCAGTACTTCCATTAAAATCTCTTTCTCAATCTTACTCTCCTTTTCCAAATGGATCAAATCCGTTCAGATTTCTTATCTAATCCATATTCCCATTTGCCATATCTATCAATTATTGCATTTCGAGCAATTTCTCTATCAGTGGCTTAATCTGTTTCTCCATCCCTAGAAACTTCTCAATTTCCATATAACTCTCGTTCTCCAACGTTCTGGATCTATCAATTTCCACTGAGATCGCTATCTGTGTCTGATTCCTTTTCTGCATATCTAACAAATAATACTTTTCTATCAATGTCTCTACTGTGCCTTATTCCTTTGCTCCCTAAATATCAATATCTAGATTTCCAGCATATGATGTATCGGAAACTCGCTTCTTTCTCCTTGTAACACCATTTTTGCTTTCACATGAAATGCAAAACTGTAATTCATTCCATTTCTCCATATTTCTTATTTAATCGTATTCGAAAGATTTTACTATCTCAAGCTTATTTATAAATAACTCAATTTCTGCACAGTGCTCTATCTGGAACTAACTCTCTTGCTCCATTTCTGTCCAGTAATCTGTTCCTAACAATTTCTATTTCCTGCAGTTTATTTTCCTTGTGCCTAGTAATCAATTTCAGTATTTCCCTTTCTCAATCTTACCCTCCTTCTCAAAAAGGATACATTATGTTCAGATCTCTTATCTAATCCATATTCCCATTTGCCATATGTAGCAATTATTGAAATTCGAGCAATTTCTCTATCAGTGGCTTATTCTCTTTCTCCATAACTAGAAAGCTCTCACTTTCCATAAAATGCTCGTTCTCCACAGTTATGGATATATGAATTTCCACTGAGATCTCTAACTGTTTCTGATTCCCTTTCTCCATATCTATCACATAATACTTTTCTATCAATTTCTCTTACTGTGCCTTATTCCCTTGCTCCCTAGATATCAATATGTAGTTTTCGAGCAAATGCTGTATCTGAAAGTCACTTCTTACTCCTTGTAACACCATTTTTGATTTTACATGAAAGGCAAAACTGTAATTCATTCCATTTCTCCATATTTCTCATTTAATCGTATTGAAAAGATTTTACAATCTGAAGCTTATTCCAATTCCCATATTTATAAATATCTCAATTTCTGCACAGTGCTCTATCTGGAACTGACTTTCTTCCTCCATTTCTGTCTAGTAATCAGTTCCTAACAATTTCTATTTCCTGCAGTTTATTTCCCTTGTGCCTAGTAAAAAATTTCAGTATCTACATAAATTTCCATTTCTCAATCTTACTCTCCATGTCCAATTGAATCAAAGATGTTGAGATTTCTTATCTAATGCATATTCCCATTTGCCATATATAACAATTATTGAAATTCGAGCAATTTCTCTATCAGTGGCTTATTCTCTTTCTCCACAGTTAGAAATATCTCGATTTCTATAAAATGCTCGTTCTCCACAGTTATGGATATATCAATTTCCATTGAGATCTCTACCTGTTTCTGATTCCCTTTCTCCAAATCTATCAAATAATACTTTTCTATCAATTTCTCTACTGTGCCTTATTCCCTTGCTCACTCGATATGAATATGTAGTTTTCCAGCAAATGCTGTATCTGAAAGTCACTTCTTACTCCTTGTAACACCATTTTTGATTTTACATGAAAGGCAAAACTGTAATTCATTCCATTTCCTCATATTTCTCATTTAATCGTATTCGAAACATTTTAGTATCTGAAGCTTATTCCATTTCGCATATTTATAAATATCTCAATTTCTGCACAGTGCTCTATCTGGAACTAACTCTCATTCACCATTTCTGTCTAGTAATCTGTTCCTAACAATTTCTATTTCCTGCGACTTATTTTCATTGTGCCTAGTAATCAATTTCAGAATTTCAATTAAATACTCTTGCTGAATGTTATACAATCATCTAAATTACTCCATTCCCATAAACTGTCTTCTCTATTGCTTTTTCCCCTTCGCCATATCTATCAATTAATGAAATTCCATTTAATTCTCTGTGTGCAGCATATTCCTTTTCTCCATACATAGCAACTTCTCAATATCCATAAAACCCTGGTACTCCACAGTTCTGAATATCAAAATTTCCAAAGCAATCTGTACCCGCAACTGATTCTCTCAATGCATATCTATCAAATAATACATTTCTATTAATTTATCTGTCTGTAGCTTATTCCCTTGCTCGTTGTTTATGAATGTCTCTATTTCCAGCATAAGCTGTATTTGTAGCTCACTTTCTTACACCTTGTCAATCTATTTTTGCATGTCCATCAAATTCACTATCGGTCATTCACTTTCTTTCTCCAAGTTTGTGAAATAATCCTATACCATTAATTTTCCTACGGAAGCTTATTCTCATTGCCATCATTATAACTTACTCATTTTCTGCACAATGATCTATCTGGAACAAACTCTATTTCTCCTTTTCCGTCCAGTAATCAGTTCCTATGAATTTCTATTCCTTGCAGCATATTTTCTTTGTGCCTAGTAATCAATTTCAGTATTTCCATTAAAATCTCTTTCTCAATCTTACTCTCCTTTTCCAAATGGATCAAATCCTTTCAGATTTCTTATCTAATCCATATTCCCATTTGCCATATCTATCAATTATTGCATTTCGAGCAATTTCTCTATCAGTGGCTTAATCTGTTTCTCCATCCCTAGAAACTTCTCAATTTCCATATAACTCTCGTTCTCCAACGTTCTGGATCTATCAATTTCCACTGAGATCGCTATCTGTGTCTGATTCCTTTTCTGCATATCTAACAAATAATACTTTTCTATCAATGTCTCTACTGTGCCTTATTCCTTTGCTCCCTAAATATCAATATCTAGATTTCCAGCATATGATGTATCGGAAACTCACTTCTTTCTCCTTGTAACACCATTTTTGCTTTCACATGAAATGCAAAACTGTAATTCATTCCATTTCTCCATATTTCTTATTTAATCGTATTCGAAAGATTTTACTATCTCAAGCTTATTTATAAATAACTCAATTTCTGCACAGTGCTCTATCTGGAACTAACTCTCTTGCTCCATTTCTGTCCAGTAATCTGTTCCTAACAATTTCTATTTCCTGCAGTTTATTTTCCTTGTGCCTAGTAATCAATTTCAGTATTTCCCTTTCTCAATCTTACCCTCCTTCTCAAAAAGGATACATTATGTTCAGATCTCTTATCTAATCCATATTCCCATTTGCCATATGTAGCAATTATTGAAATTCGAGCAATTTCTCTATCAGTGGCTTATTCTCTTTCTCCATAACTAGAAAGCTCTCACTTTCCATAAAATGCTCGTTCTCCACAGTTATGGATATATCAATTTCCACTGAGATCTCTAACTGTTTCTGATTCCCTTTCTCCATATCTATCACATAATACTTTTCTATCAATTTCTCTTACTGTGCCTTATTCCCTTGCTCCCTAGATATCAATATGTAGTTTTCGAGCAAATGCTGTATCTGAAAGTCACTTCTTACTCCTTGTAACACCATTTTTGATTTTACATGAAAGGCAAAACTGTAATTCATTCCATTTCTCCATATTTCTCATTTAATCGTATTGAAAAGATTTTACAATCTGAAGCTTATTCCAATTCCCATATTTATAAATATCTCAATTTCTGCACAGTGCTCTATCTGGAACTGACTTTCTTCCTCCATTTCTGTCTAGTAATCAGTTCCTAACAATTTCTATTTCCTGCAGTTTATTTCCCTTGTGCCTAGTAAAAAATTTCAGTATCTACATAAATTTCCATTTCTCAATCTTACTCTCCATGTCCAATTGAATCAAAGATGTTGAGATTTCTTATCTAATGCATATTCCCATTTGCCATATATAACAATTATTGAAATTCGAGCAATTTCTCTATCAGTGGCTTATTCTCTTTCTCCACAGTTAGAAATATCTCGATTTCTATAAAATGCTCGTTCTCCACAGTTATGGATATATCAATTTCCATTGAGATCTCTACCTGTTTCTGATTCCCTTTCTCCAAATCTATCAAATAATACTTTTCTATCAATTTCTCTACTGTGCCTTATTCCCTTGCTCACTCGATATGAATATGTAGTTTTCCAGCAAATGCTGTATCTGAAAGTCACTTCTTACTCCTTGTAACACCATTTTTGATTTTACATGAAAGGCAAAACTGTAATTCATTCCATTTCCTCATATTTCTCATTTAATCGTATTCGAAACATTTTAGTATCTGAAGCTTATTCCATTTCGCATATTTATAAATATCTCAATTTCTGCACAGTGCTCTATCTGGAACGAACTCTCATTCACCATTTCTGTCTAGTAATCTGTTCCTAACAATTTCTATTTCCTGCGACTTATTTTCATTGTGCCTAGTAATCAATTTCAGAATTTCAATTAAATACTCTTGCTGAATGTTATACAATCATTTAAATTACTCCATTCCCATAAACTGTCTTCTCTTTTGCTTTTTCCCCTTCGCCATATCTATCAATTAATGAAATTCCATTTAATTCTCTGTGTGCAGCATATTCCTTTTCTCCATACATAGCAACTTCTCAATATCCATAAAACCCTGGTACTCCACAGTTCTGAATATCAAAATTTCCAAAGCAATCTGTACCCGCAACTGATTCTCTCAATGCATATCTATCAAATAATACATTTCTATTAATTTATCTGTCTGTAGCTTATTCCCTTGCTCGTTGTTTATGAATGTCTCTATTTCCAGCATAAGCTGTATTTGTAGCTCACTTTCTTACACCTTGTCAATCTATTTTTGCATGTCCATCAAATTCACTATCGGTCATTCACTTTCTTTCTCCAAGTTTGTGAAATAATCCTATACCATTAATTTTCCTACGGAAGCTTATTCTCATTGCCATCATTATAACTTACTCATTTTCTGCACAATGATCTATCTGGAACAAACTCTATTTCTCCTTTTCCGTCCAGTAATCAGTTCCTATGAATTTCTATTCCTTGCAGCATATTTTCTTTGTGCCTAGTAATCAATTTCAGTATTTCCATTAAAATCTCTTTCTCAATCTTACTCTCCTTTTCCAAATGGATCAAATCCGTTCAGATTTCTTATCTAATCCATATTCCCATTTGCCATATCTATCAATTATTGCATTTCGAGCAATTTCTCTATCAGTGGCTTAATCTGTTTCTCCATCCCTAGAAACTTCTCAATTTCCATATAACTCTCGTTCTCCAACGTTCTGGATCTATCAATTTCCACTGAGATCGCTATCTGTGTCTGATTCCTTTTCTGCATATCTAACAAATAATACTTTTCTATCAATGTCTCTACTGTGCCTTATTCCTTTGCTCCCTAAATATCAATATCTAGATTTCCAGCATATGATGTATCGGAAACTCACTTCTTTCTCCTTGTAACACCATTTTTGCTTTCACATGAAATGCAAAACTGTAATTCATTCCATTTCTCCATATTTCTTATTTAATCGTATTCGAAAGATTTTACTATCTCAAGCTTATTTATAAATAACTCAATTTCTGCACAGTGCTCTATCTGGAACTAACTCTCTTGCTCCATTTCTGTCCAGTAATCTGTTCCTAACAATTTCTATTTCCTGCAGTTTATTTTCCTTGTGCCTAGTAATCAATTTCAGTATTTCCCTTTCTCAATCTTACCCTCCTTCTCAAAAAGGATACATTATGTTCAGATCTCTTATCTAATCCATATTCCCATTTGCCATATGTAGCAATTATTGAAATTCGAGCAATTTCTCTATCAGTGGCTTATTCTCTTTCTCCATAACTAGAAAGCTCTCACTTTCCATAAAATGCTCGTTCTCCACAGTTATGGATATATGAATTTCCACTGAGATCTCTAACTGTTTCTGATTCCCTTTCTCCATATCTATCACATAATACTTTTCTATCAATTTCTCTTACTGTGCCTTATTCCCTTGCTCCCTAGATATCAATATGTAGTTTTCGAGCAAATGCTGTATCTGAAAGTCACTTCTTACTCCTTGTAACACCATTTTTGATTTTACATGAAAGGCAAAACTGTAATTCATTCCATTTCTCCATATTTCTCATTTAATCGTATTGAAAAGATTTTACAATCTGAAGCTTATTCCAATTCCCATATTTATAAATATCTCAATTTCTGCACAGTGCTCTATCTGGAACTGACTTTCTTCCTCCATTTCTGTCTAGTAATCAGTTCCTAACAATTTCTATTTCCTGCAGTTTATTTCCCTTGTGCCTAGTAAAAAATTTCAGTATCTACATAAATTTCCATTTCTCAATCTTACTCTCCATGTCCAATTGAATCAAAGATGTTGAGATTTCTTATCTAATGCATATTCCCATTTGCCATATATAACAATTATTGAAATTCGAGCAATTTCTCTATCAGTGGCTTATTCTCTTTCTCCACAGTTAGAAATATCTCGATTTCTATAAAATGCTCGTTCTCCACAGTTATGGATATATCAATTTCCATTGAGATCTCTACCTGTTTCTGATTCCCTTTCTCCAAATCTATCAAATAATACTTTTCTATCAATTTCTCTACTGTGCCTTATTCCCTTGCTCACTCGATATGAATATGTAGTTTTCCAGCAAATGCTGTATCTGAAAGTCACTTCTTACTCCTTGTAACACCATTTTTGATTTTACATGAAAGGCAAAACTGTAATTCATTCCATTTCCTCATATTTCTCATTTAATCGTATTCGAAACATTTTAGTATCTGAAGCTTATTCCATTTCGCATATTTATAAATATCTCAATTTCTGCACAGTGCTCTATCTGGAACTAACTCTCATTCACCATTTCTGTCTAGTAATCTGTTCCTAACAATTTCTATTTCCTGCGACTTATTTTCATTGTGCCTAGTAATCAATTTCAGAATTTCAATTAAATACTCTTGCTGAATGTTATACAATCATTTAAATTACTCCATTCCCATAAACTGTCTTCTCTTTTGCTTTTTCCCCTTCGCCATATCTATCAATTAATGAAATTCCATTTAATTCTCTGTGTGCAGCATATTCCTTTTCTCCATACATAGCAACTTCTCAATATCCATAAAACCCTGGTACTCCACAGTTCTGAATATCAAAATTTCCAAAGCAATCTGTACCCGCAACTGATTCTCTCAATGCATATCTATCAAATAATACATTTCTATTAACTTATCTGTCTGTAGCTTATTCCCTTGCTCGTTGTTTATGAATGTCTCTATTTCCAGCATAAGCTGTATTTGTAGCTCACTTTCTTACACCTTGTCAATCTATTTTTGCATGTCCATCAAATTCACTATCGGTCATTCACTTTCTTTCTCCAAGTTTGTGAAATAATCCTATACCATTAATTTTCCTACGGAAGCTTATTCTCATTGCCATCATTATAACTTACTCATTTTCTGCACAATGATCTATCTGGAATAAACTCTATTTCTCCTTTTCCGTCCAGTAATCAGTTCCTATGAATTTCTATTCCTTGCAGCATATTTTCTTTGTGCCTAGTAATCAATTTCAGTATTTCCATTAAAATCTCTTTCTCAATCTTACTCTCCTTTTCCAAATGGATCAAATCCGTTCAGATTTCTTATCTAATCCATATTCCCATTTGCCATATCTATCAATTATTGCATTTCGAGCAATTTCTCTATCGGTGGCTTAATCTATTTCTCCATCCCTAGAAACTTCTCAATTTCCATATAACTCTCGTTCTCCAACGTTCTGGATCTATCAATTTCCACTGAGATCGCTATCTGTGTCTGATTCCTTTTCTGCATATCTAACAAATAATACTTTTCGATCAATGTCTCTACTGTGCCTTATTCCTTTGCTCCCTAAATATCAATATCTAGATTTCCAGCATATGATGCATCGGAAACTCACTTCTTTCTCCTTGTAACACCATTTTTGCTTTCACATGAAATGCAAAACTGTAATTCATTCCATTTCTCCATATTTCTTATTTAATCGTATTCGAAAGATTTTACTATCTCAAGCTTATTTATAAATAACTCAATTTCTGCACAGTGCTCTATCTGGAACTAACTCTCTTGCTCCATTTCTGTCCAGTAATCTGTTCCTAACAATTTCTATTTCCTGCAGTTTATTTTCCTTGTGCCTAGTAATCAATTTCAGTATTTCCCTTTCTCAATCTTACCCTCCTTCTCAAAAAGGATACATTATGTTCAGATCTCTTATCTAATCCATATTCCCATTTGCCATATGTAGCAATTATTGAAATTCGAGCAATTTCTCTATCAGTGGCTTATTCTCTTTCTCCATAGCTAGAAACCTCTCACTTTCCATAAAATGCTCGTTCTCCACAGTTATGGATATATCAATTTCCACTGAGATCTCTAACTGTTTCTGATTCCCTTTCTCCATATCTATCAAATAATACTTTTCTATCAATTTCTCTACTGTGCCTTATTCCCTTGCTCCCTAGATATCAATATGTAGTTTTCGAGCAAATGCTGTATCTGAAAGTCACTTCTTACTCCTTGTAACACCATTTTTGATTTTACATGAAAGGCAAAACTGTAATTCATTCCATTTCCCCATATTTCTCATTTAATCGTATTCGAAACATTTTAGTATCTGAAGCTTATTCCATTTCGCATATTTATAAATATCTCAATTTCTGCACAGTTCTCTATCTGGAACTAACTCTTATTCACCATTTCTGTCAAGTAATCTGTTCCGATCAATTCCTATTTCCTGCACTTTATTTTCCTTGTGCCTAGTAATCAATTTCAGTAGTTCCATTAAAATCTCTTTCTCAATCTTACTCTCCTTCTCCAAATGGATCAATTACGTTGAGATTTCTTATCTAATCCATATTCCCATTTGCCATATGTAACAATTATTGAAATTCGAGCAATTTCTCTATCAGTATTTCTCTATCTCCATAGTTAGAAATATCTCGATTTCTATAAAATGCTCGTTCTACAGTTATGGATATATCAATTTCCACCTGTTTCTGATTCCCTTTCTCCAAATCTATCAAATAATACTTTTCTAACAAATTCTCTACTGTGCCTTATTCCCTTGCTCACTAGATATGAATATGTAGTTTTCCAGCAAATGCTGTATCTGAAAGTCGAAATATTCGAAACATTTTACTATCTGAAGCTTATTCCAATTCGCATATTTATAAATAGCTCAATTTCTGCACAGTGCTCTATCTGGAACTAACTCTCATTCACCATTTCTGTCTAGTAATCTGTTCCTAACAATTTCTATTTCCTGCGACTTATTTTCATTGTGCCTAGTAATCAATTTCAGAATTTCAATTAAATACTCTTGCTGAATGTTATACAATCATCTAAATTACTCCATTCCCATAAACTGTCTTCTCTATTGCTTTTTCCCCTTCGCCATATCTATCAATTAATGAAATTCCATTTAATTCTCTGTGCGCAGCATATTCCTTTTCTCCATACATAGCAACTTCTCAATATCCATAAAACCCTGGTACTCCACAGTTCTGAATATCAAAATTTCCAAAGCAATCTGTACCCGCAACTGATTCTCTCAATGCATATCTATCAAATAATACATTTCTATTAATTTATCTGTCTGTAGCTTATTCCCTTGCTCGTTGTTTATGAATGTCTCTATTTCCAGCATAAGCTGTATTTGTAGCTCACTTTCTTACACCTTGTCAATCTATTTTTGCATGTCCATCAAATTCACTATCGGTCATTCACTTTCTTTCTCCAAGTTTGTGAAATAATCCTATACCATTAATTTTCCTACGGAAGCTTATTCTCATTGCCATCATTATAACTTACTCATTTTCTGCACAATGATCTATCTGGAACAAACTCTATTTCTCCTTTTCCGTCCAGTAATCAGTTCCTATGAATTTCTATTCCTTGCAGCATATTTTCTTTGTGCCTAGTAATCAATTTCAGTATTTCCATTAAAATCTCTTTCTCAATCTTACTCTCCTTTTCCAAATGGATCAAATCCGTTCAGATTTCTTATCTAATCCATATTCCCATTTGCCATATCTATCAATTATTGCATTTCGAGCAATTTCTCTATCAGTGGCTTAATCTATTTCTCCATCCCTAGAAACTTCTCAATTTCCATATAACTCTCGTTCTCCAACGTTCTGGATCTATCAATTTCCACTGAGATCGCTATCTGTGTCTGATTCCTTTTCTGCATATCTAACAAATAATACTTTTCTATCAATGTCTCTACTGTGCCTTATTCCTTTGCTCCCTAAATATCAATATCTAGATTTCCAGCATATGATGCATCGGAAACTCACTTCTTTCTCCTTGTAACACCATTTTTGCTTTCACATGAAATGCAAAACTGTAATTCATTCCATTTCTCCATATTTCTTATTTAATCGTATTCGAAAGATTTTACTATCTCAAGCTTATTTATAAATAACTCAATTTCTGCACAGTGCTCTATCTGGAACTAACTCTCTTGCTCCATTTCTGTCCAGTAATCTGTTCCTAACAATTTCTATTTCCTGCAGTTTATTTTCCTTGTGCCTAGTAATCAATTTCAGTATTTCCCTTTCTCAATCTTACCCTCCTTCTCAAAAAGGATACATTATGTTCAGATCTCTTATCTAATCCATATTCCCATTTGCCATATGTAGCAATTATTGAAATTCGAGCAATTTCTCTATCAGTGGCTTATTCTCTTTCTCCATAGCTAGAAACCTCTCACTTTCCATAAAATGCTCGTTCTCCACAGTTATGGATATATCAATTTCCACTGAGATCTCTAACTGTTTCTGATTCCCTTTCTCCATATCTATCAAATAATACTTTTCTATCAATTTCTCTACTGTGCCTTATTCCCTTGCTCCCTAGATATCAATATGTAGTTTTCGAGCAAATGCTGTATCTGAAAGTCACTTCTTACTCCTTGTAACACCATTTTTGATTTTACATGAAAGGCAAAACTGTAATTCATTCCATTTCCCCATATTTCTCATTTAATCGTATTCGAAACATTTTAGTATCTGAAGCTTATTCCATTTCGCATATTTATAAATATCTCAATTTCTGCACAGTTCTCTATCTGGAACTAACTCTTATTCACCATTTCTGTCAAGTAATCTGTTCCGATCAATTCCTATTTCCTGCACTTTATTTTCCTTGTGCCTAGTAATCAATTTCAGTAGTTCCATTAAAATCTCTTTCTCAATCTTACTCTCCTTCTCCAAATGGATCAATTACGTTGAGATTTCTTATCTAATCCATATTCCCATTTGCCATATGTAACAATTATTGAAATTCGAGCAATTTCTCTATCAGTATTTCTCTATCTCCATAGTTAGAAATATCTCGATTTCTATAAAATGCTCGTTCTACAGTTATGGATATATCAATTTCCACCTGTTTCTGATTCCCTTTCTCCAAATCTATCAAATAATACTTTTCTAACAAATTCTCTACTGTGCCTTATTCCCTTGCTCACTAGATATGAATATGTAGTTTTCCAGCAAATGCTGTATCTGAAAGTCGAAATATTCGAAACATTTTACTATCTGAAGCTTATTCCAATTCGCATATTTATAAATAGCTCAATTTCTGCACAGTGCTCTATCTGGAACTAACTCTCATTCACCATTTCTGTCTAGTAATCTGTTCCTAACAATTTCTATTTCCTGCGACTTATTTTCATTGTGCCTAGTAATCAATTTCAGAATTTCAATTAAATACTCTTGCTGAATGTTATACAATCATCTAAATTACTCCATTCCCATAAACTGTCTTCTCTATTGCTTTTTCCCCTTCGCCATATCTATCAATTAATGAAATTCCATTTAATTCTCTGTGCGCAGCATATTCCTTTTCTCCATACATAGCAACTTCTCAATATCCATAAAACCCTGGTACTCCACAGTTCTGAATATCAAAATTTCCAAAGCAATCTGTACCCGCAACTGATTCTCTCAATGCATATCTATCAAATAATACATTTCTATTAATTTATCTGTCTGTAGCTTATTCCCTTGCTCGTTGTTTATGAATGTCTCTATTTCCAGCATAAGCTGTATTTGTAGCTCACTTTCTTACACCTTGTCAATCTATTTTTGCATGTCCATCAAATTCACTATCGGTCATTCACTTTCTTTCTCCAAGTTTGTGAAATAATCCTATACCATTAATTTTCCTACGGAAGCTTATTCTCATTGCCATCATTATAACTTACTCATTTTCTGCACAATGATCTATCTGGAACAAACTCTATTTCTCCTTTTCCGTCCAGTAATCAGTTCCTATGAATTTCTATTCCTTGCAGCATATTTTCTTTGTGCCTAGTAATCAATTTCAGTATTTCCATTAAAATCTCTTTCTCAATCTTACTCTCCTTTTCCAAATGGATCAAATCCGTTCAGATTTCTTATCTAATCCATATTCCCATTTGCCATATCTATCAATTATTGCATTTCGAGCAATTTCTCTATCAGTGGCTTAATCTATTTCTCCATCCCTAGAAACTTCTCAATTTCCATATAACTCTCGTTCTCCAACGTTCTGGATCTATCAATTTCCACTGAGATCGCTATCTGTGTCTGATTCCTTTTCTGCATATCTAACAAATAATACTTTTCTATCAATGTCTCTACTGTGCCTTATTCCTTTGCTCCCTAAATATCAATATCTAGATTTCCAGCATATGATGCATCGGAAACTCACTTCTTTCTCCTTGTAACACCATTTTTGCTTTCACATGAAATGCAAAACTGTAATTCATTCCATTTCTCCATATTTCTTATTTAATCGTATTCGAAAGATTTTACTATCTCAAGCTTATTTATAAATAACTCAATTTCTGCACAGTGCTCTATCTGGAACTAACTCTCTTGCTCCATTTCTGTCCAGTAATCTGTTCCTAACAATTTCTATTTCCTGCAGTTTATTTTCCTTGTGCCTAGTAATCAATTTCAGTATTTCCCTTTCTCAATCTTACCCTCCTTCTCAAAAAGGATACATTATGTTCAGATCTCTTATCTAATCCATATT
The DNA here is from genome assembly GCA_026770705.1 of Isurus oxyrinchus. Classification (NCBI taxonomy): domain Eukaryota; kingdom Metazoa; phylum Chordata; class Chondrichthyes; order Lamniformes; family Lamnidae; genus Isurus; species Isurus oxyrinchus. The sequence goes on along the minus strand of JANJGN010000004.1, from coordinate 82,942,651 downwards.
CCCATTTGCCATATGTAGCAATTATTGAAATTCGAGCAATTTCTCTATCAGTGGCTTATTCTCTTTCTCCATAGCTAGAAACCTCTCACTTTCCATAAAATGCTCGTTCTCCACAGTTATGGATATATCAATTTCCACTGAGATCTCTAACTGTTTCTGATTCCCTTTCTCCATATCTATCAAATAATACTTTTCTATCAATTTCTCTACTGTGCCTTATTCCCTTGCTCCCTAGATATCAATATGTAGTTTTCGAGCAAATGCTGTATCTGAAAGTCACTTCTTACTCCTTGTAACACCATTTTTGATTTTACATGAAAGGCAAAACTGTAATTCATTCCATTTCCCCATATTTCTCATTTAATCGTATTCGAAACATTTTAGTATCTGAAGCTTATTCCATTTCGCATATTTATAAATATCTCAATTTCTGCACAGTTCTCTATCTGGAACTAACTCTTATTCACCATTTCTGTCAAGTAATCTGTTCCGATCAATTCCTATTTCCTGCACTTTATTTTCCTTGTGCCTAGTAATCAATTTCAGTAGTTCCATTAAAATCTCTTTCTCAATCTTACTCTCCTTCTCCAAATGGATCAATTACGTTGAGATTTCTTATCTAATCCATATTCCCATTTGCCATATGTAACAATTATTGAAATTCGAGCAATTTCTCTATCAGTATTTCTCTATCTCCATAGTTAGAAATATCTCGATTTCTATAAAATGCTCGTTCTACAGTTATGGATATATCAATTTCCACCTGTTTCTGATTCCCTTTCTCCAAATCTATCAAATAATACTTTTCTAACAGATTCTCTACTGTGCCTTATTCCCTTGCTCACTAGATATGAATATGTAGCTTTCCAGCAAATGCTGTATCTGAAAGTCGAAATATTCGAAACATTTTACTATCTGAAGCTTATTCCAATTCGCATATTTATAAATAGCTCAATTTCTGCACAGTGCTCTATCTGGAACTAACTCTCATTCACCATTTCTGTCTAGTAATCTGTTCCTAACAATTTCTATTTCCTGCGACTTATTTTCATTGTGCCTAGTAATCAATTTCAGAATTTCAATTAAATACTCTTGCTGAATGTTATACAATCATCTAAATTACTCCATTCCCATAAACTGTCTTCTCTATTGCTTTTTCCCCTTCGCCATATCTATCAATTAATGAAATTCCATTTAATTCTCTGTGCGCAGCATATTCCTTTTCTCCATACATAGCAACTTCTCAATATCCATAAAACCCTGGTACTCCACAGTTCTGAATATCAAAATTTCCAAAGCAATCTGTACCCGCAACTGATTCTCTCAATGCATATCTATCAAATAATACATTTCTATTAATTTATCTGTCTGTAGCTTATTCCCTTGCTCGTTGTTTATGAATGTCTCTATTTCCAGCATAAGCTGTATTTGTAGCTCACTTTCTTACACCTTGTCAATCTATTTTTGCATGTCCATCAAATTCACTATCGGTCATTCACTTTCTTTCTCCAAGTTTGTGAAATAATCCTATACCATTAATTTTCCTACGGAAGCTTATTCTCATTGCCATCATTATAACTTACTCATTTTCTGCACAATGATCTATCTGGAACAAACTCTATTTCTCCTTTTCCGTCCAGTAATCAGTTCCTATGAATTTCTATTCCTTGCAGCATATTTTCTTTGTGCCTAGTAATCAATTTCAGTATTTCCATTAAAATCTCTTTCTCAATCTTACTCTCCTTTTCCAAATGGATCAAATCCGTTCAGATTTCTTATCTAATCCATATTCCCATTTGCCATATCTATCAATTATTGCATTTCGAGCAATTTCTCTATCAGTGGCTTAATCTATTTCTCCATCCCTAGAAACTTCTCAATTTCCATATAACTCTCGTTCTCCAACGTTCTGGATCTATCAATTTCCACTGAGATCGCTATCTGTGTCTGATTCCTTTTCTGCATATCTAACAAATAATACTTTTCTATCAATGTCTCTACTGTGCCTTATTCCTTTGCTCCCTAAATATCAATATCTAGATTTCCAGCATATGATGCATCGGAAACTCACTTCTTTCTCCTTGTAACACCATTTTTGCTTTCACATGAAATGCAAAACTGTAATTCATTCCATTTCTCCATATTTCTTATTTAATCGTATTCGAAAGATTTTACTATCTCAAGCTTATTTATAAATAACTCAATTTCTGCACAGTGCTCTATCTGGAACTAACTCTCTTGCTCCATTTCTGTCCAGTAATCTGTTCCTAACAATTTCTATTTCCTGCAGTTTATTTTCCTTGTGCCTAGTAATCAATTTCAGTATTTCCCTTTCTCAATCTTACCCTCCTTCTCAAAAAGGATACATTATGTTCAGATCTCTTATCTAATCCATATTCCCATTTGCCATATGTAGCAATTATTGAAATTCGAGCAATTTCTCTATCAGTGGCTTATTCTCTTTCTCCATAGCTAGAAACCTCTCACTTTCCATAAAATGCTCGTTCTCCACAGTTATGGATATATCAATTTCCACTGAGATCTCTAACTGTTTCTGATTCCCTTTCTCCATATCTATCAAATAATACTTTTCTATCAATTTCTCTACTGTGCCTTATTCCCTTGCTCCCTAGATATCAATATGTAGTTTTCGAGCAAATGCTGTATCTGAAAGTCACTTCTTACTCCTTGTAACACCATTTTTGATTTTACATGAAAGGCAAAACTGTAATTCATTCCATTTCCCCATATTTCTCATTTAATCGTATTCGAAACATTTTAGTATCTGAAGCTTATTCCATTTCGCATATTTATAAATATCTCAATTTCTGCACAGTTCTCTATCTGGAACTAACTCTTATTCACCATTTCTGTCAAGTAATCTGTTCCGATCAATTCCTATTTCCTGCACTTTATTTTCCTTGTGCCTAGTAATCAATTTCAGTAGTTCCATTAAAATCTCTTTCTCAATCTTACTCTCCTTCTCCAAATGGATCAATTACGTTGAGATTTCTTATCTAATCCATATTCCCATTTGCCATATGTAACAATTATTGAAATTCGAGCAATTTCTCTATCAGTATTTCTCTATCTCCATAGTTAGAAATATCTCGATTTCTATAAAATGCTCGTTCTACAGTTATGGATATATCAATTTCCACCTGTTTCTGATTCCCTTTCTCCAAATCTATCAAATAATACTTTTCTAACAGATTCTCTACTGTGCCTTATTCCCTTGCTCACTAGATATGAATATGTAGCTTTCCAGCAAATGCTGTATCTGAAAGTCGAAATATTCGAAACATTTTACTATCTGAAGCTTATTCCAATTCGCATATTTATAAATAGCTCAATTTCTGCACAGTGCTCTATCTGGAACTAACTCTCATTCACCATTTCTGTCTAGTAATCTGTTCCTAACAATTTCTATTTCCTGCGACTTATTTTCATTGTGCCTAGTAATCAATTTCAGAATTTCAATTACATACTCTTGCTGAATGTTATACAATCATCTAAATTACTCCATTCCCATAAACTGTCTTCTCTATTGCTTTTTCCCCTTCGCCATATCTATCAATTAATGAAATTCCATTTAATTCTCTGTGTGCAGCATATTCCTTTTCTCCATACATAGCAACTTCTCAATATCCATAAAACCCTGGTACTCCACAGTTCTGAATATCAAAATTTCCAAAGCAATCTGTACCCGCAACTGATTCTCTCAATGCATATCTATCAAATAATACATTTCTATTAATTTATCTGTCTGTAGCTTATTCCCTTGCTCGTTGTTTATGAATGTCTCTATTTCCAGCATAAGCTGTATTTGTAGCTCACTTTCTTACACCTTGTCAATCTATTTTTGCATGTCCATCAAATTCACTATCGGTCATTCACTTTCTTTCTCCAAGTTTGTGAAATAATCCTATACCATTAATTTTCCTACGGAAGCTTATTCTCATTGCCATCATTATAACTTACTCATTTTCTGCACAATGATCTATCTGGAACAAACTCTATTTCTCCTTTTCCGTCCAGTAATCAGTTCCTATGAATTTCTATTCCTTGCAGCATATTTTCTTTGTGCCTAGTAATCAATTTCAGTATTTCCATTAAAATCTCTTTCTCAATCTTACTCTCCTTTTCCAAATGGATCAAATCCGTTCAGATTTCTTATCTAATCCATATTCCCATTTGCCATATCTATCAATTATTGCATTTCGAGCAATTTCTCTATCAGTGGCTTAATCTATTTCTCCATCCCTAGAAACTTCTCAATTTCCATATAACTCTCGTTCTCCAACGTTCTGGATCTATCAATTTCCACTGAGATCGCTATCTGTGTCTGATTCCTTTTCTGCATATCTAACAAATAATACTTTTCTATCAATGTCTCTACTGTGCCTTATTCCTTTGCTCCCTAAATATCAATATCTAGATTTCCAGCATATGATGCATCGGAAACTCACTTCTTTCTCCTTGTAACACCATTTTTGCTTTCACATGAAATGCAAAACTGTAATTCATTCCATTTCTCCATATTTCTTATTTAATCGTATTCGAAAGATTTTACTATCTCAAGCTTATTTATAAATAACTCAATTTCTGCACAGTGCTCTATCTGGAACTAACTCTCTTGCTCCATTTCTGTCCAGTAATCTGTTCCTAACAATTTCTATTTCCTGCAGTTTATTTTCCTTGTGCCTAGTAATCAATTTCAGTATTTCCCTTTCTCAATCTTACCCTCCTTCTCAAAAAGGATACATTATGTTCAGATCTCTTATCTAATCCATATTCCCATTTGCCATATGTAGCAATTATTGAAATTCGAGCAATTTCTCTATCAGTGGCTTATTCTCTTTCTCCATAGCTAGAAACCTCTCACTTTCCATAAAATGCTCGTTCTCCACAGTTATGGATATATCAATTTCCACTGAGATCTCTAACTGTTTCTGATTCCCTTTCTCCATATCTATCAAATAATACTTTTCTATCAATTTCTCTACTGTGCCTTATTCCCTTGCTCCCTAGATATCAATATGTAGTTTTCGAGCAAATGCTGTATCTGAAAGTCACTTCTTACTCCTTGTAACACCATTTTTGATTTTACATGAAAGGCAAAACTGTAATTCATTCCATTTCCCCATATTTCTCATTTAATCGTATTCGAAACATTTTAGTATCTGAAGCTTATTCCATTTCGCATATTTATAAATATCTCAATTTCTGCACAGTTCTCTATCTGGAACTAACTCTTATTCACCATTTCTGTCAAGTAATCTGTTCCGATCAATTCCTATTTCCTGCACTTTATTTTCCTTGTGCCTAGTAATCAATTTCAGTAGTTCCATTAAAATCTCTTTCTCAATCTTACTCTCCTTCTCCAAATGGATCAATTACGTTGAGATTTCTTATCTAATCCATATTCCCATTTGCCATATGTAACAATTATTGAAATTCGAGCAATTTCTCTATCAGTATTTCTCTATCTCCATAGTTAGAAATATCTCGATTTCTATAAAATGCTCGTTCTACAGTTATGGATATATCAATTTCCACCTGTTTCTGATTCCCTTTCTCCAAATCTATCAAATAATACTTTTCTAACAAATTCTCTACTGTGCCTTATTCCCTTGCTCACTAGATATGAATATGTAGTTTTCCAGCAAATGCTGTATCTGAAAGTCGAAATATTCGAAACATTTTACTATCTGAAGCTTATTCCAATTCGCATATTTATAAATAGCTCAATTTCTGCACAGTGCTCTATCTGGAACTAACTCTCATTCACCATTTCTGTCTAGTAATCTGTTCCTAACAATTTCTATTTCCTGCGACTTATTTTCATTGTGCCTAGTAATCAATTTCAGAATTTCAATTAAATACTCTTGCTGAATGTTATACAATCATCTAAATTACTCCATTCCCATAAACTGTCTTCTCTATTGCTTTTTCCCCTTCGCCATATCTATCAATTAATGAAATTCCATTTAATTCTCTGTGCGCAGCATATTCCTTTTCTCCATACATAGCAACTTCTCAATATCCATAAAACCCTGGTACTCCACAGTTCTGAATATCAAAATTTCCAAAGCAATCTGTACCCGCAACTGATTCTCTCAATGCATATCTATCAAATAATACATTTCTATTAATTTATCTGTCTGTAGCTTATTCCCTTGCTCGTTGTTTATGAATGTCTCTATTTCCAGCATAAGCTGTATTTGTAGCTCACTTTCTTACACCTTGTCAATCTATTTTTGCATGTCCATCAAATTCACTATCGGTCATTCACTTTCTTTCTCCAAGTTTGTGAAATAATCCTATACCATTAATTTTCCTACGGAAGCTTATTCTCATTGCCATCATTATAACTTACTCATTTTCTGCACAATGATCTATCTGGAACAAACTCTATTTCTCCTTTTCCGTCCAGTAATCAGTTCCTATGAATTTCTATTCCTTGCAGCATATTTTCTTTGTGCCTAGTAATCAATTTCAGTATTTCCATTAAAATCTCTTTCTCAATCTTACTCTCCTTTTCCAAATGGATCAAATCCGTTCAGATTTCTTATCTAATCCATATTCCCATTTGCCATATCTATCAATTATTGCATTTCGAGCAATTTCTCTATCAGTGGCTTAATCTATTTCTCCATCCCTAGAAACTTCTCAATTTCCATATAACTCTCGTTCTCCAACGTTCTGGATCTATCAATTTCCACTGAGATCGCTATCTGTGTCTGATTCCTTTTCTGCATATCTAACAAATAATACTTTTCTATCAATGTCTCTACTGTGCCTTATTCCTTTGCTCCCTAAATATCAATATCTAGATTTCCAGCATATGATGCATCGGAAACTCACTTCTTTCTCCTTGTAACACCATTTTTGCTTTCACATGAAATGCAAAACTGTAATTCATTCCATTTCTCCATATTTCTTATTTAATCGTATTCGAAAGATTTTACTATCTCAAGCTTATTTATAAATAACTCAATTTCTGCACAGTGCTCTATCTGGAACTAACTCTCTTGCTCCATTTCTGTCCAGTAATCTGTTCCTAACAATTTCTATTTCCTGCAGTTTATTTTCCTTGTGCCTAGTAATCAATTTCAGTATTTCCCTTTCTCAATCTTACCCTCCTTCTCAAAAAGGATACATTATGTTCAGATCTCTTATCTAATCCATATTCCCATTTGCCATATGTAGCAATTATTGAAATTCGAGCAATTTCTCTATCAGTGGCTTATTCTCTTTCTCCATAGCTAGAAACCTCTCACTTTCCATAAAATGCTCGTTCTCCACAGTTATGGATATATCAATTTCCACTGAGATCTCTAACTGTTTCTGATTCCCTTTCTCCATATCTATCAAATAATACTTTTCTATCAATTTCTCTACTGTGCCTTATTCCCTTGCTCCCTAGATATCAATATGTAGTTTTCGAGCAAATGCTGTATCTGAAAGTCACTTCTTACTCCTTGTAACACCATTTTTGATTTTACATGAAAGGCAAAACTGTAATTCATTCCATTTCCCCATATTTCTCATTTAATCGTATTCGAAACATTTTAGTATCTGAAGCTTATTCCATTTCGCATATTTATAAATATCTCAATTTCTGCACAGTTCTCTATCTGGAACTAACTCTTATTCACCATTTCTGTCAAGTAATCTGTTCCGATCAATTCCTATTTCCTGCACTTTATTTTCCTTGTGCCTAGTAATCAATTTCAGTAGTTCCATTAAAATCTCTTTCTCAATCTTACTCTCCTTCTCCAAATGGATCAATTACGTTGAGATTTCTTATCTAATCCATATTCCCATTTGCCATATGTAACAATTATTGAAATTCGAGCAATTTCTCTATCAGTATTTCTCTATCTCCATAGTTAGAAATATCTCGATTTCTATAAAATGCTCGTTCTACAGTTATGGATATATCAATTTCCACCTGTTTCTGATTCCCTTTCTCCAAATCTATCAAATAATACTTTTCTAACAGATTCTCTACTGTGCCTTATTCCCTTGCTCACTAGATATGAATATGTAGCTTTCCAGCAAATGCTGTATCTGAAAGTCGAAATATTCGAAACATTTTACTATCTGAAGCTTATTCCAATTCGCATATTTATAAATAGCTCAATTTCTGCACAGTGCTCTATCTGGAACTAACTCTCATTCACCATTTCTGTCTAGTAATCTGTTCCTAACAATTTCTATTTCCTGCGACTTATTTTCATTGTGCCTAGTAATCAATTTCAGAATTTCAATTACATACTCTTGCTGAATGTTATACAATCATCTAAATTACTCCATTCCCATAAACTGTCTTCTCTATTGCTTTTTCCCCTTCGCCATATCTATCAATTAATGAAATTCCATTTAATTCTCTGTGTGCAGCATATTCCTTTTCTCCATACATAGCAACTTCTCAATATCCATAAAACCCTGGTACTCCACAGTTCTGAATATCAAAATTTCCAAAGCAATCTGTACCCGCAACTGATTCTCTCAATGCATATCTATCAAATAATACATTTCTATTAATTTATCTGTCTGTAGCTTATTCCCTTGCTCGTTGTTTATGAATGTCTCTATTTCCAGCATAAGCTGTATTTGTAGCTCACTTTCTTACACCTTGTCAATCTATTTTTGCATGTCCATCAAATTCACTATCGGTCATTCACTTTCTTTCTCCAAGTTTGTGAAATAATCCTATACCATTAATTTTCCTACGGAAGCTTATTCTCATTGCCATCATTATAACTTACTCATTTTCTGCACAATGATCTATCTGGAACAAACTCTATTTCTCCTTTTCCGTCCAGTAATCAGTTCCTATGAATTTCTATTCCTTGCAGCATATTTTCTTTGTGCCTAGTAATCAATTTCAGTATTTCCATTAAAATCTCTTTCTCAATCTTACTCTCCTTTTCCAAATGGATCAAATCCGTTCAGATTTCTTATCTAATCCATATTCCCATTTGCCATATCTATCAATTATTGCATTTCGAGCAATTTCTCTATCAGTGGCTTAATCTATTTCTCCATCCCTAGAAACTTCTCAATTTCCATATAACTCTCGTTCTCCAACGTTCTGGATCTATCAATTTCCACTGAGATCGCTATCTGTGTCTGATTCCTTTTCTGCATATCTAACAAATAATACTTTTCTATCAATGTCTCTACTGTGCCTTATTCCTTTGCTCCCTAAATATCAATATCTAGATTTCCAGCATATGATGTATCGGAAACTCACTTCGTTCTCCTTGTAACACCATTTTTGCTTTCACATGAAATGCAAAACTGTAATTCATTCCATTTCTCCATATTTCTTATTTAATCGTATTCGAAAGATTTTACTATCTCAAGCTTATTTATAAATAACTCAATTTCTGCACAGTGCTCTATCTGGACCTAACTCTCTTGCTCCATTTCTGTCCAGTAATCTGTTCCTAACAATTTCTATTTCCTGCAGTTTATTTTCCTTGTGCCTAGTAATCAATTTCAGTATTTCCCTTTCTCAATCTTACCCTCCTTCTCAAAAAGGATGCATTATGTTCAGATCTCTTATCTAATCCATATTCCCATTTGCCATATGTAGCAATTATTGAAATTCGAGCAATTGCTCTATCAGTGGCTTATTCTCTTTCTCCATAACTAGAAAGCTCTCACTTTCCATAAAATGCTCGTTCTCCACAGTTATGGATATATCAATTTCCACTGAGATCTCTAACTGTTTCTGATTCCCTTTCTCCATATCTATCACATAATACTTTTCTATCAATTTCTCTACTGTGCCTTATTCCCTTGCTCCCTAGATATCAATATGTAGTTTTCGAGCAAATGCTGTATCTGAAAGTCACTTCTTACTCCTTGTAACACCATTTTTGATTTTACATGAAAGGCAAAACTGTAATTCATTCCATTTCTCCATATTTCTCATTTAATCGTATTGAAAAGATTTTACAATCTGAAGGTTATTCCAATTCCCATATTTATAAATATCTCAATTTCTGCACAGTGCTCTATCTGGAACTGACTTTCTTCCTCCATTTCTGTCTAGTAATCAGTTCCTAACAATTTCTATTTCCTGCAGTTTATTTCCCTTGTGCCTAGTAAAAAATTTCAGTATCTACATAAATTTCCATTTCTCAATCTTACTCTCCATGTCCAATTGAATCAAAGATGTTGAGATTTCTTATCTAATGCATATTCCCATTTGCCATATATAACAATTATTGAAATTCGAGCAATTTCTCTATCAGTGGCTTATTCTCTTTCTCCACAGTTAGAAATATCTCGATTTCTATAAAATGCTCGTTCTCCACAGTTATGGATATATCAATTTCCATTGAGATCTCTACCTGTTTCTGATTCCCTTTCTCCAAATCTATCAAATAATACTTTTCTATCAATTTCTCTACTGTGCCTTATTCCCTTGCTCACTCGATATGAATATGTAGTTTTCCAGCAAATGCTGTATCTGAAAGTCACTTCTTCCTCCTTGTAACACCATTTTTGATTTTACATGAAAGGCAAAACTGTAATTCATTCCATTTCCTCATATTTCTCATTTAATCGTATTCGAAACATTTTAGTATCTGAAGCTTATTCCATTTCGCATATTTATAAATATCTCAATTTCTGCACAGTGCTCTATCTGGAACTAACTCTCATTCACCATTTCTGTCTAGTAATCTGTTCCTAACAATTTCTATTTCCTGCGACTTATTTTCATTGTGCCTAGTAATCAATTTCAGAATTTCAATTAAATACTCTTGCTGAATGTTATACAATCATCTAAATTACTCCATTCCCATAAACTGTCTTCTCTTTTGCTTTTTCCCCTTCGCCATATCTATCAATTAATGAAATTCCATTTAATTCTCTGTGTGCAGCATATTCCTTTTCTCCATACATAGCAACTTCTCAATATCCATAAAACCCTGGTACTCCACAGTTCTGAATATCAAAATTTCCAAAGCAATCTGTACCCGCAACTGATTCTCTCAATGCATATCTATCAAATAATACATTTCTATTAATTTATCTGTCTGTAGCTTATTCCCTTGCTCGTTGTTTATGAATGTCTCTATTTCCAGCATAAGCTGTATTTGTAGCTCACTTTCTTACACCTTGTCAATCTATTTTTGCATGTCCATCAAATTCACTATCGGTCATTCACTTTCTTTCTCCAAGTTTGTGAAATAATCCTATACCATTAATTTTCCTACGGAAGCTTATTCTCATTGCCATCATTATAACTTACTCATTTTCTGCACAATGATCTATCTGGAACAAACTCTATTTCTACTTTTCCGTCCAGTAATCAGTTCCTATGAATTTCTATTCCTTGCAGCATATTTTCTTTGTGCCTAGTAATCAATTTCAGTATTTCCATTAAAATCTCTTTCTCAATCTTACTCTCCTTTTCCAAATGGATCAAATCCGTTCAGATTTCTTATCTAATCCATATTCCCATTTGCCATATCTATCAATTATTGCATTTCGAGCAATTTCTCTATCGGTGGCTTAATCTATTTCTCCATCCCTAGAAACTTCTCAATTTCCATATAACTCTCGTTCTCCAACGTTCTGGATCTATCAATTTCCACTGAGATCGCTATCTGTGTCTGATTCCTTTTCTGCATATCTAACAAATAATACTTTTCTATCAATGTCTCTACTGTGCCTTATTCCTTTGCTCCCTAAATATCAATATCTAGATTTCCAGCATATGATGCATCGGAAACTCACTTCTTTCTCCTTGTAACACCATTTTTGCTTTCACATGAAATGCAAAACTGTAATTCATTCCATTTCTCCATATTTCTTATTTAATCGTATTCGAAAGATTTTACTATCTCAAGCTTATTTATAAATAACTCAATTTCTGCACAGTGCTCTATCTGGAACTAACTCTCTTGCTCCATTTCTGTCCAGTAATCTGTTCCTAACAATTTCTATTTCCTGCAGTTTATTTTCCTTGTGCCTAGTAATCAATTTCAGTATTTCCCTTTCTCAATCTTACCCTCCTTCTCAAAAAGGATACATTATGTTCAGATCTCTTATCTAATCCATATTCCCATTTGCCATATGTAGCAATTATTGAAATTCGAGCAATTTCTCTATCAGTGGCTTATTCTCTTTCTCCATAGCTAGAAACCTCTCACTTTCCATAAAATGCTCGTTCTCCACAGTTATGGATATATCAATTTCCACTGAGATCTCTAACTGTTTCTGATTCCCTTTCTCCATATCTATCAAATAATACTTTTCTATCAATTTCTCTACTGTGCCTTATTCCCTTGCTCCCTAGATATCAATATGTAGTTTTCGAGCAAATGCTGTATCTGAAAGTCACTTCTTACTCCTTGTAACACCATTTTTGATTTTACATGAAAGGCAAAACTGTAATTCATTCCATTTCCCCATATTTCTCATTTAATCGTATTCGAAACATTTTAGTATCTGAAGCTTATTCCATTTCGCATATTTATAAATATCTCAATTTCTGCACAGTTCTCTATCTGGAACTAACTCTTATTCACCATTTCTGTCAAGTAATCTGTTCCGATCAATTCCTATTTCCTGCACTTTATTTTCCTTGTGCCTAGTAATCAATTTCAGTAGTTCCATTAAAATCTCTTTCTCAATCTTACTCTCCTTCTCCAAATGGATCAATTACGTTGAGATTTCTTATCTAATCCATATTCCCATTTGCCATATGTAACAATTATTGAAATTCGAGCAATTTCTCTATCAGTATTTCTCTATCTCCATAGTTAGAAATATCTCGATTTCTATAAAATGCTCGTTCTACAGTTATGGATATATCAATTTCCAGCTGTTTCTGATTCCCTTTCTCCAAATCTATCAAATAATACTTTTCTAACAAATTCTCTACTGTGCCTTATTCCCTTGCTCACTAGATATGAATATGTAGTTTTCCAGCAAATGCTGTATCTGAAAGTCGAAATATTCGAAACATTTTACTATCTGAAGCTTATTCCAATTCGCATATTTATAAATAGCTCAATTTCTGCACAGTGCTCTATCTGGAACTAACTCTCATTCACCATTTCTGTCTAGTAATCTGTTCCTAACAATTTCTATTTCCTGCGACTTATTTTCATTGTGCCTAGTAATCAATTTCAGAATTTCAATTAAATACTCTTGCTGAATGTTATACAATCATCTAAATTACTCCATTCCCATAAACTGTCTTCTCTTTTGCTTTTTCCCCTTCGCCATATCTATCAATTAATGAAATTCCATTTAATTCTCTGTGTGCAGCATATTCCTTTTCTCCATACATAGCAACTTCTCAATATCCATAAAACCCTGGTACTCCACAGTTCTGAATATCAAAATTTCCAAAGCAATCTGTACCCGCAACTGATTCTCTCAATGCATATCTATCAAATAATACATTTCTATTAATTTATCTGTCTGTAGCTTATTCCCTTGCTCGTTGTTTATGAATGTCTCTATTTCCAGCATAAGCTGTATTTGTAGCTCACTTTCTTACACCTTGTCAATCTATTTTTGCATGTCCATCAAATTCACTATCGGTCATTCACTTTCTTTCTCCAAGTTTGTGAAATAATCCTATACCATTAATTTTCCTACGGAAGCTTATTCTCATTGCCATCATTATAACTTACTCATTTTCTGCACAATGATCTATCTGGAACAAACTCTATTTCTCCTTTTCCGTCCAGTAATCAGTTCCTATGAATTTCTATTCCTTGCAGCATATTTTCTTTGTGCCTAGTAATCAATTTCAGTATTTCCATTAAAATCTCTTTCTCAATCTTACTCTCCTTTTCCAAATGGATCAAATCCGTTCAGATTTCTTATCTAATCCATATTCCCATTTGCCATATCTATCAATTATTGCATTTCGAGCAATTTCTCTATCAGTGGCTTAATCTGTTTCTCCATCCCTAGAAACTTCTCAATTTCCATATAACTCTCGTTCTCCAACGTTCTGGATCTATCAATTTCCACTGAGATCGCTATCTGTGTCTGATTCCTTTTCTGCATATCTAACAAATAATACTTTTCTATCAATGTCTCTACTGTGCCTTATTCCTTTGCTCCCTAAATATCAATATCTAGATTTCCAGCATATGATGTATCGGAAACTCACTTCTTTCTCCTTGTAACACCATTTTTGCTTTCACATGAAATGCAAAACTGTAATTCATTCCATTTCTCCATATTTCTTATTTAATCGTATTCGAAAGATTTTACTATCTCAAGCTTATTTATAAATAACTCAATTTCTGCACAGTGCTCTATCTGGAACTAACTCTCTTGCTCCATTTCTGTCCAGTAATCTGTTCCTAACAATTTCTATTTCCTGCAGTTTATTTTCCTTGTGCCTAGTAATCAATTTCAGTATTTCCCTTTCTCAATCTTACCCTCCTTCTCAAAAAGGATGCATTATGTTCAGATCTCTTATCTAATCCATATTCCCATTTGCCATATGTAGCAATTATTGAAATTCGAGCAATTTCTCTATCAGTGGCTTATTCTCTTTCTCCATAACTAGAAAGCTCTCACTTTCCATAAAATGCTCGTTCTCCACAGTTATGGATATATGAATTTCCACTGAGATCTCTAACTGTTTCTGATTCCCTTTCTCCATATCTATCACATAATACTTTTCTATCAATTTCTCTTACTGTGCCTTATTCCCTTGCTCCCTAGATATCAATATGTAGTTTTCGAGCAAATGCTGTATCTGAAAGTCACTTCTTACTCCTTGTAACACCATTTTTGATTTTACATGAAAGGCAAAACTGTAATTCATTCCATTTCTCCATATTTCTCATTTAATCGTATTGAAAAGATTTTACAATCTGAAGCTTATTCCAATTCCCATATTTATAAATATCTCAATTTCTGCACAGTGCTCTATCTGGAACTGACTTTCTTCCTCCATTTCTGTCTAGTAATCAGTTCCTAACAATTTCTATTTCCTGCAGTTTATTTCCCTTGTGCCTAGTAAAAAATTTCAGTATCTACATAAATTTCCATTTCTCAATCTTACTCTCCATGTCCAATTGAATCAAAGATGTTGAGATTTCTTATCTAATGCATATTCCCATTTGCCATATATAACAATTATTGAAATTCGAGCAATTTCTCTATCAGTGGCTTATTCTCTTTCTCCACAGTTAGAAATATCTCGATTTCTATAAAATGCTCGTTCTCCACAGTTATGGATATATCAATTTCCATTGAGATCTCTACCTGTTTCTGATTCCCTTTCTCCAAATCTATCAAATAATACTTTTCTATCAATTTCTCTACTGTGCCTTATTCCCTTGCTCACTCGATATGAATATGTAGTTTTCCAGCAAATGCTGTATCTGAAAGTCACTTCTTACTCCTTGTAACACCATTTTTGATTTTACATGAAAGGCAAAACTGTAATTCATTCCATTTCCTCATATTTCTCATTTAATCGTATTCGAAACATTTTAGTATCTGAAGCTTATTCCATTTCGCATATTTATAAATATCTCAATTTCTGCACAGTGCTCTATCTGGAACTAACTCTCATTCACCATTTCTGTCTAGTAATCTGTTCCTAACAATTTCTATTTCCTGCGACTTATTTTCATTGTGCCTAGTAATCAATTTCAGAATTTCAATTAAATACTCTTGCTGAATGTTATACAATCATTTAAATTACTCCATTCCCATAAACTGTCTTCTCTTTTGCTTTTTCCCCTTCGCCATATCTATCAATTAATGAAATTCCATTTAATTCTCTGTGTGCAGCATATTCCTTTTCTCCATACATAGCAACTTCTCAATATCCATAAAACCCTGGTACTCCACAGTTCTGAATATCAAAATTTCCAAAGCAATCTGTACCCGCAACTGATTCTCTCAATGCATATCTATCAAATAATACATTTCTATTAATTTATCTGTCTGTAGCTTATTCCCTTGCTCGTTGTTTATGAATGTCTCTATTTCCAGCATAAGCTGTATTTGTAGCTCACTTTCTTACACCTTGTCAATCTATTTTTGCATGTCCATCAAATTCACTATCGGTCATTCACTTTCTTTCTCCAAGTTTGTGAAATAATCCTATACCATTAATTTTCCTACGGAAGCTTATTCTCATTGCCATCATTATAACTTACTCATTTTCTGCACAATGATCTATCTGGAACAAACTCTATTTCTCCTTTTCCGTCCAGTAATCAGTTCCTATGAATTTCTATTCCTTGCAGCATATTTTCTTTGTGCCTAGTAATCAATTTCAGTATTTCCATTAAAATCTCTTTCTCAATCTTACTCTCCTTTTCCAAATGGATCAAATCCGTTCAGATTTCTTATCTAATCCATATTCCCATTTGCCATATCTATCAATTATTGCATTTCGAGCAATTTCTCTATCAGTGGCTTAATCTATTTCTCCATCCCTAGAAACTTCTCAATTTCCATATAACTCTCGTTCTCCAACGTTCTGGATCTATCAATTTCCACTGAGATCGCTATCTGTGTCTGATTCCTTTTCTGCATATCTAACAAATAATACTTTTCTATCAATGTCTCTACTGTGCCTTATTCCTTTGCTCCCTAAATATCAATATCTAGATTTCCAGCATATGATGTATCGGAAACTCACTTCTTTCTCCTTGTAACACCATTTTTGCTTTCACATGAAATGCAAAACTGTAATTCATTCCATTTCTCCATATTTCTTATTTAATCGTATTCGAAAGATTTTACTATCTCAAGCTTATTTATAAATAACTCAATTTCTGCACAGTGCTCTATCTGGAACTAACTCTCTTGCTCCATTTCTGTCCAGTAATCTGTTCCTAACAATTTCTATTTCCTGCAGTTTATTTTCCTTGTGCCTAGTAATCAATTTCAGTATTTCCCTTTCTCAATCTTACCCTCCTTCTCAAAAAGGATACATTATGTTCAGATCTCTTATCTAATCCATATTCCCATTTGCCATATGTAGCAATTATTGAAATTCGAGCAATTTCTCTATCAGTGGCTTATTCTCTTTCTCCATAGCTAGAAACCTCTCACTTTCCATAAAATGCTCGTTCTCCACAGTTATGGATATATCAATTTCGACTGAGATCGCTAACTGTTTCTGATTCCCTTTCTCCATATCTATCAAATAATACTTTTCTATCAATTTCTCTACTGTGCCTTATTCCCTTGCTCCCTAGATATCAATATGTAGTTTTCGAGCAAATGCTGTATCTGAAAGTCACTTCTTACTCCTTGTAACACCATTTTTGATTTTACATGAAAGGCAAAACTGTAATTCATTCCATTTCCCCATATTTCTCATTTAATCGTATTCGAAACATTTTAGTATCTGAAGCTTATTCCATTTCGCATATTTATAAATATCTCAATTTCTGCACAGTGCTCTATCTGGAACTAACTCTTATTCACCATTTCTGTCAAGTAATCTGTTCCGATCAATTCCTATTTCCTGCACTTTATTTTCCTTGTGCCTAGTAATCAATTTCAGTAGTTCCATTAAAATCTCTTTCTCAATCTTACTCTCCTTCTCCAAATGGATCAATTACGTTGAGATTTCTTATCTAATCCATATTCCCATTTGCCATATGTAACAATTATTGAAATTCGAGCAATTTCTCTATCAGTATTTCTCTATCTCCATAGTTAGAAATATCTCGATTTCTATAAAATGCTCGTTCTACAGTTATGGATATATCAATTTCCACCTGTTTCTGATTCCCTTTCTCCAAATCTATCAAATAATACTTTTCTAACAAATTCTCTACTGTGCCTTATTCCCTTGCTCACTAGATATGAATATGTAGTTTTCCAGCAAATGCTGTATCTGAAAGTCGAAATATTCGGAACATTTTACTATCTGAAGCTTATTCCAATTCGCATATTTATAAATAGCTCAATTTCTGCACAGTGCTCTATCTGGAACTAACTCTCATTCACCATTTCTGTCTAGTAATCTGTTCCTAACAATTTCTATTTCCTGCGACTTATTTTCATTGTGCCTAGTAATCAATTTCAGAATTTCAATTAAATACTCTTGCTGAATGTTATACAATCATCTAAATTACTCCATTCCCATAAACTGTCTTCTCTATTGCTTTTTCCCCTTCGCCATATCTATCAATTAATGAAATTCCATTTAATTCTCTGTGTGCAGCATATTCCTTTTCTCCATACATAGCAACTTCTCAATATCCATAAAACCCTGGTACTCCACAGTTCTGAATATCAAAATTTCCAAAGCAATCTGTACCCGCAACTGATTCTCTCAATGCATATCTATCAAATAATACATTTCTATTAATTTATCTGTCTGTAGCTTATTCCCTTGCTCGTTGTTTATGAATGTCTCTATTTCCAGCATAAGCTGTATTTGTAGCTCACTTTCTTACACCTTGTCAATCTATTTTTGCATGTCCATCAAATTCACTATCGGTCATTCACTTTCTTTCTCCAAGTTTGTGAAATAATCCTATACCATTAATTTTCCTACGGAAGCTTATTCTCATTGCCATCATTATAACTTACTCATTTTCTGCACAATGATCTATCTGGAACAAACTCTATTTCTCCTTTTCCGTCCAGTAATCAGTTCCTATGAATTTCTATTCCTTGCAGCATATTTTCTTTGTGCCTAGTGATTACAATTTCAGTATTTCCATTAAAATCTCTTTCTCAATCTTACTCTCCTTTTCCAAATGGATCAAATCCGTTCAGATTTCTTATCTAATCCATATTCCCATTTGCCATATCTATCAATTATTGCATTTCGAGCAATTTCTCTATCAGTGGCTTAATCTATTTCTCCATCCCTAGAAACTTCTCAATTTCCATATAACTCTCGTTCTCCAACGTTCTGGATCTATCAATTTCCACTGAGATCGCTATCTGTGTCTGATTCCTTTTCTGCATATCTAACAAATAATACTTTTCTATCAATGTCTCTACTGTGCCTTATTCCTTTGCTCCCTAAATATCAATATCTAGATTTCCAGCATATGATGTATCGGAAACTCACTTCTTTCTCCTTGTAACACCATTTTTGCTTTCACATGAAATGCAAAACTGTAATTCATTCCATTTCTCCATATTTCTTATTTAATCGTATTCGAAAGATTTTACTATCTCAAGCTTGAGTTATAAATAACTCAATTTCTGCACAGTGCTCTATCTGGACCTAACTCTCTTGCTACATTTCTGTCCAGTAATCTGTTCCTAACAATTTCTATTTCCTGCAGTTTATTTTCCTTGTGCCTAGTAATCAATTTCAGTATTTCCCTTTCTCAATCTTACCCTCCTTCTCAAAAAGGATACATTATGTTCAGATCTCTTATCTAATCCATATTCCCATTTGCCATATGTAGCAATTATTGAAATTCGAGCAATTTCTCTATCAGTGGCTTATTCTCTTTCTCCATAACTAGAAAGCTCTCACTTTCCATAAAATGCTCGTTCTCCACAGTTATGGATATATCAATTTCCACTGAGATCTCTAACTGTTTCTGATTCCCTTTCTCCATATCTATCACATAAAACTTTTCTATCAATTTCTCTACTGTGCCTTATTCCCTTGCTCCCTAGATATCAATATGTAGTTTTCGAGCAAATGCTGTATCTGAAAGTCACTTCTTACTCCTTGTAACACCATTTTTGATTTTACATGAAAGGCAAAACTGTAATTCATTCCATTTCTCCATATTTCTTATTTAATCGTATTGAAAAGATTTTACAATCTGAAGCTTATTCCAATTCCCATATTTATAAATATCTTAATTTCTGCACAGTGCTCTATCTGGAACTGACTTTCTTCCTCCATTTCTGTCAAGTAATCAGTTCCTAACAATTTCTATTTCCTGCAGTTTATTTCCCATGTGCCTAGTAAAAAATTTCAGTATCTACATAAATTTCCATTTCTCAATCTTACTCTCCATGTCCAATTGAATCAAAGATGTTGAGATTTCTTATCTAATGCATATTCCCATTTGCCATATATAACAATTATTGAAATTCGAGCAATTTCTCTATCAGTGGCTTATTCTCTTTCTCCACAGTTAGAAATATCTCGATTTCTATAAAATGCTCGTTCTCCACAGTTATGGATATATCAATTTCCATTGAGATCTCTACCTGTTTCTGATTCCCTTTCTCCAAATCTATCAAATAATACTTTTCTATCAATTTCTCTACTGTGCCTTATTCCCTTGCTCACTCGATATGAATATGTAGTTTTCCAGCAAATGCTGTATCTGAAAGTCACTTCTTACTCCTTGTAACACCATTTTTGATTTTACATGAAAGGCAAAACTGTAATTCATTCCATTTCCTCATATTTCTCATTTAATCGTATTCGAAACATTTTAGTATCTGAAGCTTATTCCATTTCGCATATTTATAAATATCTCAATTTCTGCACAGTGCTCTATCTGGAACTAACTCTCATTCACCATTTCTGTCTAGTAATCTGTTCCTAACAATTTCTATTTCCTGCGACTTATTTTCATTGTGCCTAGTAATCAATTTCAGAATTTCAATTAAATACTCTTGCTGAATGTTATACAATCATCTAAATTACTCCATTCCCATAAACTGTCTTCTCTTTTGCTTTTTCCCCTTCGCCATATCTATCAATTAATGAAATTCCATTTAATTCTCTGTGTGCAGCATATTCCTTTTCTCCATACATAGCAACTTCTCAATATCCATAAAACCCTGGTACTCCACAGTTCTGAATATCAAAATTTCCAAAGCAATCTGTACCCGCAACTGATTCTCTCAATGCATATCTATCAAATAATACATTTCTATCAATTTATCTGCCTGTAGCTTATTCCCTTGCTCGCTGTTTATGAATGTCTCTATTTCCAGCATAAGCTGTATTTGTAGCTCACTTTCTTACACCTTGTCAATCTATTTTTGCATGTCCATCAAATTCACTATCGGTCATTCACTTTCTTTCTCCAAGTTTGTGAAATAATCCTATACCATTAATTTTCCTACGGAAGCTTATTCTCATTGCCATCATTATAACTTACTCATTTTCTGCACAATGATCTATCTGGAACAAACTCTATTTCTCCTTTTCCGTCCAGTAATCAGTTCCTATGAATTTCTATTCCTTGCAGCATATTTTCTTTGTGCCTAGTAATCAATTTCAGTATTTCCATTAAAATCTCTTTCTCAATCTTACTCTCCTTTTCCAAATGGATCAAATCCGTTCAGATTTCTTATCTAATCCATATTCCCATTTGCCATATCTATCAATTATTGCATTTCGAGCAATTTCTCTATCAGTGGCTTAATCTATTTCTCCATCCCTAGAAACTTCTCAATTTCCATATAACTCTCGTTCTCCAACGTTCTGGATCTATCAATTTCCACTGAGATCGCTATCTGTGTCTGATTCCTTTTCTGCATATCTAACAAATAATACTTTTCTATCAATGTCTCTACTGTGCCTTATTCCTTTGCTCCCTAAATATCAATATCTAGATTTCCAGCATATGATGTATCGGAAACTCACTTCGTTCTCCTTGTAACACCATTTTTGCTTTCACATGAAATGCAAAACTGTAATTCATTCCATTTCTCCATATTTCTTATTTAATCGTATTCGAAAGATTTTACTATCTCAAGCTTATTTATAAATAACTCAATTTCTGCACAGTGCTCTATCTGGACCTAACTCTCTTGCTCCATTTCTGTCCAGTAATCTGTTCCTAACAATTTCTATTTCCTGCAGTTTATTTTCCTTGTGCCTAGTAATCAATTTCAGTATTTCCCTTTCTCAATCTTACCCTCCTTCTCAAAAAGGATACATTATGTTCAGATCTCTTATCTAATCCATATTCCCATTTGCCATATGTAGCAATTATTG
Source organism: Isurus oxyrinchus (assembly GCA_026770705.1). Classification (NCBI taxonomy): domain Eukaryota; kingdom Metazoa; phylum Chordata; class Chondrichthyes; order Lamniformes; family Lamnidae; genus Isurus; species Isurus oxyrinchus. Next base: position 82,920,729 of record JANJGN010000004.1, on the reverse strand, counting down.
AAATTCGAGCAATTTCTCTATCAGTGGCTTATTCTCTTTCTCCATAACAAGAAAGCTCTCACTTTCCATAAAATGCTCGTTCTCCACAGTTATGGATATATCAATTTCCACTTAGATCTCTAACTGTTTCTGATTCCCTTTCTCCATATCTATCAAATAATACTTTTCTATCAATTTCTCTACTGTGCCTTATTCCCTTGCTCCCTAGATATCAATATGTAGTTTTCGAGCAAATGCTGTATCTGAAAGTCACTTCTTACTCCTTGTAACACCATTTTTGATTTTACATGAAAGGCAAAACTGTAATTCATTCCATTTCTCCATATTTCTCATTTAATCGTATTGAAAATATTTTACAATCTGAAGCTTATTCCAATTCCCATATTTATAAATATCTCAATTTCTGCACAGTGCTCTATCTGGAACTGACTTTCTTCCTCCATTTCTGTCTAGTAATCAGTTCCTAACAATTTCTATTTCCTGCAGTTTATTTCCCTTGTGCCTAGTAAAAAATTTCAGTATCTACATAAATTTCCATTTCTCAATCTTACTCTCCATGTCCAATGGAATCAAAGATGTTGAGATTTCTTATCTAATGCATATTCCCATTTGCCATATATAACAATTATTGAAATTCGAGCAATTTCTCTATCAGTGGCTTATTCTCTTTCTCCACAGTTAGAAATATCTCGATTTCTATAAAATGCTCGTTCTCCACAGTTATGGATATATCAATTTCCATTGAGATCTCTACCTGTTTCTGATTCCCTTTCTCCAAATCTATCAAATAATACTTTTCTATCAATTTCTCTACTGTGCCTTATTCCCTTGCTCACTCGATATGAATATGTAGTTTTCCAGCAAATGCTGTATCTGAAAGTCACTTCTTACTCCTTGTAACACCATTTTTGATTTTACATGAAAGGCAAAACTGTAATTCATTCCATTTCCTCATATTTCTCATTTAATCGTATTCGAAACATTTTAGTATCTGAAGCTTATTCCATTTCGCATATTTATAAATATCTCAATTTCTGCACAGTGCTCTATCTGGAACTAACTCTCATTCACCATTTCTGTCTAGTAATCTGTTCCTAACAATTTCTATTTCCTGCGACTTATTTTCATTGTGCCTAGTAATCAATTTCAGAATTTCAATTAAATACTCTTGCTGAATGTTATACAATCATCTAAATTACTCCATTCCCATAAACTGTCTTCTCTTTTGCTTTTTCCCCTTCGCCATATCTATCAATTAATGAAATTCCATTTAATTCTCTGTGTGCAGCATATTCCTTTTCTCCATACATAGCAACTTCTCAATATCCATAAAACCCTGGTACTCCACAGTTCTGAATATCAAAATTTCCAAAGCAATCTGTACCCGCAACTGATTCTCTCAATGCATATCTATCAAATAATACATTTCTATTAATTTATCTGTCTGTAGCTTATTCCCTTGCTCGTTGTTTATGAATGTCTCTATTTCCAGCATAAGCTGTATTTGTAGCTCACTTTCTTACACCTTGTCAATCTATTTTTGCATGTCCATCAAATTCACTATCGGTCATTCACTTTCTTTCTCCAAGTTTGTGAAATAATCCTATACCATTAATTTTCCTACGGAAGCTTATTCTCATTGCCATCATTATAACTTACTCATTTTCTGCACAATGATCTATCTGGAACAAACTCTATTTCTCCTTTTCCGTCCAGTAATCAGTTCCTATGAATTTCTATTCCTTGCAGCATATTTTCTTTGTGCCTAGTAATCAATTTCAGTATTTCCATTAAAATCTCTTTCTCAATCTTACTCTCCTTTTCCAAATGGATCAAATCCGTTCAGATTTCTTATCTAATCCATATTCCCATTTGCCATATCTATCAATTATTGCATTTCGAGCAATTTCTCTATCAGTGGCTTAATCTATTTCTCCATCCCTAGAAACTTCTCAATTTCCATATAACTCTCGTTCTCCAACGTTCTGGATCTATCAATTTCCACTGAGATCGCTATCTGTGTCTGATTCCTTTTCTGCATATCTAACAAATAATACTTTTCTATCAATGTCTCTACTGTGCCTTATTCCTTTGCTCCCTAAATATCAATATCTAGATTTCCAGCATATGATGTATCGGAAACTCACTTCGTTCTCCTTGTAACACCATTTTTGCTTTCACATGAAATGCAAAACTGTAATTCATTCCATTTCTCCATATTTCTTATTTAATCGTATTCGAAAGATTTTACTATCTCAAGCTTATTTATAAATAACTCAATTTCTGCACAGTGCTCTATCTGGACCTAACTCTCTTGCTCCATTTCTGTCCAGTAATCTGTTCCTAACAATTTCTATTTCCTGCAGTTTATTTTCCTTGTGCCTAGTAATCAATTTCAGTATTTCCCTTTCTCAATCTTACCCTCCTTCTCAAAAAGGATACATTATGTTCAGATCTCTTATCTAATCCATATTCCCATTTGCCATATGTAGCAATTATTGAAATTCGAGCAATTTCTCTATCAGTGGCTTATTCTCTTTCTCCATAACTAGAAAGCTCTCACTTTCCATAAAATGCTCGTTCTCCACAGTTATGGATATATCAATTTCCACTTAGATCTCTAACTGTTTCTGATTCCCTTTCTCCATATCTATCAAATAATACTTTTCTATCAATTTCTCTACTGTGCCTTATTCCCTTGCTCCCTAGATATCAATATGTAGTTTTCGAGCAAATGCTGTATCTGAAAGTCACTTCTTACTCCTTGTAACACCATTTTTGATTTTACATGAAAGGCAAAACTGTAATTCATTCCATTTCTCCATATTTCTCATTTAATCGTATTGAAAATATTTTACAATCTGAAGCTTATTCCAATTCCCATATTTATAAATATCTCAATTTCTGCACAGTGCTCTATCTGGAACTGACTTTCTTCCTCCATTTCTGTCTAGTAATCAGTTCCTAACAATTTCTATTTCCTGCAGTTTATTTCCCTTGTGCCTAGTAAAAAATTTCAGTATCTACATAAATTTCCATTTCTCAATCTTACTCTCCATGTCCAATTGAATCAAAGATGTTGAGATTTCTTATCTAATGCATATTCCCATTTGCCATATATAACAATTATTGAAATTCGAGCAATTTCTCTATCAGTGGCTTATTCTCTTTCTCCACAGTTAGAAATATCTCGATTTCTATAAAATGCTCGTTCTCCACAGTTATGGATATATCAATTTCCATTGAGATCTCTACCTGTTTCTGATTCCCTTTCTCCAAATCTATCAAATAATACTTTTCTATCAATTTCTCTACTGTGCCTTATTCCCTTGCTCACTCGATATGAATATGTAGTTTTCCAGCAAATGCTGTATCTGAAAGTCACTTCTTACTCCTTGTAACACCATTTTTGATTTTACATGAAAGGCAAAACTGTAATTCATTCCATTTCCTCATATTTCTCATTTAATCGTATTCGAAACATTTTAGTATCTGAAGCTTATTCCATTTCGCATATTTATAAATATCTCAATTTCTGCACAGTGCTCTATCTGGAACTAACTCTCATTCACCATTTCTGTCTAGTAATCTGTTCCTAACAATTTCTATTTCCTGCGACTTATTTTCATTGTGCCTAGTAATCAATTTCAGAATTTCAATTAAATACTCTTGCTGAATGTTATACAATCATCTAAATTACTCCATTCCCATAAACTGTCTTCTCTATTGCTTTTTCCCCTTCGCCATATCTATCAATTAATGAAATTCCATTTAATTCTCTGTGTGCAGCATATTCCTTTTCTCCATACATAGCAACTTCTCAATATCCATAAAACCCTGGTACTCCACAGTTCTGAATATCAAAATTTCCAAAGCAATCTGTACCCGCAACTGATTCTCTCAATGCATATCTATCAAATAATACATTTCTATTAATTTATCTGTCTGTAGCTTATTCCCTTGCTCGTTGTTTATGAATGTCTCTATTTCCAGCATAAGCTGTATTTGTAGCTCACTTTCTTACACCTTGTCAATCTATTTTTGCATGTCCATCAAATTCACTATCGGTCATTCACTTTCTTTCTCCAAGTTTGTGAAATAATCCTATACCATTAATTTTCCTACGGAAGCTTATTCTCATTGCCATCATTATAACTTACTCATTTTCTGCACAATGATCTATCTGGAACAAACTCTATTTCTCCTTTTCCGTCCAGTAATCAGTTCCTATGAATTTCTATTCCTTGCAGCATATTTTCTTTGTGCCTAGTAATCAATTTCAGTATTTCCATTAAAATCTCTTTCTCAATCTTACTCTCCTTTTCCAAATGGATCAAATCCGTTCAGATTTCTTATCTAATCCATATTCCCATTTGCCATATCTATCAATTATTGCATTTCGAGCAATTTCTCTATCGGTGGCTTAATCTATTTCTCCATCCCTAGAAACTTCTCAATTTCCATATAACTCTCGTTCTCCAACGTTCTGGATCTATCAATTTCCACTGAGATCGCTATCTGTGTCTGATTCCTTTTCTGCATATCTAACAAATAATACTTTTCTATCAATGTCTCTACTGTGCCTTATTCCTTTGCTCCCTAAATATCAATATCTAGATTTCCAGCATATGATGTATCGGAAACTCACTTCGTTCTCCTTGTAACACCATTTTTGCTTTCACATGAAATGCAAAACTGTAATTCATTCCATTTCTCCATATTTCTTATTTAATCGTATTCGAAAGATTTTACTATCTCAAGCTTATTTATAAATAACTCAATTTCTGCACAGTGCTCTATCTGGAACTAACTCTCTTGCTCCATTTCTGTCCAGTAATCTGTTCCTAACAATTTCTATTTCCTGCAGTTTATTTTCCTTGTGCCTAGTAATCAATTTCAGTATTTCCCTTTCTCAATCTTACCCTCCTTCTCAAAAAGGATACATTATGTTCAGATCTCTTATCTAATCCATATTCCCATTTGCCATATGTAGCAATTATTGAAATTCGAGCAATTTCTCTATCAGTGGCTTATTCTCTTTCTCCATAACTAGAAAGCTCTCACTTTCCATAAAATGCTCGTTCTCCACAGTTATGGATATATCAATTTCCACTGAGATCTCTAACTGTTTCTGATTCCCTTTCTCCATATCTATCACATAATACTTTTCTATCAATTTCTCTACTGTGCCTTATTCCCTTGCTCCCTAGATATCAATATGTAGTTTTCGAGCAAATGCTGTATCTGAAAGTCACTTCTTACTCCTTGTAACACCATTTTTGATTTTACATGAAAGGCAAAACTGTAATTCATTCCATTTCTCCATATTTCTCATTTAATCGTATTGAAAATATTTTACAATCTGAAGCTTATTCCAATTCCCATATTTATAAATATCTCAATTTCTGCACAGTGCTCTATCTGGAACTGACTTTCTTCCTCCATTTCTGTCTAGTAATCAGTTCCTAACAATTTCTATTTCCTGCAGTTTATTTCCCTTGTGCCTAGTAAAAAATTTCAGTATCTACATAAATTTCCATTTCTCAATCTTACTCTCCATGTCCAATTGAATCAAAGATGTTGAGATTTCTTATCTAATGCATATTCCCATTTGCCATATATAACAATTATTGAAATTCGAGCAATTTCTCTATCAGTGGCTTATTCTCTTTCTCCACAGTTAGAAATATCTCGATTTCTATAAAATGCTCGTTCTCCACAGTTATGGATATATCAATTTCCATTGAGATCTCTACCTGTTTCTGATTCCCTTTCTCCAAATCTATCAAATAATACTTTTCTATCAATTTCTCTACTGTGCCTTATTCCCTTGCTCACTCGATATGAATATGTAGTTTTCCAGCAAATGCTGTATCTGAAAGTCACTTCTTCCTCCTTGTAACACCATTTTTGATTTTACATGAAAGGCAAAACTGTAATTCATTCCATTTCCTCATATTTCTCATTTAATCGTATTCGAAACATTTTAGTATCTGAAGCTTATTCCATTTCGCATATTTATAAATATCTCAATTTCTGCACAGTGCTCTATCTGGAACTAACTCTCATTCACCATTTCTGTCTAGTAATCTGTTCCTAACAATTTCTATTTCCTGCGACTTATTTTCATTGTGCCTAGTAATCAATTTCAGAATTTCAATTAAATACTCTTGCTGAATGTTATACAATCATCTAAATTACTCCATTCCCATAAACTGTCTTCTCTTTTGCTTTTTCCCCTTCGCCATATCTATCAATTAATGAAATTCCATTTAATTCTCTGTGTGCAGCATATTCCTTTTCTCCATACATAGCAACTTCTCAATATCCATAAAACCCTGGTACTCCACAGTTCTGAATATCAAAATTTCCAAAGCAATCTGTACCCGCAACTGATTCTCTCAATGCATATCTATCAAATAATACATTTCTATTAATTTATCTGTCTGTAGCTTATTCCCTTGCTCGTTGTTTATGAATGTCTCTATTTCCAGCATAAGCTGTATTTGTAGCTCACTTTCTTACACCTTGTCAATCTATTTTTGCATGTCCATCAAATTCACTATCGGTCATTCACTTTCTTTCTCCAAGTTTGTGAAATAATCCTATACCATTAATTTTCCTACGGAAGCTTATTCTCATTGCCATCATTATAACTTACTCATTTTCTGCACAATGATCTATCTGGAACAAACTCTATTTCTCCTTTTCCGTCCAGTAATCAGTTCCTATGAATTTCTATTCCTTGCAGCATATTTTCTTTGTGCCTAGTAATCAATTTCAGTATTTCCATTAAAATCTCTTTCTCAATCTTACTCTCCTTTTCCAAATGGATCAAATCCGTTCAGATTTCTTATCTAATCCATATTCCCATTTGCCATATCTATCAATTATTGCATTTCGAGCAATTTCTCTATCGGTGGCTTAATCTATTTCTCCATCCCTAGAAACTTCTCAATTTCCATATAACTCTCGTTCTCCAACGTTCTGGATCTATCAATTTCCACTGAGATCGCTATCTGTGTCTGATTCCTTTTCTGCATATCTAACAAATAATACTTTTCTATCAATGTCTCTACTGTGCCTTATTCCTTTGCTCCCTAAATATCAATATCTAGATTTCCAGAATATGATGCATCGGAAACTCACTTCTTTCTCCTTGTAACACCATTTTTGCTTTCACATGAAATGCAAAACTGTAATTCATTCCATTTCTCCATATTTCTTATTTAATCGTATTCGAAAGATTTTACTATCTCAAGCTTATTTATAAATAACTCAATTTCTGCACAGTGCTCTATCTGGAACTAACTCTCTTGCTCCATTTCTGTCCAGTAATCTGTTCCTAACAATTTCTATTTCCTGCAGTTTATTTTCCTTGTGCCTAGTAATCAATTTCAGTATTTCCCTTTCTCAATCTTACCCTCCTTCTCAAAAAGGATACATTATGTTCAGATCTCTTATCTAATCCATATTCCCATTTGCCATATGTAGCAATTATTGAAATTCGAGCAATTTCTCTATCAGTGGCTTATTCTCTTTCTCCATAGCTAGAAACCTCTCACTTTCCATAAAATGCTCGTTCTCCACAGTTATGGATATATCAATTTCCACTGAGATCGCTAACTGTTTCTGATTCCCTTTCTCCATATCTATCAAATAATACTTTTCTATCAATTTCTCTACTGTGCCTTATTCCCTTGCTCCCTAGATATCAATATGTAGTTTTCGAGCAAATGCTGTATCTGAAAGTCACTTCTTACTCCTTGTAACACCATTTTTGATTTTACATGAAAGGCAAAACTGTAATTCATTCCATTTCCCCATATTTCTCATTTAATCGTATTCGAAACATTTTAGTATCTGAAACTTATTCCATTTCGCATATTTATAAATATCTCAATTTCTGCACAGTGCTCTATCTGGAACTAACTCTTATTCACCATTTCTGTCAAGTAATCTGTTCCGATCAATTCCTATTTCCTGCACTTTATTTTCAGTAGTTCCATTAAAATCTCTTTCTCAATCTTACTCTCCTTCTCCAAATGGATCAATTACGTTGAGATTTCTTATCTAATCCATATTCCCATTTGCCATATGTAACAATTATTGAAATTCGAGCAATTTCTCTATCAGTATTTCTCTATCTCCATAGTTAGAAATATCTCGATTTCTATAAAATGCTCGTTCTACAGTTATGGATTGCGACTTATTTTCATTGTGCCTAGTAATCAATTTCAGAATTTCAATTAAATACTCTTGCTGAATGTTATACAATCATCTAAATTACTCCATTCCCATAAACTGTCTTCTCTATTGCTTTTTCCCCTTCGCCATATCTATCAATTAATGAAATTCCATTTAATTCTCTGTGTGCAGCATATTCCTTTTCTCCATACATAGCAACTTCTCAATATCCATAAAACCCTGGTACTCCACAGTTCTGAATATCAAAATTTCCAAAGCAATCTGTACCCGCAACTGATTCTCTCAATGCATATCTATCAAATAATACATTTCTATTAATTTATCTGTCTGTAGCTTATTCCCTTGCTCGTTGTTTATGAATGTCTCTATTTCCAGCATAAGCTGTATTTGTAGCTCACTTTCTTACACCTTGTCAATCTATTTTTGCATGTCCATCAAATTCACTATCGGTCATTCACTTTCTTTCTCCAAGTTTGTGAAATAATCCTATACCATTAATTTTCCTACGGAAGCTTATTCTCATTGCCATCATTATAACTTACTCATTTTCTGCACAATGATCTATCTGGAACAAACTCTATTTCTCCTTTTCCGTCCAGTAATCAGTTCCTATGAATTTCTATTCCTTGCAGCATATTTTCTTTGTGCCTAGTAATCAATTTCAGTATTTCCATTAAAATCTCTTTCTCAATCTTACTCTCCTTTTCCAAATGGATCAAATCCGTTCAGATTTCTTATCTAATCCATATTCCCATTTGCCATATCTATCAATTATTGCATTTCGAGCAATTTCTCTATCAGTGGCTTAATCTATTTCTCCATCCCTAGAAACTTCTCAATTTCCATATAACTCTCGTTCTCCAACGTTCTGGATCTATCAATTTCCACTGAGATCGCTATCTGTGTCTGATTCCTTTTCTGCATATCTAACAAATAATACTTTTCTATCAATGTCTCTACTGTGCCTTATTCCTTTGCTCCCTAAATATCAATATCTAGATTTCCAGCATATGATGTATCGGAAACTCACTTCGTTCTCCTTGTAACACCATTTTTGCTTTCACATGAAATGCAAAACTGTAATTCATTCCATTTCTCCATATTTCTTATTTAATCGTATTCGAAAGATTTTACTATCTCAAGCTTATTTATAAATAACTCAATTTCTGCACAGTGCTCTATCTGGACCTAACTCTCTTGCTCCATTTCTGTCCAGTAATCTGTTCCTAACAATTTCTATTTCCTGCAGTTTATTTTCCTTGTGCCTAGTAATCAATTTCAGTATTTCCCTTTCTCAATCTTACCCTCCTTCTCAAAAAGGATATATTATGTTCAGATCTCTTATCTAATCGATATTCCCATTTGCCATATGTAGCAATTATTGAAATTCGAGCAATTTCTCTATCAGTGGCTTATTCTCTTTCTCCATAACTAGAACGCTCTCACTTTCCATAAAATGCTCGTTCTCCACAGTTATGGATATATCAATTTCCACTGAGATCTCTAACTGTTTCTGATTCCCTTTCTCCATATCTATCACATAATACTTTTCTATCAATTTCTCTACTGTGCCTTATTCCCTTGCTCCCTAGATATCAATATGTAGTTTTCGAGCAAATGCTGTATCTGAAAGTCACTTCTTACTCCTTGTAACACCATTTTTGATTTTACATGAAAGGCAAAACTGTAATTCATTCCATTTCTCCATATTTCTCATTTAATCGTATTGAAAAGATTTTACAATCTGAAGCTTATTCCAATTCCCATATTTATAAATATCTCAATTTCTGCACAGTGCTCTATCTGGAACTGACTTTCTTCCTCCATTTCTGTCTAGTAATCAGTTCCTAACAATTTCTATTTCCTGCAGTTTATTTCCCTTGTGCCTAGTAAAAAATTTCAGTATCTACATAAATTTCCATTTCTCAATCTTACTCTCCATGTCCAATTGAATCAAAGATGTTGAGATTTCTTATCTAATGCATATTCCCATTTGCCATATATAACAATTATTGAAATTCGAGCAATTTCTCTATCAGTGGCTTATTCTCTTTCTCCACAGTTAGAAATATCTCGATTTCTATAAAATGCTCGTTCTCCACAGTTATGGATATATCAATTTCCATTGAGATCTCTACCTGTTTCTGATTCCCTTTCTCCAAATCTATCAAATAATACTTTTCTATCAATTTCTCTACTGTGCCTTATTCCCTTGCTCACTCGATATGAATATGTAGTTTTCCAGCAAATGCTGTATCTGAAAGTCACTTCTTACTCCTTGTAACACCATTTTTGATTTTACATGAAAGGCAAAACTGTAATTCATTCCATTTCCTCATATTTCTCATTTAATCGTATTCGAAACATTTTAGTATCTGAAGCTTATTCCATTTCGCATATTTATAAATATCTCAATTTCTGCACAGTGCTCTATCTGGAACTAACTCTCATTCACCATTTCTGTCTAGTAATCTGTTCCTAACAATTTCTATTTCCTGCGACTTATTTTCATTGTGCCTAGTAATCAATTTCAGAATTTCAATTAAATACTCTTGCTGAATGTTATACAATCATCTAAATTACTCCATTCCCATAAACTGTCTTCTCTTTTGCTTTTTCCCCTTCGCCATATCTATCAATTAATGAAATTCCATTTAATTCTCTGTGTGCAGCATATTCCTTTTCTCCATACATAGCAACTTCTCAATATCCATAAAACCCTGGTACTCCACAGTTCTGAATATCAAAATTTCCAAAGCAATCTGTACCCGCAACTGATTCTCTCAATGCATATCTATCAAATAATACATTTCTATTAATTTATCTGTCTGTAGCTTATTCCCTTGCTCGTTGTTTATGAATGTCTCTATTTCCAGCATAAGCTGTATTTGTAGCTCACTTTCTTACACCTTGTCAATCTATTTTTGCATGTCCATCAAATTCACTATCGGTCATTCACTTTCTTTCTCCAAGTTTGTGAAATAATCCTATACCATTAATTTTCCTACGGAAGCTTATTCTCATTGCCATCATTATAACTTACTCATTTTCTGCACAATGATCTATCTGGAACAAACTCTATTTCTCCTTTTCCGTCCAGTAATCAGTTCCTATGAATTTCTATTCCTTGCAGCATATTTTCTTTGTGCCTAGTAATCAATTTCAGTATTTCCATTAAAATCTCTTTCTCAATCTTACTCTCCTTTTCCAAATGGATCAAATCCGTTCAGATTTCTTATCTAATCCATATTCCCATTTGCCATATCTATCAATTATTGCATTTCGAGCAATTTCTCTATCGGTGGCTTAATCTATTTCTCCATCCCTAGAAACTTCTCAATTTCCATATAACTCTCGTTCTCCAACGTTCTGGATCTATCAATTTCCACTGAGATCGCTATCTGTGTCTGATTCCTTTTCTGCATATCTAACAAATAATACTTTTCTATCAATGTCTCTACTGTGCCTTATTCCTTTGCTCCCTAAATATCAATATCTAGATTTCCAGCATATGATGCATCGGAAACTCACTTCTTTCTCCTTGTAACACCATTTTTGCTTTCACATGAAATGCAAAACTGTAATTCATTCCATTTCTCCATATTTCTTATTTAATCGTATTCGAAAGATTTTACTATCTCAAGCTTATTTATAAATAACTCAATTTCTGCACAGTGCTCTATCTGGACCTAACTCTCTTGCTCCATTTCTGTCCAGTAATCTGTTCCTAACAATTTCTATTTCCTGCAGTTTATTTTCCTTGTGCCTAGTAATCAATTTCAGTATTTCCCTTTCTCAATCTTACCCTCCTTCTCAAAAAGGATACATTATGTTCAGATCTCTTATCTAATCCATATTCCCATTTGCCATATGTAGCAATTATTGAAATTCGAGCAATTTCTCTATCAGTGGCTTATTCTCTTTCTCCATAGCTAGAAACCTCTCACTTTCCATAAAATGCTCGTTCTCCACAGTTATGGATATATCAATTTCCACTGAGATCTCTAACTGTTTCTGATTCCCTTTCTCCATATCTATCAAATAATACTTTTCTATCAATTTCTCTACTGTGCCTTATTCCCTTGCTCCCTAGATATCAATATGTAGTTTTCGAGCAAATGCTGTATCTGAAAGTCACTTCTTACTCCTTGTAACACCATTTTTGATTTTACATGAAAGGCAAAACTGTAATTCATTCCATTTCCCCATATTTCTCATTTAATCGTATTCGAAACATTTTAGTATCTGAAGCTTATTCCATTTCGCATATTTATAAATATCTCAATTTCTGCACAGTTCTCTATCTGGAACTAACTCTTATTCACCATTTCTGTCAAGTAATCTGTTCCGATCAATTCCTATTTCCTGCACTTTATTTTCCTTGTGCCTAGTAATCAATTTCAGTAGTTCCATTAAAATCTCTTTCTCAATCTTACTCTCCTTCTCCAAATGGATCAATTACGTTGAGATTTCTTATCTAATCCATATTCCCATTTGCCATATGTAACAATTATTGAAATTCGAGCAATTTCTCTATCAGTATTTCTCTATCTCCATAGTTAGAAATATCTCGATTTCTATAAAATGCTCGTTCTACAGTTATGGATATATCAATTTCCACCTGTTTCTGATTCCCTTTCTCCAAATCTATCAAATAATACTTTTCTAACAGATTCTCTACTGTGCCTTATTCCCTTGCTCACTAGATATGAATATGTAGTTTTCCAGCAAATGCTGTATCTGAAAGTCGAAATATTCGAAACATTTTACTATCTGAAGCTTATTCCAATTCGCATATTTATAAATAGCTCAATTTCTGCACAGTGCTCTATCTGGAACTAACTCTCATTCACCATTTCTGTCTAGTAATCTGTTCCTAACAATTTCTATTTCCTGCGACTTATTTTCATTGTGCCTAGTAATCAATTTCAGAATTTCAATTAAATACTCTTGCTGAATGTTATACAATCATCTAAATTACTCCATTCCCATAAACTGTCTTCTCTATTGCTTTTTCCCCTTCGCCATATCTATCAATTAATGAAATTCCATTTAATTCTCTGTGCGCAGCATATTCCTTTTCTCCATACATAGCAACTTCTCAATATCCATAAAACCCTGGTACTCCACAGTTCTGAATATCAAAATTTCCAAAGCAATCTGTACCCGCAACTGATTCTCTCAATGCATATCTATCAAATAATACATTTCTATTAATTTATCTGTCTGTAGCTTATTCCCTTGCTCGTTGTTTATGAATGTCTCTATTTCCAGCATAAGCTGTATTTGTAGCTCACTTTCTTACACCTTGTCAATCTATTTTTGCATGTCCATCAAATTCACTATCGGTCATTCACTTTCTTTCTCCAAGTTTGTGAAATAATCCTATACCATTAATTTTCCTACGGAAGCTTATTCTCATTGCCATCATTATAACTTACTCATTTTCTGCACAATGATCTATCTGGAACAAACTCTATTTCTCCTTTTCCGTCCAGTAATCAGTTCCTATGAATTTCTATTCCTTGCAGCATATTTTCTTTGTGCCTAGTAATCAATTTCAGTATTTCCATTAAAATCTCTTTCTCAATCTTACTCTCCTTTTCCAAATGGATCAAATCCGTTCAGATTTCTTATCTAATCCATATTCCCATTTGCCATATCTATCAATTATTGCATTTCGAGCAATTTCTCTATCAGTGGCTTAATCTATTTCTCCATCCCTAGAAACTTCTCAATTTCCATATAACTCTCGTTCTCCAACGTTCTGGATCTATCAATTTCCACTGAGATCGCTATCTGTGTCTGATTCCTTTTCTGCATATCTAACAAATAATACTTTTCTATCAATGTCTCTACTGTGCCTTATTCCTTTGCTCCCTAAATATCAATATCTAGATTTCCAGCATATGATGTATCGGAAACTCACTTCTTTCTCCTTGTAACACCATTTTTGCTTTCACATGAAATGCAAAACTGTAATTCATTCCATTTCTCCATATTTCTTATTTAATCGTATTCGAAAGATTTTACTATCTCAAGCTTATTTATAAATAACTCAATTTCTGCACAGTGCTCTATCTGGAACTAACTCTCTTGCTCCATTTCTGTCCAGTAATCTGTTCCTAACAATTTCTATTTCCTGCAGTTTATTTTCCTTGTGCCTAGTAATCAATTTCAGTATTTCCCTTTCTCAATCTTACCCTCCTTCTCAAAAAGGATATATTATGTTCAGATCTCTTATCTAATCGATATTCCCATTTGCCATATGTAGCAATTATTGAAATTCGAGCAATTTCTCTATCAGTGGCTTATTCTCTTTCTCCATAACTAGAACGCTCTCACTTTCCATAAAATGCTCGTTCTCCACAGTTATGGATATATCAATTTCCACTGAGATCTCTAACTGTTTCTGATTCCCTTTCTCCATATCTATCACATAATACTTTTCTATCAATTTCTCTACTGTGCCTTATTCCCTTGCTCCCTAGATATCAATATGTAGTTTTCGAGCAAATGCTGTATCTGAAAGTCACTTCTTACTCCTTGTAACACCATTTTTGATTTTACATGAAAGGCAAAACTGTAATTCATTCCATTTCTCCATATTTCTCATTTAATCGTATTGAAAAGATTTTACAATCTGAAGCTTATTCCAATTCCCATATTTATAAATATCTCAATTTCTGCACAGTGCTCTATCTGGAACTGACTTTCTTCCTCCATTTCTGTCTAGTAATCAGTTCCTAACAATTTCTATTTCCTGCAGTTTATTTCCCTTGTGCCTAGTAAAAAATTTCAGTATCTACATAAATTTCCATTTCTCAATCTTACTCTCCATGTCCAATTGAATCAAAGATGTTGAGATTTCTTATCTAATGCATATTCCCATTTGCCATATATAACAATTATTGAAATTCGAGCAATTTCTCTATCAGTGGCTTATTCTCTTTCTCCACAGTTAGAAATATCTCGATTTCTATAAAATGCTCGTTCTCCACAGTTATGGATATATCAATTTCCATTGAGATCTCTACCTGTTTCTGATTCCCTTTCTCCAAATCTATCAAATAATACTTTTCTATCAATTTCTCTACTGTGCCTTATTCCCTTGCTCACTCGATATGAATATGTAGTTTTCCAGCAAATGCTGTATCTGAAAGTCACTTCTTACTCCTTGTAACACCATTTTTGATTTTACATGAAAGGCAAAACTGTAATTCATTCCATTTCCTCATATTTCTCATTTAATCGTATTCGAAACATTTTAGTATCTGAAGCTTATTCCATTTCGCATATTTATAAATATCTCAATTTCTGCACAGTGCTCTATCTGGAACTAACTCTCATTCACCATTTCTGTCTAGTAATCTGTTCCTAACAATTTCTATTTCCTGCGACTTATTTTCATTGTGCCTAGTAATCAATTTCAGAATTTCAATTAAATACTCTTGCTGAATGTTATACAATCATCTAAATTACTCCATTCCCATAAACTGTCTTCTCTTTTGCTTTTTCCCCTTCGCCATATCTATCAATTAATGAAATTCCATTTAATTCTCTGTGTGCAGCATATTCCTTTTCTCCATACATAGCAACTTCTCAATATCCATAAAACCCTGGTACTCCACAGTTCTGAATATCAAAATTTCCAAAGCAATCTGTACCCGCAACTGATTCTCTCAATGCATATCTATCAAATAATACATTTCTATTAATTTATCTGTCTGTAGCTTATTCCCTTGCTCGTTGTTTATGAATGTCTCTATTTCCAGCATAAGCTGTATTTGTAGCTCACTTTCTTACACCTTGTCAATCTATTTTTGCATGTCCATCAAATTCACTATCGGTCATTCACTTTCTTTCTCCAAGTTTGTGAAATAATCCTATACCATTAATTTTCCTACGGAAGCTTATTCTCATTGCCATCATTATAACTTACTCATTTTCTGCACAATGATCTATCTGGAACAAACTCTATTTCTCCTTTTCCGTCCAGTAATCAGTTCCTATGAATTTCTATTCCTTGCAGCATATTTTCTTTGTGCCTAGTAATCAATTTCAGTATTTCCATTAAAATCTCTTTCTCAATCTTACTCTCCTTTTCCAAATGGATCAAATCCGTTCAGATTTCTTATCTAATCCATATTCCCATTTGCCATATCTATCAATTATTGCATTTCGAGCAATTTCTCTATCGGTGGCTTAATCTATTTCTCCATCCCTAGAAACTTCTCAATTTCCATATAACTCTCGTTCTCCAACGTTCTGGATCTATCAATTTCCACTGAGATCGCTATCTGTGTCTGATTCCTTTTCTGCATATCTAACAAATAATACTTTTCTATCAATGTCTCTACTGTGCCTTATTCCTTTGCTCCCTAAATATCAATATCTAGATTTCCAGCATATGATGCATCGGAAACTCACTTCTTTCTCCTTGTAACACCATTTTTGCTTTCACATGAAATGCAAAACTGTAATTCATTCCATTTCTCCATATTTCTTATTTAATCGTATTCGAAAGATTTTACTATCTCAAGCTTATTTATAAATAACTCAATTTCTGCACAGTGCTCTATCTGGACCTAACTCTCTTGCTCCATTTCTGTCCAGTAATCTGTTCCTAACAATTTCTATTTCCTGCAGTTTATTTTCCTTGTGCCTAGTAATCAATTTCAGTATTTCCCTTTCTCAATCTTACCCTCCTTCTCAAAAAGGATACATTATGTTCAGATCTCTTATCTAATCCATATTCCCATTTGCCATATGTAGCAATTATTGAAATTCGAGCAATTTCTCTATCAGTGGCTTATTCTCTTTCTCCATAGCTAGAAACCTCTCACTTTCCATAAAATGCTCGTTCTCCACAGTTATGGATATATCAATTTCCACTGAGATCTCTAACTGTTTCTGATTCCCTTTCTCCATATCTATCAAATAATACTTTTCTATCAATTTCTCTACTGTGCCTTATTCCCTTGCTCCCTAGATATCAATATGTAGTTTTCGAGCAAATGCTGTATCTGAAAGTCACTTCTTACTCCTTGTAACACCATTTTTGATTTTACATGAAAGGCAAAACTGTAATTCATTCCATTTCCCCATATTTCTCATTTAATCGTATTCGAAACATTTTAGTATCTGAAGCTTATTCCATTTCGCATATTTATAAATATCTCAATTTCTGCACAGTTCTCTATCTGGAACTAACTCTTATTCACCATTTCTGTCAAGTAATCTGTTCCGATCAATTCCTATTTCCTGCACTTTATTTTCCTTGTGCCTAGTAATCAATTTCAGTAGTTCCATTAAAATCTCTTTCTCAATCTTACTCTCCTTCTCCAAATGGATCAATTACGTTGAGATTTCTTATCTAATCCATATTCCCATTTGCCATATGTAACAATTATTGAAATTCGAGCAATTTCTCTATCAGTATTTCTCTATCTCCATAGTTAGAAATATCTCGATTTCTATAAAATGCTCGTTCTACAGTTATGGATATATCAATTTCCACCTGTTTCTGATTCCCTTTCTCCAAATCTATCAAATAATACTTTTCTAACAGATTCTCTACTGTGCCTTATTCCCTTGCTCACTAGATATGAATATGTAGTTTTCCAGCAAATGCTGTATCTGAAAGTCGAAATATTCGAAACATTTTACTATCTGAAGCTTATTCCAATTCGCATATTTATAAATAGCTCAATTTCTGCACAGTGCTCTATCTGGAACTAACTCTCATTCACCATTTCTGTCTAGTAATCTGTTCCTAACAATTTCTATTTCCTGCGACTTATTTTCATTGTGCCTAGTAATCAATTTCAGAATTTCAATTAAATACTCTTGCTGAATGTTATACAATCATCTAAATTACTCCATTCCCATAAACTGTCTTCTCTATTGCTTTTTCCCCTTCGCCATATCTATCAATTAATGAAATTCCATTTAATTCTCTGTGCGCAGCATATTCCTTTTCTCCATACATAGCAACTTCTCAATATCCATAAAACCCTGGTACTCCACAGTTCTGAATATCAAAATTTCCAAAGCAATCTGTACCCGCAACTGATTCTCTCAATGCATATCTATCAAATAATACATTTCTATTAATTTATCTGTCTGTAGCTTATTCCCTTGCTCGTTGTTTATGAATGTCTCTATTTCCAGCATAAGCTGTATTTGTAGCTCACTTTCTTACACCTTGTCAATCTATTTTTGCATGTCCATCAAATTCACTATCGGTCATTCACTTTCTTTCTCCAAGTTTGTGAAATAATCCTATACCATTAATTTTCCTACGGAAGCTTATTCTCATTGCCATCATTATAACTTACTCATTTTCTGCACAATGATCTATCTGGAACAAACTCTATTTCTCCTTTTCCGTCCAGTAATCAGTTCCTATGAATTTCTATTCCTTGCAGCATATTTTCTTTGTGCCTAGTAATCAATTTCAGTATTTCCATTAAAATCTCTTTCTCAATCTTACTCTCCTTTTCCAAATGGATCAAATCCGTTCAGATTTCTTATCTAATCCATATTCCCATTTGCCATATCTATCAATTATTGCATTTCGAGCAATTTCTCTATCAGTGGCTTAATCTATTTCTCCATCCCTAGAAACTTCTCAATTTCCATATAACTCTCGTTCTCCAACGTTCTGGATCTATCAATTTCCACTGAGATCGCTATCTGTGTCTGATTCCTTTTCTGCATATCTAACAAATAATACTTTTCTATCAATGTCTCTACTGTGCCTTATTCCTTTGCTCCCTAAATATCAATATCTAGATTTCCAGCATATGATGCATCGGAAACTCACTTCTTTCTCCTTGTAACACCATTTTTGCTTTCACATGAAATGCAAAACTGTAATTCATTCCATTTCTCCATATTTCTTATTTAATCGTATTCGAAAGATTTACTATCTCAAGCTTATTTATAAATAACTCAATTTCTGCACAGTGCTCTATCTGGAACTAACTCTCTTGCTCCATTTCTGTCCAGTAATCTGTTCCTAACAATTTCTATTTCCTGCAGTTTATTTTCCTTGTGCCTAGTAATCAATTTCAGTATTTCCCTTTCTCAATCTTACCCTCCTTCTCAAAAAGGATACATTATGTTCAGATCTCTTATCTAATCCATATTCCCATTTGCCATATGTAGCAATTATTGAAATTCGAGCAATTTCTCTATCAGTGGCTTATTCTCTTTCTCCATAGCTAGAAACCTCTCACTTTCCATAAAATGCTCGTTCTCCACAGTTATGGATATATCAATTTCCACTGAGATCTCTAACTGTTTCTGATTCCCTTTCTCCATATCTATCAAATAATACTTTTCTATCAATTTCTCTACTGTGCCTTATTCCCTTGCTCCCTAGATATCAATATGTAGTTTTCGAGCAAATGCTGTATCTGAAAGTCACTTCTTACTCCTTGTAACACCATTTTTGATTTTACATGAAAGGCAAAACTGTAATTCATTCCATTTCCCCATATTTCTCATTTAATCGTATTCGAAACATTTTAGTATCTGAAGCTTATTCCATTTCGCATATTTATAAATATCTCAATTTCTGCACAGTTCTCTATCTGGAACTAACTCTTATTCACCATTTCTGTCAAGTAATCTGTTCCGATCAATTCCTATTTCCTGCACTTTATTTTCCTTGTGCCTAGTAATCAATTTCAGTAGTTCCATTAAAATCTCTTTCTCAATCTTACTCTCCTTCTCCAAATGGATCAATTACGTTGAGATTTCTTATCTAATCCATATTCCCATTTGCCATATGTAACAATTATTGAAATTCGAGCAATTTCTCTATCAGTATTTCTCTATCTCCATAGTTAGAAATATCTCGATTTCTATAAAATGCTCGTTCTACAGTTATGGATATATCAATTTCCACCTGTTTCTGATTCCCTTTCTCCAAATCTATCAAATAATACTTTTCTAACAGATTCTCTACTGTGCCTTATTCCCTTGCTCACTAGATATGAATATGTAGTTTTCCAGCAAATGCTGTATCTGAAAGTCGAAATATTCGAAACATTTTACTATCTGAAGCTTATTCCAATTCGCATATTTATAAATAGCTCAATTTCTGCACAGTGCTCTATCTGGAACTAACTCTCATTCACCATTTCTGTCTAGTAATCTGTTCCTAACAATTTCTATTTCCTGCGACTTATTTTCATTGTGCCTAGTAATCAATTTCAGAATTTCAATTAAATACTCTTGCTGAATGTTATACAATCATCTAAATTACTCCATTCCCATAAACTGTCTTCTCTATTGCTTTTTCCCCTTCGCCATATCTATCAATTAATGAAATTCCATTTAATTCTCTGTGCGCAGCATATTCCTTTTCTCCATACATAGCAACTTCTCAATATCCATAAAACCCTGGTACTCCACAGTTCTGAATATCAAAATTTCCAAAGCAATCTGTACCCGCAACTGATTCTCTCAATGCATATCTATCAAATAATACATTTCTATTAATTTATCTGTCTGTAGCTTATTCCCTTGCTCGTTGTTTATGAATGTCTCTATTTCCAGCATAAGCTGTATTTGTAGCTCACTTTCTTACACCTTGTCAATCTATTTTTGCATGTCCATCAAATTCACTATCGGTCATTCACTTTCTTTCTCCAAGTTTGTGAAATAATCCTATACCATTAATTTTCCTACGGAAGCTTATTCTCATTGCCATCATTATAACTTACTCATTTTCTGCACAATGATCTATCTGGAACAAACTCTATTTCTCCTTTTCCGTCCAGTAATCAGTTCCTATGAATTTCTATTCCTTGCAGCATATTTTCTTTGTGCCTAGTAATCAATTTCAGTATTTCCATTAAAATCTCTTTCTCAATCTTACTCTCCTTTTCCAAATGGATCAAATCCGTTCAGATTTCTTATCTAATCCATATTCCCATTTGCCATATCTATCAATTATTGCATTTCGAGCAATTTCTCTATCGGTGGCTTAATCTATTTCTCCATCCCTAGAAACTTCTCAATTTCCATATAACTCTCGTTCTCCAACGTTCTGGATCTATCAATTTCCACTGAGATCGCTATCTGTGTCTGATTCCTTTTCTGCATATCTAACAAATAATACTTTTCTATCAATGTCTCTACTGTGCCTTATTCCTTTGCTCCCTAAATATCAATATCTAGATTTCCAGCATATGATGTATCGGAAACTCACTTCGTTCTCCTTGTAACACCATTTTTGCTTTCACATGAAATGCAAAACTGTAATTCATTCCATTTCTCCATATTTCTTATTTAATCGTATTCGAAAGATTTTACTATCTCAAGCTTATTTATAAATAACTCAATTTCTGCACAGTGCTCTATCTGGACCTAACTCTCTTGCTCCATTTCTGTCCAGTAATCTGTTCCTAACAATTTCTATTTCCTGCAGTTTATTTTCCTTGTGCCTAGTAATCAATTTCAGTATTTCCCTTTCTCAATCTTACCCTCCTTCTCAAAAAGGATACATTATGTTCAGATCTCTTATCTAATCCATATTCCCATTTGCCATATGTAGCAATTATTGAAATTCGAGCAATTTCTCTATCAGTGGCTTATTCTCTTTCTCCATAACTAGAAAGCTCTCACTTTCCATAAAATGCTCGTTCTCCACAGTTATGGATATATCAATTTCCACTGAGATCTCTAACTGTTTCTGATTCCCTTTCTCCATATCTATCACATAATACTTTTCTATCAATTTCTCTACTGTGCCTTATTCCCTTGCTCCCTAGATATCAATATGTAGTTTTCGAGCAAATGCTGTATCTGAAAGTCACTTCTTACTCCTTGTAACACCATTTTTGATTTTACATGAAAGGCAAAACTGTAATTCATTCCATTTCTCCATATTTCTCATTTAATCGTATTGAAAAGATTTTACAATCTGAAGCTTATTCCAATTCCCATATTTATAAATATCTCAATTTCTGCACAGTGCTCTATCTGGAACTGACTTTCTTCCTCCATTTCTGTCTAGTAATCAGTTCCTAACAATTTCTATTTCCTGCAGTTTATTTCCCTTGTGCCTAGTAAAAAATTTCAGTATCTACATAAATTTCCATTTCTCAATCTTACTCTCCATGTCCAATTGAATCAAAGATGTTGAGATTTCTTATCTAATGCATATTCCCATTTGCCATATATAACAATTATTGAAATTCGAGCAATTTCTCTATCAGTGGCTTATTCTCTTTCTCCACAGTTAGAAATATCTCGATTTCTATAAAATGCTCGTTCTCCACAGTTATGGATATATCAATTTCCATTGAGATCTCTACCTGTTTCTGATTCCCTTTCTCCAAATCTATCAAATAATACTTTTCTATCAATTTCTCTACTGTGCCTTATTCCCTTGCTCACTCGATATGAATATGTAGTTTTCCAGCAAATGCTGTATCTGAAAGTCACTTCTTCCTCCTTGTAACACCATTTTTGATTTTACATGAAAGGCAAAACTGTAATTCATTCCATTTCCTCATATTTCTCATTTAATCGTATTCGAAACATTTTAGTATCTGAAGCTTATTCCATTTCGCATATTTATAAATATCTCAATTTCTGCACAGTGCTCTATCTGGAACGAACTCTCATTCACCATTTCTGTCTAGTAATCTGTTCCTAACAATTTCTATTTCCTGCGACTTATTTTCATTGTGCCTAGTAATCAATTTCAGAATTTCAATTAAATACTCTTGCTGAATGTTATCCAATCATCTAAATTACTCCATTCCCATAAACTGTCTTCTCTTTTGCTTTTTCCCCTTCGCCATATCTATCAATTAATGAAATTCCATTTAATTCTCTGTGTGCAGCATATTCCTTTTCTCCATACATAGCAACTTCTCAATATCCATAAAACCCTGGTACTCCACAGTTCTGAATATCAAAATTTCCAAAGCAATCTGTACCCGCAACTGATTCTCTCAATGCATATCTATCAAATAATACATTTCTATTAATTTATCTGTCTGTAGCTTATTCCCTTGCTCGTTGTTTATGAATGTCTCTATTTCCAGCATAAGCTGTATTTGTAGCTCACTTTCTTACACCTTGTCAATCTATTTTTGCATGTCCATCAAATTCACTATCGGTCATTCACTTTCTTTCTCCAAGTTTGTGAAATAATCCTATACCATTAATTTTCCTACGGAAGCTTATTCTCATTGCCATCATTATAACTTACTCATTTTCTGCACAATGATCTATCTGGAACAAACTCTATTTCTCCTTTTCCGTCCAGTAATCAGTTCCTATGAATTTCTATTCCTTGCAGCATATTTTCTTTGTGCCTAGTAATCAATTTCAGTATTTCCATTAAAATCTCTTTCTCAATCTTACTCTCCTTTTCCAAATGGATCAAATCCGTTCAGATTTCTTATCTAATCCATATTCCCATTTGCCATATCTATCAATTATTGCATTTCGAGCAATTTCTCTATCGGTGGCTTAATCTATTTCTCCATCCCTAGAAACTTCTCAATTTCCATATAACTCTCGTTCTCCAACGTTCTGGATCTATCAATTTCCACTGAGATCGCTATCTGTGTCTGATTCCTTTTCTGCATATCTAACAAATAATACTTTTCTATCAATGTCTCTACTGTGCCTTATTCCTTTGCTCCCTAAATATCAATATCTAGATTTCCAGAATATGATGCATCGGAAACTCACTTCTTTCTCCTTGTAACACCATTTTTGCTTTCACATGAAATGCAAAACTGTAATTCATTCCATTTCTCCATATTTCTTATTTAATCGTATTCGAAAGATTTTACTATCTCAAGCTTATTTATAAATAACTCAATTTCTGCACAGTGCTCTATCTGGAACTAACTCTCTTGCTCCATTTCTGTCCAGTAATCTGTTCCTAACAATTTCTATTTCCTGCAGTTTATTTTCCTTGTGCCTAGTAATCAATTTCAGTATTTCCCTTTCTCAATCTTACCCTCCTTCTCAAAAAGGATACATTATGTTCAGATCTCTTATCTAATCCATATTCCCATTTGCCATATGTAGCAATTATTGAAATTCGAGCAATTTCTCTATCAGTGGCTTATTCTCTTTCTCCATAGCTAGAAACCTCTCACTTTCCATAAAATGCTCGTTCTCCACAGTTATGGATATATCAATTTCCACTGAGATCGCTAACTGTTTCTGATTCCCTTTCTCCATATCTATCAAATAATACTTTTCTATCAATTTCTCTACTGTGCCTTATTCCCTTGCTCCCTAGATATCAATATGTAGTTTTCGAGCAAATGCTGTATCTGAAAGTCACTTCTTACTCCTTGTAACACCATTTTTGATTTTACATGAAAGGCAAAACTGTAATTCATTCCATTTCCCCATATTTCTCATTTAATCGTATTCGAAACATTTTAGTATCTGAAACTTATTCCATTTCGCATATTTATAAATATCTCAATTTCTGCACAGTGCTCTATCTGGAACTAACTCTTATTCACCATTTCTGTCAAGTAATCTGTTCCGATCAATTCCTATTTCCTGCACTTTATTTTCCTTGTGCCTAGTAATCAATTTCAGTAGTTCCATTAAAATCTCTTTCTCAATCTTACTCTCCTTCTCCAAATGGATCAATTACGTTGAGATTTCTTATCTAATCCATATTCCCATTTGCCATATGTAACAATTATTGAAATTCGAGCAATTTCTCTATCAGTATTTCTCTATCTCCATAGTTAGAAATATCTCGATTTCTATAAAATGCTCGTTCTACAGTTATGGATATATCAATTTCCACCTGTTTCTGATTCCCTTTCTCCAAATCTATCAAATAATACTTTTCTAACAAATTCTCTACTGTGCCTTATTCCCTTGCTCACTAGATATGAATATGTAGTTTTCCAGCAAATGCTGTATCTGAAAGTCGAAATATTCGAAACATTTTACTATCTGAAGCTTATTCCAATTCGCATATTTATAAATAGCTCAATTTCTGCACAGTGCTCTATCTGGAACTAACTCTCATTCACCATTTCTGTCTAGTAATCTGTTCCTAACAATTTCTATTTCCTGCGACTTATTTTCATTGTGCCTAGTAATCAATTTCAGAATTTCAATTAAATACTCTTGCTGAATGTTATACAATCATCTAAATTACTCCATTCCCATAAACTGTCTTCTCTATTGCTTTTTCCCCTTCGCCATATCTATCAATTAATGAAATTCCATTTAATTCTCTGTGTGCAGCATATTCCTTTTCTCCATACATAGCAACTTCTCAATATCCATAAAACCCTGGTACTCCACAGTTCTGAATATCAAAATTTCCAAAGCAATCTGTACCCGCAACTGATTCTCTCAATGCATATCTATCAAATAATACATTTCTATTAATTTATCTGTCTGTAGCTTATTCCCTTGCTCGTTGTTTATGAATGTCTCTATTTCCAGCATAAGCTGTATTTGTAGCTCACTTTCTTACACCTTGTCAATCTATTTTTGCATGTCCATCAAATTCACTATCGGTCATTCACTTTCTTTCTCCAAGTTTGTGAAATAATCCTATACCATTAATTTTCCTACGGAAGCTTATTCTCATTGCCATCATTATAACTTACTCATTTTCTGCACAATGATCTATCTGGAACAAACTCTATTTCTCCTTTTCCGTCCAGTAATCAGTTCCTATGAATTTCTATTCCTTGCAGCATATTTTCTTTGTGCCTAGTAATCAATTTCAGTATTTCCATTAAAATCTCTTTCTCAATCTTACTCTCCTTTTCCAAATGGATCAAATCCGTTCAGATTTCTTATCTAATCCATATTCCCATTTGCCATATCTATCAATTATTGCATTTCGAGCAATTTCTCTATCAGTGGCTTAATCTATTTCTCCATCCCTAGAAACTTCTCAATTTCCATATAACTCTCGTTCTCCAACGTTCTGGATCTATCAATTTCCACTGAGATCGCTATCTGTGTCTGATTCCTTTTCTGCATATCTAACAAATAATACTTTTCTATCAATGTCTCTACTGTGCCTTATTCCTTTGCTCCCTAAATATCAATATCTAGATTTCCAGCATATGATGTATCGGAAACTCACTTCGTTCTCCTTGTAACACCATTTTTGCTTTCACATGAAATGCAAAACTGTAATTCATTCCATTTCTCCATATTTCTTATTTAATCGTATTCGAAAGATTTTACTATCTCAAGCTTATTTATAAATAACTCAATTTCTGCACAGTGCTCTATCTGGACCTAACTCTCTTGCTCCATTTCTGTCCAGTAATCTGTTCCTAACAATTTCTATTTCCTGCAGTTTATTTTCCTTGTGCCTAGTAATCAATTTCAGTATTTCCCTTTCTCAATCTTACCCTCCTTCTCAAAAAGGATATATTATGTTCAGATCTCTTATCTAATCGATATTCCCATTTGCCATATGTAGCAATTATTGAAATTCGAGCAATTTCTCTATCAGTGGCTTATTCTCTTTCTCCATAACTAGAACGCTCTCACTTTCCATAAAATGCTCGTTCTCCACAGTTATGGATATATCAATTTCCACTGAGATCTCTAACTGTTTCTGATTCCCTTTCTCCATATCTATCACATAATACTTTTCTATCAATTTCTCTACTGTGCCTTATTCCCTTGCTCCCTAGATATCAATATGTAGTTTTCGAGCAAATGCTGTATCTGAAAGTCACTTCTTACTCCTTGTAACACCATTTTTGATTTTACATGAAAGGCAAAACTGTAATTCATTCCATTTCTCCATATTTCTCATTTAATCGTATTGAAAAGATTTTACAATCTGAAGCTTATTCCAATTCCCATATTTATAAATATCTCAATTTCTGCACAGTGCTCTATCTGGAACTGACTTTCTTCCTCCATTTCTGTCTAGTAATCAGTTCCTAACAATTTCTATTTCCTGCAGTTTATTTCCCTTGTGCCTAGTAAAAAATTTCAGTATCTACATAAATTTCCATTTCTCAATCTTACTCTCCATGTCCAATTGAATCAAAGATGTTGAGATTTCTTATCTAATGCATATTCCCATTTGCCATATATAACAATTATTGAAATTCGAGCAATTTCTCTATCAGTGGCTTATTCTCTTTCTCCACAGTTAGAAATATCTCGATTTCTATAAAATGCTCGTTCTCCACAGTTATGGATATATCAATTTCCATTGAGATCTCTACCTGTTTCTGATTCCCTTTCTCCAAATCTATCAAATAATACTTTTCTATCAATTTCTCTACTGTGCCTTATTCCCTTGCTCACTCGATATGAATATGTAGTTTTCCAGCAAATGCTGTATCTGAAAGTCACTTCTTACTCCTTGTAACACCATTTTTGATTTTACATGAAAGGCAAAACTGTAATTCATTCCATTTCCTCATATTTCTCATTTAATCGTATTCGAAACATTTTAGTATCTGAAGCTTATTCCATTTCGCATATTTATAAATATCTCAATTTCTGCACAGTGCTCTATCTGGAACTAACTCTCATTCACCATTTCTGTCTAGTAATCTGTTCCTAACAATTTCTATTTCCTGCGACTTATTTTCATTGTGCCTAGTAATCAATTTCAGAATTTCAATTAAATACTCTTGCTGAATGTTATACAATCATCTAAATTACTCCATTCCCATAAACTGTCTTCTCTTTTGCTTTTTCCCCTTCGCCATATCTATCAATTAATGAAATTCCATTTAATTCTCTGTGTGCAGCATATTCCTTTTCTCCATACATAGCAACTTCTCAATATCCATAAAACCCTGGTACTCCACAGTTCTGAATATCAAAATTTCCAAAGCAATCTGTACCCGCAACTGATTCTCTCAATGCATATCTATCAAATAATACATTTCTATTAATTTATCTGTCTGTAGCTTATTCCCTTGCTCGTTGTTTATGAATGTCTCTATTTCCAGCATAAGCTGTATTTGTAGCTCACTTTCTTACACCTTGTCAATCTATTTTTGCATGTCCATCAAATTCACTATCGGTCATTCACTTTCTTTCTCCAAGTTTGTGAAATAATCCTATACCATTAATTTTCCTACGGAAGCTTATTCTCATTGCCATCATTATAACTTACTCATTTTCTGCACAATGATCTATCTGGAACAAACTCTATTTCTCCTTTTCCGTCCAGTAATCAGTTCCTATGAATTTCTATTCCTTGCAGCATATTTTCTTTGTGCCTAGTAATCAATTTCAGTATTTCCATTAAAATCTCTTTCTCAATCTTACTCTCCTTTTCCAAATGGATCAAATCCGTTCAGATTTCTTATCTAATCCATATTCCCATTTGCCATATCTATCAATTATTGCATTTCGAGCAATTTCTCTATCAGTGGCTTAATCTGTTTCTCCATCCCTAGAAACTTCTCAATTTCCATATAACTCTCGTTCTCCAACGTTCTGGATCTATCAATTTCCACTGAGATCGCTATCTGTGTCTGATTCCTTTTCTGCATATCTAACAAATAATACTTTTCTATCAATGTCTCTACTGTGCCTTATTCCTTTGCTCCCTAAATATCAATATCTAGATTTCCAGCATATGATGTATCGGAAACTCACTTCTTTCTCCTTGTAACACCATTTTTGCTTTCACATGAAATGCAAAACTGTAATTCATTCCATTTCTCCATATTTCTTATTTAATCGTATTCGAAAGATTTTACTATCTCAAGCTTATTTATAAATAACTCAATTTCTGCACAGTGCTCTATCTGGAACTAACTCTCTTGCTCCATTTCTGTCCAGTAATCTGTTCCTAACAATTTCTATTTCCTGCAGTTTATTTTCCTTGTGCCTAGTAATCAATTTCAGTATTTCCCTTTCTCAATCTTACCCTCCTTCTCAAAAAGGATACATTATGTTCAGATCTCTTATCTAATCCATATTCCCATTTGCCATATGTAGCAATTATTGAAATTCGAGCAATTTCTCTATCAGTGGCTTATTCTCTTTCTCCATAACTAGAAAGCTCTCACTTTCCATAAAATGCTCGTTCTCCACAGTTATGGATATATGAATTTCCACTGAGATCTCTAACTGTTTCTGATTCCCTTTCTCCATATCTATCACATAATACTTTTCTATCAATTTCTCTTACTGTGCCTTATTCCCTTGCTCCCTAGATATCAATATGTAGTTTTCGAGCAAATGCTGTATCTGAAAGTCACTTCTTACTCCTTGTAACACCATTTTTGATTTTACATGAAAGGCAAAACTGTAATTCATTCCATTTCTCCATATTTCTCATTTAATCGTATTGAAAAGATTTTACAATCTGAAGCTTATTCCAATTCCCATATTTATAAATATCTCAATTTCTGCACAGTGCTCTATCTGGAACTGACTTTCTTCCTCCATTTCTGTCTAGTAATCAGTTCCTAACAATTTCTATTTCCTGCAGTTTATTTCCCTTGTGCCTAGTAAAAAATTTCAGTATCTACATAAATTTCCATTTCTCAATCTTACTCTCCATGTCCAATTGAATCAAAGATGTTGAGATTTCTTATCTAATGCATATTCCCATTTGCCATATATAACAATTATTGAAATTCGAGCAATTTCTCTATCAGTGGCTTATTCTCTTTCTCCACAGTTAGAAATATCTCGATTTCTATAAAATGCTCGTTCTCCACAGTTATGGATATATCAATTTCCATTGAGATCTCTACCTGTTTCTGATTCCCTTTCTCCAAATCTATCAAATAATACTTTTCTATCAATTTCTCTACTGTGCCTTATTCCCTTGCTCACTCGATATGAATATGTAGTTTTCCAGCAAATGCTGTATCTGAAAGTCACTTCTTACTCCTTGTAACACCATTTTTGATTTTACATGAAAGGCAAAACTGTAATTCATTCCATTTCCTCATATTTCTCATTTAATCGTATTCGAAACATTTTAGTATCTGAAGCTTATTCCATTTCGCATATTTATAAATATCTCAATTTCTGCACAGTGCTCTATCTGGAACTAACTCTCATTCACCATTTCTGTCTAGTAATCTGTTCCTAACAATTTCTATTTCCTGCGACTTATTTTCATTGTGCCTAGTAATCAATTTCAGAATTTCAATTAAATACTCTTGCTGAATGTTATACAATCATTTAAATTACTCCATTCCCATAAACTGTCTTCTCTTTTGCTTTTTCCCCTTCGCCATATCTATCAATTAATGAAATTCCATTTAATTCTCTGTGTGCAGCATATTCCTTTTCTCCATACATAGCAACTTCTCAATATCCATAAAACCCTGGTACTCCACAGTTCTGAATATCAAAATTTCCAAAGCAATCTGTACCCGCAACTGATTCTCTCAATGCATATCTATCAAATAATACATTTCTATTAATTTATCTGTCTGTAGCTTATTCCCTTGCTCGTTGTTTATGAATGTCTCTATTTCCAGCATAAGCTGTATTTGTAGCTCACTTTCTTACACCTTGTCAATCTATTTTTGCATGTCCATCAAATTCACTATCGGTCATTCACTTTCTTTCTCCAAGTTTGTGAAATAATCCTATACCATTAATTTTCCTACGGAAGCTTATTCTCATTGCCATCATTATAACTTACTCATTTTCTGCACAATGATCTATCTGGAACAAACTCTATTTCTCCTTTTCCGTCCAGTAATCAGTTCCTATGAATTTCTATTCCTTGCAGCATATTTTCTTTGTGCCTAGTAATCAATTTCAGTATTTCCATTAAAATCTCTTTCTCAATCTTACTCTCCTTTTCCAAATGGATCAAATCCGTTCAGATTTCTTATCTAATCCATATTCCCATTTGCCATATCTATCAATTATTGCATTTCGAGCAATTTCTCTATCGGTGGCTTAATCTATTTCTCCATCCCTAGAAACTTCTCAATTTCCATATAACTCTCGTTCTCCAACGTTCTGGATCTATCAATTTCCACTGAGATCGCTATCTGTGTCTGATTCCTTTTCTGCATATCTAACAAATAATACTTTTCTATCAATGTCTCTACTGTGCCTTATTCCTTTGCTCCCTAAATATCAATATCTAGATTTCCAGCATATGATGTATCGGAAACTCACTTCTTTCTCCTTGTAACACCATTTTTGCTTTCACATGAAATGCAAAACTGTAATTCATTCCATTTCTCCATATTTCTTATTTAATCGTATTCGAAAGATTTTACTATCTCAAGCTTATTTATAAATAACTCAATTTCTGCACAGTGCTCTATCTGGAACTAACTCTCTTGCTCCATTTCTGTCCAGTAATCTGTTCCTAACAATTTCTATTTCCTGCAGTTTATTTTCCTTGTGCCTAGTAATCAATTTCAGTATTTCCCTTTCTCAATCTTACCCTCCTTCTCAAAAAGGATACATTATGTTCAGATCTCTTATCTAATCCATATTCCCATTTGCCATATGTAGCAATTATTGAAATTCGAGCAATTTCTCTATCAGTGGCTTATTCTCTTTCTCCATAGC
Organism: Isurus oxyrinchus; assembly: GCA_026770705.1. Classification (NCBI taxonomy): domain Eukaryota; kingdom Metazoa; phylum Chordata; class Chondrichthyes; order Lamniformes; family Lamnidae; genus Isurus; species Isurus oxyrinchus. Next base: position 82,888,992 of record JANJGN010000004.1, on the reverse strand, counting down.
TAGAAACCTCTCACTTTCCATAAAATGCTCGTTCTCCACAGTTATGGATATATCAATTTCCACTGAGATCTCTAACTGTTTCTGATTCCCTTTCTCCATATCTATCAAATAATACTTTTCTATCAATTTCTCTACTGTGCCTTATTCCCTTGCTCCCTAGATATCAATATGTAGTTTTCGAGCAAATGCTGTATCTGAAAGTCACTTCTTACTCCTTGTAACACCATTTTTGATTTTACATGAAAGGCAAAACTGTAATTCATTCCATTTCCCCATATTTCTCATTTAATCGTATTCGAAACATTTTAGTATCTGAAGCTTATTCCATTTCGCATATTTATAAATATCTCAATTTCTGCACAGTGCTCTATCTGGAACTAACTCTTATTCACCATTTCTGTCAAGTAATCTGTTCCGATCAATTCCTATTTCCTGCACTTTATTTTCCTTGTGCCTAGTAATCAATTTCAGTAGTTCCATTAAAATCTCTTTCTCAATCTTACTCTCCTTCTCCAAATGGATCAATTACGTTGAGATTTCTTATCTAATCCATATTCCCATTTGCCATATGTAACAATTATTGAAATTCGAGCAATTTCTCTATCAGTATTTCTCTATCTCCATAGTTAGAAATATCTCGATTTCTATAAAATGCTCGTTCTACAGTTATGGATATATCAATTTCCACCTGTTTCTGATTCCCTTTCTCCAAATCTATCAAATAATACTTTTCTAACAAATTCTCTACTGTGCCTTATTCCCTTGCTCACTAGATATGAATATGTAGTTTTCCAGCAAATGCTGTATCTGAAAGTCGAAATATTCGAAACATTTTACTATCTGAAGCTTATTCCATTTCGCATATTTATAAATAGCTCAATTTCTGCACAGTGCTCTATCTGGAACTAACTCTCATTCACCATTTCTGTCTAGTAATCTGTTCCTAACAATTTCTATTTCCTGCGACTTATTTTCATTGTGCCTAGTAATCAATTTCAGAATTTCAATTAAATACTCTTGCTGAATGTTATACAATCATCTAAATTACTCCATTCCCATAAACTGTCTTCTCTATTGCTTTTTCCCCTTCGCCATATCTATCAATTAATGAAATTCCATTTAATTCTCTGTGTGCAGCATATTCCTTTTCTCCATACATAGCAACTTCTCAATATCCATAAAACCCTGGTACTCCACAGTTCTGAATATCAAAATTTCCAAAGCAATCTGTACCCGCAACTGATTCTCTCAATGCATATCTATCAAATAATACATTTCTATTAATTTATCTGTCTGTAGCTTATTCCCTTGCTCGTTGTTTATGAATGTCTCTATTTCCAGCATAAGCTGTATTTGTAGCTCACTTTCTTACACCTTGTCAATCTATTTTTGCATGTCCATCAAATTCACTATCGGTCATTCACTTTCTTTCTCCAAGTTTGTGAAATAATCCTATACCATTAATTTTCCTACGGAAGCTTATTCTCATTGCCATCATTATAACTTACTCATTTTCTGCACAATGATCTATCTGGAACAAACTCTATTTCTCCTTTTCCGTCCAGTAATCAGTTCCTATGAATTTCTATTCCTTGCAGCATATTTTCTTTGTGCCTAGTAATCAATTTCAGTATTTCCATTAAAATCTCTTTCTCAATCTTACTCTCCTTTTCCAAATGGATCAAATCCGTTCAGATTTCTTATCTAATCCATATTCCCATTTGCCATATCTATCAATTATTGCATTTCGAGCAATTTCTCTATCAGTGGCTTAATCTATTTCTCCATCCCTAGAAACTTCTCAATTTCCATATAACTCTCGTTCTCCAACGTTCTGGATCTATCAATTTCCACTGAGATCGCTATCTGTGTCTGATTCCTTTTCTGCATATCTAACAAATAATACTTTTCTATCAATGTCTCTACTGTGCCTTATTCCTTTGCTCCCTAAATATCAATATCTAGATTTCCAGCATATGATGTATCGGAAACTCACTTCTTTCTCCTTGTAACACCATTTTTGCTTTCACATGAAATGCAAAACTGTAATTCATTCCATTTCTCCATATTTCTTATTTAATCGTATTCGAAAGATTTTACTATCTCAAGCTTGAGTTATAAATAACTCAATTTCTGCACAGTGCTCTATCTGGAACTAACTCTCTTGCTCCATTTCTGTCCAGTAATCTGTTCCTAACAATTTCTATTTCCTGCAGTTTATTTTCCTTGTGCCTAGTAATCAATTTCAGTATTTCCCTTTCTCAATCTTACCCTCCTTCTCAAAAAGGATACATTATGTTCAGATCTCTTATCTAATCCATATTCCCATTTGCCATATGTAGCAATTATTGAAATTCGAGCAATTTCTCTATCAGTGGCTTATTCTCTTTCTCCATAACTAGAAAGCTCTCACTTTCCATAAAATGCTCGTTCTCCACAGTTATGGATATATCAATTTCCACTGAGATCTCTAACTGTTTCTGATTCCCTTTCTCCATATCTATCACATAAAACTTTTCTATCAATTTCTCTACTGTGCCTTATTCCCTTGCTCCCTAGATATCAATATGTAGTTTTCGAGCAAATGCTGTATCTGAAAGTCACTTCTTACTCCTTGTAACACCATTTTTGATTTTACATGAAAGGCAAAACTGTAATTCATTCCATTTCTCCATATTTCTTATTTAATCGTATTGAAAAGATTTTACAATCTGAAGCTTATTCCAATTCCCATATTTATAAATATCTCAATTTCTGCACAGTGCTCTATCTGGAACTGACTTTCTTCCTCCATTTCTGTCTAGTAATCAGTTCCTAACAATTTCTATTTCCTGCAGTTTATATCCCTTGTGCCTAGTAAAAAATTTCAGTATCTACATAAATTTCCATTTCTCAATCTTACTCTCCATGTCCAATTGAATCAAAGATGTTGAGATTTCTTATCTAATGCATATTCCCATTTGCCATATATAACAATTATTGAAATTCGAGCAATTTCTCTATCAGTGGCTTATTCTCTTTCTCCACAGTTAGAAATATCTCGATTTCTATAAAATGCTCGTTCTCCACAGTTATGGATATATCAATTTCCATTGAGATCTCTACCTGTTTCTGATTCCCTTTCTCCAAATCTATCAAATAATACTTTTCTATCAATTTCTCTACTGTGCCTTATTCCCTTGCTCACTCGATATGAATATGTAGTTTTCCAGCAAATGCTGTATCTGAAAGTCACTTCTTACTCCTTGTAACACCATTTTTGATTTTACATGAAAGGCAAAACTGTAATTCATTCCATTTCCTCATATTTCTCATTTAATCGTATTCGAAACATTTTAGTATCTGAAGCTTATTCCATTTCGCATATTTATAAATATCTCAATTTCTGCACAGTGCTCTATCTGGAACTAACTCTCATTCACCATTTCTGTCTAGTAATCTGTTCCTAACAATTTCTATTTCCTGCGACTTATTTTCATTGTGCCTAGTAATCAATTTCAGAATTTCAATTAAATACTCTTGCTGAATGTTATACAATCATCTAAATTACTCCATTCCCATAAACTGTCTTCTCTTTTGCTTTTTCCCCTTCGCCATATCTATCAATTAATGAAATTCCATTTAATTCTCTGTGTGCAGCATATTCCTTTTCTCCATACATAGCAACTTCTCAATATCCATAAAACCCTGGTACTCCACAGTTCTGAATATCAAAATTTCCAAAGCAATCTGTACCCGCAACTGATTCTCTCAATGCATATCTATCAAATAATACATTTCTATTAATTTATCTGTCTGTAGCTTATTCCCTTGCTCGTTGTTTATGAATGTCTCTATTTCCAGCATAAGCTGTATTTGTAGCTCACTTTCTTACACCTTGTCAATCTATTTTTGCATGTCCATCAAATTCACTATCGGTCATTCACTTTCTTTCTCCAAGTTTGTGAAATAATCCTATACCATTAATTTTCCTACGGAAGCTTATTCTCATTGCCATCATTATAACTTACTCATTTTCTGCACAATGATCTATCTGGAACAAACTCTATTTCTCCTTTTCCGTCCAGTAATCAGTTCCTATGAATTTCTATTCCTTGCAGCATATTTTCTTTGTGCCTAGTAATCAATTTCAGTATTTCCATTAAAATCTCTTTCTCAATCTTACTCTCCTTTTCCAAATGGATCAAATCCGTTCAGATTTCTTATCTAATCCATATTCCCATTTGCCATATCTATCAATTATTGCATTTCGAGCAATTTCTCTATCAGTGGCTTAATCTATTTCTCCATCCCTAGAAACTTCTCAATTTCCATATAACTCTCGTTCTCCAACGTTCTGGATCTATCAATTTCCACTGAGATCGCTATCTGTGTCTGATTCCTTTTCTGCATATCTAACAAATAATACTTTTCTATCAATGTCTCTACTGTGCCTTATTCCTTTGCTCCCTAAATATCAATATCTAGATTTCCAGCATATGATGTATCGGAAACTCACTTCGTTCTCCTTGTAACACCATTTTTGCTTTCACATGAAATGCAAAACTGTAATTCATTCCATTTCTCCATATTTCTTATTTAATCGTATTCGAAAGATTTTACTATCTCAAGCTTATTTATAAATAACTCAATTTCTGCACAGTGCTCTATCTGGACCTAACTCTCTTGCTCCATTTCTGTCCAGTAATCTGTTCCTAACAATTTCTATTTCCTGCAGTTTATTTTCCTTGTGCCTAGTAATCAATTTCAGTATTTCCCTTTCTCAATCTTACCCTCCTTCTCAAAAAGGATACATTATGTTCAGATCTCTTATCTAATCCATATTCCCATTTGCCATATGTAGCAATTATTGAAATTCGAGCAATTTCTCTATCAGTGGCTTATTCTCTTTCTCCATAACTAGAAAGCTCTCACTTTCCATAAAATGCTCGTTCTCCACAGTTATGGATATATCAATTTCCACTGAGATCTCTAACTGTTTCTGATTCCCTTTCTCCATATCTATCAAATAATACTTTTCTATCAATTTCTCTACTGTGCCTTATTCCCTTGCTCCCTAGATATCAATATGTAGTTTTCGAGCAAATGCTGTATCTGAAAGTCACTTCTTACTCCTTGTAACACCATTTTTGATTTTACATGAAAGGCAAAACTGTAATTCATTCCATTTCTCCATATTTCTCATTTAATCGTATTGAAAAGATTTTACAATCTGAAGCTTATTCCAATTCCCATATTTATAAATATCTCAATTTCTGCACAGTGCTCTATCTGGAACTGACTTTCTTCCTCCATTTCTGTCTAGTAATCAGTTCCTAACAATTTCTGTTTCCTGCAGTTTATTTCCCTTGTGCCTAGTAAAAAATTTCAGTATCTACATAAATTTCCATTTCTCAATCTTACTCTCCATGTCCAATTGAATCAAAGATGTTGAGATTTCTTATCTAATGCATATTCCCATTTGCCATATATAACAATTATTGAAATTCGAGCAATTTCTCTATCAGTGGCTTATTCTCTTTCTCCACAGTTAGAAATATCTCGATTTCTATAAAATGCTCGTTCTCCACAGTTATGGATATATCAATTTCCATTGAGATCTCTACCTGTTTCTGATTCCCTTTCTCCAAATCTATCAAATAATACTTTTCTATCAATTTCTCTACTGTGCCTTATTCCCTTGCTCACTCGATATGAATATGTAGTTTTCCAGCAAATGCTGTATCTGAAAGTCACTTCTTACTCCTTGTAACACCATTTTTGATTTTACATGAAAGGCAAAACTGTAATTCATTCCATTTCCTCATATTTCTCATTTAATCGTATTCGAAACATTTTAGTATCTGAAGCTTATTCCATTTCGCATATTTATAAATATCTCAATTTCTGCACAGTGCTCTATCTGGAACTAACTCTCATTCACCATTTCTGTCTAGTAATCTGTTCCTAACAATTTCTATTTCCTGCGACTTATTTTCATTGTGCCTAGTAATCAATTTCAGAATTTCAATTAAATACTCTTGCTGAATGTTATACAATCATCTAAATTACTCCATTCCCATAAACTGTCTTCTCTATTGCTTTTTCCCCTTCGCCATATCTATCAATTAATGAAATTCCATTTAATTCTCTGTGTGCAGCATATTCCTTTTCTCCATACATAGCAACTTCTCAATATCCATAAAACCCTGGTACTCCACAGTTCTGAATATCAAAATTTCCAAAGCAATCTGTACCCGCAACTGATTCTCTCAATGCATATCTATCAAATAATACATTTCTATTAATTTATCTGTCTGTAGCTTATTCCCTTGCTCGTTGTTTATGAATGTCTCTATTTCCAGCATAAGCTGTATTTGTAGCTCACTTTCTTACACCTTGTCAATCTATTTTTGCATGTCCATCAAATTCACTATCGGTCATTCACTTTCTTTCTCCAAGTTTGTGAAATAATCCTATACCATTAATTTTCCTACGGAAGCTTATTCTCATTGCCATCATTATAACTTACTCATTTTCTGCACAATGATCTATCTGGAACAAACTCTATTTCTCCTTTTCCGTCCAGTAATCAGTTCCTATGAATTTCTATTCCTTGCAGCATATTTTCTTTGTGCCTAGTAATCAATTTCAGTATTTCCATTAAAATCTCTTTCTCAATCTTACTCTCCTTTTCCAAATGGATCAAATCCGTTCAGATTTCTTATCTAATCCATATTCCCATTTGCCATATCTATCAATTATTGCATTTCGAGCAATTTCTCTATCAGTGGCTTAATCTATTTCTCCATCCCTAGAAACTTCTCAATTTCCATATAACTCTCGTTCTCCAACGTTCTGGATCTATCAATTTCCACTGAGATCGCTATCTGTGTCTGATTCCTTTTCTGCATATCTAACAAATAATACTTTTCTATCAATGTCTCTACTGTGCCTTATTCCTTTGCTCCCTAAATATCAATATCTAGATTTCCAGCATATGATGTATCGGAAACTCACTTCTTTCTCCTTGTAACACCATTTTTGCTTTCACATGAAATGCAAAACTGTAATTCATTCCATTTCTCCATATTTCTTATTTAATCGTATTCGAAAGATTTTACTATCTCAAGCTTGAGTTATAAATAACTCAATTTCTGCACAGTGCTCTATCTGGAACTAACTCTCTTGCTCCATTTCTGTCCAGTAATCTGTTCCTAACAATTTCTATTTCCTGCAGTTTATTTTCCTTGTGCCTAGTAATCAATTTCAGTATTTCCCTTTCTCAATCTTACCCTCCTTCTCAAAAAGGATACATTATGTTCAGATCTCTTATCTAATCCATATTCCCATTTGCCATATGTAGCAATTATTGAAATTCGAGCAATTTCTCTATCAGTGGCTTATTCTCTTTCTCCATAACTAGAAAGCTCTCACTTTCCATAAAATGCTCGTTCTCCACAGTTATGGATATATCAATTTCCACTGAGATCTCTAACTGTTTCTGATTCCCTTTCTCCATATCTATCACATAAAACTTTTCTATCAATTTCTCTACTGTGCCTTATTCCCTTGCTCCCTAGATATCAATATGTAGTTTTCGAGCAAATGCTGTATCTGAAAGTCACTTCTTACTCCTTGTAACACCATTTTTGATTTTACATGAAAGGCAAAACTGTAATTCATTCCATTTCTCCATATTTCTTATTTAATCGTATTGAAAAGATTTTACAATCTGAAGCTTATTCCAATTCCCATATTTATAAATATCTCAATTTCTGCACAGTGCTCTATCTGGAACTGACTTTCTTCCTCCATTTCTGTCTAGTAATCAGTTCCTAACAATTTCTATTTCCTGCAGTTTATTTCCCTTGTGCCTAGTAAAAAATTTCAGTATCTACATAAATTTCCATTTCTCAATCTTACTCTCCATGTCCAATTGAATCAAAGATGTTGAGATTTCTTATCTAATGCATATTCCCATTTGCCATATATAACAATTATTGAAATTCGAGCAATTTCTCTATCAGTGGCTTATTCTCTTTCTCCACAGTTAGAAATATCTCGATTTCTATAAAATGCTCGTTCTCCACAGTTATGGATATATCAATTTCCATTGAGATCTCTACCTGTTTCTGATTCCCTTTCTCCAAATCTATCAAATAATACTTTTCTATCAATTTCTCTACTGTGCCTTATTCCCTTGCTCACTCGATATGAATATGTAGTTTTCCAGCAAATGCTGTATCTGAAAGTCACTTCTTACTCCTTGTAACACCATTTTTGATTTTACATGAAAGGCAAAACTGTAATTCATTCCATTTCCTCATATTTCTCATTTAATCGTATTCGAAACATTTTAGTATCTGAAGCTTATTCCATTTCGCATATTTATAAATATCTCAATTTCTGCACAGTGCTCTATCTGGAACTAACTCTCATTCACCATTTCTGTCTAGTAATCTGTTCCTAACAATTTCTATTTCCTGCGACTTATTTTCATTGTGCCTAGTAATCAATTTCAGAATTTCAATTAAATACTCTTGCTGAATGTTATACAATCATCTAAATTACTCCATTCCCATAAACTGTCTTCTCTTTTGCTTTTTCCCCTTCGCCATATCTATCAATTAATGAAATTCCATTTAATTCTCTGTGTGCAGCATATTCCTTTTCTCCATACATAGCAACTTCTCAATATCCATAAAACCCTGGTACTCCACAGTTCTGAATATCAAAATTTCCAAAGCAATCTGTACCCGCAACTGATTCTCTCAATGCATATCTATCAAATAATACATTTCTATTAATTTATCTGTCTGTAGCTTATTCCCTTGCTCGTTGTTTATGAATGTCTCTATTTCCAGCATAAGCTGTATTTGTAGCTCACTTTCTTACACCTTGTCAATCTATTTTTGCATGTCCATCAAATTCACTATCGGTCATTCACTTTCTTTCTCCAAGTTTGTGAAATAATCCTATACCATTAATTTTCCTACGGAAGCTTATTCTCATTGCCATCATTATAACTTACTCATTTTCTGCACAATGATCTATCTGGAACAAACTCTATTTCTCCTTTTCCGTCCAGTAATCAGTTCCTATGAATTTCTATTCCTTGCAGCATATTTTCTTTGTGCCTAGTAATCAATTTCAGTATTTCCATTAAAATCTCTTTCTCAATCTTACTCTCCTTTTCCAAATGGATCAAATCCGTTCAGATTTCTTATCTAATCCATATTCCCATTTGCCATATCTATCAATTATTGCATTTCGAGCAATTTCTCTATCAGTGGCTTAATCTATTTCTCCATCCCTAGAAACTTCTCAATTTCCATATAACTCTCGTTCTCCAACGTTCTGGATCTATCAATTTCCACTGAGATCGCTATCTGTGTCTGATTCCTTTTCTGCATATCTAACAAATAATACTTTTCTATCAATGTCTCTACTGTGCCTTATTCCTTTGCTCCCTAAATATCAATATCTAGATTTCCAGCATATGATGTATCGGAAACTCACTTCTTTCTCCTTGTAACACCATTTTTGCTTTCACATGAAATGCAAAACTGTAATTCATTCCATTTCTCCATATTTCTTATTTAATCGTATTCGAAAGATTTTACTATCTCAAGCTTGAGTTATAAATAACTCAATTTCTGCACAGTGCTCTATCTGGAACTAACTCTCTTGCTCCATTTCTGTCCAGTAATCTGTTCCTAACAATTTCTATTTCCTGCAGTTTATTTTCCTTGTGCCTAGTAATCAATTTCAGTATTTCCCTTTCTCAATCTTACCCTCCTTCTCAAAAAGGATACATTATGTTCAGATCTCTTATCTAATCCATATTCCCATTTGCCATATGTAGCAATTATTGAAATTCGAGCAATTTCTCTATCAGTGGCTTATTCTCTTTCTCCATAACTAGAAAGCTCTCACTTTCCATAAAATGCTCGTTCTCCACAGTTATGGATATATCAATTTCCACTGAGATCTCTAACTGTTTCTGATTCCCTTTCTCCATATCTATCACATAAAACTTTTCTATCAATTTCTCTACTGTGCCTTATTCCCTTGCTCCCTAGATATCAATATGTAGTTTTCGAGCAAATGCTGTATCTGAAAGTCACTTCTTACTCCTTGTAACACCATTTTTGATTTTACATGAAAGGCAAAACTGTAATTCATTCCATTTCTCCATATTTCTTATTTAATCGTATTGAAAAGATTTTACAATCTGAAGCTTATTCCAATTCCCATATTTATAAATATCTCAATTTCTGCACAGTGCTCTATCTGGAACTGACTTTCTTCCTCCATTTCTGTCTAGTAATCAGTTCCTAACAATTTCTATTTCCTGCAGTTTATTTCCCTTGTGCCTAGTAAAAAATTTCAGTATCTACATAAATTTCCATTTCTCAATCTTACTCTCCATGTCCAATTGAATCAAAGATGTTGAGATTTCTTATCTAATGCATATTCCCATTTGCCATATATAACAATTATTGAAATTCGAGCAATTTCTCTATCAGTGGCTTATTCTCTTTCTCCACAGTTAGAAATATCTCGATTTCTATAAAATGCTCGTTCTCCACAGTTATGGATATATCAATTTCCATTGAGATCTCTACCTGTTTCTGATTCCCTTTCTCCAAATCTATCAAATAATACTTTTCTATCAATTTCTCTACTGTGCCTTATTCCCTTGCTCACTCGATATGAATATGTAGTTTTCCAGCAAATGCTGTATCTGAAAGTCACTTCTTACTCCTTGTAACACCATTTTTGATTTTACATGAAAGGCAAAACTGTAATTCATTCCATTTCCTCATATTTCTCATTTAATCGTATTCGAAACATTTTAGTATCTGAAGCTTATTCCATTTCGCATATTTATAAATATCTCAATTTCTGCACAGTGCTCTATCTGGAACTAACTCTCATTCACCATTTCTGTCTAGTAATCTGTTCCTAACAATTTCTATTTCCTGCGACTTATTTTCATTGTGCCTAGTAATCAATTTCAGAATTTCAATTAAATACTCTTGCTGAATGTTATACAATCATCTAAATTACTCCATTCCCATAAACTGTCTTCTCTATTGCTTTTTCCCCTTCGCCATATCTATCAATTAATGAAATTCCATTTAATTCTCTGTGTGCAGCATATTCCTTTTCTCCATACATAGCAACTTCTCAATATCCATAAAACCCTGGTACTCCACAGTTCTGAATATCAAAATTTCCAAAGCAATCTGTACCCGCAACTGATTCTCTCAATGCATATCTATCAAATAATACATTTCTATTAATTTATCTGTCTGTAGCTTATTCCCTTGCTCGTTGTTTATGAATGTCTCTATTTCCAGCATAAGCTGTATTTGTAGCTCACTTTCTTACACCTTGTCAATCTATTTTTGCATGTCCATCAAATTCACTATCGGTCATTCACTTTCTTTCTCCAAGTTTGTGAAATAATCCTATACCATTAATTTTCCTACGGAAGCTTATTCTCATTGCCATCATTATAACTTACTCATTTTCTGCACAATGATCTATCTGGAACAAACTCTATTTCTCCTTTTCCGTCCAGTAATCAGTTCCTATGAATTTCTATTCCTTGCAGCATATTTTCTTTGTGCCTAGTAATCAATTTCAGTATTTCCATTAAAATCTCTTTCTCAATCTTACTCTCCTTTTCCAAATGGATCAAATCCGTTCAGATTTCTTATCTAATCCATATTCCCATTTGCCATATCTATCAATTATTGCATTTCGAGCAATTGCTCGAAATTTCTCTATCGGTGGCTTAATCTATTTCTCCATCCCTAGAAACTTCTCAATTTCCATATAACTCTCGTTCTCCAACGTTCTGGATCTATCAATTTCCACTGAGATCGCTATCTGTGTCTGATTCCTTTTCTGCATATCTAACAAATAATACTTTTCTATCAATGTCTCTACTGTGCCTTATTCCTTTGCTCCCTAAATATCAATATCTAGATTTCCAGCATATGATGTATCGGAAACTCACTTCTTTCTCCTTGTAACACCATTTTTGCTTTCACATGAAATGCAAAACTGTAATTCATTCCATTTCTCCATATTTCTTATTTAATCGTATTCGAAAGATTTTACTATCTCAAGCTTGAGTTATAAATAACTCAATTTCTGCACAGTGCTCTATCTGGAACTAACTCTCTTGCTCCATTTCTGTCCAGTAATCTGTTCCTAACAATTTCTATTTCCTGCAGTTTATTTTCCTTGTGCCTAGTAATCAATTTCAGTATTTCCCTTTCTCAATCTTACCCTCCTTCTCAAAAAGGATACATTATGTTCAGATCTCTTATCTAATCCATATTCCCATTTGCCATATGTAGCAATTATTGAAATTCGAGCAATTTCTCTATCAGTGGCTTATTCTCTTTCTCCATAACTAGAAAGCTCTCACTTTCCATAAAATGCTCGTTCTCCACAGTTATGGATATATCAATTTCCACTGAGATCTCTAACTGTTTCTGATTCCCTTTCTCCATATCTATCACATAAAACTTTTCTATCAATTTCTCTACTGTGCCTTATTCCCTTGCTCCCTAGATATCAATATGTAGTTTTCGAGCAAATGCTGTATCTGAAAGTCACTTCTTACTCCTTGTAACACCATTTTTGATTTTACATGAAAGGCAAAACTGTAATTCATTCCATTTCTCCATATTTCTTATTTAATCGTATTGAAAAGATTTTACAATCTGAAGCTTATTCCAATTCCCATATTTATAAATATCTCAATTTCTGCACAGTGCTCTATCTGGAACTGACTTTCTTCCTCCATTTCTGTCTAGTAATCAGTTCCTAACAATTTCTATTTCCTGCAGTTTATTTCCCTTGTGCCTAGTAAAAAATTTCAGTATCTACATAAATTTCCATTTCTCAATCTTACTCTCCATGTCCAATTGAATCAAAGATGTTGAGATTTCTTATCTAATGCATATTCCCATTTGCCATATATAACAATTATTGAAATTCGAGCAATTTCTCTATCAGTGGCTTATTCTCTTTCTCCACAGTTAGAAATATCTCGATTTCTATAAAATGCTCGTTCTCCACAGTTATGGATATATCAATTTCCATTGAGATCTCTACCTGTTTCTGATTCCCTTTCTCCAAATCTATCAAATAATACTTTTCTATCAATTTCTCTACTGTGCCTTATTCCCTTGCTCACTCGATATGAATATGTAGTTTTCCAGCAAATGCTGTATCTGAAAGTCACTTCTTACTCCTTGTAACACCATTTTTGATTTTACATGAAAGGCAAAACTGTAATTCATTCCATTTCCTCATATTTCTCATTTAATCGTATTCGAAACATTTTAGTATCTGAAGCTTATTCCATTTCGCATATTTATAAATATCTCAATTTCTGCACAGTGCTCTATCTGGAACTAACTCTCATTCACCATTTCTGTCTAGTAATCTGTTCCTAACAATTTCTATTTCCTGCGACTTATTTTCATTGTGCCTAGTAATCAATTTCAGAATTTCAATTAAATACTCTTGCTGAATGTTATACAATCATCTAAATTACTCCATTCCCATAAACTGTCTTCTCTTTTGCTTTTTCCCCTTCGCCATATCTATCAATTAATGAAATTCCATTTAATTCTCTGTGTGCAGCATATTCCTTTTCTCCATACATAGCAACTTCTCAATATCCATAAAACCCTGGTACTCCACAGTTCTGAATATCAAAATTTCCAAAGCAATCTGTACCCGCAACTGATTCTCTCAATGCATATCTATCAAATAATACATTTCTATTAATTTATCTGTCTGTAGCTTATTCCCTTGCTCGTTGTTTATGAATGTCTCTATTTCCAGCATAAGCTGTATTTGTAGCTCACTTTCTTACACCTTGTCAATCTATTTTTGCATGTCCATCAAATTCACTATCGGTCATTCACTTTCTTTCTCCAAGTTTGTGAAATAATCCTATACCATTAATTTTCCTACGGAAGCTTATTCTCATTGCCATCATTATAACTTACTCATTTTCTGCACAATGATCTATCTGGAACAAACTCTATTTCTCCTTTTCCGTCCAGTAATCAGTTCCTATGAATTTCTATTCCTTGCAGCATATTTTCTTTGTGCCTAGTAATCAATTTCAGTATTTCCATTAAAATCTCTTTCTCAATCTTACTCTCCTTTTCCAAATGGATCAAATCCGTTCAGATTTCTTATCTAATCCATATTCCCATTTGCCATATCTATCAATTATTGCATTTCGAGCAATTTCTCTATCGGTGGCTTAATCTATTTCTCCATCCCTAGAAACTTCTCAATTTCCATATAACTCTCGTTCTCCAACGTTCTGGATCTATCAATTTCCACTGAGATCGCTATCTGTGTCTGATTCCTTTTCTGCATATCTAACAAATAATACTTTTCTATCAATGTCTCTACTGTGCCTTATTCCTTTGCTCCCTAAATATCAATATCTAGATTTCCAGCATATGATGTATCGGAAACTCACTTCTTTCTCCTTGTAACACCATTTTTGCTTTCACATGAAATGCAAAACTGTAATTCATTCCATTTCTCCATATTTCTTATTTAATCGTATTCGAAAGATTTTACTATCTCAAGCTTGAGTTATAAATAACTCAATTTCTGCACAGTGCTCTATCTGGAACTAACTCTCTTGCTCCATTTCTGTCCAGTAATCTGTTCCTAACAATTTCTATTTCCTGCAGTTTATTTTCCTTGTGCCTAGTAATCAATTTCAGTATTTCCCTTTCTCAATCTTACCCTCCTTCTCAAAAAGGATACATTATGTTCAGATCTCTTATCTAATCCATATTCCCATTTGCCATATGTAGCAATTATTGAAATTCGAGCAATTTCTCTATCAGTGGCTTATTCTCTTTCTCCATAACTAGAAAGCTCTCACTTTCCATAAAATGCTCGTTCTCCACAGTTATGGATATATCAATTTCCACTGAGATCTCTAACTGTTTCTGATTCCCTTTCTCCATATCTATCACATAAAACTTTTCTATCAATTTCTCTACTGTGCCTTATTCCCTTGCTCCCTAGATATCAATATGTAGTTTTCGAGCAAATGCTGTATCTGAAAGTCACTTCTTACTCCTTGTAACACCATTTTTGATTTTACATGAAAGGCAAAACTGTAATTCATTCCATTTCTCCATATTTCTTATTTAATCGTATTGAAAAGATTTTACAATCTGAAGCTTATTCCAATTCCCATATTTATAAATATCTCAATTTCTGCACAGTGCTCTATCTGGAACTGACTTTCTTCCTCCATTTCTGTCTAGTAATCAGTTCCTAACAATTTCTATTTCCTGCAGTTTATATCCCTTGTGCCTAGTAAAAAATTTCAGTATCTACATAAATTTCCATTTCTCAATCTTACTCTCCATGTCCAATTGAATCAAAGATGTTGAGATTTCTTATCTAATGCATATTCCCATTTGCCATATATAACAATTATTGAAATTCGAGCAATTTCTCTATCAGTGGCTTATTCTCTTTCTCCACAGTTAGAAATATCTCGATTTCTATAAAATGCTCGTTCTCCACAGTTATGGATATATCAATTTCCATTGAGATCTCTACCTGTTTCTGATTCCCTTTCTCCAAATCTATCAAATAATACTTTTCTATCAATTTCTCTACTGTGCCTTATTCCCTTGCTCACTCGATATGAATATGTAGTTTTCCAGCAAATGCTGTATCTGAAAGTCACTTCTTACTCCTTGTAACACCATTTTTGATTTTACATGAAAGGCAAAACTGTAATTCATTCCATTTCCTCATATTTCTCATTTAATCGTATTCGAAACATTTTAGTATCTGAAGCTTATTCCATTTCGCATATTTATAAATATCTCAATTTCTGCACAGTGCTCTATCTGGAACTAACTCTCATTCACCATTTCTGTCTAGTAATCTGTTCCTAACAATTTCTATTTCCTGCGACTTATTTTCATTGTGCCTAGTAATCAATTTCAGAATTTCAATTAAATACTCTTGCTGAATGTTATACAATCATCTAAATTACTCCATTCCCATAAACTGTCTTCTCTTTTGCTTTTTCCCCTTCGCCATATCTATCAATTAATGAAATTCCATTTAATTCTCTGTGTGCAGCATATTCCTTTTCTCCATACATAGCAACTTCTCAATATCCATAAAACCCTGGTACTCCACAGTTCTGAATATCAAAATTTCCAAAGCAATCTGTACCCGCAACTGATTCTCTCAATGCATATCTATCAAATAATACATTTCTATTAATTTATCTGTCTGTAGCTTATTCCCTTGCTCGTTGTTTATGAATGTCTCTATTTCCAGCATAAGCTGTATTTGTAGCTCACTTTCTTACACCTTGTCAATCTATTTTTGCATGTCCATCAAATTCACTATCGGTCATTCACTTTCTTTCTCCAAGTTTGTGAAATAATCCTATACCATTAATTTTCCTACGGAAGCTTATTCTCATTGCCATCATTATAACTTACTCATTTTCTGCACAATGATCTATCTGGAACAAACTCTATTTCTCCTTTTCCGTCCAGTAATCAGTTCCTATGAATTTCTATTCCTTGCAGCATATTTTCTTTGTGCCTAGTAATCAATTTCAGTATTTCCATTAAAATCTCTTTCTCAATCTTACTCTCCTTTTCCAAATGGATCAAATCCGTTCAGATTTCTTATCTAATCCATATTCCCATTTGCCATATCTATCAATTATTGCATTTCGAGCAATTTCTCTATCAGTGGCTTAATCTATTTCTCCATCCCTAGAAACTTCTCAATTTCCATATAACTCTCGTTCTCCAACGTTCTGGATCTATCAATTTCCACTGAGATCGCTATCTGTGTCTGATTCCTTTTCTGCATATCTAACAAATAATACTTTTCTATCAATGTCTCTACTGTGCCTTATTCCTTTGCTCCCTAAATATCAATATCTAGATTTCCAGCATATGATGTATCGGAAACTCACTTCTTTCTCCTTGTAACACCATTTTTGCTTTCACATGAAATGCAAAACTGTAATTCATTCCATTTCTCCATATTTCTTATTTAATCGTATTCGAAAGATTTTACTATCTCAAGCTTGAGTTATAAATAACTCAATTTCTGCACAGTGCTCTATCTGGAACTAACTCTCTTGCTCCATTTCTGTCCAGTAATCTGTTCCTAACAATTTCTATTTCCTGCAGTTTATTTTCCTTGTGCCTAGTAATCAATTTCAGTATTTCCCTTTCTCAATCTTACCCTCCTTCTCAAAAAGGATACATTATGTTCAGATCTCTTATCTAATCCATATTCCCATTTGCCATATGTAGCAATTATTGAAATTCGAGCAATTTCTCTATCAGTGGCTTATTCTCTTTCTCCATAACTAGAAAGCTCTCACTTTCCATAAAATGCTCGTTCTCCACAGTTATGGATATATCAATTTCCACTGAGATCTCTAACTGTTTCTGATTCCCTTTCTCCATATCTATCACATAAAACTTTTCTATCAATTTCTCTACTGTGCCTTATTCCCTTGCTCCCTAGATATCAATATGTAGTTTTCGAGCAAATGCTGTATCTGAAAGTCACTTCTTACTCCTTGTAACACCATTTTTGATTTTACATGAAAGGCAAAACTGTAATTCATTCCATTTCTCCATATTTCTTATTTAATCGTATTGAAAAGATTTTACAATCTGAAGCTTATTCCAATTCCCATATTTATAAATATCTCAATTTCTGCACAGTGCTCTATCTGGAACTGACTTTCTTCCTCCATTTCTGTCTAGTAATCAGTTCCTAACAATTTCTATTTCCTGCAGTTTATTTCCCTTGTGCCTAGTAAAAAATTTCAGTATCTACATAAATTTCCATTTCTCAATCTTACTCTCCATGTCCAATTGAATCAAAGATGTTGAGATTTCTTATCTAATGCATATTCCCATTTGCCATATATAACAATTATTGAAATTCGAGCAATTTCTCTATCAGTGGCTTATTCTCTTTCTCCACAGTTAGAAATATCTCGATTTCTATAAAATGCTCGTTCTCCACAGTTATGGATATATCAATTTCCATTGAGATCTCTACCTGTTTCTGATTCCCTTTCTCCAAATCTATCAAATAATACTTTTCTATCAATTTCTCTACTGTGCCTTATTCCCTTGCTCACTCGATATGAATATGTAGTTTTCCAGCAAATGCTGTATCTGAAAGTCACTTCTTACTCCTTGTAACACCATTTTTGATTTTACATGAAAGGCAAAACTGTAATTCATTCCATTTCCTCATATTTCTCATTTAATCGTATTCGAAACATTTTAGTATCTGAAGCTTATTCCATTTCGCATATTTATAAATATCTCAATTTCTGCACAGTGCTCTATCTGGAACTAACTCTCATTCACCATTTCTGTCTAGTAATCTGTTCCTAACAATTTCTATTTCCTGCGACTTATTTTCATTGTGCCTAGTAATCAATTTCAGAATTTCAATTAAATACTCTTGCTGAATGTTATACAATCATCTAAATTACTCCATTCCCATAAACTGTCTTCTCTTTTGCTTTTTCCCCTTCGCCATATCTATCAATTAATGAAATTCCATTTAATTCTCTGTGTGCAGCATATTCCTTTTCTCCATACATAGCAACTTCTCAATATCCATAAAACCCTGGTACTCCACAGTTCTGAATATCAAAATTTCCAAAGCAATCTGTACCCGCAACTGATTCTCTCAATGCATATCTATCAAATAATACATTTCTATTAATTTATCTGTCTGTAGCTTATTCCCTTGCTCGTTGTTTATGAATGTCTCTATTTCCAGCATAAGCTGTATTTGTAGCTCACTTTCTTACACCTTGTCAATCTATTTTTGCATGTCCATCAAATTCACTATCGGTCATTCACTTTCTTTCTCCAAGTTTGTGAAATAATCCTATACCATTAATTTTCCTACGGAAGCTTATTCTCATTGCCATCATTATAACTTACTCATTTTCTGCACAATGATCTATCTGGAACAAACTCTATTTCTCCTTTTCCGTCCAGTAATCAGTTCCTATGAATTTCTATTCCTTGCAGCATATTTTCTTTGTGCCTAGTAATCAATTTCAGTATTTCCATTAAAATCTCTTTCTCAATCTTACTCTCCTTTTCCAAATGGATCAAATCCGTTCAGATTTCTTATCTAATCCATATTCCCATTTGCCATATCTATCAATTATTGCATTTCGAGCAATTTCTCTATCAGTGGCTTAATCTATTTCTCCATCCCTAGAAACTTCTCAATTTCCATATAACTCTCGTTCTCCAACGTTCTGGATCTATCAATTTCCACTGAGATCGCTATCTGTGTCTGATTCCTTTTCTGCATATCTAACAAATAATACTTTTCTATCAATGTCTCTACTGTGCCTTATTCCTTTGCTCCCTAAATATCAATATCTAGATTTCCAGCATATGATGTATCGGAAACTCACTTCTTTCTCCTTGTAACACCATTTTTGCTTTCACATGAAATGCAAAACTGTAATTCATTCCATTTCTCCATATTTCTTATTTAATCGTATTCGAAAGATTTTACTATCTCAAGCTTGAGTTATAAATAACTCAATTTCTGCACAGTGCTCTATCTGGAACTAACTCTCTTGCTCCATTTCTGTCCAGTAATCTGTTCCTAACAATTTCTATTTCCTGCAGTTTATTTTCCTTGTGCCTAGTAATCAATTTCAGTATTTCCCTTTCTCAATCTTACCCTCCTTC
Source organism: Isurus oxyrinchus (assembly GCA_026770705.1). NCBI lineage: Eukaryota > Metazoa > Chordata > Chondrichthyes > Lamniformes > Lamnidae > Isurus > Isurus oxyrinchus. The sequence continues at coordinate 82,869,190 of JANJGN010000004.1, read as the reverse complement.
TCAAAAAGGATACATTATGTTCAGATCTCTTATCTAATCCATATTCCCATTTGCCATATGTAGCAATTATTGAAATTCGAGCAATTTCTCTATCAGTGGCTTATTCTCTTTCTCCATAACTAGAAAGCTCTCACTTTCCATAAAATGCTCGTTCTCCACAGTTATGGATATATCAATTTCCACTGAGATCTCTAACTGTTTCTGATTCCCTTTCTCCATATCTATCACATAAAACTTTTCTATCAATTTCTCTACTGTGCCTTATTCCCTTGCTCCCTAGATATCAATATGTAGTTTTCGAGCAAATGCTGTATCTGAAAGTCACTTCTTACTCCTTGTAACACCATTTTTGATTTTACATGAAAGGCAAAACTGTAATTCATTCCATTTCTCCATATTTCTTATTTAATCGTATTGAAAAGATTTTACAATCTGAAGCTTATTCCAATTCCCATATTTATAAATATCTCAATTTCTGCACAGTGCTCTATCTGGAACTGACTTTCTTCCTCCATTTCTGTCTAGTAATCAGTTCCTAACAATTTCTATTTCCTGCAGTTTATTTCCCTTGTGCCTAGTAAAAAATTTCAGTATCTACATAAATTTCCATTTCTCAATCTTACTCTCCATGTCCAATTGAATCAAAGATGTTGAGATTTCTTATCTAATGCATATTCCCATTTGCCATATATAACAATTATTGAAATTCGAGCAATTTCTCTATCAGTGGCTTATTCTCTTTCTCCACAGTTAGAAATATCTCGATTTCTATAAAATGCTCGTTCTCCACAGTTATGGATATATCAATTTCCATTGAGATCTCTACCTGTTTCTGATTCCCTTTCTCCAAATCTATCAAATAATACTTTTCTATCAATTTCTCTACTGTGCCTTATTCCCTTGCTCACTCGATATGAATATGTAGTTTTCCAGCAAATGCTGTATCTGAAAGTCACTTCTTACTCCTTGTAACACCATTTTTGATTTTACATGAAAGGCAAAACTGTAATTCATTCCATTTCCTCATATTTCTCATTTAATCGTATTCGAAACATTTTAGTATCTGAAGCTTATTCCATTTCGCATATTTATAAATATCTCAATTTCTGCACAGTGCTCTATCTGGAACTAACTCTCATTCACCATTTCTGTCTAGTAATCTGTTCCTAACAATTTCTATTTCCTGCGACTTATTTTCATTGTGCCTAGTAATCAATTTCAGAATTTCAATTAAATACTCTTGCTGAATGTTATACAATCATCTAAATTACTCCATTCCCATAAACTGTCTTCTCTATTGCTTTTTCCCCTTCGCCATATCTATCAATTAATGAAATTCCATTTAATTCTCTGTGTGCAGCATATTCCTTTTCTCCATACATAGCAACTTCTCAATATCCATAAAACCCTGGTACTCCACAGTTCTGAATATCAAAATTTCCAAAGCAATCTGTACCCGCAACTGATTCTCTCAATGCATATCTATCAAATAATACATTTCTATCAATTTATCTGCCTGTAGCTTATTCCCTTGCTCGCTGTTTATGAATGTCTCTATTTCCAGCATAAGCTGTATTTGTAGCTCACTTTCTTACACCTTGTCAATCTATTTTTGCATGTCCATCAAATTCACTATCGGTCATTCACTTTCTTTCTCCAAGTTTGTGAAATAATCCTATACCATTAATTTTCCTACGGAAGCTTATTCTCATTGCCATCATTATAACTTACTCATTTTCTGCACAATGATCTATCTGGAACAAACTCTATTTCTCCTTTTCCGTCCAGTAATCAGTTCCTATGAATTTCTATTCCTTGCAGCATATTTTCTTTGTGCCTAGTAATCTATTTCAGTATTTCCATTAAAATCTCTTTCTCAATCTTACTCTCCTTTTCCAAATGGATCAAATCCGTTCAGATTTCTTATCTAATCCATATTCCCATTTGCCATATCTATCAATTATTGCATTTCGAGCAATTTCTCTATCAGTGGCTTAATCTATTTCTCCATCCCTAGAAACTTCTCAATTTCCATATAACTCTCGTTCTCCAACGTTCTGGATCTATCAATTTCCACTGAGATCGCTATCTGTGTCTGATTCCTTTTCTGCATATCTAACAAATAATACTTTTCTATCAATGTCTCTACTGTGCCTTATTCCTTTGCTCCCTAAATATCAATATCTAGATTTCCAGCATATGATGTATCGGAAACTCACTTCGTTCTCCTTGTAACACCATTTTTGCTTTCACATGAAATGCAAAACTGTAATTCATTCCATTTCTCCATATTTCTTATTTAATCGTATTCGAAAGATTTTACTATCTCAAGCTTATTTATAAATAACTCAATTTCTGCACAGTGCTCTATCTGGACCTAACTCTCTTGCTCCATTTCTGTCCAGTAATCTGTTCCTAACAATTTCTATTTCCTGCAGTTTATTTTCCTTGTGCCTAGTAATCAATTTCAGTATTTCCCTTTCTCAATCTTACCCTCCTTCTCAAAAAGGATACATTATGTTCAGATCTCTTATCTAATCCATATTCCCATTTGCCATATGTAGCAATTATTGAAATTCGAGCAATTTCTCTATCAGTGGCTTATTCTCTTTCTCCATAACTAGAAAGCTCTCACTTTCCATAAAATGCTCGTTCTCCACAGTTATGGATATATCAATTTCCACTGAGATCTCTAACTGTTTCTGATTCCCTTTCTCCATATCTATCAAATAATACTTTTCTATCAATTTCTCTACTGTGCCTTATTCCCTTGCTCCCTAGATATCAATATGTAGTTTTCGAGCAAATGCTGTATCTGAAAGTCACTTCTTACTCCTTGTAACACCATTTTTGATTTTACATGAAAGGCAAAACTGTAATTCATTCCATTTCTCCATATTTCTCATTTAATCGTATTGAAAAGATTTTACAATCTGAAGCTTATTCCAATTCCCATATTTATAAATATCTCAATTTCTGCACAGTGCTCTATCTGGAACTGACTTTCTTCCTCCATTTCTGTCTAGTAATCAGTTCCTAACAATTTCTATTTCCTGCAGTTTATTTCCCTTGTGCCTAGTAAAAAATTTCAGTATCTACATAAATTTCCATTTCTCAATCTTACTCTCCATGTCCAATTGAATCAAAGATGTTGAGATTTCTTATCTAATGCATATTCCCATTTGCCATATATAACAATTATTGAAATTCGAGCAATTTCTCTATCAGTGGCTTATTCTCTTTCTCCACAGTTAGAAATATCTCGATTTCTATAAAATGCTCGTTCTCCACAGTTATGGATATATCAATTTCCATTGAGATCTCTACCTGTTTCTGATTCCCTTTCTCCAAATCTATCAAATAATACTTTTCTATCAATTTCTCTACTGTGCCTTATTCCCTTGCTCACTCGATATGAATATGTAGTTTTCCAGCAAATGCTGTATCTGAAAGTCACTTCTTACTCCTTGTAACACCATTTTTGATTTTACATGAAAGGCAAAACTGTAATTCATTCCATTTCCTCATATTTCTCATTTAATCGTATTCGAAACATTTTAGTATCTGAAGCTTATTCCATTTCGCATATTTATAAATATCTCAATTTCTGCACAGTGCTCTATCTGGAACTAACTCTCATTCACCATTTCTGTCTAGTAATCTGTTCCTAACAATTTCTATTTCCTGCGACTTATTTTCATTGTGCCTAGTAATCAATTTCAGAATTTCAATTAAATACTCTTGCTGAATGTTATACAATCATCTAAATTACTCCATTCCCATAAACTGTCTTCTCTATTGCTTTTTCCCCTTCGCCATATCTATCAATTAATGAAATTCCATTTAATTCTCTGTGTGCAGCATATTCCTTTTCTCCATACATAGCAACTTCTCAATATCCATAAAACCCTGGTACTCCACAGTTCTGAATATCAAAATTTCCAAAGCAATCTGTACCCGCAACTGATTCTCTCAATGCATATCTATCAAATAATACATTTCTATCAATTTATCTGCCTGTAGCTTATTCCCTTGCTCGCTGTTTATGAATGTCTCTATTTCCAGCATAAGCTGTATTTGTAGCTCACTTTCTTACACCTTGTCAATCTATTTTTGCATGTCCATCAAATTCACTATCGGTCATTCACTTTCTTTCTCCAAGTTTGTGAAATAATCCTATACCATTAATTTTCCTACGGAAGCTTATTCTCATTGCCATCATTATAACTTACTCATTTTCTGCACAATGATCTATCTGGAACAAACTCTATTTCTCCTTTTCCGTCCAGTAATCAGTTCCTATGAATTTCTATTCCTTGCAGCATATTTTCTTTGTGCCTAGTAATCAATTTCAGTATTTCCATTAAAATCTCTTTCTCAATCTTACTCTCCTTTTCCAAATGGATCAAATCCGTTCAGATTTCTTATCTAATCCATATTCCCATTTGCCATATCTATCAATTATTGCATTTCGAGCAATTTCTCTATCAGTGGCTTAATCTATTTCTCCATCCCTAGAAACTTCTCAATTTCCATATAACTCTCGTTCTCCAACGTTCTGGATCTATCAATTTCCACTGAGATCGCTATCTGTGTCTGATTCCTTTTCTGCATATCTAACAAATAATACTTTTCTATCAATGTCTCTACTGTGCCTTATTCCTTTGCTCCCTAAATATCAATATCTAGATTTCCAGCATATGATGTATCGGAAACTCACTTCTTTCTCCTTGTAACACCATTTTTGCTTTCACATGAAATGCAAAACTGTAATTCATTCCATTTCTCCATATTTCTTATTTAATCGTATTCGAAAGATTTTACTATCTCAAGCTTGAGTTATAAATAACTCAATTTCTGCACAGTGCTCTATCTGGAACTAACTCTCTTGCTCCATTTCTGTCCAGTAATCTGTTCCTAACAATTTCTATTTCCTGCAGTTTATTTTCCTTGTGCCTAGTAATCAATTTCAGTATTTCCCTTTCTCAATCTTACCCTCCTTCTCAAAAAGGATACATTATGTTCAGATCTCTTATCTAATCCATATTCCCATTTGCCATATGTAGCAATTATTGAAATTCGAGCAATTTCTCTATCAGTGGCTTATTCTCTTTCTCCATAACTAGAAAGCTCTCACTTTCCATAAAATGCTCGTTCTCCACAGTTATGGATATATCAATTTCCACTGAGATCTCTAACTGTTTCTGATTCCCTTTCTCCATATCTATCACATAAAACTTTTCTATCAATTTCTCTACTGTGCCTTATTCCCTTGCTCCCTAGATATCAATATGTAGTTTTCGAGCAAATGCTGTATCTGAAAGTCACTTCTTACTCCTTGTAACACCATTTTTGATTTTACATGAAAGGCAAAACTGTAATTCATTCCATTTCTCCATATTTCTTATTTAATCGTATTGAAAAGATTTTACAATCTGAAGCTTATTCCAATTCCCATATTTATAAATATCTCAATTTCTGCACAGTGCTCTATCTGGAACTGACTTTCTTCCTCCATTTCTGTCTAGTAATCAGTTCCTAACAATTTCTATTTCCTGCAGTTTATTTCCCTTGTGCCTAGTAAAAAATTTCAGTATCTACATAAATTTCCATTTCTCAATCTTACTCTCCATGTCCAATTGAATCAAAGATGTTGAGATTTCTTATCTAATGCATATTCCCATTTGCCATATATAACAATTATTGAAATTCGAGCAATTTCTCTATCAGTGGCTTATTCTCTTTCTCCACAGTTAGAAATATCTCGATTTCTATAAAATGCTCGTTCTCCACAGTTATGGATATATCAATTTCCATTGAGATCTCTACCTGTTTCTGATTCCCTTTCTCCAAATCTATCAAATAATACTTTTCTATCAATTTCTCTACTGTGCCTTATTCCCTTGCTCACTCGATATGAATATGTAGTTTTCCAGCAAATGCTGTATCTGAAAGTCACTTCTTACTCCTTGTAACACCATTTTTGATTTTACATGAAAGGCAAAACTGTAATTCATTCCATTTCCTCATATTTCTCATTTAATCGTATTCGAAACATTTTAGTATCTGAAGCTTATTCCATTTCGCATATTTATAAATATCTCAATTTCTGCACAGTGCTCTATCTGGAACTAACTCTCATTCACCATTTCTGTCTAGTAATCTGTTCCTAACAATTTCTATTTCCTGCGACTTATTTTCATTGTGCCTAGTAATCAATTTCAGAATTTCAATTAAATACTCTTGCTGAATGTTATACAATCATCTAAATTACTCCATTCCCATAAACTGTCTTCTCTATTGCTTTTTCCCCTTCGCCATATCTATCAATTAATGAAATTCCATTTAATTCTCTGTGTGCAGCATATTCCTTTTCTCCATACATAGCAACTTCTCAATATCCATAAAACCCTGGTACTCCACAGTTCTGAATATCAAAATTTCCAAAGCAATCTGTACCCGCAACTGATTCTCTCAATGCATATCTATCAAATAATACATTTCTATCAATTTATCTGCCTGTAGCTTATTCCCTTGCTCGCTGTTTATGAATGTCTCTATTTCCAGCATAAGCTGTATTTGTAGCTCACTTTCTTACACCTTGTCAATCTATTTTTGCATGTCCATCAAATTCACTATCGGTCATTCACTTTCTTTCTCCAAGTTTGTGAAATAATCCTATACCATTAATTTTCCTACGGAAGCTTATTCTCATTGCCATCATTATAACTTACTCATTTTCTGCACAATGATCTATCTGGAACAAACTCTATTTCTCCTTTTCCGTCCAGTAATCAGTTCCTATGAATTTCTATTCCTTGCAGCATATTTTCTTTGTGCCTAGTAATCTATTTCAGTATTTCCATTAAAATCTCTTTCTCAATCTTACTCTCCTTTTCCAAATGGATCAAATCCGTTCAGATTTCTTATCTAATCCATATTCCCATTTGCCATATCTATCAATTATTGCATTTCGAGCAATTTCTCTATCAGTGGCTTAATCTATTTCTCCATCCCTAGAAACTTCTCAATTTCCATATAACTCTCGTTCTCCAACGTTCTGGATCTATCAATTTCCACTGAGATCGCTATCTGTGTCTGATTCCTTTTCTGCATATCTAACAAATAATACTTTTCTATCAATGTCTCTACTGTGCCTTATTCCTTTGCTCCCTAAATATCAATATCTAGATTTCCAGCATATGATGTATCGGAAACTCACTTCGTTCTCCTTGTAACACCATTTTTGCTTTCACATGAAATGCAAAACTGTAATTCATTCCATTTCTCCATATTTCTTATTTAATCGTATTCGAAAGATTTTACTATCTCAAGCTTATTTATAAATAACTCAATTTCTGCACAGTGCTCTATCTGGACCTAACTCTCTTGCTCCATTTCTGTCCAGTAATCTGTTCCTAACAATTTCTATTTCCTGCAGTTTATTTTCCTTGTGCCTAGTAATCAATTTCAGTATTTCCCTTTCTCAATCTTACCCTCCTTCTCAAAAAGGATACATTATGTTCAGATCTCTTATCTAATCCATATTCCCATTTGCCATATGTAGCAATTATTGAAATTCGAGCAATTTCTCTATCAGTGGCTTATTCTCTTTCTCCATAACTAGAAAGCTCTCACTTTCCATAAAATGCTCGTTCTCCACAGTTATGGATATATCAATTTCCACTGAGATCTCTAACTGTTTCTGATTCCCTTTCTCCATATCTATCAAATAATACTTTTCTATCAATTTCTCTACTGTGCCTTATTCCCTTGCTCCCTAGATATCAATATGTAGTTTTCGAGCAAATGCTGTATCTGAAAGTCACTTCTTACTCCTTGTAACACCATTTTTGATTTTACATGAAAGGCAAAACTGTAATTCATTCCATTTCTCCATATTTCTCATTTAATCGTATTGAAAAGATTTTACAATCTGAAGCTTATTCCAATTCCCATATTTATAAATATCTCAATTTCTGCACAGTGCTCTATCTGGAACTGACTTTCTTCCTCCATTTCTGTCTAGTAATCAGTTCCTAACAATTTCTATTTCCTGCAGTTTATTTCCCTTGTGCCTAGTAAAAAATTTCAGTATCTACATAAATTTCCATTTCTCAATCTTACTCTCCATGTCCAATTGAATCAAAGATGTTGAGATTTCTTATCTAATGCATATTCCCATTTGCCATATATAACAATTATTGAAATTCGAGCAATTTCTCTATCAGTGGCTTATTCTCTTTCTCCACAGTTAGAAATATCTCGATTTCTATAAAATGCTCGTTCTCCACAGTTATGGATATATCAATTTCCATTGAGATCTCTACCTGTTTCTGATTCCCTTTCTCCAAATCTATCAAATAATACTTTTCTATCAATTTCTCTACTGTGCCTTATTCCCTTGCTCACTCGATATGAATATGTAGTTTTCCAGCAAATGCTGTATCTGAAAGTCACTTCTTACTCCTTGTAACACCATTTTTGATTTTACATGAAAGGCAAAACTGTAATTCATTCCATTTCCTCATATTTCTCATTTAATCGTATTCGAAACATTTTAGTATCTGAAGCTTATTCCATTTCGCATATTTATAAATATCTCAATTTCTGCACAGTGCTCTATCTGGAACTAACTCTCATTCACCATTTCTGTCTAGTAATCTGTTCCTAACAATTTCTATTTCCTGCGACTTATTTTCATTGTGCCTAGTAATCAATTTCAGAATTTCAATTAAATACTCTTGCTGAATGTTATACAATCATCTAAATTACTCCATTCCCATAAACTGTCTTCTCTATTGCTTTTTCCCCTTCGCCATATCTATCAATTAATGAAATTCCATTTAATTCTCTGTGTGCAGCATATTCCTTTTCTCCATACATAGCAACTTCTCAATATCCATAAAACCCTGGTACTCCACAGTTCTGAATATCAAAATTTCCAAAGCAATCTGTACCCGCAACTGATTCTCTCAATGCATATCTATCAAATAATACATTTCTATCAATTTATCTGCCTGTAGCTTATTCCCTTGCTCGCTGTTTATGAATGTCTCTATTTCCAGCATAAGCTGTATTTGTAGCTCACTTTCTTACACCTTGTCAATCTATTTTTGCATGTCCATCAAATTCACTATCGGTCATTCACTTTCTTTCTCCAAGTTTGTGAAATAATCCTATACCATTAATTTTCCTACGGAAGCTTATTCTCATTGCCATCATTATAACTTACTCATTTTCTGCACAATGATCTATCTGGAACAAACTCTATTTCTCCTTTTCCGTCCAGTAATCAGTTCCTATGAATTTCTATTCCTTGCAGCATATTTTCTTTGTGCCTAGTAATCTATTTCAGTATTTCCATTAAAATCTCTTTCTCAATCTTACTCTCCTTTTCCAAATGGATCAAATCCGTTCAGATTTCTTATCTAATCCATATTCCCATTTGCCATATCTATCAATTATTGCATTTCGAGCAATTTCTCTATCAGTGGCTTAATCTATTTCTCCATCCCTAGAAACTTCTCAATTTCCATATAACTCTCGTTCTCCAACGTTCTGGATCTATCAATTTCCACTGAGATCGCTATCTGTGTCTGATTCCTTTTCTGCATATCTAACAAATAATACTTTTCTATCAATGTCTCTACTGTGCCTTATTCCTTTGCTCCCTAAATATCAATATCTAGATTTCCAGCATATGATGTATCGGAAACTCACTTCGTTCTCCTTGTAACACCATTTTTGCTTTCACATGAAATGCAAAACTGTAATTCATTCCATTTCTCCATATTTCTTATTTAATCGTATTCGAAAGATTTTACTATCTCAAGCTTATTTATAAATAACTCAATTTCTGCACAGTGCTCTATCTGGACCTAACTCTCTTGCTCCATTTCTGTCCAGTAATCTGTTCCTAACAATTTCTATTTCCTGCAGTTTATTTTCCTTGTGCCTAGTAATCAATTTCAGTATTTCCCTTTCTCAATCTTACCCTCCTTCTCAAAAAGGATACATTATGTTCAGATCTCTTATCTAATCCATATTCCCATTTGCCATATGTAGCAATTATTGAAATTCGAGCAATTTCTCTATCAGTGGCTTATTCTCTTTCTCCATAACTAGAAAGCTCTCACTTTCCATAAAATGCTCGTTCTCCACAGTTATGGATATATCAATTTCCACTGAGATCTCTAACTGTTTCTGATTCCCTTTCTCCATATCTATCAAATAATACTTTTCTATCAATTTCTCTACTGTGCCTTATTCCCTTGCTCCCTAGATATCAATATGTAGTTTTCGAGCAAATGCTGTATCTGAAAGTCACTTCTTACTCCTTGTAACACCATTTTTGATTTTACATGAAAGGCAAAACTGTAATTCATTCCATTTCTCCATATTTCTCATTTAATCGTATTGAAAAGATTTTACAATCTGAAGCTTATTCCAATTCCCATATTTATAAATATCTCAATTTCTGCACAGTGCTCTATCTGGAACTGACTTTCTTCCTCCATTTCTGTCTAGTAATCAGTTCCTAACAATTTCTATTTCCTGCAGTTTATTTCCCTTGTGCCTAGTAAAAAATTTCAGTATCTACATAAATTTCCATTTCTCAATCTTACTCTCCATGTCCAATTGAATCAAAGATGTTGAGATTTCTTATCTAATGCATATTCCCATTTGCCATATATAACAATTATTGAAATTCGAGCAATTTCTCTATCAGTGGCTTATTCTCTTTCTCCACAGTTAGAAATATCTCGATTTCTATAAAATGCTCGTTCTCCACAGTTATGGATATATCAATTTCCATTGAGATCTCTACCTGTTTCTGATTCCCTTTCTCCAAATCTATCAAATAATACTTTTCTATCAATTTCTCTACTGTGCCTTATTCCCTTGCTCACTCGATATGAATATGTAGTTTTCCAGCAAATGCTGTATCTGAAAGTCACTTCTTACTCCTTGTAACACCATTTTTGATTTTACATGAAAGGCAAAACTGTAATTCATTCCATTTCCTCATATTTCTCATTTAATCGTATTCGAAACATTTTAGTATCTGAAGCTTATTCCATTTCGCATATTTATAAATATCTCAATTTCTGCACAGTGCTCTATCTGGAACTAACTCTCATTCACCATTTCTGTCTAGTAATCTGTTCCTAACAATTTCTATTTCCTGCGACTTATTTTCATTGTGCCTAGTAATCAATTTCAGAATTTCAATTAAATACTCTTGCTGAATGTTATACAATCATCTAAATTACTCCATTCCCATAAACTGTCTTCTCTATTGCTTTTTCCCCTTCGCCATATCTATCAATTAATGAAATTCCATTTAATTCTCTGTGTGCAGCATATTCCTTTTCTCCATACATAGCAACTTCTCAATATCCATAAAACCCTGGTACTCCACAGTTCTGAATATCAAAATTTCCAAAGCAATCTGTACCCGCAACTGATTCTCTCAATGCATATCTATCAAATAATACATTTCTATCAATTTATCTGCCTGTAGCTTATTCCCTTGCTCGCTGTTTATGAATGTCTCTATTTCCAGCATAAGCTGTATTTGTAGCTCACTTTCTTACACCTTGTCAATCTATTTTTGCATGTCCATCAAATTCACTATCGGTCATTCACTTTCTTTCTCCAAGTTTGTGAAATAATCCTATACCATTAATTTTCCTACGGAAGCTTATTCTCATTGCCATCATTATAACTTACTCATTTTCTGCACAATGATCTATCTGGAACAAACTCTATTTCTCCTTTTCCGTCCAGTAATCAGTTCCTATGAATTTCTATTCCTTGCAGCATATTTTCTTTGTGCCTAGTAATCTATTTCAGTATTTCCATTAAAATCTCTTTCTCAATCTTACTCTCCTTTTCCAAATGGATCAAATCCGTTCAGATTTCTTATCTAATCCATATTCCCATTTGCCATATCTATCAATTATTGCATTTCGAGCAATTTCTCTATCAGTGGCTTAATCTATTTCTCCATCCCTAGAAACTTCTCAATTTCCATATAACTCTCGTTCTCCAACGTTCTGGATCTATCAATTTCCACTGAGATCGCTATCTGTGTCTGATTCCTTTTCTGCATATCTAACAAATAATACTTTTCTATCAATGTCTCTACTGTGCCTTATTCCTTTGCTCCCTAAATATCAATATCTAGATTTCCAGCATATGATGTATCGGAAACTCACTTCGTTCTCCTTGTAACACCATTTTTGCTTTCACATGAAATGCAAAACTGTAATTCATTCCATTTCTCCATATTTCTTATTTAATCGTATTCGAAAGATTTTACTATCTCAAGCTTATTTATAAATAACTCAATTTCTGCACAGTGCTCTATCTGGACCTAACTCTCTTGCTCCATTTCTGTCCAGTAATCTGTTCCTAACAATTTCTATTTCCTGCAGTTTATTTTCCTTGTGCCTAGTAATCAATTTCAGTATTTCCCTTTCTCAATCTTACCCTCCTTCTCAAAAAGGATACATTATGTTCAGATCTCTTATCTAATCCATATTCCCATTTGCCATATGTAGCAATTATTGAAATTCGAGCAATTTCTCTATCAGTGGCTTATTCTCTTTCTCCATAACTAGAAAGCTCTCACTTTCCATAAAATGCTCGTTCTCCACAGTTATGGATATATCAATTTCCACTGAGATCTCTAACTGTTTCTGATTCCCTTTCTCCATATCTATCAAATAATACTTTTCTATCAATTTCTCTACTGTGCCTTATTCCCTTGCTCCCTAGATATCAATATGTAGTTTTCGAGCAAATGCTGTATCTGAAAGTCACTTCTTACTCCTTGTAACACCATTTTTGATTTTACATGAAAGGCAAAACTGTAATTCATTCCATTTCTCCATATTTCTCATTTAATCGTATTGAAAAGATTTTACAATCTGAAGCTTATTCCAATTCCCATATTTATAAATATCTCAATTTCTGCACAGTGCTCTATCTGGAACTGACTTTCTTCCTCCATTTCTGTCTAGTAATCAGTTCCTAACAATTTCTATTTCCTGCAGTTTATTTCCCTTGTGCCTAGTAAAAAATTTCAGTATCTACATAAATTTCCATTTCTCAATCTTACTCTCCATGTCCAATTGAATCAAAGATGTTGAGATTTCTTATCTAATGCATATTCCCATTTGCCATATATAACAATTATTGAAATTCGAGCAATTTCTCTATCAGTGGCTTATTCTCTTTCTCCACAGTTAGAAATATCTCGATTTCTATAAAATGCTCGTTCTCCACAGTTATGGATATATCAATTTCCATTGAGATCTCTACCTGTTTCTGATTCCCTTTCTCCAAATCTATCAAATAATACTTTTCTATCAATTTCTCTACTGTGCCTTATTCCCTTGCTCACTCGATATGAATATGTAGTTTTCCAGCAAATGCTGTATCTGAAAGTCACTTCTTACTCCTTGTAACACCATTTTTGATTTTACATGAAAGGCAAAACTGTAATTCATTCCATTTCCTCATATTTCTCATTTAATCGTATTCGAAACATTTTAGTATCTGAAGCTTATTCCATTTCGCATATTTATAAATATCTCAATTTCTGCACAGTGCTCTATCTGGAACTAACTCTCATTCACCATTTCTGTCTAGTAATCTGTTCCTAACAATTTCTATTTCCTGCGACTTATTTTCATTGTGCCTAGTAATCAATTTCAGAATTTCAATTAAATACTCTTGCTGAATGTTATACAATCATCTAAATTACTCCATTCCCATAAACTGTCTTCTCTATTGCTTTTTCCCCTTCGCCATATCTATCAATTAATGAAATTCCATTTAATTCTCTGTGTGCAGCATATTCCTTTTCTCCATACATAGCAACTTCTCAATATCCATAAAACCCTGGTACTCCACAGTTCTGAATATCAAAATTTCCAAAGCAATCTGTACCCGCAACTGATTCTCTCAATGCATATCTATCAAATAATACATTTCTATCAATTTATCTGCCTGTAGCTTATTCCCTTGCTCGCTGTTTATGAATGTCTCTATTTCCAGCATAAGCTGTATTTGTAGCTCACTTTCTTACACCTTGTCAATCTATTTTTGCATGTCCATCAAATTCACTATCGGTCATTCACTTTCTTTCTCCAAGTTTGTGAAATAATCCTATACCATTAATTTTCCTATGGAAGCTTATTCTCATTGCCATCATTATAACTTACTCATTTTCTGCACAATGATCTATCTGGAACAAACTCTATTTCTCCTTTTCCGTCCAGTAATCAGTTCCTATGAATTTCTATTCCTTGCAGCATATTTTCTTTGTGCCTAGTAATCTATTTCAGTATTTCCATTAAAATCTCTTTCTCAATCTTACTCTCCTTTTCCAAATGGATCAAATCCGTTCAGATTTCTTATCTAATCCATATTCCCATTTGCCATATCTATCAATTATTGCATTTCGAGCAATTTCTCTATCAGTGGCTTAATCTATTTCTCCATCCCTAGAAACTTCTCAATTTCCATATAACTCTCGTTCTCCAACGTTCTGGATCTATCAATTTCCACTGAGATCGCTATCTGTGTCTGATTCCTTTTCTGCATATCTAACAAATAATACTTTTCTATCAATGTCTCTACTGTGCCTTATTCCTTTGCTCCCTAAATATCAATATCTAGATTTCCAGCATATGATGTATCGGAAACTCACTTCGTTCTCCTTGTAACACCATTTTTGCTTTCACATGAAATGCAAAACTGTAATTCATTCCATTTCTCCATATTTCTTATTTAATCGTATTCGAAAGATTTTACTATCTCAAGCTTATTTATAAATAACTCAATTTCTGCACAGTGCTCTATCTGGACCTAACTCTCTTGCTCCATTTCTGTCCAGTAATCTGTTCCTAACAATTTCTATTTCCTGCAGTTTATTTTCCTTGTGCCTAGTAATCAATTTCAGTATTTCCCTTTCTCAATCTTACCCTCCTTCTCAAAAAGGATACATTATGTTCAGATCTCTTATCTAATCCATATTCCCATTTGCCATATGTAGCAATTATTGAAATTCGAGCAATTTCTCTATCAGTGGCTTATTCTCTTTCTCCATAACTAGAAAGCTCTCACTTTCCATAAAATGCTCGTTCTCCACAGTTATGGATATATCAATTTCCACTGAGATCTCTAACTGTTTCTGATTCCCTTTCTCCATATCTATCAAATAATACTTTTCTATCAATTTCTCTACTGTGCCTTATTCCCTTGCTCCCTAGATATCAATATGTAGTTTTCGAGCAAATGCTGTATCTGAAAGTCACTTCTTACTCCTTGTAACACCATTTTTGATTTTACATGAAAGGCAAAACTGTAATTCATTCCATTTCTCCATATTTCTCATTTAATCGTATTGAAAAGATTTTACAATCTGAAGCTTATTCCAATTCCCATATTTATAAATATCTCAATTTCTGCACAGTGCTCTATCTGGAACTGACTTTCTTCCTCCATTTCTGTCTAGTAATCAGTTCCTAACAATTTCTATTTCCTGCAGTTTATTTCCCTTGTGCCTAGTAAAAAATTTCAGTATCTACATAAATTTCCATTTCTCAATCTTACTCTCCATGTCCAATTGAATCAAAGATGTTGAGATTTCTTATCTAATGCATATTCCCATTTGCCATATATAACAATTATTGAAATTCGAGCAATTTCTCTATCAGTGGCTTATTCTCTTTCTCCACAGTTAGAAATATCTCGATTTCTATAAAATGCTCGTTCTCCACAGTTATGGATATATCAATTTCCATTGAGATCTCTACCTGTTTCTGATTCCCTTTCTCCAAATCTATCAAATAATACTTTTCTATCAATTTCTCTACTGTGCCTTATTCCCTTGCTCACTCGATATGAATATGTAGTTTTCCAGCAAATGCTGTATCTGAAAGTCACTTCTTACTCCTTGTAACACCATTTTTGATTTTACATGAAAGGCAAAACTGTAATTCATTCCATTTCCTCATATTTCTCATTTAATCGTATTCGAAACATTTTAGTATCTGAAGCTTATTCCATTTCGCATATTTATAAATATCTCAATTTCTGCACAGTGCTCTATCTGGAACTAACTCTCATTCACCATTTCTGTCTAGTAATCTGTTCCTAACAATTTCTATTTCCTGCGACTTATTTTCATTGTGCCTAGTAATCAATTTCAGAATTTCAATTAAATACTCTTGCTGAATGTTATACAATCATCTAAATTACTCCATTCCCATAAACTGTCTTCTCTATTGCTTTTTCCCCTTCGCCATATCTATCAATTAATGAAATTCCATTTAATTCTCTGTGTGCAGCATATTCCTTTTCTCCATACATAGCAACTTCTCAATATCCATAAAACCCTGGTACTCCACAGTTCTGAATATCAAAATTTCCAAAGCAATCTGTACCCGCAACTGATTCTCTCAATGCATATCTATCAAATAATACATTTCTATCAATTTATCTGCCTGTAGCTTATTCCCTTGCTCGCTGTTTATGAATGTCTCTATTTCCAGCATAAGCTGTATTTGTAGCTCACTTTCTTACACCTTGTCAATCTATTTTTGCATGTCCATCAAATTCACTATCGGTCATTCACTTTCTTTCTCCAAGTTTGTGAAATAATCCTATACCATTAATTTTCCTACGGAAGCTTATTCTCATTGCCATCATTATAACTTACTCATTTTCTGCACAATGATCTATCTGGAACAAACTCTATTTCTCCTTTTCCGTCCAGTAATCAGTTCCTATGAATTTCTATTCCTTGCAGCATATTTTCTTTGTGCCTAGTAATCTATTTCAGTATTTCCATTAAAATCTCTTTCTCAATCTTACTCTCCTTTTCCAAATGGATCAAATCCGTTCAGATTTCTTATCTAATCCATATTCCCATTTGCCATATCTATCAATTATTGCATTTCGAGCAATTTCTCTATCAGTGGCTTAATCTATTTCTCCATCCCTAGAAACTTCTCAATTTCCATATAACTCTCGTTCTCCAACGTTCTGGATCTATCAATTTCCACTGAGATCGCTATCTGTGTCTGATTCCTTTTCTGCATATCTAACAAATAATACTTTTCTATCAATGTCTCTACTGTGCCTTATTCCTTTGCTCCCTAAATATCAATATCTAGATTTCCAGCATATGATGTATCGGAAACTCACTTCGTTCTCCTTGTAACACCATTTTTGCTTTCACATGAAATGCAAAACTGTAATTCATTCCATTTCTCCATATTTCTTATTTAATCGTATTCGAAAGATTTTACTATCTCAAGCTTATTTATAAATAACTCAATTTCTGCACAGTGCTCTATCTGGACCTAACTCTCTTGCTCCATTTCTGTCCAGTAATCTGTTCCTAACAATTTCTATTTCCTGCAGTTTATTTTCCTTGTGCCTAGTAATCAATTTCAGTATTTCCCTTTCTCAATCTTACCCTCCTTCTCAAAAAGGATACATTATGTTCAGATCTCTTATCTAATCCATATTCCCATTTGCCATATGTAGCAATTATTGAAATTCGAGCAATTTCTCTATCAGTGGCTTATTCTCTTTCTCCATAACTAGAAAGCTCTCACTTTCCATAAAATGCTCGTTCTCCACAGTTATGGATATATCAATTTCCACTGAGATCTCTAACTGTTTCTGATTCCCTTTCTCCATATCTATCAAATAATACTTTTCTATCAATTTCTCTACTGTGCCTTATTCCCTTGCTCCCTAGATATCAATATGTAGTTTTCGAGCAAATGCTGTATCTGAAAGTCACTTCTTACTCCTTGTAACACCATTTTTGATTTTACATGAAAGGCAAAACTGTAATTCATTCCATTTCTCCATATTTCTCATTTAATCGTATTGAAAAGATTTTACAATCTGAAGCTTATTCCAATTCCCATATTTATAAATATCTCAATTTCTGCACAGTGCTCTATCTGGAACTGACTTTCTTCCTCCATTTCTGTCTAGTAATCAGTTCCTAACAATTTCTATTTCCTGCAGTCTATTTCCCTTGTGCCTAGTAAAAAATTTCAGTATCTACATAAATTTCCATTTCTCAATCTTACTCTCCATGTCCAATTGAATCAAAGATGTTGAGATTTCTTATCTAATGCATATTCCCATTTGCCATATATAACAATTATTGAAATTCGAGCAATTTCTCTATCAGTGGCTTATTCTCTTTCTCCACAGTTAGAAATATCTCGATTTCTATAAAATGCTCGTTCTCCACAGTTATGGATATATCAATTTCCATTGAGATCTCTACCTGTTTCTGATTCCCTTTCTCCAAATCTATCAAATAATACTTTTCTATCAATTTCTCTACTGTGCCTTATTCCCTTGCTCACTCGATATGAATATGTAGTTTTCCAGCAAATGCTGTATCTGAAAGTCACTTCTTACTCCTTGTAACACCATTTTTGATTTTACATGAAAGGCAAAACTGTAATTCATTCCATTTCCTCATATTTCTCATTTAATCGTATTCGAAACATTTTAGTATCTGAAGCTTATTCCATTTCGCATATTTATAAATATCTCAATTTCTGCACAGTGCTCTATCTGGAACTAACTCTCATTCACCATTTCTGTCTAGTAATCTGTTCCTAACAATTTCTATTTCCTGCGACTTATTTTCATTGTGCCTAGTAATCAATTTCAGAATTTCAATTAAATACTCTTGCTGAATGTTATACAATCATCTAAATTACTCCATTCCCATAAACTGTCTTCTCTATTGCTTTTTCCCCTTCGCCATATCTATCAATTAATGAAATTCCATTTAATTCTCTGTGTGCAGCATATTCCTTTTCTCCATACATAGCAACTTCTCAATATCCATAAAACCCTGGTACTCCACAGTTCTGAATATCAAAATTTCCAAAGCAATCTGTACCCGCAACTGATTCTCTCAATGCATATCTATCAAATAATACATTTCTATCAATTTATCTGCCTGTAGCTTATTCCCTTGCTCGCTGTTTATGAATGTCTCTATTTCCAGCATAAGCTGTATTTGTAGCTCACTTTCTTACACCTTGTCAATCTATTTTTGCATGTCCATCAAATTCACTATCGGTCATTCACTTTCTTTCTCCAAGTTTGTGAAATAATCCTATACCATTAATTTTCCTACGGAAGCTTATTCTCATTGCCATCATTATAACTTACTCATTTTCTGCACAATGATCTATCTGGAACAAACTCTATTTCTCCTTTTCCGTCCAGTAATCAGTTCCTATGAATTTCTATTCCTTGCAGCATATTTTCTTTGTGCCTAGTAATCTATTTCAGTATTTCCATTAAAATCTCTTTCTCAATCTTACTCTCCTTTTCCAAATGGATCAAATCCGTTCAGATTTCTTATCTAATCCATATTCCCATTTGCCATATCTATCAATTATTGCATTTCGAGCAATTTCTCTATCAGTGGCTTAATCTATTTCTCCATCCCTAGAAACTTCTCAATTTCCATATAACTCTCGTTCTCCAACGTTCTGGATCTATCAATTTCCACTGAGATCGCTATCTGTGTCTGATTCCTTTTCTGCATATCTAACAAATAATACTTTTCTATCAATGTCTCTACTGTGCCTTATTCCTTTGCTCCCTAAATATCAATATCTAGATTTCCAGCATATGATGTATCGGAAACTCACTTCGTTCTCCTTGTAACACCATTTTTGCTTTCACATGAAATGCAAAACTGTAATTCATTCCATTTCTCCATATTTCTTATTTAATCGTATTCGAAAGATTTTACTATCTCAAGCTTATTTATAAATAACTCAATTTCTGCACAGTGCTCTATCTGGACCTAACTCTCTTGCTCCATTTCTGTCCAGTAATCTGTTCCTAACAATTTCTATTTCCTGCAGTTTATTTTCCTTGTGCCTAGTAATCAATTTCAGTATTTCCCTTTCTCAATCTTACCCTCCTTCTCAAAAAGGATACATTATGTTCAGATCTCTTATCTAATCCATATTCCCATTTGCCATATGTAGCAATTATTGAAATTCGAGCAATTTCTCTATCAGTGGCTTATTCTCTTTCTCCATAACTAGAAAGCTCTCACTTTCCATAAAATGCTCGTTCTCCACAGTTATGGATATATCAATTTCCACTGAGATCTCTAACTGTTTCTGATTCCCTTTCTCCATATCTATCAAATAATACTTTTCTATCAATTTCTCTACTGTGCCTTATTCCCTTGCTCCCTAGATATCAATATGTAGTTTTCGAGCAAATGCTGTATCTGAAAGTCACTTCTTACTCCTTGTAACACCATTTTTGATTTTACATGAAAGGCAAAACTGTAATTCATTCCATTTCTCCATATTTCTCATTTAATCGTATTGAAAAGATTTTACAATCTGAAGCTTATTCCAATTCCCATATTTATAAATATCTCAATTTCTGCACAGTGCTCTATCTGGAACTGACTTTCTTCCTCCATTTCTGTCTAGTAATCAGTTCCTAACAATTTCTATTTCCTGCAGTCTATTTCCCTTGTGCCTAGTAAAAAATTTCAGTATCTACATAAATTTCCATTTCTCAATCTTACTCTCCATGTCCAATTGAATCAAAGATGTTGAGATTTCTTATCTAATGCATATTCCCATTTGCCATATATAACAATTATTGAAATTCGAGCAATTTCTCTATCAGTGGCTTATTCTCTTTCTCCACAGTTAGAAATATCTCGATTTCTATAAAATGCTCGTTCTCCACAGTTATGGATATATCAATTTCCATTGAGATCTCTACCTGTTTCTGATTCCCTTTCTCCAAATCTATCAAATAATACTTTTCTATCAATTTCTCTACTGTGCCTTATTCCCTTGCTCACTCGATATGAATATGTAGTTTTCCAGCAAATGCTGTATCTGAAAGTCACTTCTTACTCCTTGTAACACCATTTTTGATTTTACATGAAAGGCAAAACTGTAATTCATTCCATTTCCTCATATTTCTCATTTAATCGTATTCGAAACATTTTAGTATCTGAAGCTTATTCCATTTCGCATATTTATAAATATCTCAATTTCTGCACAGTGCTCTATCTGGAACTAACTCTCATTCACCATTTCTGTCTAGTAATCTGTTCCTAACAATTTCTATTTCCTGCGACTTATTTTCATTGTGCCTAGTAATCAATTTCAGAATTTCAATTAAATACTCTTGCTGAATGTTATACAATCATCTAAATTACTCCATTCCCATAAACTGTCTTCTCTATTGCTTTTTCCCCTTCGCCATATCTATCAATTAATGAAATTCCATTTAATTCTCTGTGTGCAGCATATTCCTTTTCTCCATACATAGCAACTTCTCAATATCCATAAAACCCTGGTACTCCACAGTTCTGAATATCAAAATTTCCAAAGCAATCTGTACCCGCAACTGATTCTCTCAATGCATATCTATCAAATAATACATTTCTATTAATTTATCTGTCTGTAGCTTATTCCCTTGCTCGTTGTTTATGAATGTCTCTATTTCCAGCATAAGCTGTATTTGTAGCTCACTTTCTTACACCTTGTCAATCTATTTTTGCATGTCCATCAAATTCACTATCGGTCATTCACTTTCTTTCTCCAAGTTTGTGAAATAATCCTATACCATTAATTTTCCTACGGAAGCTTATTCTCATTGCCATCATTATAACTTACTCATTTTCTGCACAATGATCTATCTGGAACAAACTCTATTTCTCCTTTTCCGTCCAGTAATCAGTTCCTATGAATTTCTATTCCTTGCAGCATATTTTCTTTGTGCCTAGTAATCAATTTCAGTATTTCCATTAAAATCTCTTTCTCAATCTTACTCTCCTTTTCCAAATGGATCAAATCCGTTCAGATTTCTTATCTAATCCATATTCCCATTTGCCATATCTATCAATTATTGCATTTCGAGCAATTTCTCTATCAGTGGCTTAATCTATTTCTCCATCCCTAGAAACTTCTCAATTTCCATATAACTCTCGTTCTCCAACGTTCTGGATCTATCAATTTCCACTGAGATCGCTATCTGTGTCTGATTCCTTTTCTGCATATCTAACAAATAATACTTTTCTATCAATGTCTCTACTGTGCCTTATTCCTTTGCTCCCTAAATATCAATATCTAGATTTCCAGCATATGATGTATCGGAAACTCACTTCTTTCTCCTTGTAACACCATTTTTGCTTTCACATGAAATGCAAAACTGTAATTCATTCCATTTCTCCATATTTCTTATTTAATCGTATTCGAAAGATTTTACTATCTCAAGCTTATTTATAAATAACTCAATTTCTGCACAGTGCTCTATCTGGAACTAACTCTCTTGCTCCATTTCTGTCCAGTAATCTGTTCCTAACAATTTCTATTTCCTGCAGTTTATTTTCCTTGTGCCTAGTAATCAATTTCAGTATTTCCCTTTCTCAATCTTACCCTCCTTCTCAAAAAGGATACATTATGTTCAGATCTCTTATCTAATCCATATTCCCATTTGCCATATGTAGCAATTATTGAACTTCGAGCAATTTCTCTATCAGTGGCTTATTCTCTTTCTCCATAACTAGAAAGCTCTCACTTTCCATAAAATGCTCGTTCTCCACAGTTATGGATATATCAATTTCCACTGAGATCTCTAACTGTTTCTGATTCCCTTTCTCCATATCTATCACATAAAACTTTTCTATCAATTTCTCTACTGTGCCTTATTCCCTTGCTCCCTAGATATCAATATGTAGTTTTCGAGCAAATGCTGTATCTGAAAGTCACTTCTTACTCCTTGTAACACCATTTTTGATTTTACATGAAAGGCAAAACTGTAATTCATTCCATTTCTCCATATTTCTCATTTAATCGTATTGAAAAGATTTTACAATCTGAAGCTTATTCCAATTCCCATATTTATAAATATCTCAATTTCTGCACAGTGCTCTATCTGGAACTGACTTTCTTCCTCCATTTCTGTCTAGTAATCAGTTCCTAACAATTTCTATTTCCTGCAGTCTATTTCCCTTGTGCCTAGTAAAAAATTTCAGTATCTACATAAATTTCCATTTCTCAATCTTACTCTCCATGTCCAATTGAATCAAAGATGTTGAGATTTCTTATCTAATGCATATTCCCATTTGCCATATATAACAATTATTGAAATTCGAGCAATTTCTCTATCAGTGGCTTATTCTCTTTCTCCACAGTTAGAAATATCTCGATTTCTATAAAATGCTCGTTCTCCACAGTTATGGATATATCAATTTCCATTGAGATCTCTACCTGTTTCTGATTCCCTTTCTCCAAATCTATCAAATAATACTTTTCTATCAATTTCTCTACTGTGCCTTATTCCCTTGCTCACTCGATATGAATATGTAGTTTTCCAGCAAATGCTGTATCTGAAAGTCACTTCTTACTCCTTGTAACACCATTTTTGATTTTACATGAAAGGCAAAACTGTAATTCATTCCATTTCCTCATATTTCTCATTTAATCGTATTCGAAACATTTTAGTATCTGAAGCTTATTCCATTTCGCATATTTATAAATATCTCAATTTCTGCACAGTGCTCTATCTGGAACTAACTCTCATTCACCATTTCTGTCTAGTAATCTGTTCCTAACAATTTCTATTTCCTGCGACTTATTTTCATTGTGCCTAGTAATCAATTTCAGAATTTCAATTAAATACTCTTGCTGAATGTTATACAATCATCTAAATTACTCCATTCCCATAAACTGTCTTCTCTATTGCTTTTTCCCCTTCGCCATATCTATCAATTAATGAAATTCCATTTAATTCTCTGTGTGCAGCATATTCCTTTTCTCCATACATAGCAACTTCTCAATATCCATAAAACCCTGGTACTCCACAGTTCTGAATATCAAAATTTCCAAAGCAATCTGTACCCGCAACTGATTCTCTCAATGCATATCTATCAAATAATACATTTCTATCAATTTATCTGCCTGTAGCTTATTCCCTTGCTCGCTGTTTATGAATGTCTCTATTTCCAGCATAAGCTGTATTTGTAGCTCACTTTCTTACACCTTGTCAATCTATTTTTGCATGTCCATCAAATTCACTATCGGTCATTCACTTTCTTTCTCCAAGTTTGTGAAATAATCCTATACCATTAATTTTCCTACGGAAGCTTATTCTCATTGCCATCATTATAACTTACTCATTTTCTGCACAATGATCTATCTGGAACAAACTCTATTTCTCCTTTTCCGTCCAGTAATCAGTTCCTATGAATTTCTATTCCTTGCAGCATATTTTCTTTGTGCCTAGTAATCTATTTCAGTATTTCCATTAAAATCTCTTTCTCAATCTTACTCTCCTTTTCCAAATGGATCAAATCCGTTCAGATTTCTTATCTAATCCATATTCCCATTTGCCATATCTATCAATTATTGCATTTCGAGCAATTTCTCTATCAGTGGCTTAATCTATTTCTCCATCCCTAGAAACTTCTCAATTTCCATATAACTCTCGTTCTCCAACGTTCTGGATCTATCAATTTCCACTGAGATCGCTATCTGTGTCTGATTCCTTTTCTGCATATCTAACAAATAATACTTTTCTATCAATGTCTCTACTGTGCCTTATTCCTTTGCTCCCTAAATATCAATATCTAGATTTCCAGCATATGATGTATCGGAAACTCACTTCTTTCTCCTTGTAACACCATTTTTGCTTTCACATGAAATGCAAAACTGTAATTCATTCCATTTCTCCATATTTCTTATTTAATCGTATTCGAAAGATTTTACTATCTCAAGCTTATTTATAAATAACTCAATTTCTGCACAGTGCTCTATCTGGAACTAACTCTCTTGCTCCATTTCTGTCCAGTAATCTGTTCCTAACAATTTCTATTTCCTGCAGTTTATTTTCCTTGTGCCTAGTAATCAATTTCAGTATTTCCCTTTCTCAATCTTACCCTCCTTCTCAAAAAGGATACATTATGTTCAGATCTCTTATCTAATCCATATTCCCATTTGCCATATGTAGCAATTATTGAACTTCGAGCAATTTCTCTATCAGTGGCTTATTCTCTTTCTCCATAACTAGAAAGCTCTCACTTTCCATAAAATGCTCGTTCTCCACAGTTATGGATATATCAATTTCCACTGAGATCTCTAACTGTTTCTGATTCCCTTTCTCCATATCTATCACATAAAACTTTTCTATCAATTTCTCTACTGTGCCTTATTCCCTTGCTCCCTAGATATCAATATGTAGTTTTCGAGCAAATGCTGTATCTGAAAGTCACTTCTTACTCCTTGTAACACCATTTTTGATTTTACATGAAAGGCAAAACTGTAATTCATTCCATTTCTCCATATTTCTCATTTAATCGTATTGAAAAGATTTTACAATCTGAAGCTTATTCCAATTCCCATATTTATAAATATCTCAATTTCTGCACAGTGCTCTATCTGGAACTGACTTTCTTCCTCCATTTCTGTCTAGTAATCAGTTCCTAACAATTTCTATTTCCTGCAGTCTATTTCCCTTGTGCCTAGTAAAAAATTTCAGTATCTACATAAATTTCCATTTCTCAATCTTACTCTCCATGTCCAATTGAATCAAAGATGTTGAGATTTCTTATCTAATGCATATTCCCATTTGCCATATATAACAATTATTGAAATTCGAGCAATTTCTCTATCAGTGGCTTATTCTCTTTCTCCACAGTTAGAAATATCTCGATTTCTATAAAATGCTCGTTCTCCACAGTTATGGATATATCAATTTCCATTGAGATCTCTACCTGTTTCTGATTCCCTTTCTCCAAATCTATCAAATAATACTTTTCTATCAATTTCTCTACTGTGCCTTATTCCCTTGCTCACTCGATATGAATATGTAGTTTTCCAGCAAATGCTGTATCTGAAAGTCACTTCTTACTCCTTGTAACACCATTTTTGATTTTACATGAAAGGCAAAACTGTAATTCATTCCATTTCCTCATATTTCTCATTTAATCGTATTCGAAACATTTTAGTATCTGAAGCTTATTCCATTTCGCATATTTATAAATATCTCAATTTCTGCACAGTGCTCTATCTGGAACTAACTCTCATTCACCATTTCTGTCTAGTAATCTGTTCCTAACAATTTCTATTTCCTGCGACTTATTTTCATTGTGCCTAGTAATCAATTTCAGAATTTCAATTAAATACTCTTGCTGAATGTTATACAATCATCTAAATTACTCCATTCCCATAAACTGTCTTCTCTATTGCTTTTTCCCCTTCGCCATATCTATCAATTAATGAAATTCCATTTAATTCTCTGTGTGCAGCATATTCCTTTTCTCCATACATAGCAACTTCTCAATATCCATAAAACCCTGGTACTCCACAGTTCTGAATATCAAAATTTCCAAAGCAATCTGTACCCGCAACTGATTCTCTCAATGCATATCTATCAAATAATACATTTCTATTAATTTATCTGTCTGTAGCTTATTCCCTTGCTCGTTGTTTATGAATGTCTCTATTTCCAGCATAAGCTGTATTTGTAGCTCACTTTCTTACACCTTGTCAATCTATTTTTGCATGTCCATCAAATTCACTATCGGTCATTCACTTTCTTTCTCCAAGTTTGTGAAATAATCCTATACCATTAATTTTCCTACGGAAGCTTATTCTCATTGCCATCATTATAACTTACTCATTTTCTGCACAATGATCTATCTGGAACAAACTCTATTTCTCCTTTTCCGTCCAGTAATCAGTTCCTATGAATTTCTATTCCTTGCAGCATATTTTCTTTGTGCCTAGTAATCAATTTCAGTATTTCCATTAAAATCTCTTTCTCAATCTTACTCTCCTTTTCCAAATGGATCAAATCCGTTCAGATTTCTTATCTAATCCATATTCCCATTTGCCATATCTATCAATTATTGCATTTCGAGCAATTTCTCTATCAGTGGCTTAATCTATTTCTCCATCCCTAGAAACTTCTCAATTTCCATATAACTCTCGTTCTCCAACGTTCTGGATCTATCAATTTCCACTGAGATCGCTATCTGTGTCTGATTCCTTTTCTGCATATCTAACAAATAATACTTTTCTATCAATGTCTCTACTGTGCCTTATTCCTTTGCTCCCTAAATATCAATATCTAGATTTCCAGCATATGATGTATCGGAAACTCACTTCTTTCTCCTTGTAACACCATTTTTGCTTTCACATGAAATGCAAAACTGTAATTCATTCCATTTCTCCATATTTCTTATTTAATCGTATTCGAAAGATTTTACTATCTCAAGCTTATTTATAAATAACTCAATTTCTGCACAGTGCTCTATCTGGAACTAACTCTCTTGCTCCATTTCTGTCCAGTAATCTGTTCCTAACAATTTCTATTTCCTGCAGTTTATTTTCCTTGTGCCTAGTAATCAATTTCAGTATTTCCCTTTCTCAATCTTACCCTCCTTCTCAAAAAGGATACATTATGTTCAGATCTCTTATCTAATCCATATTCCCATTTGCCATATGTAGCAATTATTGAACTTCGAGCAATTTCTCTATCAGTGGCTTATTCTCTTTCTCCATAACTAGAAAGCTCTCACTTTCCATAAAATGCTCGTTCTCCACAGTTATGGATATATCAATTTCCACTGAGATCTCTAACTGTTTCTGATTCCCTTTCTCCATATCTATCACATAAAACTTTTCTATCAATTTCTCTACTGTGCCTTATTCCCTTGCTCCCTAGATATCAATATGTAGTTTTCGAGCAAATGCTGTATCTGAAAGTCACTTCTTACTCCTTGTAACACCATTTTTGATTTTACATGAAAGGCAAAACTGTAATTCATTCCATTTCTCCATATTTCTTATTTAATCGTATTGAAAAGATTTTACAATCTGAAGCTTATTCCAATTCCCATATTTATAAATATCTCAATTTCTGCACAGTGCTCTATCTGGAACTGACTTTCTTCCTCCATTTCTGTCTAGTAATCAGTTCCTAACAATTTCTATTTCCTGCAGTTTATTTCCCTTGTGCCTAGTAAAAAATTTCAGTATCTACATAAATTTCCATTTCTCAATCTTACTCTCCATGTCCAATTGAATCAAAGATGTTGAGATTTCTTATCTAATGCATATTCCCATTTGCCATATATAACAATTATTGAAATTCGAGCAATTTCTCTATCAGTGGCTTATTCTCTTTCTCCACAGTTAGAAATATCTCGATTTCTATAAAATGCTCGTTCTCCACAGTTATGGATATATCAATTTCCATTGAGATCTCTACCTGTTTCTGATTCCCTTTCTCCAAATCTATCAAATAATACTTTTCTATCAATTTCTCTACTGTGCCTTATTCCCTTGCTCACTCGATATGAATATGTAGTTTTCCAGCAAATGCTGTATCTGAAAGTCACTTCTTACTCCTTGTAACACCATTTTTGATTTTACATGAAAGGCAAAACTGTAATTCATTCCATTTCCTCATATTTCTCATTTAATCGTATTCGAAACATTTTAGTATCTGAAGCTTATTCCATTTCGCATATTTATAAATATCTCAATTTCTGCACAGTGCTCTATCTGGAACTAACTCTCATTCACCATTTCTGTCTAGTAATCTGTTCCTAACAATTTCTATTTCCTGCGACTTATTTTCATTGTGCCTAGTAATCAATTTCAGAATTTCAATTAAATACTCTTGCTGAATGTTATACAATCATCTAAATTACTCCATTCCCATAAACTGTCTTCTCTATTGCTTTTTCCCCTTCGCCATATCTATCAATTAATGAAATTCCATTTAATTCTCTGTGTGCAGCATATTCCTTTTCTCCATACATAGCAACTTCTCAATATCCATAAAACCCTGGTACTCCACAGTTCTGAATATCAAAATTTCCAAAGCAATCTGTACCCGCAACTGATTCTCTCAATGCATATCTATCAAATAATACATTTCTATTAATTTATCTGTCTGTAGCTTATTCCCTTGCTCGTTGTTTATGAATGTCTCTATTTCCAGCATAAGCTGTATTTGTAGCTCACTTTCTTACACCTTGTCAATCTATTTTTGCATGTCCATCAAATTCACTATCGGTCATTCACTTTCTTTCTCCAAGTTTGTGAAATAATCCTATACCATTAATTTTCCTACGGAAGCTTATTCTCATTGCCATCATTATAACTTACTCATTTTCTGCACAATGATCTATCTGGAACAAACTCTATTTCTCCTTTTCCGTCCAGTAATCAGTTCCTATGAATTTCTATTCCTTGCAGCATATTTTCTTTGTGCCTAGTAATCAATTTCAGTATTTCCATTAAAATCTCTTTCTCAATCTTACTCTCCTTTTCCAAATGGATCAAATCCGTTCAGATTTCTTATCTAATCCATATTCCCATTTGCCATATCTATCAATTATTGCATTTCGAGCAATTTCTCTATCAGTGGCTTAATCTATTTCTCCATCCCTAGAAACTTCTCAATTTCCATATAACTCTCGTTCTCCAACGTTCTGGATCTATCAATTTCCACTGAGATCGCTATCTGTGTCTGATTCCTTTTCTGCATATCTAACAAATAATACTTTTCTATCAATGTCTCTACTGTGCCTTATTCCTTTGCTCCCTAAATATCAATATCTAGATTTCCAGCATATGATGTATCGGAAACTCACTTCTTTCTCCTTGTAACACCATTTTTGCTTTCACATGAAATGCAAAACTGTAATTCATTCCATTTCTCCATATTTCTTATTTAATCGTATTCGAAAGATTTTACTATCTCAAGCTTATTTATAAATAACTCAATTTCTGCACAGTGCTCTATCTGGAACTAACTCTCTTGCTCCATTTCTGTCCAGTAATCTGTTCCTAACAATTTCTATTTCCTGCAGTTTATTTTCCTTGTGCCTAGTAATCAATTTCAGTATTTCCCTTTCTCAATCTTACCCTCCTTCTCAAAAAGGATACATTATGTTCAGATCTCTTATCTAATCCATATTCCCATTTGCCATATGTAGCAATTATTGAAATTCGAGCAATTTCTCTATCAGTGGCTTATTCTCTTTCTCCATAACTAGAAAGCTCTCACTTTCCATAAAATGCTCGTTCTCCACAGTTATGGATATATCAATTTCCACTGAGATCTCTAACTGTTTCTGATTCCCTTTCTCCATATCTATCACATAAAACTTTTCTATCAATTTCTCTACTGTGCCTTATTCCCTTGCTCCCTAGATATCAATATGTAGTTTTCGAGCAAATGCTGTATCTGAAAGTCACTTCTTACTCCTTGTAACACCATTTTTGATTTTACATGAAAGGCAAAACTGTAATTCATTCCATTTCTCCATATTTCTTATTTAATCGTATTGAAAAGATTTTACAATCTGAAGCTTATTCCAATTCCCATATTTATAAATATCTCAATTTCTGCACAGTGCTCTATCTGGAACTGACTTTCTTCCTCCATTTCTGTCTAGTAATCAGTTCCTAACAATTTCTATTTCCTGCAGTTTATTTCCCTTGTGCCTAGTAAAAAATTTCAGTATCTACATAAATTTCCATTTCTCAATCTTACTCTCCATGTCCAATTGAATCAAAGATGTTGAGATTTCTTATCTAATGCATATTCCCATTTGCCATATATAACAATTATTGAAATTCGAGCAATTTCTCTATCAGTGGCTTATTCTCTTTCTCCACAGTTAGAAATATCTCGATTTCTATAAAATGCTCGTTCTCCACAGTTATGGATATATCAATTTCCATTGAGATCTCTACCTGTTTCTGATTCCCTTTCTCCAAATCTATCAAATAATACTTTTCTATCAATTTCTCTACTGTGCCTTATTCCCTTGCTCACTCGATATGAATATGTAGTTTTCCAGCAAATGCTGTATCTGAAAGCCACTTCTTACTCCTTGTAACACCATTTTTGATTTTACATGAAAGGCAAAACTGTAATTCATTCCATTTCCTCATATTTCTCATTTAATCGTATTCGAAACATTTTAGTATCTGAAGCTTATTCCATTTCGCATATTTATAAATATCTCAATTTCTGCACAGTGCTCTATCTGGAACTAACTCTCATTCACCATTTCTGTCTAGTAATCTGTTCCTAACAATTTCTATTTCCTGCGACTTATTTTCATTGTGCCTAGTAATCAATTTCAGAATTTCAATTAAATACTCTTGCTGAATGTTATACAATCATCTAAATTACTCCATTCCCATAAACTGTCTTCTCTATTGCTTTTTCCCCTTCGCCATATCTATCAATTAATGAAATTCCATTTAATTCTCTGTGTGCAGCATATTCCTTTTCTCCATACATAGCAACTTCTCAATATCCATAAAACCCTGGTACTCCACAGTTCTGAATATCAAAATTTCCAAAGCAATCTGTACCCGCAACTGATTCTCTCAATGCATATCTATCAAATAATACATTTCTATTAATTTATCTGTCTGTAGCTTATTCCCTTGCTCGTTGTTTATGAATGTCTCTATTTCCAGCATAAGCTGTATTTGTAGCTCACTTTCTTACACCTTGTCAATCTATTTTTGCATGTCCATCAAATTCACTATCGGTCATTCACTTTCTTTCTCCAAGTTTGTGAAATAATCCTATACCATTAATTTTCCTACGGAAGCTTATTCTCATTGCCATCATTATAACTTACTCATTTTCTGCACAATGATCTATCTGGAACAAACTCTATTTCTCCTTTTCCGTCCAGTAATCAGTTCCTATGAATTTCTATTCCTTGCAGCATATTTTCTTTGTGCCTAGTAATCAATTTCAGTATTTCCATTAAAATCTCTTTCTCAATCTTACTCTCCTTTTCCAAATGGATCAAATCCGTTCAGATTTCTTATCTAATCCATATTCCCATTTGCCATATCTATCAATTATTGCATTTCGAGCAATTTCTCTATCAGTGGCTTAATCTATTTCTCCATCCCTAGAAACTTCTCAATTTCCATATAACTCTCGTTCTCCAACGTTCTGGATCTATCAATTTCCACTGAGATCGCTATCTGTGTCTGATTCCTTTTCTGCATATCTAACAAATAATACTTTTCTATCAATGTCTCTACTGTGCCTTATTCCTTTGCTCCCTAAATATCAATATCTAGATTTCCAGCATATGATGTATCGGAAACTCACTTCTTTCTCCTTGTAACACCATTTTTGCTTTCACATGAAATGCAAAACTGTAATTCATTCCATTTCTCCATATTTCTTATTTAATCGTATTCGAAAGATTTTACTATCTCAAGCTTATTTATAAATAACTCAATTTCTGCACAGTGCTCTATCTGGAACTAACTCTCTTGCTCCATTTCTGTCCAGTAATCTGTTCCTAACAATTTCTATTTCCTGCAGTTTATTTTCCTTGTGCCTAGTAATCAATTTCAGTATTTCCCTTTCTCAATCTTACCCTCCTTCTCAAAAAGGATACATTATGTTCAGATCTCTTATCTAATCCATATTCCCATTTGCCATATGTAGCAATTATTGAAATTCGAGCAATTTCTCTATCAGTGGCTTATTCTCTTTCTCCATAACTAGAAAGCTCTCACTTTCCATAAAATGCTCGTTCTCCACAGTTATGGATATATCAATTTCCACTGAGATCTCTAACTGTTTCTGATTCCCTTTCTCCATATCTATCACATAAAACTTTTCTATCAATTTCTCTACTGTGCCTTATTCCCTTGCTCCCTAGATATCAATATGTAGTTTTCGAGCAAATGCTGTATCTGAAAGTCACTTCTTACTCCTTGTAACACCATTTTTGATTTTACATGAAAGGCAAAACTGTAATTCATTCCATTTCTCCATATTTCTTATTTAATCGTATTGAAAAGATTTTACAATCTGAAGCTTATTCCAATTCCCATATTTATAAATATCTCAATTTCTGCACAGTGCTCTATCTGGAACTGACTTTCTTCCTCCATTTCTGTCTAGTAATCAGTTCCTAACAATTTCTATTTCCTGCAGTTTATTTCCCTTGTGCCTAGTAAAAAATTTCAGTATCTACATAAATTTCCATTTCTCAATCTTACTCTCCATGTCCAATTGAATCAAAGATGTTGAGATTTCTTATCTAATGCATATTCCCATTTGCCATATATAACAATTATTGAAATTCGAGCAATTTCTCTATCAGTGGCTTATTCTCTTTCTCCACAGTTAGAAATATCTCGATTTCTATAAAATGCTCGTTCTCCACAGTTATGGATATATCAATTTCCATTGAGATCTCTACCTGTTTCTGATTCCCTTTCTCCAAATCTATCAAATAATACTTTTCTATCAATTTCTCTACTGTGCCTTATTCCCTTGCTCACTCGATATGAATATGTAGTTTTCCAGCAAATGCTGTATCTGAAAGTCACTTCTTACTCCTTGTAACACCATTTTTGATTTTACATGAAAGGCAAAACTGTAATTCATTCCATTTCCTCATATTTCTCATTTAATCGTATTCGAAACATTTTAGTATCTGAAGCTTATTCCATTTCGCATATTTATAAATATCTCAATTTCTGCACAGTGCTCTATCTGGAACTAACTCTCATTCACCATTTCTGTCTAGTAATCTGTTCCTAACAATTTCTATTTCCTGCGACTTATTTTCATTGTGCCTAGTAATCAATTTCAGAATTTCAATTAAATACTCTTGCTGAATGTTATACAATCATCTAAATTACTCCATTCCCATAAACTGTCTTCTCTTTTGCTTTTTCCCCTTCGCCATATCTATCAATTAATGAAATTCCATTTAATTCTCTGTGTGCAGCATATTCCTTTTCTCCATACATAGCAACTTCTCAATATCCATAAAACCCTGGTACTCCACAGTTCTGAATATCAAAATTTCCAAAGCAATCTGTACCCGCAACTGATTCTCTCAATGCATATCTATCAAATAATACATTTCTATTAATTTATCTGTCTGTAGCTTATTCCCTTGCTCGTTGTTTATGAATGTCTCTATTTCCAGCATAAGCTGTATTTGTAGCTCACTTTCTTACACCTTGTCAATCTATTTTTGCATGTCCATCAAATTCACTATCGGTCATTCACTTTCTTTCTCCAAGTTTGTGAAATAATCCTATACCATTAATTTTCCTACGGAAGCTTATTCTCATTGCCATCATTATAACTTACTCATTTTCTGCACAATGATCTATCTGGAACAAACTCTATTTCTCCTTTTCCGTCCAGTAATCAGTTCCTATGAATTTCTATTCCTTGCAGCATATTTTCTTTGTGCCTAGTAATCAATTTCAGTATTTCCATTAAAATCTCTTTCTCAATCTTACTCTCCTTTTCCAAATGGATCAAATCCGTTCAGATTTCTTATCTAATCCATATTCCCATTTGCCATATCTATCAATTATTGCATTTCGAGCAATTTCTCTATCGGTGGCTTAATCTATTTCTCCATCCCTAGAAACTTCTCAATTTCCATATAACTCTCGTTCTCCAACGTTCTGGATCTATCAATTTCCACTGAGATCGCTATCTGTGTCTGATTCCTTTTCTGCATATCTAACAAATAATACTTTTCTATCAATGTCTCTACTGTGCCTTATTCCTTTGCTCCCTAAATATCAATATCTAGATTTCCAGAATATGATGCATCGGAAACTCACTTCTTTCTCCTTGTAACACCATTTTTGCTTTCACATGAAATGCAAAACTGTAATTCATTCCATTTCTCCATATTTCTTATTTAATCGTATTCGAAAGATTTTACTATCTCAAGCTTATTTATAAATAACTCAATTTCTGCACAGTGCTCTATCTGGAACTAACTCTCTTGCTCCATTTCTGTCCAGTAATCTGTTCCTAACAATTTCTATTTCCTGCAGTTTATTTTCCTTGTGCCTAGTAATCAATTTCAGTATTTCCCTTTCTCAATCTTACCCTCCTTCTCAAAAAGGATACATTATGTTCAGATCTCTTATCTAATCCATATTCCCATTTGCCATATGTAGCAATTATTGAAATTCGAGCAATTTCTCTATCAGTGGCTTATTCTCTTTCTCCATAGCTAGAAACCTCTCACTTTCCATAAAATGCTCGTTCTCCACAGTTATGGATATATCAATTTCCACTGAGATCTCTAACTGTTTCTGATTCCCTTTCTCCATATCTATCACATAATACTTTTCTATCAATTTCTCTACTGTGCCTTATTCCCTTGCTCCCTAGATATCAATATGTAGTTTTCGAGCAAATGCTGTATCTGAAAGTCACTTCTTACTCCTTGTAACACCATTTTTGATTTTACATGAAAGGCAAAACTGTAATTCATTCCATTTCCCCATATTTCTCATTTAATCGTATTCGAAACATTTTAGTATCTGAAGCTTATTCCATTTCGCATATTTATAAATATCTCAATTTCTGCACAGTGCTCTATCTGGAACTAACTCTTATTCACCATTTCTGTCAAGTAATGTGTTCCGATCAATTCCTATTTCCTGCACTTTATTTTCCTTGTGCCTAGTAATCAATTTCAGTAGTTCCATTAAAATCTCTTTCTCAATCTTACTCTCCTTCTCCAAATGGATCAATTACGTTGAGATTTTTTATCTAATCCATATTCCCATTTGCCATATGTAACAATTATTGAAATTCGAGCAATTTCTCTATCAGTATTTCTCTATCTCCATAGTTAGAAATATCTCGATTTCTATAAAATGCTCGTTCTACAGTTATGGATATATCAATTTCCACCTGTTTCTGATTCCCTTTCTCCAAATCTATCAAATAATACTTTTCTAACAAATTCTCTACTGTGCCTTATTCCCTTGCTCACTAGATATGAATATGTAGTTTTCCAGCAAATGCTGTATCTGAAAGTCGAAATATTCGAAACATTTTACTATCTGAAGCTTATTCCAATTCGCATATTTATAAATAGCTCAATTTCTGCACAGTGCTCTATCTGGAACTAACTCTCATTCACCATTTCTGTCTAGTAATCTGTTCCTAACAATTTCTATTTCCTGCGACTTATTTTCATTGTGCCTAGTAATCAATTTCAGAATTTCAATTAAATACTCTTGCTGAATGGAAACTCACTTCGTTCTCCTTGTAACACCATTTTTGCTTTCACATGAAATGCAAAACTGTAATTCATTCCATTTCTCCATATTTCTTATTTAATCGTATTCGAAAGATTTTACTATCTCAAGCTTATTTATAAATAACTCAATTTCTGCACAGTGCTCTATCTGGACCTAACTCTCTTGCTCCATTTCTGTCCAGTAATCTGTTCCTAACAATTTCTATTTCCTGCAGTTTATTTTCCTTGTGCCTAGTAATCAATTTCAGTATTTCCCTTTCTCAATCTTACCCTCCTTCTCAAAAAGGATACATTATGTTCAGATCTCTTATCTAATCCATATTCCCATTTGCCATATGTAGCAATTATTGAAATTCGAGCAATTTCTCTATCAGTGGCTTATTCTCTTTCTCCATAACTAGAAAGCTCTCACTTTCCATAAAATGCTCGTTCTCCACAGTTATGGATATATCAATTTCCACTGAGATCTCTAACTGTTTCTGATTCCCTTTCTCCATATCTATCACGTAAAACTTTTCTATCAATTTCTCTACTGTGCCTTATTCCCTTGCTCCCTAGATATCAATATGTAGTTTTCGAGCAAATGCTGTATCTGAAAGTCACTTCTTACTCCTTGTAACACCATTTTTGATTTTACATGAAAGGCAAAACTGTAATTCATTCCATTTCTCCATATTTCTTATTTAATCGTATTGAAAAGATTTTACAATCTGAAGCTTATTCCAATTCCCATATTTATAAATATCTCAATTTCTGCACAGTGCTCTATCTGGAACTGACTTTCTTCCTCCATTTCTGTCTAGTAATCAGTTCCTAACAATTTCTATTTCCTGCAGTTTATTTCCCTTGTGCCTTGTAAAAAATTTCAGTATCTACATAAATTTCCATTTCTCAATCTTACTCTCCATGTCCAATTGAATCAAAGATGTTGAGATTTCTTATCTAATGCATATTCCCATTTGCCATATATAACAATTATTGAAATTCGAGCAATTTCTCTATCAGTGGCTTATTCTCTTTCTCCACAGTTAGAAATATCTCGATTTCTATAAAATGCTCGTTCTCCACAGTTATGGATATATCAATTTCCATTGAGATCTCTACCTGTTTCTGATTCCCTTTCTCCAAATCTATCAAATAATACTTTTCTATCAATTTCTCTACTGTGCCTTATTCCCTTGCTCACTCGATATGAATATGTAGTTTTCCAGCAAATGCTGTATCTGAAAGTCACTTCTTACTCCTTGTAACACCATTTTTGATTTCACATGAAATGCAAAACTGTAATTCATTCCATTTCCCCATATTTCTCATTTAATCGTATTCGAAACATTTTAGTATCTGAAGCTTATTCCATTTCGCATATTTATAAATATCTCAATTTCTGCACAGTGCTCTATCTGGAACTAACTCTTATTCACCATTTCTGTCAAGTAATCTGTTCCGATCAATTCCTATTTCCTGCACTTTATTTTCCTTGTGCCTAGTAATCAATTTCAGTAGTTCCATTAAAATCTCTTTCTCAATTTTACTCTCCTTCTCCAAATGGATCAATTACGTTGAGATTTCTTATCTAATCCAAATTCCCATTTGCCATATGTAACAATTATTGAAATTCGAGCAATTTCTCTATCAGTGGCTTATTCTCTTTCTCCATAGTTAGAAATATCTCGATTTCTATAAAATGCTCGTTCTACAGTTATGGATATATCAATTTCCATGGAGATCTCTACCTGTTTCTGATTCCCTTTCTCCAAATCTATCAAATAATACTTTTCTAACAAATTCTCTACTGTGCCTTATTCCCTTGCTCACTCGATATGAATATGTAGTTTTCCAGCAAATGCTGTATCTGAAAGTCACTTCTTACTCCTTGTAACACCATTTTTGATTTTACATGAAAGGCAAAACTGTAATTCATTCCATTTCCCCATATTTCTCATTTAATCGTATTCGAAACATT
Organism: Isurus oxyrinchus; assembly: GCA_026770705.1. NCBI lineage: Eukaryota > Metazoa > Chordata > Chondrichthyes > Lamniformes > Lamnidae > Isurus > Isurus oxyrinchus. The sequence continues at coordinate 82,831,052 of JANJGN010000004.1, read as the reverse complement.
TTAGTATCTGAAGCTTATTCCATTTCGCATATTTATAAATATCTCAATTTCTGCACAGTGCTCTATCTGGAACTAACTCTCATTCACCATTTCTGTCTAGTAATCTGTTCCTAACAATTTCTATTTCCTGCGACTTATTTTCATTGTGCCTAGTAATCAATTTCAGAATTTCAATTAAATACTCTTGCTGAATGTTATCCAATCATCTAAATTACTCCATTCCCATAAACTGTCTTCTCTTTTGCTTTTTCCCCTTCGCCATATCTATCAATTAATGAAATTCCATTTAATTCTCTGTGTGCAGCATATTCCTTTTCTCCATACATAGCAACTTCTCAATATCCATAAAACCCTGGTACTCCACAGTTCTGAATATCAAAATTTCCAAAGCAATCTGTACCCGCAACTGATTCTCTCAATGCATATCTATCAAATAATACATTTCTATTAATTTATCTGTCTGTAGCTTATTCCCTTGCTCGTTGTTTATGAATGTCTCTATTTCCAGCATAAGCTGTATTTGTAGCTCACTTTCTTACACCTTGTCAATCTATTTTTGCATGTCCATCAAATTCACTATCGGTCATTCACTTTCTTTCTCCAAGTTTGTGAAATAATCCTATACCATTAATTTTCCTACGGAAGCTTATTCTCATTGCCATCATTATAACTTACTCATTTTCTGCACAATGATCTATCTGGAACAAACTCTATTTCTCCTTTTCCGTCCAGTAATCAGTTCCTATGAATTTCTATTCCTTGCAGCATATTTTCTTTGTGCCTAGTAATCAATTTCAGTATTTCCATTAAAATCTCTTTCTCAATCTTACTCTCCTTTTCCAAATGGATCAAATCCGTTCAGATTTCTTATCTAATCCATATTCCCATTTGCCATATCTATCAATTATTGCATTTCGAGCAATTTCTCTATCGGTGGCTTAATCTATTTCTCCATCCCTAGAAACTTCTCAATTTCCATATAACTCTCGTTCTCCAACGTTCTGGATCTATCAATTTCCACTGAGATCGCTATCTGTGTCTGATTCCTTTTCTGCATATCTAACAAATAATACTTTTCTATCAATGTCTCTACTGTGCCTTATTCCTTTGCTCCCTAAATATCAATATCTAGATTTCCAGAATATGATGCATCGGAAACTCACTTCTTTCTCCTTGTAACACCATTTTTGCTTTCACATGAAATGCAAAACTGTAATTCATTCCATTTCTCCATATTTCTTATTTAATCGTATTCGAAAGATTTTACTATCTCAAGCTTATTTATAAATAACTCAATTTCTGCACAGTGCTCTATCTGGAACTAACTCTCTTGCTCCATTTCTGTCCAGTAATCTGTTCCTAACAATTTCTATTTCCTGCAGTTTATTTTCCTTGTGCCTAGTAATCAATTTCAGTATTTCCCTTTCTCAATCTTACCCTCCTTCTCAAAAAGGATACATTATGTTCAGATCTCTTATCTAATCCATATTCCCATTTGCCATATGTAGCAATTATTGAAATTCGAGCAATTTCTCTATCAGTGGCTTATTCTCTTTCTCCATAGCTAGAAACCTCTCACTTTCCATAAAATGCTCGTTCTCCACAGTTATGGATATATCAATTTCCACTGAGATCTCTAACTGTTTCTGATTCCCTTTCTCCATATCTATCACATAATACTTTTCTATCAATTTCTCTACTGTGCCTTATTCCCTTGCTCCCTAGATATCAATATGTAGTTTTCGAGCAAATGCTGTATCTGAAAGTCACTTCTTACTCCTTGTAACACCATTTTTGATTTTACATGAAAGGCAAAACTGTAATTCATTCCATTTCCCCATATTTCTCATTTAATCGTATTCGAAACATTTTAGTATCTGAAGCTTATTCCATTTCGCATATTTATAAATATCTCAATTTCTGCACAGTGCTCTATCTGGAACTAACTCTTATTCACCATTTCTGTCAAGTAATGTGTTCCGATCAATTCCTATTTCCTGCACTTTATTTTCCTTGTGCCTAGTAATCAATTTCAGTAGTTCCATTAAAATCTCTTTCTCAATCTTACTCTCCTTCTCCAAATGGATCAATTACGTTGAGATTTTTTATCTAATCCATATTCCCATTTGCCATATGTAACAATTATTGAAATTCGAGCAATTTCTCTATCAGTATTTCTCTATCTCCATAGTTAGAAATATCTCGATTTCTATAAAATGCTCGTTCTACAGTTATGGATATATCAATTTCCACCTGTTTCTGATTCCCTTTCTCCAAATCTATCAAATAATACTTTTCTAACAAATTCTCTACTGTGCCTTATTCCCTTGCTCACTAGATATGAATATGTAGTTTTCCAGCAAATGCTGTATCTGAAAGTCGAAATATTCGAAACATTTTACTATCTGAAGCTTATTCCAATTCGCATATTTATAAATAGCTCAATTTCTGCACAGTGCTCTATCTGGAACTAACTCTCATTCACCATTTCTGTCTAGTAATCTGTTCCTAACAATTTCTATTTCCTGCGACTTATTTTCATTGTGCCTAGTAATCAATTTCAGAATTTCAATTAAATACTCTTGCTGAATGGAAACTCACTTCGTTCTCCTTGTAACACCATTTTTGCTTTCACATGAAATGCAAAACTGTAATTCATTCCATTTCTCCATATTTCTTATTTAATCGTATTCGAAAGATTTTACTATCTCAAGCTTATTTATAAATAACTCAATTTCTGCACAGTGCTCTATCTGGACCTAACTCTCTTGCTCCATTTCTGTCCAGTAATCTGTTCCTAACAATTTCTATTTCCTGCAGTTTATTTTCCTTGTGCCTAGTAATCAATTTCAGTATTTCCCTTTCTCAATCTTACCCTCCTTCTCAAAAAGGATACATTATGTTCAGATCTCTTATCTAATCCATATTCCCATTTGCCATATGTAGCAATTATTGAAATTCGAGCAATTTCTCTATCAGTGGCTTATTCTCTTTCTCCATAACTAGAAAGCTCTCACTTTCCATAAAATGCTCGTTCTCCACAGTTATGGATATATCAATTTCCACTGAGATCTCTAACTGTTTCTGATTCCCTTTCTCCATATCTATCACGTAAAACTTTTCTATCAATTTCTCTACTGTGCCTTATTCCCTTGCTCCCTAGATATCAATATGTAGTTTTCGAGCAAATGCTGTATCTGAAAGTCACTTCTTACTCCTTGTAACACCATTTTTGATTTTACATGAAAGGCAAAACTGTAATTCATTCCATTTCTCCATATTTCTTATTTAATCGTATTGAAAAGATTTTACAATCTGAAGCTTATTCCAATTCCCATATTTATAAATATCTCAATTTCTGCACAGTGCTCTATCTGGAACTGACTTTCTTCCTCCATTTCTGTCTAGTAATCAGTTCCTAACAATTTCTATTTCCTGCAGTTTATTTCCCTTGTGCCTTGTAAAAAATTTCAGTATCTACATAAATTTCCATTTCTCAATCTTACTCTCCATGTCCAATTGAATCAAAGATGTTGAGATTTCTTATCTAATGCATATTCCCATTTGCCATATATAACAATTATTGAAATTCGAGCAATTTCTCTATCAGTGGCTTATTCTCTTTCTCCACAGTTAGAAATATCTCGATTTCTATAAAATGCTCGTTCTCCACAGTTATGGATATATCAATTTCCATTGAGATCTCTACCTGTTTCTGATTCCCTTTCTCCAAATCTATCAAATAATACTTTTCTATCAATTTCTCTACTGTGCCTTATTCCCTTGCTCACTCGATATGAATATGTAGTTTTCCAGCAAATGCTGTATCTGAAAGTCACTTCTTACTCCTTGTAACACCATTTTTGATTTCACATGAAATGCAAAACTGTAATTCATTCCATTTCCCCATATTTCTCATTTAATCGTATTCGAAACATTTTAGTATCTGAAGCTTATTCCATTTCGCATATTTATAAATATCTCAATTTCTGCACAGTGCTCTATCTGGAACTAACTCTTATTCACCATTTCTGTCAAGTAATCTGTTCCGATCAATTCCTATTTCCTGCACTTTATTTTCCTTGTGCCTAGTAATCAATTTCAGTAGTTCCATTAAAATCTCTTTCTCAATTTTACTCTCCTTCTCCAAATGGATCAATTACGTTGAGATTTCTTATCTAATCCAAATTCCCATTTGCCATATGTAACAATTATTGAAATTCGAGCAATTTCTCTATCAGTGGCTTATTCTCTTTCTCCATAGTTAGAAATATCTCGATTTCTATAAAATGCTCGTTCTACAGTTATGGATATATCAATTTCCATGGAGATCTCTACCTGTTTCTGATTCCCTTTCTCCAAATCTATCAAATAATACTTTTCTAACAAATTCTCTACTGTGCCTTATTCCCTTGCTCACTCGATATGAATATGTAGTTTTCCAGCAAATGCTGTATCTGAAAGTCACTTCTTACTCCTTGTAACACCATTTTTGATTTTACATGAAAGGCAAAACTGTAATTCATTCCATTTCCCCATATTTCTCATTTAATCGTATTCGAAACATTTTAGTATCTGAAGCTTATTCCATTTCGCATATTTATAAATATCTCAATTTCTGCACAGTGCTCTATCTGGAACTAACTCTCATTCACCATTTCTGTCTAGTAATCTGTTCCTAACAATTTCTATTTCCTGCGACTTATTTTCATTGTGCCTAGTAATCAATTTCAGAATTTCAATTAAATACTCTTGCTGAATGTTATCCAATCATCTAAATTACTCCATTCCCATAAACTGTCTTCTCTTTTGCTTTTTCCCCTTCGCCATATCTATCAATTAATGAAATTCCATTTAATTCTCTGTGTGCAGCATATTCCTTTTCTCCATACATAGCAACTTCTCAATATCCATAAAACCCTGGTACTCCACAGTTCTGAATATCAAAATTTCCAAAGCAATCTGTACCCGCAACTGATTCTCTCAATGCATATCTATCAAATAATACATTTCTATTAATTTATCTGTCTGTAGCTTATTCCCTTGCTCGTTGTTTATGAATGTCTCTATTTCCAGCATAAGCTGTATTTGTAGCTCACTTTCTTACACCTTGTCAATCTATTTTTGCATGTCCATCAAATTCACTATCGGTCATTCACTTTCTTTCTCCAAGTTTGTGAAATAATCCTATACCATTAATTTTCCTACGGAAGCTTATTCTCATTGCCATCATTATAACTTACTCATTTTCTGCACAATGATCTATCTGGAACAAACTCTATTTCTCCTTTTCCGTCCAGTAATCAGTTCCTATGAATTTCTATTCCTTGCAGCATATTTTCTTTGTGCCTAGTAATCAATTTCAGTATTTCCATTAAAATCTCTTTCTCAATCTTACTCTCCTTTTCCAAATGGATCAAATCCGTTCAGATTTCTTATCTAATCCATATTCCCATTTGCCATATCTATCAATTATTGCATTTCGAGCAATTTCTCTATCAGTGGCTTAATCTATTTCTCCATCCCTAGAAACTTCTCAATTTCCATATAACTCTCGTTCTCCAACGTTCTGGATCTATCAATTTCCACTGAGATCGCTATCTGTGTCTGATTCCTTTTCTGCATATCTAACAAATAATACTTTTCTATCAATGTCTCTACTGTGCCTTATTCCTTTGCTCCCTAAATATCAATATCTAGATTTCCAGAATATGATGCATCGGAAACTCACTTCTTTCTCCTTGTAACACCATTTTTGCTTTCACATGAAATGCAAAACTGTAATTCATTCCATTTCTCCATATTTCTTATTTAATCGTATTCGAAAGATTTTACTATCTCAAGCTTATTTATAAATAACTCAATTTCTGCACAGTGCTCTATCTGGAACTAACTCTCTTGCTCCATTTCTGTCCAGTAATCTGTTCCTAACAATTTCTATTTCCTGCAGTTTATTTTCCTTGTGCCTAGTAATCAATTTCAGTATTTCCCTTTCTCAATCTTACCCTCCTTCTCAAAAAGGATACATTATGTTCAGATCTCTTATCTAATCCATATTCCCATTTGCCATATGTAGCAATTATTGAAATTCGAGCAATTTCTCTATCAGTGGCTTATTCTCTTTCTCCATAGCTAGAAACCTCTCACTTTCCATAAAATGCTCGTTCTCCACAGTTATGGATATATCAATTTCCACTGAGATCTCTAACTGTTTCTGATTCCCTTTCTCCATATCTATCAAATAATACTTTTCTATCAATTTCTCTACTGTGCCTTATTCCCTTGCTCCCTAGATATCAATATGTAGTTTTCGAGCAAATGCTGTATCTGAAAGTCACTTCTTACTCCTTGTAACACCATTTTTGATTTTACATGAAAGGCAAAACTGTAATTCATTCCATTTCCCCATATTTCTCATTTAATCGTATTCGAAACATTTTAGTATCTGAAGCTTATTCCATTTCGCATATTTATAAATATCTCAATTTCTGCACAGTGCTCTATCTGGAACTAACTCTTATTCACCATTTCTGTCAAGTAATCTGTTCCGATCAATTCCTATTTCCTGCACTTTATTTTCCTTGTGCCTAGTAATCAATTTCAGTAGTTCCATTAAAATCTCTTTCTCAATCTTACTCTCCTTCTCCAAATGGATCAATTACGTTGAGATTTCTTATCTAATCCATATTCCCATTTGCCATATGTAACAATTATTGAAATTCGAGCAATTTCTCTATCAGTGGCTTATTCTCTTTCTCCATAGTTAGAAATATCTCGATTTCTATAAAATGCTCGTTCTACAGTTATGGATATATCAATTTCCACTGAGATCTCTAACTGTTTCTGAATCCCTTTCTCCATATCTATCAAACAATACTTTTCTATCAATTTCTCTCATGTGCCTCATTCCCTTGTTCCCCAGGTATCAATATGTAGTTTTCGAGCAAAATGCTGTATCTGAAAGCCACTTCTTACTCCTTGTAACACCATTTTTGATATTACATGAAAGGCAAAACTGTAATTCATCCCATTTCTCCATATTTAATCGTATTGAAAATATTTTTCAATCTGAAGCTTATTCCAATTCCCATATTTATAAATAGCTCAATTTCTGCACAGTGCTCTATCTGGAACTAGTCTTTTCACCATTTCTGTCAAGTAATCTGTTCCTATCAATTCCTATTTCCTGCAGTTTATTTCGCATGTGCCTAGTAATCAATTTCAGTATTTGCATAAAATTCTATTTCTCAATCTTACTTGCCATGTCCAATTGAATCAATGATGTTGAGATTTCTTATCTAATGCATATTCCCATTGGCCATATATAACAATTATTGAAATTCGAGCAATTTCTCTATCAGTGGCTTATTCTCTTTCTCCATAGTTAGAAATATCTCGATTTCTATGAAATGCTCGTTCTCCACAGTTATGGATATATCAATTTCCACTGAGATCTCTACCTGTTTCTGATTCCCTTTCTCCAAATCTATCAAATAATACTTTTCTATCAATTTCTCTACTGTGCCTTATTCCCTTGCTCACTAGATATGAATATGTAGTTTTCCAGCAAATGCTGTATCTGAAAGTCACTTCTTACTCCTTGTAACACCATTTTTGATTTTACATGAAAGGCAAAACTGTAATTCATTCCATTTCCCCATATTTCTCATTTAATCGTATTCGAAACATTTTAGTATCTGAAGCTTATTCCATTTCGCATATTTATAAATATCTCAATTTCTGCACAGTGCTCTATCTGGAACTAACTCTTATTCAAAATTTCTGTCAAGTAATCTGTTCCTATCAATTCCTATTTCCTGCACTTTATTTTCCTTGTGCCTAGTAATCAATTTCAGTAGTTCCATTAAAATCTCTTTCTCAATCTTACTCTCCTTCCCAAATGGATCAATTACGTTGAGATTTCTTATCTAAACCATATTCCCATTTGCCATATGTAACAATTATTGAAATGCGAGCAATTTCTCTATCAGTGGCTTATTCTCTTTCGCCATACCTAGAAGCCTCTCAATTTCCATAAAACGCTCGTTCTCCACTGTGATGGATATATCAATTTGCACTGAGATCTCCATCTGTCTCTGATTCCCTTTCTCCATCTATAGCATACAATATTTTCTATCAATTACTCTACTGCGCCTTTTTCCCTTGCTCCCTAGATATCAATATCTAGATTTCCAGCAAATGCTGTATCTGAAACACACTTCTTACTCCTTGTAACACCATTTTTGCTTTTACATGTAATGCAAAGCTGTAATTCATTCCATTTCTCTATATTTCTTATTTAATCGTATTGGAAAGATGTTACTACCTGAAGCTTATTCTAGTTCCCATATTTATAAATAACTCAATTTCTGCAAAGTGCTCTATCTGGAACTGACTTTCTTCCTCCATTTCTGTCTAGTAATGAGTTCCTAACAATTTCTATTTCCTGCGACTTATTTTCATTGTGCCTAGTAATCAATTTCAGAATTTCAATTAAATTCTCTTGCTGAATGTTATGCAAACATCTAAATTACTCCATTCCCATAAACTGTCTTCTCTATTGCTTTTTCCCCTTCGCCATATCTATCAATTAATGAAATTCCATTTAGTTCTCTGTGTGCAGCATATTCCTTTTCTCCATACATAGCAACTTCTCAATATCCATAAAACCCTGGTACTCCACAGTTCTGAATATCAAAATTTCCAAAGCAATCTGTACCCGCAACTGATTCTCTCAATGCATATCTATCAAATAATACATTTCATTCAATTTATTGTCTGTAGCTTATTCCCTTGCTCGCTGTTTATGAATGTCTCTATTTCCAGCTTAAGCTGTACTTGTAGCTCACTCTCTTACACCTTGTCAATCTATTTTTGCATGTCCAACAAATTCACTATCGGTCATTCACTTTCTTTCTCCAATTTGTGAAATAATCCTATACCATTAATTTTCCTACGGAAGCTTATTCTCATTGCCATCATTATAACTTACTCATTTTCTGCACAATGATCTATCTGGCACAAACTCTATTTCTCCTTTTCTGTCCAGTAAACAGTTCCTATGAATTTCTATTCCTTGCAGCATATTTTCTTTGTGCCTAGTAATCAATTAGATAAGAAATCTCAACATAATTGATCCATTTGGAGAAGGAGAGTAAGATTGAGAAATGGAATTTCAATAATTGATAGATATGGCGAAGGGGAAAAAGCAATAGAGAAGACAATATATGGGAATGGAGTAATTTAGATGTTTGGATAACATTCAGCAAGAGAATTTAATTGAAATTCTGAAATTGATTACTAGGCACAATCATAATAAGCTGCAGGAAGTAGAAGTTGTTAGGAACAGATTACTAGACAGAAATGGTGAATGAGAGTAGTTCCAGATAGAGCACTGTGCAGAAATTGAGTTATTTATAAATAAGCTTCAGATAGTGAAATCTTTCGAATACGATTAAATAAGAAATATGGAGAAATGGAATGAATTACAGTTTCGCATTTCATGTGAAAGCAAAAATGAGTTTCAGATACATCATATGCTGGAAATCTAGATATTCATATTTAGGGAGCAAAGGAATAAGGCATAGTAGAGAAATTGATAGAAAAGTATTAGTTGTTAGATATGCAGAAAAGGAATCAGACACAGATAGAGATCTGAGTGGAAATTGATAGATCCAGAACGTTGGAGAACGAGAGTTATATGGAAATTGAGAAGTTTCTAGGGATGGAGAAATAGATTAAGCCACTGATAGAGAAATTGCTCGAATTTCAATAATTGTTAAATATGGCAAATGGGAATATGGATTAGATAAGAAATCTCAACATGATTGATCCATTTGGAGAAGGAGAGTAAGATTGAGAAAGAGATTTTAATGGAAATACTGAAATTGATTACAAGGAAAATAAAGTGCAGGAAATAGGAATTGATAGGAACAGATTACTTGACAGAAATAGTGAATAAGAGTTAGTTCCAGATAGAGCACTGTGCAGAAATTGAGCTATTTATAAATGTGCGAATTGGAATAAGCTTCAGATACTAAAATCTTTCGAATACGATTAAATGAGAAATATGGGGAAATGGAATGAATTACAGTTTTGCCTTTCATGTAAAATCAAAAATGGTGTTACAAGGAGTAAGAAGTGACTTTCAGATGCAGCATTTGCTGGAAAACTACATATTCATATCTAGTGAGCAAGGGAATAAGGCACAGTAGAGAAATTGATAGAAAAGTATTATTTGATAGATGTGGATAAAGGGAATCAGAAACACTTAGAGATCTCAGTGGAAATTGATATATGCATAACTGTGGAGAACAAGCATTTTATAGAAATCGAGATGTTTCTAACTATGGAGAAAGAGAATAAGCCACTGATAGAGAAATTGCTCGAATTTCAATAATTGCTACATATGGCAAATGGCAATATGGATTGGATAAGAGATCTGAACGTAATGTATGCTTTTGGAGAAGGAGGGTAAGTTTGCGAAAGGGAAATACTGAAATTGATTACTAGGCACAAGGAAAATAAACTGCAGGAAATAGAAATTGTTAGGAACAGATTACTGGACAGAAATGGAGCAAGAGAGTTCGTTCCAGAAAGAGCACTGTGCAGAAATTGAGTTATTTATAAATAAGCTTCAGATAGTAAAATCTTTCGAATACGATTAAATAAGAAATATGGAGAAATGGAATGAATTACAGTTTCGCATTTCATGTGAAAGCAAAAATGAGTCTCAGATACATCATATGCTGGAAATCTAGATATTCATATTTAGGGAGCAAAGGAATAAGGCATAGTAGAGAAATTGATAGAAAAGTATTAGTTGTTAGATATGCAGAAAAGGAATCAGACACAGATAGAGATCTGAGTGGAAATTGATAGATCCAGAACGTTGGAGAACGAGAGTTATATGGAAATTGAGAAGTTTCTAGGGATGGAGAAATAGATTAAGCCACTGATAGAGAAATTGCTCGAAATTCAATAATTGATAGATATGGCAAATGGGAATATGGATTAGGTAAGAAATCTGAACGGCTTTGACCATTTGGAAAAGGAGAGTAAGATTGAGAAAGAGAATTTAATGGAAATACTGAAATTGATTACTAGGCACAAAGAAAATATGCTGCAAGGAATAGAAATTCATAGGAACTGTTTACTGGACAGAAAAGGAGAAATAGAGTTTGTGCCAGATAGATCATTGTGCAGAAAATGAGTAAGTTATAATGATGGCAATGAGAATAAGCTTCGGTAGGAAAATTAATGGTATAGGATTATTTCACAAACTTGGAGAAAGAAAGTGAATGACCGATAGTGAATTTGTTGGACATGCAAACATAGATTGACAAGGTGTAAGAGAGTGAGCTACAAATACAGCTTATGCTGGAAATAGAGACATTCATAAACAGCGAGCAAGGGAATAAGCTACAGGCAGATAAATTGATAGAAATGTATTATTTGATAGATATGCATTGAGAGAATCAGTTGCGGGTACAGATTGCTTTGGAAATTTTGATATTCAGAACTGTGGAGTACCAGGGTTTTATGGATATTGAGAAGTTGCTATGTATGGAGAAAAGGAATATGCTGCACACAGAGAATTAAATGGAATTTCAATAATTGATAGATATGGCGAAGGGGAAAAAGCAATAGAGAAGACAATTTATGGGAATGGAGTAATTTAGATGTTTGGATAACATTCAGCAAGAGAATTTAATTGAAATTCTGAAAATGATTACTAGGCACAATCAAAATAAGCTGCAGGAAGTAGAAATTGTTGGGAACAGATTACTAGACAGAAATGCTGAATGAGAGTTAGTTCCAGATAGAGCACTGTGCAGAAATTGAGCTATTTATAAACATGCGAATTGGAATAAGCTTCAGGTACTAAAATCTTTCGAATACGATTAAATGAGAAATATGGGGAAATGGAATGAATTACAGTTTTGCCTTTCATGTAAAATCAAAAATGGTGTTACAAGGAGTAAGAAGTGACTTTCAGATGCAGCATTTGCTGGAAAACTACATATTCATATCTAGAGAGCAAGGGAATAAGGCACAGTAGAGAAATTGATAGAAAAGTATTATTTGATAGATTTGGAGAAAGGGAATCAGAAACAGTTAGAGATCCTATTGGAAATTGATATATGCATAACTGTGGAGAACGAGCATTTTATAGAAATCGAGATGTTTCTAACTATGGAGAAAGAGAATAAGCCACTGATAGAGAAATTGCTCGAATTTCAATAATTGTTATATATGGCAAATGGGAATATGGATTAGATAAGAAATCTCAACATCATTGATTCATTTGGAGAAGGAGAGTAAGATTGAGAAATGGAATTTTATGCAAATACTGAAATTACTAGGCTCATGGGAAATAAACTGCAGGAAATAGAAATTGTTAGGAACTGATTACTAGACAGAAATGGATGAAGAAATTCAGTTCCACATAGAGCACTGTGCAGAAATTGAGTTATTTATAAATATGGGAACGAGAATAAGCTTCAGGTAGTAACATCTTTCGAATACGATTAAATAAGAAATATAGAGAAATGGAATGAATTACAGCTTTGCATTACATGTAAAAGCAAAAATGGTGTTACAAGGAGTAAGAAGTGTGTTTCAGATACAGCATTGGCTGGAAATCTACATATTGATATCTAGGGAGCAAGGGAAAAAGGCGCAGTAGAGAAATTGATAGAAAAGTATTATATGCAATAGATCGGGAAAGTGAATCAGGAACAGATGGAGATCTCAGTGCAAATTGATACATCCATAACTTTGGAGAACGAGGGTTTTATGGAAATTGAGAGGTTTCCAGGTATGGCGAAAGAGAATAAGCCACTGATAGAGAAATTGCTCGAATTTCAATAATTGTTAAATATGGCAAATGGGAATATGGATTAGATAAGAAATCTCAACATGATTGATCCATTTGGAGAAGGAGAGTAAGATTGAGAAAGAGATTTTAATGGAAATACTGAAATTGATTACAAGGAAAATAAAGTGCAGGAAATAGGAATTGATAGGAACAGATTACTTGACAGAAATAGTGAATAAGAGTTAGTTCCAGATAGAGCACTGTGCAGAAATTGAGCTATTTATAAATGTGCGAATTGGAATAAGCTTCAGATACTAAAATCTTACGAATACGATTAAATGAGAAATATGGAGAAATGGAATGAATTACAGTTTTGCCTTTCATGTAAAATCAAAAACGCTGTTACAAGGAGTAAGAAGTGACTTTCAGTTACAGCATTTGCTGGAAAACTACATATTCATATCTAGTGAGCAAGGGAATAAGGCACAGTAGAGAAATTGATAGAAAAGTATTATTTGATAGATGTGGATAAAGGGAATCAGAAACACTTAGAGATCTCAGTGGAAATTGATATATGCATAACTGTGGAGAACAAGCATTTTATAGAAATCGAGATGTTTCTAACTATGGAGAAAGAGAATAAGCCACTGATAGAGAAATTGCTCGAATTTCAATGAAAGCTACATATGGCAAATGGCAATATGGATTGGATAAGAGATCTGAACGTAATGTATGCTTTTGGAGAAGGAGGGTAAGATTGAGAAAGGGAAATACTGAAATTGATTACTAGGCACAAGGAAAATAAACTGCAGGAAATAGAAATTGTTAGGAACAGATTACTGGACAGAAATGGAGCAAGAGAGTTAGTTCCAGAAAGAGCACTGTGCAGAAATTGAGTTATTTATAAATAAGCTTCAGATAGTAAAATCTTTCGAATACGATTAAATAAGAAATATGGAGAAATGGAATGAATTACAGTTTCGCATTTCATGTGAAAGCAAAAATGAGTTTCAGATACATCATATGCTGGAAATCTAGATATTCATATTTAGGGAGCAAAGGAATAAGGCATAGTAGAGAAATTGATAGAAAAGTATTCGTTGTTAGATATGCAGAAAAGGAATCAGACACAGATAGAGATCTGAGTGGAAATTGATAGATCCAGAACGTTGGAGAACGAGAGTTATATGGAAATGGCTTTGACCATTTGGAAAAGGAGAGTAAGATTGAGAAAGAGAATTTAATGGAAATACTGAAATTGATTACTAGGCACAAAGAAAATATGCTGCAAGGAATAGAAATTCATAGGAACTGTTTACTGGACAGAAAAGGAGAAATAGAGTTTGTGCCAGATAGATCATTGTGCAGAAAATGAGTAAGTTATAATGATGGCAATGAGAATAAGCTTCGGTAGGAAAATTAATGGTATAGGATTATTTCACAAACTTGGAGAAAGAAAGTGAATGACCGATAGTGAATTTGTTGGACATGCAAACATAGATTGACAAGGTGTAAGAGAGTGAGCTACAAATACAGCTTATGCTGGAAATAGAGACATTCATAAACAGCGAGCAAGGGAATAAGCTACAGGCAGATAAATTGATAGAAATGTATTATTTGATAGATATGCATTGAGAGAATCAGTTGCGGGTACAGATTGCTTTGGAAATTTTGATATTCAGAACTGTGGAGTACCAGGGTTTTATGGATATTGAGAAGTTGCTATGTATGGAGAAAAGGAATATGCTGCACACAGAGAATTAAATGGAATTTCAATAATTGATAGATATGGCGAAGGGGAAAAAGCAATAGAGAAGACAATTTATGGGAATGGAGTAATTTAGATGTTTGGATAACATTCAGCAAGAGAATTTAATTGAAATTCTGAAATTGATTACTAGGCACAATCAAAATAAGCTGCAGGAAGTAGAAATTGTTGGGAACAGATTACTAGACAGAAATCGTGAATGAGAGTTAGTTCCAGATAGAGCACTGTGCAGAAATTGAGCTATTTATAAACATGCGAATTGGAATAAGCTTCAGATACTAAAATCTTTCGAATACGATTAAATGAGAAATATGGGGAAATGGAATGAATTACAGTTTTGCCTTTCATGTAAAATCAAAAATGGTGTTACAAGGAGTAAGAAGTGACTTTCAGATGCAGCATTTGCTGGAAAACTACATATTCATATCTAGAGAGCAAGGGAATAAGGCACAGTAGAGAAATTGATAGAAAAGTATTATTTGATAGATTTGGAGAAAGGGAATCAGAAACAGTTAGAGATCCTATTGGAAATTGATATATGCATAACTGTGGAGAACGAGCATTTTATAGAAATCGAGATGTTTCTAACTATGGAGAAAGAGAATAAGCCACTGATAGAGAAATTGCTCGAATTTCAATAATTGTTATATATGGCAAATGGGAATATGGATTAGATAAGAAATCTCAACATCATTGATTCATTTGGAGAAGGAGAGTAAGATTGAGAAATGGAATTTTATGCAAATACTGAAATTACTAGGCTCATGGGAAATAAACTGCAGGAAATAGAAATTGTTAGGAACTGATTACTAGACAGAAATGGATGAAGAAATTCAGTTCCACATAGAGCACTGTGCAGAAATTGAGTTATTTATAAATATGGGAACGAGAATAAGCTTCAGGTAGTAACATCTTTCGAATACGATTAAATAAGAAATATAGAGAAATGGAATGAATTACAGCTTTGCATTACATGTAAAAGCAAAAATGGTGTTACAAGGAGTAAGAAGTGTGTTTCAGATACAGCATTGGCTGGAAATCTACATATTGATATCTAGGGAGCAAGGGAAAAAGGCGCAGTAGAGAAATTGATAGAAAAGTATTATATGCAATAGATCGGGAAAGTGAATCAGGAACAGATGGAGATCTCAGTGCAAATTGATACATCCATAACTTTGGAGAACGAGGGTTTTATGGAAATTGAGAGGTTTCCAGGTATGGCGAAAGAGAATAAGCCACTGATAGAGAAATTGCTCGAATTTCAATAATTGTTAAATATGGCAAATGGGAATATGGATTAGATAAGAAATCTCAACATGATTGATCCATTTGGAGAAGGAGAGTAAGATTGAGAAAGAGATTTTAATGGAAATACTGAAATTGATTACAAGGAAAATAAAGTGCAGGAAATAGGAATTGATAGGAACAGATTACTTGACAGAAATAGTGAATAAGAGTTAGTTCCAGATAGAGCACTGTGCAGAAATTGAGCTATTTATAAATATGCGAATTGGAATAAGCTTCAGATACTAAAATCTTACGAATACGATTAAATGAGAAATATGGAGAAATGGAATGAATTACAGTTTTGCCTTTCATGTAAAATCAAAAACGCTGTTACAAGGAGTAAGAAGTGACTGTCAGTTACAGCATTTGCTGGAAAACTACATATTCATATCTAGTGAGCAAGGGAATAAGGCACAGTAGAGAAATTGATAGAAAAGTATTATTTGATAGATGTGGATAAAGGGAATCAGAAACACTTAGAGATCTCAGTGGAAATTGATATATGCATAACTGTGGAGAACAAGCATTTTATAGAAATCGAGATGTTTCTAACTATGGAGAAAGAGAATAAGCCACTGATAGAGAAATTGCTCGAATTTCAATAATTGCTACATATGGCAAATGGCAATATGGATTGGATAAGAGATCTGAACGTAATGTATGCTTTTGGAGAAGGAGGGTAAGATTGAGAAAGGGAAATACTGAAATTGATTACTAGGCACAAGGAAAATAAACTGCAGGAAATAGAAATTGTTAGGAACAGATTACTGGACAGAAATGGAGCAAGAGAGTTAGTTCCAGAAAGAGCACTGTGCAGAAATTGAGTTATTTATAAATAAGCTTCAGATAGTAAAATCTTTCGAATACGATGAAATAAGAAATATGGAGAAATGGAATGAATTACAGTTTCGCATTTCATGTGAAAGCAAAAATGAGTTTCAGATACATCATATGCTGGAAATCTAGATATTCATATTTAGGGAGCAAAGGAATAAGGCATAGTAGAGAAATTGATAGAAAAGTATTAGTTGTTAGATATGCAGAAAAGGAATCAGACACAGATAGAGATCTGAGTGGAAATTGATAGATCCAGAACGTTGGAGAACGAGAGTTATATGGAAATTGAGAAGTTTCTAGGGATGGAGAAATAGATTAAGCCACTGATAGAGAAATTGCTCGGAATTCAATAATTGATAGATATGGCAAATGGGAATATGGATTAGGTAAGAAATCTGAACGGCTTTGACCATTTGGAAAAGGAGAGTAAGATTGAGAAAGAGAATTTAATGGAAATACTGAAATTGATTACTAGGCACAAAGAAAATATGCTGCAAGGAATAGAAATTCATAGGAACTGTTTACTGGACAGAAAAGGAGAAATAGAGTTTGTGCCAGATAGATCATTGTGCAGAAAATGAGTAAGTTATAATGATGGCAATGAGAATAAGCTTCGGTAGGAAAATTAATGGTATAGGATTATTTCACAAACTTGGAGAAAGAAAGTGAATGACCGATAGTGAATTTGTTGGACATGCAAACATAGATTGACAAGGTGTAAGAGAGTGAGCTACAAATACAGCTTATGCTGGAAATAGAGACATTCATAAACAGCGAGCAAGGGAATAAGCTACAGGCAGATAAATTGATAGAAATGTATTATTTGATAGATATGCATTGAGAGAATCAGTTGCGGGTACAGATTGCTTTGGAAATTTTGATATTCAGAACTGTGGAGTACCAGGGTTTTATGGATATTGAGAAGTTGCTATGTATGGAGAAAAGGAATATGCTGCACACAGAGAATTAAATGGAATTTCAATAATTGATAGATATGGCGAAGGGGAAAAAGCAATAGAGAAGACAATTTATGGGAATGGAGTAATTTAGATGTTTGGATAACATTCAGCAAGAGAATTTAATTGAAATTCTGAAATTGATTACTAGGCACAATCATAATAAGCTGCAGGAAGTAGAAGTTGTTAGGAACAGATTACTAGACAGAAATGGTGAATGAGAGTTAGTTCCAGATAGAGCACTGTGCAGAAATTGAGCTATTTATAAACATGCGAATTGGAATAAGCTTCAGATACTAAAATCTTTCGAATACGATTAAATGAGAAATATGGGGAAATGGAATGAATTACAGTTTTGCCTTTCATGTAAAATCAAAAATGGTGTTACAAGGAGTAAGAAGTGACTTTCAGATGCAGCATTTGCTGGAAAACTACATATTCATATCTAGAGAGCAAGGGAATAAGGCACAGTAGAGAAATTGTTAGAAAAGTATTATTTGATAGATTTGGAGAAAGGGAATCAGAAACAGTTAGAGATCCTATTGGAAATTGATATATGCATAACTGTGGAGAACGAGCATTTTATAGAAATCGAGATGTTTCTAACTATGGAGAAAGAGAATAAGCCACTGATAGAGAAATTGCTCGAATTTCAATAATTGTTATATATGGCAAATGGGAATATGGATTAGATAAGAAATCTCAACATCATTGATTCATTTGGAGAAGGAGAGTAAGATTGAGAAATGGAATTTTATGCAAATACTGAAATTACTAGGCACATGGGAAATAAACTGCAGGAAATAGAAATTGTTAGGAACTGATTACTAGACAGAAATGGATGAAGAAATTCAGTTCCACATAGAGCACTGTGCAGAAATTGAGTTATTTATAAATATGGGAACTAGAATAAGCTTCAGGTAGTAACATCTTTCGAATACGATTAAATAAGAAATATAGAGAAATGGAATGAATTACAGCTTTGCATTACATGTAAAAGCAAAAATGGTGTTACAAGGAGTAAGAAGTGTGTTTCAGATACAGCATTGGCTGGAAATCTACATATTGATATTTAGGGAGCAAGGGAAAAAGGCGCAGTAGAGAAATTGATAGAAAAGTATTATATGCAATAGATCGGGAAAGTGAATCAGGAACAGATGGAGATCTCAGTGCAAATTGATACATCCATAACTTTGGAGAACGAGGGTTTTATGGAAATTGAGAGGTTTCCAGGTATGGCGAAAGAGAATAAGCCACTGATAGAGAAATTGCTCGAATTTCAATAATTGTTAAATATGGCAAATGGGAATATGGATTAGATAAGAAATCTCAACATGATTGATCCATTTGGAGAAGGAGAGTAAGATTGAGAAAGAGATTTTAATGGAAATACTGAAATTGATTACAAGGAAAATAAAGTGCAGGAAATAGGAATTGATAGGAACAGATTACTTGACAGAAATAGTGAATAAGAGTTAGTTCCAGATAGAGCACTGTGCAGAAATTGAGCTATTTATAAATGTGCGAATTGGAATAAGCTTCAGATACTAAAATCTTACGAATACGATTAAATGAGAAATATGGAGAAATGGAATGAATTACAGTTTTGCCTTTCATGTAAAAACAAAAACGCTGTTACAAGGAGTAAGAAGTGACTTTCAGTTACAGCATTTGCTGGAAAATTACATATTCATATCTAGTGAGCAAGGGAATAAGGCACAGTAGAGAAATTGATAGAAAAGTATTATTTGATAGATGTGGATAAAGGGAATCAGAAACAGTTAGAGATGTCAGTGGAAATTGATATATGCATAACTGTGGAGAACAAGCATTTTATAGAAATCGAGATGTTTCTAACTATGGAGAAAGAGAATAAGCCACTGATAGAGAAATTGCTCGAATTTCAATAATTGCTACATATGGCAAATGGCAATATGGATTGGATAAGAGATCTGAACGTAATGTATGCTTTTGGAGAAGGAGGGTAAGATTGAGAAAGGGAAATACTGAAATTGATTACTAGGCACAAGGAAAATAAACTGCAGGAAATAGAAATTGTTAGGAACAGATTACTGGACAGAAATGGAGCAAGAGAGTTAGTTCCAGAAAGAGCACTGTGCAGAAATTGAGTTATTTATAAATAAGCTTCAGATAGTAAAATCTTTCGAATACGATGAAATAAGAAATATGGAGAAATGGAATGAATTACAGTTTCGCATTTCATGTGAAAGCAAAAATGAGTTTCAGATACATCATATGCTGGAAATCTAGATATTCATATTTAGGGAGCAAAGGAATAAGGCATAGTAGAGAAATTGATAGAAAAGTATTAGTTGTTAGATATGCAGAAAAGGAATCAGACACAGATAGAGATCTGAGTGGAAATTGATAGATCCAGAACGTTGGAGAACGAGAGTTATATGGAAATTGAGAAGTTTCTAGGGATGGAGAAATAGATTAAGCCACTGATAGAGAAATTGCTCGGAATTCAATAATTGATAGATATGGCAAATGGGAATATGGATTAGGTAAGAAATCTGAACGGCTTTGACCATTTGGAAAAGGAGAGTAAGATTGAGAAAGAGAATTTAATGGAAATACTGAAATTGATTACTAGGCACAAAGAAAATATGCTGCAAGGAATAGAAATTCATAGGAACTGTTTACTGGACAGAAAAGTAGAAATAGAGTTTGTGCCAGATAGATCATTGTGCAGAAAATGAGTAAGTTATAATGATGGCAATGAGAATAAGCTTGGGTAGGAAAATTAATGGTATAGGATTATTTCACAAACTTGGAGAAAGAAAGTGAATGACCGATAGTGAATTTGTTGGACATGCAAACAGAGATTGACAAGGTGTAAGAGAGTGAGCTACAAATACAGCTTATGCTGGAAATAGAGACATTCATAAACAGCGAGCAAGGGAATAAGCTACAGACAGATAAATTGTTAGAAATGTATTATTTGATGGCTATGCATTGAGAGAATCAGTTGCGGGTACAGATTGCTTTGGAAATTTTGATATTCAGAACTGTGGAGTACCAGGGTTTTATGGATATTGAGAAGTTGCTATGTATGGAGAAAAGGAATATGCTGTACACAGAGAATTAAATGGAATTTCAATAATTGATAGATATGGCGAAGGGGAAAAAGCAATAGAGAAGACAATTTATGGGAATGGAGTAATTTAGATGTTTGGATAACATTCAGCAAGAGAATTTAATTGAAATTCTGAAATTGATTACTAGGCACAATCATAATAAGCTGCAGGAAGTAGAAGTTGTTAGGAACAGATTACTAGACAGAAATGGTGAATGAGAGTTAGTTCCAGATAGAGCACTGTGCAGAAATTGAGCTATTTATAAACATGCGAATTGGAATAAGCTTCAGATACTAAAATCTTTCGAATACGATTAAATGAGAAATATGGGGAAATGGAATGAATTACAGTTTTGCCTTTCATGTAAAATCAAAAATGGTGTTACAAGGAGTAAGAAGTGACTTTCAGATGCAGCATTTGCTGGAAAACTACATACTCATATCTAGAGAGCAAGGGAATAAGGCACAGTAGAGAAATTGATAGAAAAGTATTATTTGATAGATTTGGAGAAAGGGAATCAGAAACAGTTAGAGATCCTATTGGAAATTGATTTATGCATAACTGTGGAGAACGAGCATTTTATAGAAATCGAGATGTTTCTAACTATGGAGCAAGAGAATAAGCCACTGATAGAGAAATTGCTCGAATTTCAATAATTGTTATATATGGCAAATGGGAATATGGATTAGATAAGAAATCTCAACATCATTGATTCATTTGGAGAAGGAGAGTAAGATTGAGAAATGGAATTTTATGCAAATACTGAAATTACTAGGCACATGGGAAATAAACTGCAGGAAATAGAAATTGTTAGGAACTGATTACTAGACAGAAATGGATGAAGAAATTCAGTTCCACATAGAGCACTGTGCAGAAATTTATAAATATGGGAACTAGAATAAGCTTCAGGTAGTAACATCTTTCGAATACGATTAAATAAGAAATATAGAGAAATGGAATGAATTACAGCTTTGCATTACATGTAAAAGCAAAAATGGTGTTACAAGGAGTAAGAAGTGTGTTTCAGATACAGCATTGGCTGGAAATCTACATATTGATATTTAGGGAGCAAGGGAAAAAGGCGCAGTAGAGAAATTGATAGAAAAGTATTATATGCAATAGATCGGGAAAGTGAATCAGGAACAGATGGAGATCTCAGTGCAAATTGATACATCCATAACTTTGGAGAACGAGGGTTTTATGGAAATTGAGAGGTTTCCAGGTATGGCGAAAGAGAATAAGCCACTGATAGAGAAATTGCTCGAATTTCAATAATTGTTAAATATGGCAAATGGGAATATGGATTAGATAAGAAATCTCAACATGATTGATCCATTTGGAGAAGGAGAGTAAGATTGAGAAAGAGATTTTAATGGAAATACTGAAATTGATTACAAGGAAAATAAAGTGCAGGAAATAGGAATTGATAGGAACAGATTACTTGACAGAAATAGTGAATAAGAGTTAGTTCCAGATAGAGCACTGTGCAGAAATTGAGCTATTTATAAATGTGCGAATTGGAATAAGCTTCAGATACTAAAATCTTACGAATACGATTAAATGAGAAATATGGAGAAATGGAATGAATTACAGTTTTGCCTTTCATGTAAAATCAAAAACGCTGTTACAAGGAGTAAGAAGTGACTTTCAGTTACAGCATTTGCTGGAAAACTACATATTCATATCTAGTGAGCAAGGGAATAAGGCACAGTAGAGAAATTGATAGAAAAGTATTATTTGATAGATGTGGATAAAGGGAATCAGAAACACTTAGAGATCTCAGTGGAAATTGATATATGCATAACTGTGGAGAACAAGCATTTTATAGAAATCGAGATGTTTCTAACTATGGAGAAAGAGAATAAGCCACTGATAGAGAAATTGCTCGAATTTCAATAATTGCTACATATGGCAAATGGCAATATGGATTGGATAAGAGATCTGAACGTAATGTATGCTTTTGGAGAAGGAGGGTAAGATTGAGAAAGGGAAATACTGAAATTGATTACTAGGCACAAGGAAAATAAACTGCAGGAAATAGAAATTGTTAGGAACAGATTACTGGACAGAAATGGAGCAAGAGAGTTAGTTCCAGAAAGAGCACTGTGCAGAAATTGAGTTATTTATAAATAAGCTTCAGATAGTAAAATCTTTCGAATACGATGAAATAAGAAATATGGAGAAATGGAATAAATTACAGTTTCGCATTTCATGTGAAAGCAAAAATGAGTTTCAGATACATCATATGCTGGAAATCTAGATATTCATATTTAGGGAGCAAAGGAATAAGGCATTGATAGAAAAGTATTAGTTGTTAGATATGCAGAAAAGGAATCAGACACAGATAGAGATCTGAGTGGAAATTGATAGATCCAGAACGTTGGAGAACGAGAGTTATATGGAAATTGAGAAGTTTCTAGGGATGGAGAAATAGATTAAGCCACTGATAGAGAAATTGCTCGAAATTCAATAATTGATAGATATGGCAAATGGGAATATGGATTAGGTAAGAAATCTGAACGGCTTTGACCATTTGGAAAAGGAGAGTAAGATTGAGAAAGAGAATTTAATGGAAATACTGAAATTGATTACTAGGCACAAAGAAAATATGCTGCAAGGAATAGAAATTCATAGGAACTGTTTACTGGACAGAAAAGGAGAGTTTGTGCCAGATAGATCATTGTGCAGAAAATGAGTAAGTTATAATGATGGCAATGAGAATAAGCTTCGGTAGGAAAATTAATGGTATAGGATTATTTCACAAACTTGGAGAAAGAAAGTGAATGACCGATAGTGAATTTGTTGGACATGCAAACAGAGATTGACAAGGTGTAAGAGAGTGAGCTACAAATACAGCTTATGCTGGAAATAGAGACATTCATAAACAGCGAGTAGGGGAATAAGCTACAGACAGATAAATTGATAGAAATGTATTATTTGATGGATATGCATTGAGAGAATCAGTTGCGGGTACAGATTGCTTTGGAAATTTTGATATTCAGAACTGTGGAGTACCAGGGTTTTATGGATATTGAGAAGTTGCTATGTATGGAGAAAAGGAATATGCTGCACACAGAGAATTAAATGGAATTTCAATAATTGATAGATATGGCGAAGGGGAAAAAGCAATAGAGAAGACAATTTATGGGAATGGAGTAATTTAGATGTTTGGATAACATTCAGCAAGAGAATTTAATTGAAATTCTGAAATTGATTACTAGGCACAATCATAATAAGCTGCAGGAAGTAGAAGTTGTTAGGAACAGATTACTAGACAGAAATGGTGAATGAGAGTTAGTTCCAGATAGAGCACTGTGCAGAAATTGAGCTATTTATAAACATGCGAATTGGAATAAGCTTCAGATACTAAAATCTTTCGAATACGATTAAATGAGAAATATGGGGAAATGGAATGAATTACAGTTTTGCCTTTCATGTAAAATCAAAAATGGTGTTACAAGGAGTAAGAAGTGACTTTCAGATGCAGCATTTGCTGGAAAACTACATATTCATATCTGGAGAGCAAGGGAATAAGGCACAGTAGAGAAATTGTTAGAAAAGTATTATTTGATAGATTTGGAGAAAGGGAATCAGAAACAGTTAGAGATCCTATTGGAAATTGATATATGCATAACTGTGGAGAACGAGCATTTTATAGAAATCGAGATGTTTCTAACTATGGAGAAAGAGAATAAGCCACTGATAGAGAAATTGCTCGAATTTCAATAATTGTTATATATGGCAAATGGGAATATGGATTAGATAAGAAATCTCAACATCATTGATTCATTTGGAGAAGGAGAGTAAGATTGAGAAATGGAATTTTATGCAAATACTGAAATTACTAGGCACATGGGAAATAAACTGCAGGAAATAGAAATTGTTAGGAACTGATTACTAGACAGAAATGGATGAAGAAATTCAGTTCCACATAGAGCACTGTGCAGAAATTGAGTTATTTATAAATATGGGAACTAGAATAAGCTTCAGGTAGTAACATCTTTCGAATACGATTAAATAAGAAATATAGAGAAATGGAATGAATTACAGCTTTGCATTACATGTAAAAGCAAAAATGGTGTTACAAGGAGTAAGAAGTGTGTTTCAGATACAGCATTGGCTGGAAATCTACATATTGATATCTAGGGAGCACGGGAAAAAGGCGCAGTAGAGAAATTGATAGAAAAGTATTATATGCAATAGATCGGGAAAGTGAATCAGGAACAGATGGAGATCTCAGTGCAAATTGATACATCCATAACTTTGGAGAACGAGGGTTTTATGGAAATTGAGAGGTTTCCAGGTATGGCGAAAGAGAATAAGCCACTGATAGAGAAATTGCTCGAATTTCAATAATTGTTAAATATGGCAAATGGGAATATGGATTAGATAAGAAATCTCAACATGATTGATCCATTTGGAGAAGGAGAGTAAGATTGAGAAAGAGATTTTAATGGAAATACTGAAATTGATTACAAGGAAAATAAAGTGCAGGAAATAGGAATTGATAGGAACAGATTACTTGACAGAAATAGTGAATAAGCGTTAGTTCCAGATAGAGCACTGTGCAGAAATTGAGCTATTTATAAATGTGCGAATTGGAATAAGCTTCAGATACTAAAATCTTACGAATACGATTAAATGAGAAATATGGAGAAATGGAATGAATTACAGTTTTGCCTTTCATGTAAAATCAAAAACGCTGTTACAAGGAGTAAGAAGTGACTTTCAGTTACAGCATTTGCTGGAAAACTACATATTCATATCTAGTGAGCAAGGGAATAAGGCACAGTAGAGAAATTGATAGAAAAGTATTATTTGATAGATGTGGATAAAGGGAATCAGAAACACTTAGAGATCTCAGTGGAAATTGATATATGCATAACTGTGGAGAACAAGCATTTTATAGAAATCGAGATGTTTCTAACTATGGAGAAAGAGAATAAGCCACTGATAGAGAAATTGCTCGAATTTCAATAATTGCTACATATGGCAAATGGCAATATGGATTGGATAAGAGATCTGAACGTAATGTATGCTTTTGGAGAAGGAGGGTAAGATTGAGAAAGGGAAATACTGAAATTGATTACTAGGCACAAGGAAAATAAACTGCAGGAAATAGAAATTGTTAGGAACAGATTACTGGACAGAAATGGAGCAAGAGAGTTAGTTCCAGAAAGAGCACTGTGCAGAAATTGAGTTATTTATAAATAAGCTTCAGATAGTAAAATCTTTCGAATACGATGAAATAAGAAATATGGAGAAATGGAATGAATTACAGTTTCGCATTTCATGTGAAAGCAAAAATGAGTTTCAGATACATCATATGCTGGAAATCTAGATATTCATATTTAGGGAGCAAAGGAATAAGGCATAGTAGAGAAATTGATAGAAAAGTATTAGTTGTTAGATATGCAGAAAAGGAATCAGACACAGATAGAGATCTGAGTGGAAATTGATAGATCCAGAACGTTGGAGAACGAGAGTTATATGGAAATTGAGAAGTTTCTAGGGATGGAGAAATAGATTAAGCCACTGATAGAGAAATTGCTCGGAATTCAATAATTGATAGATATGGCAAATGGGAATATGGATTAGGTAAGAAATCTGAACGGCTTTGACCATTTGGAAAAGGAGAGTAAGATTGAGAAAGAGAATTTAATGGAAATACTGAAATTGATTACTAGGCACAAAGAAAATATGCTGCAAGGAATAGAAATTCATAGGAACTGTTTACTGGACAGAAAAGTAGAAATAGAGTTTGTGCTAGATAGATCATTGTGCAGAAAATGAGTAAGTTATAATGATGGCAATGAGAATAAGCTTCGGTAGGAAAATTAATGGTATAGGATTATTTCACAAACTTGGAGAAAGAAAGTGAATGACCGATAGTGAATTTGTTGGACATGCAAACAGAGATTGACAAGGTGTAAGAGAGTGAGCTACAAATACAGCTTATGCTGGAAATAGAGACATTCATAAACAGCGAGCAAGGGAATAAGCTACAGACAGATAAATTGTTAGAAATGTATTATTTGATGGATATGCATTGAGAGAATCAGTTGCGGGTACAGATTGCTTTGGAAATTTTGATATTCAGAACTGTGGAGTACCAGGGTTTTATGGATATTGAGAAGTTGCTATGTATGGAGAAAAGGAATATGCTGTACACAGAGAATTAAATGGAATTTCAATAATTGATAGATATGGCGAAGGGGAAAAAGCAATAGAGAAGACAATTTATGGGAATGGAGTAATTTAGATGTTTGGATAACATTCAGCAAGAGAATTTAATTGAAATTCTGAAATTGATTACTAGGCACAATCATAATAAGCTGCAGGAAGTAGAAGTTGTTAGGAACAGATTACTAGACAGAAATGGTGAATGAGAGTTAGTTCCAGATAGAGCACTGTGCAGAAATTGAGCTATTTATAAACATGCGAATTGGAATAAGCTTCAGATACTAAAATCTTTCGAATACGATTAAATGAGAAATATGGGGAAATGGAATGAATTACAGTTTTGCCTTTCATGTAAAATCAAAAATGGTGTTACAAGGAGTAAGAAGTGACTTTCAGATGCAGCATTTGCTGGAAAACTACATACTCATATCTAGAGAGCAAGGGAATAAGGCACAGTAGAGAAATTGATAGAAAAGTATTATTTGATAGATTTGGAGAAAGGGAATCAGAAACAGTTAGAGATCCTATTGGAAATTGATTTATGCATAACTGTGGAGAACGAGCATTTTATAGAAATCGAGATGTTTCTAACTATGGAGCAAGAGAATAAGCCACTGATAGAGAAATTGCTCGAATTTCAATAATTGTTATATATGGCAAATGGGAATATGGATTAGATAAGAAATCTCAACATCATTGATTCATTTGGAGAAGGAGAGTAAGATTGAGAAATGGAATTTTATGCAAATACTGAAATTACTAGGCACATGGGAAATAAACTGCAGGAAATAGAAATTGTTAGGAACTGATTACTAGACAGAAATGGATGAAGAAATTCAGTTCCACATAGAGCACTGTGCAGAAATTTATAAATATGGGAACTAGAATAAGCTTCAGGTAGTAACATCTTTCGAATACGATTAAATAAGAAATATAGAGAAATGGAATGAATTACAGCTTTGCATTACATGTAAAAGCAAAAATGGTGTTACAAGGAGTAAGAAGTGTGTTTCAGATACAGCATTGGCTGGAAATCTACATATTGATATTTAGGGAGCAAGGGAAAAAGGCGCAGTAGAGAAATTGATAGAAAAGTATTATATGCAATAGATCGGGAAAGTGAATCAGGAACAGATGGAGATCTCAGTGCAAATTGATACATCCATAACTTTGGAGAACGAGGGTTTTATGGAAATTGAGAGGTTTCCAGGTATGGCGAAAGAGAATAAGCCACTGATAGAGAAATTGCTCGAATTTCAATAATTGTTAAATATGGCAAATGGGAATATGGATTAGATAAGAAATCTCAACATGATTGATCCATTTGGAGAAGGAGAGTAAGATTGAGAAAGAGATTTTAATGGAAATACTGAAATTGATTACAAGGAAAATAAAGTGCAGGAAATAGGAATTGATAGGAACAGATTACTTGACAGAAATAGTGAATAAGAGTTAGTTCCAGATAGAGCACTGTGCAGAAATTGAGCTATTTATAAATGTGCGAATTGGAATAAGCTTCAGATACTAAAATCTTACGAATACGATTAAATGAGAAATATGGAGAAATGGAATGAATTACAGTTTTGCCTTTCATGTAAAATCAAAAACGCTGTTACAAGGAGTAAGAAGTGACTTTCAGTTACAGCATTTGCTGGAAAACTACATATTCATATCTAGTGAGCAAGGGAATAAGGCACAGTAGAGAAATTGATAGAAAAGTATTATTTGATAGATGTGGATAAAGGGAATCAGAAACACTTAGAGATCTCAGTGGAAATTGATATATGCATAACTGTGGAGAACAAGCATTTTATAGAAATCGAGATGTTTCTAACTATGGAGAAAGAGAATAAGCCACTGATAGAGAAATTGCTCGAATTTCAATAATTGCTACATATGGCAAATGGCAATATGGATTGGATAAGAGATGTATGCTTTTGGAGAAGGAGGGTAAGATTGAGAAAGGGAAATACTGAAATTGATTACTAGGCACAAGGAAAATAAACTGCAGGAAATAGAAATTGTTAGGAACAGATTACTGGACAGAAATGGAGCAAGAGAGTTAGTTCCAGAAAGAGCACTGTGCAGAAATTGAGTTATTTATAAATAAGCTTCAGATAGTAAAATCTTTCGAATACGATGAAATAAGAAATATGGAGAAATGGAATAAATTACAGTTTCGCATTTCATGTGAAAGCAAAAATGAGTTTCAGATACATCATATGCTGGAAATCTAGATATTCATATTTAGGGAGCAAAGGAATAAGGCATAGTAGAGAAATTGATAGAAAAGTATTAGTTGTTAGATATGCAGAAAAGGAATCAGACACAGATAGAGATCTGAGTGGAAATTGATAGATCCAGAACGTTGGAGAACGAGAGTTATATGGAAATTGAGAAGTTTCTAGGGATGGAGAAATAGATTAAGCCACTGATAGAGAAATTGCTCGGAATTCAATAATTGATAGATATGGCAAATGGGAATATGGATTAGGTAAGAAATCTGAACGGCTTTGACCATTTGGAAAAGGAGAGTAAGATTGAGAAAGAGAATTTAATGGAAATACTGAAATTGATTACTAGGCACAAAGAAAATATGCTGCAAGGAATAGAAATTCATAGGAACTGTTTACTGGACAGAAAAGGAGAAATAGAGTTTGTGCCAGATAGATCATTGTGCAGAAAATGAGTAAGTTATAATGATGGCAATGAGAATAAGCTTCGGTAGGAAAATTAATGGTATAGGATTATTTCACAAACTTGGAGAAAGAAAGTGAATGACCGATAGTGAATTTGTTGGACATGCAAACAGAGATTGACAAGGTGTAAGAGAGTGAGCTACAAATACAGCTTATGCTGGAAATAGAGACATTCATAAACAGCGAGCAAGGGAATAAGCTACAGACAGATAAATTGATAGAAATGTATTATTTGATGGATATGCATTGAGAGAATCAGTTGCGGGTACAGATTGCTTTGGAAATTTTGATATTCAGAACTGTGGAGTACCAGGGTTTTATGGATATTGAGAAGTTGCTATGTATGGAGAAAAGGAATATGCTGCACACAGAGAATTAAATGGAATTTCAATAATTGATAGATATGGCGAAGGGGAAAAAGCAATAGAGAAGACAATTTATGGGAATGGAGTAATTTAGATGTTTGGATAACATTCAGCAAGAGAATTTAATTGAAATTCTGAAATTGATTACTAGGCACAATCATAATAAGCTGCAGGAAGTAGAAGTTGTTAGGAACAGATTACTAGACAGAAATGGTGAATGAGAGTTAGTTCCAGATAGAGCACTGTGCAGAAATTGAGCTATTTATAAACATGCGAATTGGAATAAGCTTCAGATACTAAAATCTTTCGAATACGATTAAATGAGAAATATGGGGAAATGGAATGAATTACAGTTTTGCCTTTCATGTAAAATCAAAAATGGTGTTACAAGGAGTAAGAAGTGACTTTCAGATGCAGCATTTGCTGGAAAACTACATATTCATATCTAGAGAGCAAGGGAATAAGGCACAGTAGAGAAATTGTTAGAAAAGTATTATTTGATAGATTTGGAGAAAGGGAATCAGAAACAGTTAGAGATCCTATTGGAAATTGATATATGCATAACTGTGGAGAACGAGCATTTTATAGAAATCGAGATGTTTCTAACTATGGAGAAAGAGAATAAGCCACTGATAGAGAAATTGCTCGAATTTCAATAATTGTAATATATGGCAAATGGGAATATGGATTAGATAAGAAATCTCAACATCATTGATTCATTTGGAGAAGGAGAGTAAGATTGAGAAATGGAATTTTATGCAAATACTGAAATTACTAGGCACATGGGAAATAAACTGCAGGAAATAGAAATTGTTAGGAACTGATTACTAGACAGAAATGGATGAAGAAATTCAGTTCCACATAGAGCACTGTGCAGAAATTGAGTTATTTATAAATATGGGAACTAGAATAAGCTTCAGGTAGTAACATCTTTCGAATACGATTAAATAAGAAATATAGAGAAATGGAATGAATTAAGCTTTGCATTACATGTAAAAGCAAAAATGGTGTTACAAGGAGTAAGAAGTGTGTTTCAGATACAGCATTGGCTGGAAATCTACATATTGATATCTAGGGAGCAAGGGAAAAAGGCGCAGTAGAGAAATTGATAGAAAAGTATTATATGCAATAGATCGGGAAAGTGAATCAGGAACAGATGGAGATCTCAGTGCAAATTGATACATCCATAACTTTGGAGAACGAGGGTTTTATGGAAATTGAGAGGTTTCCAGGTATGGCGAAAGAGAATAAGCCACTGATAGAGAAATTGCTCGAATTTCAATAATTGTTAAATATGGCAAATGGGAATATGGATTAGATAAGAAATCTCAACATGATTGATCCATTTGGAGAAGGAGAGTAAGATTGAGAAAGAGATTTTAATGGAAATACTGAAATTGATTACAAGGAAAATAAAGTGCAGGAAATAGGAATTGATAGGAACAGATTACTTGACAGAAATAGTGAATAAGAGTTAGTTCCAGATAGAGCACTGTGCAGAAATTGAGCTATTTATAAATATGCGAATTGGAATAAGCTTCAGATACTAAAATCTTACGAATACGATTAAATGAGAAATATGGAGAAATGGAATGAATTACGGTTTTGCCTTTCATGTAAAATCAAAAACGCTGTTACAAGGAGTAAGAAGTGACTTTCAGTTACCGCATTTGCTGGAAAACTACATATTCATATCTAGTGAGCAAGGGAATAAGGCACAGTAGAGAAATTGATAGAAAAGTATTATTTGATAGATGTGGATAAAGGGAATCAGAAACACTTAGAGATCTCAGTGGAAATTGATATATGCATAACTGTGGAGAACAAGCATTTTATAGAAATCGAGATGTTTCTAACTATGGAGAAAGAGAATAAGCCACTGATAGAGAAATTGCTCGAATTTCAATAATTGCTACATATGGCAAATGGCAATATGGATTGGATAAGAGATCTGAACGTAATGTATGCTTTTGGAGAAGGAGGGTAAGATTGAGAAAGGGAAATACTGAAATTGATTACTAGGCACAAGGAAAATAAACTGCAGGAAATAGAAATTGTTAGGAACAGATTACTGGACAGAAATGGAGCAAGAGAGTTAGTTCCAGAAAGAGCACTGTGCAGAAATTGAGTTATTTATAAATAAGCTTCAGATAGTAAAATCTTTCGAATACGATGAAATAAGAAATATGGAGAAATGGAATGAATTACAGTTTCGCATTTCATGTGAAAGCAAAAATGAGTTTCAGATACATCATATGCTGGAAATCTAGATATTCATATTTAGGGAGCAAAGGAATAAGGCATAGTAGAGAAATTGATAGAAAAGTATTAGTTGTTAGATATGCAGAAAAGGAATCAGACACAGATAGAGATCTGAGTGGAAATTGATAGATCCAGAACGTTGGAGAACGAGAGTTATATGGAAATTGAGAAGTTTCTAGGGATGGAGAAATAGATTAAGCCACTGATAGAGAAATTGCTCGGAATTCAATAATTGATAGATATGGCAAATGGGAATATGGATTAGGTAAGAAATCTGAACGGCTTTGACCATTTGGAAAAGGAGAGTAAGATTGAGAAAGAGAATTTAATGGAAATACTGAAATTGATTACTAGGCACAAAGAAAATATGCTGCAAGGAATAGAAATTCATAGGAACTGTTTACTGGACAGAAAAGGAGAAATAGAGTTTGTGCCAGATAGATCATTGTGCAGAAAATGAGTAAGTTATAATGATGGCAATGAGAATAAGCTTCGGTAGGAAAATTAATGGTATAGGATTATTTCACAAACTTGGAGAAAGAAAGTGAATGACCGATAGTGAATTTGTTGGACATGCAAACAGAGATTGACAAGGTGTAAGAGAGTCAGCTACAAATACAGCTTATGCTGGAAATAGAGACATTCATAAACAGCGAGCAAGGGAATAAGCTACAGACAGATAAATTGATAGAAATGTATTATTTGATGGATATGCATTGAGAGAATCAGTTGCGGGTACAGATTGCTTTGGAAATTTTGATATTCAGAACTGTGGAGTACCAGGGTTTTATGGATATTGAGAAGTTGCTATGTATGGAGAAAAGGAATATGCTGCACACAGAGAATTAAATGGAATTTCAATAATTGATAGATATGGCGAAGGGGAAAAAGCAATAGAGAAGACAATTTATGGGAATGGAGTAATTTAGATGTTTGGATAACATTCAGCAAGAGAATTTAATTGAAATTCTGAAATTGATTACTAGGCACAATCATAATAAGCTGCAGGAAGTAGAAGTTGTTAGGAACAGATTACTAGACAGAAATGGTGAATGAGAGTTAGTTCCAGATAGAGCACTGTGCAGAAATTGAGCTATTTATAAACATGCGAATTGGAATAAGCTTCAGATACTAAAATCTTTCGAATACGATTAAATGAGAAATATGGGGAAATGGAATGAATTACAGTTTTGCCTTTCATGTAAAATCAAAAATGGTGTTACAAGGAGTAAGAAGTGACTTTCAGATGCAGCATTTGCTGGAAAACTACATATTCATATCTAGAGAGCAAGGGAATAAGGCACAGTAGAGAAATTGTTAGAAAAGTATTATTTGATAGATTTGGAGAAAGGGAATCAGAAACAGTTAGAGATCCTATTGGAAATTGATATATGCATAACTGTGGAGAACGAGCATTTTATAGAAATCGAGATGTTTCTAACTATGGAGAAAGAGAATAAGCCACTGATAGAGAAATTGCTCGAATTTCAATAATTGTAATATATGGCAAATGGGAATATGGATTAGATAAGAAATCTCAACATCATTGATTCATTTGGAGAAGGAGAGTAAGATTGAGAAATGGAATTTTATGCAAATACTGAAATTACTAGGCACATGGGAAATAAACTGCAGGAAATAGAAATTGTTAGGAACTGATTACTAGACAGAAATGGATGAAGAAATTCAGTTCCACATAGAGCACTGTGCAGAAATTGAGTTATTTATAAATATGGGAACTAGAATAAGCTTCAGGTAGTAACATCTTTCGAATACGATTAAATAAGAAATATAGAGAAATGGAATGAATTAAGCTTTGCATTACATGTAAAAGCAAAAATGGTGTTACAAGGAGTAAGAAGTGTGTTTCAGATACAGCATTGGCTGGAAATCTACATATTGATATCTAGGGAGCAAGGGAAAAAGGCGCAGTAGAGAAATTGATAGAAAAGTATTATATGCAATAGATCGGGAAAGTGAATCAGGAACAGATGGAGATCTCAGTGCAAATTGATACATCCATAACTTTGGAGAACGAGGGTTTTATGGAAATTGAGAGGTTTCCAGGTATGGCGAAAGAGAATAAGCCACTGATAGAGAAATTGCTCGAATTTCAATAATTGTTAAATATGGCAAATGGGAATATGGATTAGATAAGAAATCTCAACATGATTGATCCATTTGGAGAAGGAGAGTAAGATTGAGAAAGAGATTTTAATGGAAATACTGAAATTGATTACAAGGAAAATAAAGTGCAGGAAATAGGAATTGATAGGAACAGATTACTTGACAGAAATAGTGAATAAGAGTTAGTTCCAGATAGAGCACTGTGCAGAAATTGAGCTATTTATAAATATGCGAATTGGAATAAGCTTCAGATACTAAAATCTTACGAATACGATTAAATGAGAAATATGGAGAAATGGAATGAATTACGGTTTTGCCTTTCATGTAAAATCAAAAACGCTGTTACAAGGAGTAAGAAGTGACTTTCAGTTACCGCATTTGCTGGAAAACTACATATTCATATCTAGTGAGCAAGGGAATAAGGCACAGTAGAGAAATTGATAGAAAAGTATTATTTGATAGATGTGGATAAAGGGAATCAGAAACACTTAGAGATCTCAGTGGAAATTGATATATGCATAACTGTGGAGAACAAGCATTTTATAGAAATCGAGATGTTTCTAACTATGGAGAAAGAGAATAAGCCACTGATAGAGAAATTGCTCGAATTTCAATAATTGCTACATATGGCAAATGGCAATATGGATTGGATAAGAGATCTGAACGTAATGTATGCTTTTGGAGAAGGAGGGTAAGATTGAGAAAGGGAAATACTGAAATTGATTACTAGGCACAAGGAAAATAAACTGCAGGAAATAGAAATTGTTAGGAACAGATTACTGGACAGAAATGGAGCAAGAGAGTTAGTTCCAGAAAGAGCACTGTGCAGAAATTGAGTTATTTATAAATAAGCTTCAGATAGTAAAATCTTTCGAATACGATGAAATAAGAAATATGGAGAAATGGAATGAATTACAGTTTCGCATTTCATGTGAAAGCAAAAATGAGTTTCAGATACATCATATGCTGGAAATCTAGATATTCATATTTAGGGAGCAAAGGAATAAGGCATAGTAGAGAAATTGATAGAAAAGTATTAGTTGTTAGATATGCAGAAAAGGAATCAGACACAGATAGAGATCTCAGTGGAAATTGATAGATCCAGAACGTTGGAGAACGAGAGAAATTGAGAAGTTTCTAGGGATGGAGAAATAGATTAAGCCACTGATAGAGAAATTGCTCGGAATTCAATAATTGATAGATATGGCAAATGGGAATATGGATTAGGTAAGAAATCTGAACGGCTTTGACCATTTGGAAAAGGAGAGTAAGATTGAGAAAGAGAATTTAATGGAAATACTGAAATTGATTACTAGGCACAAAGAAAATATGCTGCAAGGAATAGAAATTCATAGGAACTGTTTACTGGACAGAAAAGGAGAAATAGAGTTTGTGCCAGATAGATCATTGTGCAGAAAATGAGTAAGTTATAATGATGGCAATGAGAATAAGCTTCGGTAGGAAAATTAATGGTATAGGATTATTTCACAAACTTGGAGAAAGAAAGTGAATGACCGATAGTGAATTTGTTGGACATGCAAACAGAGATTGACAAGGTGTAAGAGAGTCAGCTACAAATACAGCTTATGCTGGAAATAGAGACATTCATAAACAGCGAGCAAGGGAATAAGCTACAGACAGATAAATTGATAGAAATGTATTATTTGATGGATATGCATTGAGAGAATCAGTTGCGGGTACAGATTGCTTTGGAAATTTTGATATTCAGAACTGTGGAGTACCAGGGTTTTATGGATATTGAGAAGTTGCTATGTATGGAGAAAAGGAATATGCTGCACACAGAGAATTAAATGGAATTTCAATAATTGATAGATATGGCGAAGGGGAAAAAGCAATAGAGAAGACAATTTATGGGAATGGAGTAATTTAGATGTTTGGATAACATTCAGCAAGAGAATTTAATTGAAATTCTGAAATTGATTACTAGGCACAATCATAATAAGCTGCAGGAAGTAGAAGTTGTTAGGAACAGATTACTAGACAGAAATGGTGAATGAGAGTTAGTTCCAGATAGAGCACTGTGCAGAAATTGAGCTATTTATAAACATGCGAATTGGAATAAGCTTCAGATACTAAAATCTTTCGAATACGATTAAATGAGAAATATGGGGAAATGGAATGAATTACAGTTTTGCCTTTCATGTAAAATCAAAAATGGTGTTACAAGGAGTAAGAAGTGACTTTCAGATGCAGCATTTGCTGGAAAACTACATATTCATATCTAGAGAGCAAGGGAATAAGGCACAGTAGAGAAATTGTTAGAAAAGTATTATTTGATAGATTTGGAGAAAGGGAATCAGAAACAGTTAGAGATCCTATTGGAAATTGATATATGCATAACTGTGGAGAACGAGCATTTTATAGAAATCGAGATGTTTCTAACTATGGAGAAAGAGAATAAGCCACTGATAGAGAAATTGCTCGAATTTCAATAATTGTAATATATGGCAAATGGGAATATGGATTAGATAAGAAATCTCAACATCATTGATTCATTTGGAGAAGGAGAGTAAGATTGAGAAATGGAATTTTATGCAAATACTGAAATTACTAGGCACATGGGAAATAAACTGCAGGAAATAGAAATTGTTAGGAACTGATTACTAGACAGAAATGGATGAAGAAATTCAGTTCCACATAGAGCACTGTGCAGAAATTGAGTTATTTATAAATATGGGAACTAGAATAAGCTTCAGGTAGTAACATCTTTCGAATACGATTAAATAAGAAATATAGAGAAATGGAATGAATTAAGCTTTGCATTACATGTAAAAGCAAAAATGGTGTTACAAGGAGTAAGAAGTGTGTTTCAGATACAGCATTGGCTGGAAATCTACATATTGATATCTAGGGAGCAAGGGAAAAAGGCGCAGTAGAGAAATTGATAGAAAAGTATTATATGCAATAGATCGGGAAAGTGAATCAGGAACAGATGGAGATCTCAGTGCAAATTGATACATCCATAACTTTGGAGAACGAGGGTTTTATGGAAATTGAGAGGTTTCCAGGTATGGCGAAAGAGAATAAGCCACTGATAGAGAAATTGCTCGAATTTCAATAATTGTTAAATATGGCAAATGGGAATATGGATTAGATAAGAAATCTCAACATGATTGATCCATTTGGAGAAGGAGAGTAAGATTGAGAAAGAGATTTTAATGGAAATACTGAAATTGATTACAAGGAAAATAAAGTGCAGGAAATAGGAATTGATAGGAACAGATTACTTGACAGAAATAGTGAATAAGAGTTAGTTCCAGATAGAGCACTGTGCAGAAATTGAGCTATTTATAAATATGCGAATTGGAATAAGCTTCAGATACTAAAATCTTACGAATACGATTAAATGAGAAATATGGAGAAATGGAATGAATTACGGTTTTGCCTTTCATGTAAAATCAAAAACGCTGTTACAAGGAGTAAGAAGTGACTTTCAGTTACCGCATTTGCTGGAAAACTACATATTCATATCTAGTGAGCAAGGGAATAAGGCACAGTAGAGAAATTGATAGAAAAGTATTATTTGATAGATGTGGATAAAGGGAATCAGAAACACTTAGAGATCTCAGTGGAAATTGATATATGCATAACTGTGGAGAACAAGCATTTTATAGAAATCGAGATGTTTCTAACTATGGAGAAAGAGAATAAGCCACTGATAGAGAAATTGCTCGAATTTCAATAATTGCTACATATGGCAAATGGCAATATGGATTGGATAAGAGATCTGAACGTAATGTATGCTTTTGGAGAAGGAGGGTAAGATTGAGAAAGGGAAATACTGAAATTGATTACTAGGCACAAGGAAAATAAACTGCAGGAAATAGAAATTGTTAGGAACAGATTACTGGACAGAAATGGAGCAAGAGAGTTAGTTCCAGAAAGAGCACTGTGCAGAAATTGAGTTATTTATAAATAAGCTTCAGATAGTAAAATCTTTCGAATACGATGAAATAAGAAATATGGAGAAATGGAATGAATTACAGTTTCGCATTTCATGTGAAAGCAAAAATGAGTTTCAGATACATCATATGCTGGAAATCTAGATATTCATATTTAGGGAGCAAAGGAATAAGGCATAGTAGAGAAATTGATAGAAAAGTATTAGTTGTTAGATATGCAGAAAAGGAATCAGACACAGATAGAGATCTCAGTGGAAATTGATAGATCCAGAACGTTGGAGAACGAGAGAAATTGAGAAGTTTCTAGGGATGGAGAAATAGATTAAGCCACTGATAGAGAAATTGCTCGGAATTCAATAATTGATAGATATGGCAAATGGGAATATGGATTAGGTAAGAAATCTGAACGGCTTTGACCATTTGGAAAAGGAGAGTAAGATTGAGAAAGAGAATTTAATGGAAATACTGAAATTGATTACTAGGCACAAAGAAAATATGCTGCAAGGAATAGAAATTCATAGGAACTGTTTACTGGACAGAAAAGGAGAAATAGAGTTTGTGCCAGAGAGATCATTGTGCAGAAAATGAGTAAGTTATAATGATGGCAATGAGAATAAGCTTCGGTAGGAAAATTAATGGTATAGGATTATTTCACAAACTTGGAGAAAGAAAGTGAATGACCGATAGTGAATTTGTTGGACATGCAAACATAGATTGACAAGGTGTAAGAGAGTGAGCTACAAATACAGCTTATGCTGGAAATAGAGACATTCATAAACAGCGAGCAAGGGAATAAGCTACAGGCAGATAAATTGATAGAAATGTATTATTTGATAGATATGCATTGAGAGAATCAGTTGCGGGTACAGATTGCTTTGGAAATTTTGATATTCAGAACTGTGGAGTACCAGGGTTTTATGGATATTGAGAAGTTGCTATGTATGGAGAAAAGGAATATGCTGCACACAGAGAATTAAATGGAATTTCAATAATTGATAGATATGGCGAAGGGGAAAAAGCAATAGAGAAGACAATTTATGGGAATGGAGTAATTTAGATGTTTGGATAACATTCAGCAAGAGAATTTAATTGAAATTCTGAAATTGATTACTAGGCACAATCATAATAAGCTGCAGGAAGTAGAAGTTGTTAGGAACAGATTACTAGACAGAAATGGTGAATGAGAGTTAGTTCCAGATAGAGCACTGTGCAGAAATTGAGCTATTTATAAACATGCGAATTGGAATAAGCTTCAGATACTAAAATCTTTCGAATACGATTAAATGAGAAATATGGGGAAATGGAATGAATTACAGTTTTGCCTTTCATGTAAAATCAAAAATGGTGTTACAAGGAGTAAGAAGTGACTTTCAGATGCAGCATTTGCATGAAAACTACATATTCATATCTAGAGAGCAAGGGAATAAGGCACAGTAGAGAAATTGTTAGAAAAGTATTATTTGATAGATTTGGAGAAAGGGAATCAGAAACAGTTAGAGATCCTATTGGAAATTGATATATGCATAACTGTGGAGAACGAGCATTTTATAGAAATCGAGATGTTTCTAACTATGGAGAAAGAGAATAAGCCACTGATAGAGAAATTGCTCGAATTTCAATAATTGTAATATATGGCAAATGGGAATATGGATTAGATAAGAAATCTCAACATCATTGATTCATTTGGAGAAGGAGAGTAAGATTGAGAAATGGAATTTTATGCAAATACTGAAATTACTAGGCACATGGGAAATAAACTGCAGGAAATAGAAATTGTTAGGAACTGATTACTAGACAGAAATGGATGAAGAAATTCAGTTCCACATAGAGCACTGTGCAGAAATTGAGTTATTTATAAATATGGGAACTAGAATAAGCTTCAGGTAGTAACATCTTTCGAATACGATTAAATAAGAAATATAGAGAAATGGAATGAATTACAGCTTTGCATTACATGTAAAAGCAAAAATGGTGTTACAAGGAGTAAGAAGTGTGTTTCAGATACAGCATTGGCTGGAAATCTACATATTGATATCTAGGGAGCAAGGGAAAAAGGCGCAGTAGAGAAATTGATAGAAAAGTATTATATGCAATAGATCGGGAAAGTGAATCAGGAACAGATGGAGATCTCAGTGCAAATTGATACATCCATAACTTTGGAGAACGAGGGTTTTATGGAAATTGAGAGGTTTCCAGGTATGGCGAAAGAGAATAAGCCACTGATAGAGAAATTGCTCGAATTTCAATAATTGTTAAATATGGCAAATGGGAATATGGATTAGATAAGAAATCTCAACATGATTGATCCATTTGGAGAAGGAGAGTAAGATTGAGAAAGAGATTTTAATGGAAATACTGAAATTGATTACAAGGAAAATAAAGTGCAGGAAATAGGAATTGATAGGAACAGATTACTTGACAGAAATAGTGAATAAGAGTTAGTTCCAGATAGAGCACTGTGCAGAAATTGAGCTATTTATAAATATGCGAATTGGAATAAGCTTCAGATACTAAAATCTTACGAATACGATTAAATGAGAAATATGGAGAAATGGAATGAATTACAGTTTTGCCTTTCATGTAAAATCAAAAACGCTGTTACAAGGAGTAAGAAGTGACTTTCAGTTACAGCATTTGCTGGAAAACTACATATTCATATCTAGTGAGCAAGGGAATAAGGCACAGTAGAGAAATTGATAGAAAAGTATTATTTGATAGATGTGGATAAAGGGAATCAGAAACACTTAGAGATCTCAGTGGAAATTGATATATGCATAA
Source organism: Isurus oxyrinchus (assembly GCA_026770705.1). Classification (NCBI taxonomy): domain Eukaryota; kingdom Metazoa; phylum Chordata; class Chondrichthyes; order Lamniformes; family Lamnidae; genus Isurus; species Isurus oxyrinchus. The sequence continues at coordinate 82,789,946 of JANJGN010000004.1, read as the reverse complement.
CTGTGGAGAACAAGCATTTTATAGAAATCGAGATGTTTCTAACTATGGAGAAAGAGAATAAGCCACTGATAGAGAAATTGCTCGAATTTCAATAATTGCTACATATGGCAAATGGCAATATGGATTGGATAAGAGATCTGAACGTAATGTATGCTTTTGGAGAAGGAGGGTAAGATTGAGAAAGGGAAATACTGAAATTGATTACTAGGCACAAGGAAAATAAACTGCAGGAAATAGAAATTGTTAGGAACAGATTACTGGACAGAAATGGAGCAAGAGAGTTAGTTCCAGAAAGAGCACTGTGCAGAAATTGAGTTATTTATAAATAAGCTTCAGATAGTAAAATCTTTCGAATACGATGAAATAAGAAATATGGAGAAATGGAATGAATTACAGTTTCGCATTTCATGTGAAAGCAAAAATGAGTTTCAGATACATCATATGCTGGAAATCTAGATATTCATATTTAGGGAGCAAAGGAATAAGGCATAGTAGAGAAATTGATAGAAAAGTATTAGTTGTTAGATATGCAGAAAAGGAATCAGACACAGATAGAGATCTGAGTGGAAATTGATAGATCCAGAACGTTGGAGAACGAGAGAAATTGAGAAGTTTCTAGGGATGGAGAAATAGATTAAGCCACTGATAGAGAAATTGCTCGGAATTCAATAATTGATAGATATGGCAAATGGGAATATGGATTAGGTAAGAAATCTGAACGGCTTTGACCATTTGGAAAAGGAGAGTAAGATTGAGAAAGAGAATTTAATGGAAATACTGAAATTGATTACTAGGCACAAAGAAAATATGCTGCAAGGAATAGAAATTCATAGGAACTGTTTACTGGACAGAAAAGGAGAAATAGAGTTTGTGCCAGATAGATCATTGTGCAGAAAATGAGTAAGTTATAATGATGGCAATGAGAATAAGCTTCGGTAGGAAAATTAATGGTATAGGATTATTTCACAAACTTGGAGAAAGAAAGTGAATGACCGATAGTGAATTTGTTGGACATGCAAACATAGATTGACAAGGTGTAAGAGAGTGAGCTACAAATACAGCTTATGCTGGAAATAGAGACATTCATAAACAGCGAGCAAGGGAATAAGCTACAGGCAGATAAATTGATAGAAATGTATTATTTGATAGATATGCATTGAGAGAATCAGTTGCGGGTACAGATTGCTTTGGAAATTTTGATATTCAGAACTGTGGAGTACCAGGGTTTTATGGATATTGAGAAGTTGCTATGTATGGAGAAAAGGAATATGCTGCACACAGAGAATTAAATGGAATTTCAATAATTGATAGATATGGCGAAGGGGAAAAAGCAATAGAGAAGACAATTTATGGGAATGGAGTAATTTAGATGTTTGGATAACATTCAGCAAGAGAATTTAATTGAAATTCTGAAATTGATTACTAGGCACAATCATAATAAGCTGCAGGAAGTAGAAGTTGTTAGGAACAGATTACTAGACAGAAATGGTGAATGAGAGTTAGTTCCAGATAGAGCACTGTGCAGAAATTGAGCTATTTATAAACATGCGAATTGGAATAAGCTTCAGATACTAAAATCTTTCGAATACGATTAAATGAGAAATATGGGGAAATGGAATGAATTACAGTTTTGCCTTTCATGTAAAATCAAAAATGGTGTTACAAGGAGTAAGAAGTGACTTTCAGATGCAGCATTTGCTGGAAAACTACATATTCATATCTAGAGAGCAAGGGAATAAGGCACAGTAGAGAAATTGTTATAAAAGTATTATTTGATAGATTTGGAGAAAGGGAATCAGAAACAGTTAGAGATCCTATTGGAAATTGATATATGCATAACTGTGGAGAACGAGCATTTTATAGAAATCGAGATGTTTCTAACTATGGAGAAAGAGAATAAGCCACTGATAGAGAAATTGCTCGAATTTCAATAATTGTTATATATGGCAAATGGGAATATGGATTAGATAAGAAATCTCAACATCATTGATTCATTTGGAGAAGGAGAGTAAGATTGAGAAATGGAATTTTATGCAAATACTGAAATTACTAGGCACATGGGAAATAAACTGCAGGAAATAGAAATTGTTAGGAACTGATTACTAGACAGAAATGGATGAAGAAATTCAGTTCCACATAGAGCACTGTGCAGAAATTGAGTTATTTATAAATATGGGAACTAGAATAAGCTTCAGGTAGTAACATCTTTCGAATACGATTAAATAAGAAATATAGAGAAATGGAATGAATTACAGCTTTGCATTACATGTAAAAGCAAAAATGGTGTTACAAGGAGTAAGAAGTGTGTTTCAGATACAGCATTGGCTGGAAATCTACATATTGATATTTAGGGAGCAAGGGAAAAAGGCGCAGTAGAGAAATTGATAGAAAAGTATTATATGCAATAGATCGGGAAAGTGAATCAGGAACAGATGGAGATCTCAGTGCAAATTGATACATCCATAACTTTGGAGAACGAGGGTTTTATGGAAATTGAGAGGTTTCCAGGTATGGCGAAAGAGAATAAGCCACTGATAGAGAAATTGCTCGAATTTCAATAATTGTTAAATATGGCAAATGGGAATATGGATTAGATAAGAAATCTCAACATGATTGATCCATTTGGAGAAGGAGAGTAAGATTGAGAAAGAGATTTTAATGGAAATACTGAAATTGATTACAAGGAAAATAAAGTGCAGGAAATAGGAATTGATAGGAACAGATTACTTGACAGAAATAGTGAATAAGAGTTAGTTCCAGATAGAGCACTGTGCAGAAATTGAGCTATTTATAAATGTGCGAATTGGAATAAGCTTCAGATACTAAAATCTTACGAATACGATTAAATGAGAAATATGGAGAAATGGAATGAATTACAGTTTTGCCTTTCATTTAAAATCAAAAACGCTGTTACAAGGAGTAAGAAGTGACTTTCAGTTACAGCATTTGCTGGAAAATTACATATTCATATCTAGTGAGCAAGGGAATAAGGCACAGTAGAGAAATTGATAGAAAAGTATTATTTGATAGATGTGGATAAAGGGAATCAGAAACAGTTAGAGATCTCAGTGGAAATTGATATATGCATAACTGTGGAGAACAAGCATTTTATAGAAATCGAGATGTTTCTAACTATGGAGAAAGAGAATAAGCCACTGATAGAGAAATTGCTCGAATTTCAATAATTGCTACATATGGCAAATGGCAATATGGATTGGATAAGAGATCTGAACGTAATGTATGCTTTTGGAGAAGGAGGGTAAGATTGAGAAAGGGAAATACTGAAATTGATTACTAGGCACAAGGAAAATAAACTGCAGGAAATAGAAATTGTTAGGAACAGATTACTGGACAGAAATGGAGCAAGAGAGTTAGTTCCAGAAAGAGCACTGTGCAGAAATTGAGTTATTTATAAATAAGCTTCAGATAGTAAAATCTTTCGAATACGATGAAATAAGAAATATGGAGAAATGGAATGAATTACAGTTTCGCATTTCATGTGAAAGCAAAAATGAGTTTCAGATACATCATATGCTGGAAATCTAGATATTCATATTTAGGGAGCAAAGGAATAAGGCATAGTAGAGAAATTGATAGAAAAGTATTAGTTGTTAGATATGCAGAAAAGGAATCAGACACAGATAGAGATCTGAGTGGAAATTGATAGATCCAGAACGTTGGAGAACGAGAGTTATATGGAAATTGAGAAGTTTCTAGGGATGGAGAAATAGATTAAGCCACTGATAGAGAAATTGCTCGGAATTCAATAATTGATAGATATGGCAAATGGGAATATGGATTAGGTAAGAAATCTGAACGGCTTTGACCATTTGGAAAAGGAGAGTAAGATTGAGAAAGAGAATTTAATGGAAATACTGAAATTGATTACTAGGCACAAAGAAAATATGCTGCAAGGAATAGAAATTCATAGGAACTGTTTACTGGACAGAAAAGGAGAAATAGAGTTTGTGCCAGATAGATCATTGTGCAGAAAATGAGTAAGTTATAATGATGGCAATGAGAATAAGCTTCGGTAGGAAAATTAATGGTATAGGATTATTTCACAAACTTGGAGAAAGAAAGTGAATGACCGATAGTGAATTTGTTGGACATGCAAACAGAGATTGACAAGGTGTAAGAGAGTCAGCTACAAATACAGCTTATGCTGGAAATAGAGACATTCATAAACAGCGAGCAAGGGAATAAGCTACAGACAGATAAATTGATAGAAATGTATTATTTGATGGATATGCATTGAGAGAATCAGTTGCGGGTACAGATTGCTTTGGAAATTTTGATATTCAGAACTGTGGAGTACCAGGGTTTTATGGATATTGAGAAGTTGCTATGTATGGAGAAAAGGAATATGCTGCACACAGAGAATTAAATGGAATTTCAATAATTGATAGATATGGCGAAGGGGAAAAAGCAATAGAGAAGACAATTTATGGGAATGGAGTAATTTAGATGTTTGGATAACATTCAGCAAGAGAATTTAATTGAAATTCTGAAATTGATTACTAGGCACAATCATAATAAGCTGCAGGAAGTAGAAGTTGTTAGGAACAGATTACTAGACAGAAATGGTGAATGAGAGTTAGTTCCAGATAGAGCACTGTGCAGAAATTGAGCTATTTATAAACATGCGAATTGGAATAAGCTTCAGATACTAAAATCTTTCGAATACGATTAAATGAGAAATATGGGGAAATGGAATGAATTACAGTTTTGCCTTTCATGTAAAATCAAAAATGGTGTTACAAGGAGTAAGAAGTGACTTTCAGATGCAGCATTTGCTGGAAAACTACATATTCATATCTAGAGAGCAAGGGAATAAGGCACAGTAGAGAAATTGTTAGAAAAGTATTATTTGATAGATTTGGAGAAAGGGAATCAGAAACAGTTAGAGATCCTATTGGAAATTGATATATGCATAACTGTGGAGAACGAGCATTTTATAGAAATCGAGATGTTTCTAACTATGGAGAAAGAGAATAAGCCACTGATAGAGAAATTGCTCGAATTTCAATAATTGTTATATATGGCAAATGGGAATATGGATTAGATAAGAAATCTCAACATCATTGATTCATTTGGAGAAGGAGAGTAAGATTGAGAAATGGAATTTTATGCAAATACTGAAATTACTAGGCACATGGGAAATAAACTGCAGGAAATAGAAATTGTTAGGAACTGATTACTAGACAGAAATGGATGAAGAAATTCAGTTCCACATAGAGCACTGTGCAGAAATTGAGTTATTTATAAATATGGGAACTAGAATAAGCTTCAGGTAGTAACATCTTTCGAATACGATTAAATAAGAAATATAGAGAAATGGAATGAATTACAGCTTTGCATTACATGTAAAAGCAAAAATGGTGTTACAAGGAGTAAGAAGTGTGTTTCAGATACAGCATTGGCTGGAAATCTACATATTGATATTTAGGGAGCAAGGGAAAAAGGCGCAGTAGAGAAATTGATAGAAAAGTATTATATGCAATAGATCGGGAAAGTGAATCAGGAACAGATGGAGATCTCAGTGCAAATTGATACATCCATAACTTTGGAGAACGAGGGTTTTATGGAAATTGAGAGGTTTCCAGGTATGGCGAAAGAGAATAAGCCACTGATAGAGAAATTGCTCGAATTTCAATAATTGTTAAATATGGCAAATGGGAATATGGATTAGATAAGAAATCTCAACATGATTGATCCATTTGGAGAAGGAGAGTAAGATTGAGAAAGAGATTTTAATGGAAATACTGAAATTGATTACAAGGAAAATAAAGTGCAGGAAATAGGAATTGATAGGAACAGATTACTTGACAGAAATAGTGAATAAGAGTTAGTTCCAGATAGAGCACTGTGCAGAAATTGAGCTATTTATAAATGTGCGAATTGGAATAAGCTTCAGATACTAAAATCTTACGAATACGATTAAATGAGAAATATGGAGAAATGGAATGAATTACAGTTTTGCCTTTCATTTAAAATCAAAAACGCTGTTACAAGGAGTAAGAAGTGACTTTCAGTTACAGCATTTGCTGGAAAATTACATATTCATATCTAGTGAGCAAGGGAATAAGGCACAGTAGAGAAATTGATAGAAAAGTATTATTTGATAGATGTGGATAAAGGGAATCAGAAACAGTTAGAGATCTCAGTGGAAATTGATATATGCATAACTGTGGAGAACAAGCATTTTATAGAAATCGAGATGTTTCTAACTATGGAGAAAGAGAATAAGCCACTGATAGAGAAATTGCTCGAATTTCAATAATTGCTACATATGGCAAATGGCAATATGGATTGGATAAGAGATCTGAACGTAATGTATGCTTTTGGAGAAGGAGGGTAAGATTGAGAAAGGGAAATACTGAAATTGATTACTAGGCACAAGGAAAATAAACTGCAGGAAATAGAAATTGTTAGGAACAGATTACTGGACAGAAATGGAGCAAGAGAGTTAGTTCCAGAAAGAGCACTGTGCAGAAATTGAGTTATTTATAAATAAGCTTCAGATAGTAAAATCTTTCGAATACGATGAAATAAGAAATATGGAGAAATGGAATGAATTACAGTTTCGCATTTCATGTGAAAGCAAAAATGAGTTTCAGATACATCATATGCTGGAAATCTAGATATTCATATTTAGGGAGCAAAGGAATAAGGCATAGTAGAGAAATTGATAGAAAAGTATTAGTTGTTAGATATGCAGAAAAGGAATCAGACACAGATAGAGATCTGAGTGGAAATTGATAGATCCAGAACGTTGGAGAACGAGAGTTATATGGAAATTGAGAAGTTTCTAGGGATGGAGAAATAGATTAAGCCACTGATAGAGAAATTGCTCGGAATTCAATAATTGATAGATATGGCAAATGGGAATATGGATTAGGTAAGAAATCTGAACGGCTTTGACCATTTGGAAAAGGAGAGTAAGATTGAGAAAGAGAATTTAATGGAAATACTGAAATTGATTACTAGGCACAAAGAAAATATGCTGCAAGGAATAGAAATTCATAGGAACTGTTTACTGGACAGAAAAGGAGAAATAGAGTTTGTGCCAGATAGATCATTGTGCAGAAAATGAGTAAGTTATAATGATGGCAATGAGAATAAGCTTCGGTAGGAAAATTAATGGTATAGGATTATTTCACAAACTTGGAGAAAGAAAGTGAATGACCGATAGTGAATTTGTTGGACATGCAAACAGAGATTGACAAGGTGTAAGAGAGTGAGCTACAAATACAGCTTATGCTGGAAATAGAGACATTCATAAACAGCGAGCAAGGGAATAAGCTACAGACAGATAAATTGTTAGAAATGTATTATTTGATGGATATGCATTGAGAGAATCAGTTGCGGGTACAGATTGCTTTGGAAATTTTGATATTCAGAACTGTGGAGTACCAGGGTTTTATGGATATTGAGAAGTTGCTATGTATGGAGAAAAGGAATATGCTGTACACAGAGAATTAAATGGAATTTCAATAATTGATAGATATGGCGAAGGGGAAAAAGCAATAGAGAAGACAATTTATGGGAATGGAGTAATTTAGATGTTTGGATAACATTCAGCAAGAGAATTTAATTGAAATTCTGAAATTGATTACTAGGCACAATCATAATAAGCTGCAGGAAGTAGAAGTTGTTAGGAACAGATTACTAGACAGAAATGGTGAATGAGAGTTAGTTCCAGATAGAGCACTGTGCAGAAATTGAGTTATTTATAAATAAGCTTCAGATAGTGAATTCTTTCGAATACGATTAAATAAGAAATATGGAGAAATGGAATGAATTACAGTTTCGCATTTCATGTGAAAGCAAAAGTGAGTTTCAGATACATCATATGCTGGAAATCTAGATATTCATATTTAGGGAGCAAAGGAATAAGACATAGTAGAGAAATTGATAGAAAAGTATTAGTTGTTAGATATGCAGAAAAGGAATCAGACACAGATAGAGATCTCAGTGCAAATTGATAGATCCAGAACGTTGGAGAACGAGAGTTATATGGAAATTGAGAAGTTTCTAGGGATGGAGAAATAGATTAAGCCACTGATAGAGAAATTGCTCGAAATTCAATAATTGATAGATATGGCAAATGGGAATATGGATTAGGTAAGAAATCTGAACGGCTTTGACCATTTGGAAAAGGAGAGTAAGATTGAGAAAGAGAATTTAATGGAAATACTGAAATTGATTACTAGGCACAAAGAAAATATCCAGCATAAGCTGTATTTGTAGCTCACTTTCTTACACCTTGTCAGTCTATGTTTGCATGTCCAACAAATTCACTATCGGTCATTCACTTTCTTTCTCCAAGTTTGTGAAATAATCCTATACCATTAATTTTCCTACGGAAGCTTATTCTCATTGCCATCATTATAACTTACTCATTTCCTGCACAATGATCTATCTATTTCTCCTTTTCTGTCCGGTAAACAGTTCCTATGAATTTCTATTCCTTGCAGCATATTTGCTTTGTGCCTAGTAATCAATTTCAGTATTTCCATTAAATTCTCTTTCTCAATCTTACTCTCCTTTTCCAAATGGATCAAAGCCGTTCAGATTTCTTATCTAATCCATATTCCCATTTGCCATATCTATCAATTATTGAATTTCGAGCAATTTCTCTATCAGTGGCTTAATCTATTTCTCCATCCCTAGAAACTTCTCAATTTCCATATAACTCTCGTTCTCCAACGTTCTGGATCTATCAATTTCTATTGAGATCTGTATCTGTATCTGAATCTGTGCCTGATTCCTTTTCTGCATATCTAACAACTAAAACTTTTCTATCAATTTCTCTACTATGCCTTATTCCTTTGCTCCCTAAATATCAATATCTAGATTTCCAGAATATGATGTATCTGAAACTCACTTCTTTCTCCTTGTAACACCATTTTTGCTTTCACATGAAATGCAAAACTGTAATTCATTTCATTTCTCCATATTTCTTATTTAATCGTATTCGAAAGATTTTACTATCTCAAGCTTATTTATAAATAACTCAATTTCTGCACAGTGCTCTATCTGGAACAAACATCTCTTGCTCCATTTCTGTCCAGTAATCTGATCCTAACAATTTCTATATCCTGCAGTTTATTTTCCTTGTGCCTAGTAATCAATTTCAGTATTTCACTTTCTCAATCTTACCCTCCTTCTCCAAAAGCATACATTACGTTCAGATGTCTGATCTAATCCATATTCCCTTTTGCCATATGTAGCAATTATTGAAATTCGAGCAATAAGCAGTGGCTTATTCTCTTTCCCCATAGGTAGAAACCTCTCAATTTCCATAAAATGCTCGTTCTCCACAGTTATGGACATATCAATTTCCACTGAGATCTCTAACTGTTTCTGATTCCCTTTCTCCATATCTATCACATAATACTTTTCTATCAATTTGTCTACTGTGCCTTATTCCCTTGCTCCCTAGATATCAATATGTAGTTTTCGAGCAAATGCTGTATCTGAAAGTCACTTCTTACTCCTTGTAACACCATTTTTGATCTTACATGAAAGGCAAAACTGTAATTCATTCCATTTCTCCATATTTCTCATTTAATCGTATTGAAAAGATTTTACAATCTGAAGCTTATTCCAGTTCCCATATTTATAAATATCTCAATTTCTGCACAGTGCTCTATCTGGAACTAAGTCTTATTCACCACTTCTGTCAAGTAATCGGTTCCTATCAATTCCTATTTCCTGCAGTTTATTTTCCTTGTGCCTAGTAATCAATTTCAGTATTTGCATAAAATTCTATTTCTCAATCATACGCTGCTTCTCCAAATGAATCAATGATGTTGAGAATGCCATTTGCCATATATAACAATTATTGAAATTCGAGCAATTTCTCTATCAGTGGCTTATTCTCTTTCTCCATAGTTAGAAACATCTCGATTTCTATAAAATGCTCGTTCTCCACAGTTACGCATATATTAATTTCCACTGAGATCTCTAACTGTTTCTGATTCCCTTTCTGCACAACAATCAAATAATACTTTTCTAACAATTTCTCTACTGTGCCTTATTCCCTTGCTCACTAGATATGAATATGTAGTTTTCCAGCAAATGCTGTATCTGAAAGTCACTTCTTACTCCTTGTAACATCATTTTTGATTTTACATGAAAGGCAAAACTGTAATTCTTTCCATTTCTCCATATTTCTCATTTAATCGTATTCGAAAGATTTTAGTATCTGAAGCTTATTCCAATTCACATATTTATAAATAGCTCAATTTCTGCACAGTGCTCTATCTGGAACTAACTCTTATTCACTATTTCTGTCAAGTAATCAGTTCCTAACAATTTCTATTTCCTGCAGTTTATTTCCCATGTGCCTAGTAATCAATTTCAGTATTTGCATAAAATTCTATTTCTCAATCTTACTCTCCTTCTCCAAATGAATCAATGATGTTGAGATTTCCTATCTAATCCATATTCGCAATTGCCATATGTAACAATTACTGAAATTCGAGCAATTTCTCTATCAGTGGCTTATTCTCTTTCTCCATAGTTAGAACCATCTCGATTTCTATAAAATGCTCGTTCTCCACAGTTATGGATATATCAATTTCCACTGAGATCTCTAACTGTGTCTGATTCCCTTTCTGCACAACTATCAAATAATTCTTTTCTATCAATTTCTCTACTGTGCCTTATTGCCTGGCTCCCTAGATTTGAATATGTAGTTTTCCAGCAAATGCTGTATCTGAAAGTCACTTCTTACTCCTTGTAACATCATTTTTGATTTTACATGAAAGGCAAAACTGTAATTCTTTCCATTTCTCCATATTTCTCATTTAATCGTATTCGAAAGATTTTAGTATCTGAAGCTTATTCCAATTCACATATTTATAAATAGCTCAATTTCTGCACAGTGCTCTATCTGGAACTAACTCTTATTCACTATTTCTGTCAAGTAATCAGTTCCTAACAATTTCTATTTCCTGCAGTTTATTTCCCATGTGCCTAGTAATCAATTTCAGTATTTGCATAAAATTCTATTTCTCAATCTTACTCTCCTTCTCCAAATGAATCAATGATGTTGAGATTTCCTATCTAATCCATATTCGCAATTGCCATATGTAACAATTACTGAAATTCGAGCAATTTCTCTATCAGTGGCTTATTCTCTTTCTCCATAGTTAGAACCATCTCGATTTCTATAAAATGCTCGTTCTCCACAGTTATGGATATATCAATTTCCACTGAGATCTCTAACTGTGTCTGATTCCCTTTCTGCACAACTATCAAATAATTCTTTTCTATCAATTTCTCTACTGTGCCTTATTGCCTGGCTCCCTAGATTTGAATATGTAGTTTTCCAGCAAATGCTTTATCTGAAAGTCACTTCTTACTCCTTGTAACACCATTTTTGATTTTACATGAAAGGCAAAACTGTAATTCATTCCATTTCCCCATATTTCTCATTTAATCGTATTCGAAAGATTTTAGTATCTGAAGCTTATTCCAATTCGCATATTTATAAATAGCTCAATTTCTGCACAGTGCTCTATCTGGAACTAACTCTCATTCACCATTTCTGTCTTGTAATCTGTTCCTAACAATTTCTATTTCCTGCAGCTTATTTTCATTGTGCCTAGTAATCAACTTCAGAATTTCAATTAAATTCTCTTGCTGAATGTTATCCAAGCATCTAAATTACTCCATTCCCATAAACTGTCTTCTCTATTGCTTTTTCCCCTTCGCCATATCCATCAATTATTGAAATTCCATTTAATTCTCTGTGTGCAGCATATTCCTTTTCTCCATACATAGCAACTTCTCAATATCCATAAAACCCTGGTACTCCACAGTTCTGAATATCAAAATTTCCAAAGCAATCTGTACCCGCAACTGATTCTCTCAATGCATATCTATCAAATAATACATTTCTATCAATTTATCTGTCTGTTAGCTTATTCCCTTGCTCGCTGTTTATGAATGTCTCTATTTCCAGCATAAGCTGTATTTGTAGCTCACTCTCTTACACCTTGTCAATTTATTTTTGCATGTCCATCAAATTCACTATCGTTCATTCACTTTCTTTCTCCAAGTTTGTGAAATAATCCTACACCATTAATTTTCCTACCGAAGCTTATTCTCATTGCCATCATTCTAACTTACTCATTTTCTGCACAATGTTCTATCTGGAACAAACTCTATTTCTCCTTTTCTGTCCAGTAAACAGTTCCTATGAATTTCTATTCCTTGCAGCATATTTGCTTTGTGCCTAGTAATCAATTTCAGTATTTCCATTAAATTCTCTTTCTCAATCTTACTCTCCTTTTCCAAATGGATCAAAGCCGTTCAGATTTCTTATCTAATCCATATTCCCATTTGCCATATCTATGAATTATTGAATTTCGAGCAATTTCTCTATCAGTGGCTTAATCTATTTCTCCATCCCTAGAAACTTCTCAATTTCCATATAACTCTCGTTCTCCAACGTTCTGGATCTATCAATTTCTATTGAGATCTCTATCTGTATCTGAATCTGTGTCTGATTCCTTTTCTGCATATCTAACAACTAAAACTTTTCTATCAATTTCTCTACTATGCCTTATTCCTTTGCTCCCTAAATATCAATATCTAGATTTCCAGCATATGATGTATCTGAAACTCACTTCTTTCTCCTTGTAACACCATTTTTGCTTTCACATGAAATGCAAAACTGTAATTCATTTCATTTCTCCATATTTCTTATTTAATCGTATTCGAAAGATTTTACTATCTCAAGCTTATTTATAAATAACTCAATTTCTGCACAGTGCTCTATCTGGAACAAACATCTCTTGCTCCATTTCTGTCCAGTAATCTGTTCCTAACAATTTCTATATCCTGCAGTTTATTTTCCTTGTGCCTAGTAATCAATTTCAGTATTTCACTTTCTCAATCTTACCCTCCTTCTCCAAAAGCATACATTACGTTCAGATGTCTTATCTAATCCATATTCCCTTTTGCCATATGTAGCAATTATTGAAATTCGAGCAATAAGCAGTGGCTTATTCTCTTTCCCCATAGCCAGAACCTCTCAGTTTCCATAAAATGCTCGTTCTCCACAGTTATGGATATATCAATTTCCACTGAGATCTCTAACTGTTTCTGATTCCCTTTCTCCATATCTATCACATAATACTTTTCTATCAATTTGTCTACTGTTCCCTTGCTCCCTAGATATCAATATGTAGTTTTCGAGCAAATGCTGTATCTGAAAGTCACTTCTTACTCCTTCTAACACCATTTTTGATCTTACATGAAAGGCAAAACTGTAATTCATTCCATTTCTCCATATTTCTCATTTAATCGTATTGAAAAGATTTTACAATCTGAAGCTTATTCCAGTTCCCATATTTATAAATATCTCAATTTCTGCACAGTGCTCTATCTGGAACTAAGTCTTATTCACCACTTCTGTCTAGTAATCGGTTCCTATCAATTCCTATTTCCTGCAGTTTATTTTCCTTGTGCCTAGTAATCAATATCAGTATTTGCATAAAATTCTATTTCTCAATCATACGCTGCTTCTCCAAATGAATCAATGATGTTGAGAATGCCATTTGCCATATATAACAATTATTGAAATTCGAGCAATTTCTCTATCAGTGGCTTATTCTCTTTCTCCATAGTTAGAAACATCTCGATTTCTATAAAATGCTCGTTCTCCACAGTTACGCATATATTAATTTCCACTGAGATCTCTAACTGTTTCTGATTCCCTTTCTGCACAACTATCCAATAATACTTTTCTATCAATTTCTCTACTGTGCCTTATTCCCTTGCTCACTAGATATGAATATGTAGTTTTCCAGCAAATGCTGTATCTGAAAGTCACTTCTTACTCCTTGGAACACCATTTTTGATTTTACATGAAAGGCAAAACTGTAATTCATTCCATTTCTCCATATTTCTCATTTAATCGTATTCGAAAGATTTTAGTATCTGAAGCTTATTCCAATTCGCATATTTCTAAGTAGCTCAATTTCTGCACAGTGCTCTATCTGGAACTAACTCTTATTCACTATTTCTGTCAAGTAATCAGTTCCTAACAATTCCTATTTCCTGCAGTTTATTTCCCATGTGCCTAGTAATCAATTTCAGTATTTGCATAAAATTCTATTTCTCAATCTTACTCTCCTTCTCCAAATGAATCAATGATGTTGAGATTTCTTATCTAATCCATATTCACATTTGCCATATGTAACAATTAATGAAATTCGAGCAATTTCTCTATCAGTGGCTTATTCTCTTTCTCCATAGTTAGAACCATCTCGATTTCTATAAAATGCTCGTTCTCCACAGTTATGGATATATCAATTTCCACTGAGATCTCTACCTGTTTCTGATTTCCTTTCTCCAAATCTATCAAATAATACTTTTCTATCAATTTCTCTACTGTGCCTTATTCCCTTGCTCACTAGATATGAATATGTAGTTTTCCAGCAAATGCTGTATCTGAAAGTCACTTCTTACTCCTTGTAACACCATTTTAGATTTTACATGAAAGGCAAAACTGTAATTCATTCCATTTCTCCATATTTCTTATTTAATCGTATTCGAAAGATTTTACTATCTCAAGCTTATTTATAAATAGCTCAATTTCTGCACAGTGCTCTATCTGGAAGTAACTCTCATTCACCATTTCTGTCTAGTAATCTGTTCCTAACAATTTCTATTTCCTGCAGCTTATTTTCATTGTGCCTAGTAATCAATTTCAGAATTTCAATTAAATTCTCTTGCTGAATGTTATCCAAACATCTAAATTACTCCATTCCCATAAACTGTCTTCTCTATTGCTTTTTCTTCTTCGCCATATCTATCAATTATTGAAATTCCATTTAATTCTCTGTGTGCAGCATGTTCCTTTTCTCCATACATAGCAACTTCTCAATATCCATAAAACCCTGATACTCCACAGTTCTGAATATCAAAATTTCCAAAGCAATCTGTACCCGCAACTGATTCTCTCAATGCATATCTATCAAATAATACATTTCTATCAATTTATCTGTCTGTAGCTTAATCCCTTGCTCGTTGTACATGAATGTCTCTATTTCCAGCAAAAGCTGTATTTGGATCTCACTCTCTTACACCTTGTCAATCTATTTTTGCATGTCCAACAAATTCACTATCGGTCATTCACTTTCTTTCTCCAAGTTTGTGAAATAATCCTATACCATTTATTTTCCTACGGAAGCTTATTCTCATTGCCATCATTCTAACTTACTCATTTTCTGCACAATGATCTATCTGGAACAAACTCTATTTCTCCTTTTCTATCCAGTAAACAGTTCCTATGAATTTCTATTCCTTGCAGCATATTTTCTTTGTGCCTAGTAATCAATTTCAGTATTTCCATTAAATTCTCTTTCTCAATCTTACTCTCCTTTTCCAAATGGATCAAAGCCGTTCAGATTTCTTATCTAATCTATATTCCCATTTGCCATATCTATCAATTATTGAATTTCGAGCAATTTCTCTATCCCTAGAAACTTCTCAATTTCCATATAACTCTCGTTCTCCAACGTTCTGGATCTATCAATTTCTACTGAGATCTCTATCTGTGTCTGATTCCTTTTCTGCATATCTAACAACTAAAACTTTTCTATCAATTTCTCTACTATGCCTTATTCCTTTGCTCCCTAAATATCAATATCTAGATTTCCAGCATATGATGTATCTGAAACTCACTTCTTTCTCCTTGTAACACCATTTTAGCTTTCACATGAAATGCAAAACTGTAATTCATTCCATTTCTCCATATTTCTTATTTAATCGTATTCGAAAGATTTTACTATCTCAAGCTTATTTATAAATAACTCAATTTCTGCACAGTGCTCTATCTGGAACTAACTCTCTTGCTCCATTTCTGTCCAGTAATCTGTTCCTAACAATTTCTATATCCTGCAGTTTATTTTCCTTGTGCCTAGTAATCAATTCCAGTATTTCCCTTTCTCAATCTTACCCTCCTTCTCCAAAAGCATACATTACGTTCAGATGTCTTATCTAATCCATATTCCCTTTTGCCATATGTAGCAATTATTGAAATTCGAGCAATAAGCAGTGGCTTATTCTCTTTCCCCATAGCCAGAACCTCTCAGTTTCCATAAAATGCTCGTTCTCCACAGTTATGGATATATCAATTTCCACTGAGATCTCTAACTGTTTCTGATTCCCTTTCTCCATATCTATCACATAATACTTTTCTATCAATTTGTCTACTGTTCCCTTGCTCCCTAGATATCAATATGTAGTTTTCGAGCAAATGCTGTATCTGAAAGTCACTTCTTACTCCTTGTAACACCATTTTTGATCTTACATGAAAGGCAAAACTGTAATTCATTCCATTTCTCCATATTTCCATCGTATTGAAAAGATTTTACAATCTGAAGCTTATTCCAGTTCCCATATTTATAAATATCTCAATTTCTGCACAGTGCTCTATCTGGAACTAAGTCTTATTCACCACTTCTGTCTAGTAATCGGTTCCTATCAATTCCTATTTCCTGCAGTTTATTTTCCTTGTGCCTAGTAATCAATATCAGTATTTGCATAAAATTCTATTTCTCAATCATACGCTGCTTCTCCAAATGAATCAATGATGTTGAGAATGCCATTTGCCATATATAACAATTATTGAAATTCGAGCAATTTCTCTATCAGTGGCTTATTCTCTTTCTCCATAGTTAGAAACATCTCGATTTCTATAAAATGCTCGTTCTCCACAGTTACGCATATATTAATTTCCACTGAGATCTCTAACTGTTTCTGATTCCCTTTCTGCACAACTATCCAATAATACTTTTCTATCAATTTCTCTACTGTGCCTTATTCCCTTGCTCACTAGATATGAATATGTAGTTTTCCAGCAAATGCTGTATCTGAAAGTCACTTCTTACTCCTTGGAACACCATTTTTGATTTTACATGAAAGGCAAAACTGTAATTCATTCCATTTCTCCATATTTCTCATTTAATCGTATTCGAAAGATTTTAGTATCTGAAGCTTATTCCAATTCGCATATTTCTAAGTAGCTCAATTTCTGCACAGTGCTCTATCTGGAACTAACTCTTATTCACTATTTCTGTCAAGTAATCAGTTCCTAACAATTCCTATTTCCTGCAGTTTATTTCCCATGTGCCTAGTAATCAATTTCAGTATTTGCATAAAATTCTATTTCTCAATCTTACTCTCCTTCTCCAAATGAATCAATGATGTTGAGATTTCTTATCTAATCCATATTCACATTTGCCATATGTAACAATTAATGAAATTCGAGCAATTTCTCTATCAGTGGCTTATTCTCTTTCTCCATAGTTAGAACCATCTCGATTTCTATAAAATGCTCGTTCTCCACAGTTATGGATATATCAATTTCCACTGAGATCTCTACCTGTTTCTGATTTCCTTTCTCCAAATCTATCAAATAATACTTTTCTATCAATTTCTCTACTGTGCCTTATTCCCTTGCTCACTAGATATGAATATGTAGTTTTCCAGCAAATGCTGTATCTGAAAGTCACTTCTTACTCCTTGTAACACCATTTTAGATTTTACATGAAAGGCAAAACTGTAATTCATTCCATTTCTCCATATTTCTTATTTAATCGTATTCGAAAGATTTTACTATCTCAAGCTTATTTATAAATAGCTCAATTTCTGCACAGTGCTCTATCTGGAAGTAACTCTCATTCACCATTTCTGTCTAGTAATCTGTTCCTAACAATTTCTATTTCCTGCAGCTTATTTTCATTGTGCCTAGTAATCAATTTCAGAATTTCAATTAAATTCTCTTGCTGAATGTTATCCAAACATCTAAATTACTCCATTCCCATAAACTGTCTTCTCTATTGCTTTTTCTTCTTCGCCATATCTATCAATTATTGAAATTCCATTTAATTCTCTGTGTGCAGCATGTTCCTTTTCTCCATACATAGCAACTTCTCAATATCCATAAAACCCTGATACTCCACAGTTCTGAATATCAAAATTTCCAAAGCAATCTGTACCCGCAACTGATTCTCTCAATGCATATCTATCAAATAATACATTTCTATCAATTTATCTGTCTGTAGCTTAATCCCTTGCTCGTTGTACATGAATGTCTCTATTTCCAGCAAAAGCTGTATTTGGATCTCACTCTCTTACACCTTGTCAATCTATTTTTGCATGTCCAACAAATTCACTATCGGTCATTCACTTTCTTTCTCCAAGTTTGTGAAATAATCCTATACCATTTATTTTCCTACGGAAGCTTATTCTCATTGCCATCATTCTAACTTACTCATTTTCTGCACAATGATCTATCTGGAACAAACTCTATTTCTCCTTTTCTATCCAGTAAACAGTTCCTATGAATTTCTATTCCTTGCAGCATATTTTCTTTGTGCCTAGTAATCAATTTCAGTATTTCCATTAAATTCTCTTTCTCAATCTTACTCTCCTTTTCCAAATGGATCAAAGCCGTTCAGATTTCTTATCTAATCTATATTCCCATTTGCCATATCTATCAATTATTGAATTTCGAGCAATTTCTCTATCCCTAGAAACTTCTCAATTTCCATATAACTCTCGTTCTCCAACGTTCTGGATCTATCAATTTCTACTGAGATCTCTATCTGTGTCTGATTCCTTTTCTGCATATCTAACAACTAAAACTTTTCTATCAATTTCTCTACTATGCCTTATTCCTTTGCTCCCTAAATATCAATATCTAGATTTCCAGCATATGATGTATCTGAAACTCACTTCTTTCTCCTTGTAACACCATTTTAGCTTTCACATGAAATGCAAAACTGTAATTCATTCCATTTCTCCATATTTCTTATTTAATCGTATTCGAAAGATTTTACTATCTCAAGCTTATTTATAAATAACTCAATTTCTGCACAGTGCTCTATCTGGAACTAACTCTCTTGCTCCATTTCTGTCCAGTAATCTGTTCCTAACAATTTCTATATCCTGCAGTTTATTTTCCTTGTGCCTAGTAATCAATTCCAGTATTTCCATTAAATTCTCTTTCTCAATCTTACTCTCCTTTTCCAAATGGATCAAAGCCGTTCAGATTTCTTATCTAATCCATATTCCCATTTGCCATATCTATCAATTATTGAATTTCGAGCAATTTCTCTATCCCTAGAAACTTCTCAATTTCCATATAACTCTCGTTCTCCAACGTTCTGGATCTATCAATTTCTACTGAGATCTCTATCTGTGTCTGATTCCTTTTCTGCATATCTAACAACTAATACTTTTCTATCAATTTCTCTACTATGCCTTATTCCTATGCTCCCTAAATATCAATATCTAGATTTCCAGCAAATGCTGTATCTGAAAGTCACTTCTTACTCCTTGTAACACCATTTTTGATCTTACATGAAAGGCAAAACTGTAATTCATTCCTTTCCTCCATATTTCTCATTTAATCGTATTGAAATTTTTACAATCTGAAGCTTATTCCAATTCCCATATTTATAAATATCTCAATTTCTGCACAGTGCTCTATCTGGAACTCACTTCTTTCTCCTTGTAACACAATTTTTGCTTTCACATGAAATGCACAACTGTAATTCATTCCATTTCTCCATATTTCTTATTTAATCGTATTCGAAAGATTTTACTATTGAAGCTTATTTATAAATAACTCAATTTCTGCACAGTGCTCTTTCAGGAACTAATTCTCTTGCTCCATTTCTGTCCAGTAATCTGTTCCTAACAATTTCTATTTCCTGCAGTTTATTTTCCTTGTGCCTAGAAATCAATTTCAGTATCTTTCTCAATCTTACCCTCCTTCTCCAAATGGATACAGTACGTTCAGATGTCTTATCTAATCCATATTCCGATTTGCCATATGTAGCAATTATTGAAATTCGAGCAATTTCTCTATCAGTGGCTTATTCTCTTTCTCCATAGTTAGAAACATCTCGATTTCTATAAAATGCTCGTTCTCCTCAGTTATGCATATATCAATTTCCACTGAGATCTCTAACTGTTTCTGATTCCCTTTCTCCACATCTATCAAATAATACTTTTCTATCAATTTCTCTACTGTGCCTTATTCCCTTGCTCCCTAGATATCAATATGTAGTTTTCCAGCAAATGCTGTATCTGAAAGTCACTTCTTACTCCTTGTAACACCATTTTTGATCTTACATGAAAGGCAAAACTGTAATTCATTCCATTTCTCCATATTTCTCATTTAATCGTATTGAAAAGATTTTACAATCTGAAGCTTATTCCAATTCCCATATTTATAAATATCTCAATTTCTGCACAGTGCTCTATCTGGAACTAACTCTTATTCACCACTTCTGTCAAGTAGTCTGTTTTTATCAATTCCTATTTCCTGCAGTTTATTTTCCTTGTGCCTAGTAATCAATTTCAGTAGTTCCATTAAAATCTCTTTCTCAATCATACGCTGCTTCTCCAAATGAATCAATGATGTTGAGATTTCTTATCTAATCCATATTCCCAATTGCCATATGTAACAATTATTGAAATTCGAGCAATTTCTCTATCAGGGCTTATTCTCTTTCGCCATACCGAGAAACCTCTCAATTTCCATAAAACGCTCGTTCTCCACAGTTATGGATGTATCAATTTGCACTGAGATCTCCATCTGTTTCTGATGCCCTTTCTCCATATCTATCACATAATACTTTTCTATCAATTTCTCTACTGTGCCTTATTCCCATGCTCCCTAGATATCAATATGTAGTTTTCGAGCAAATGCTGTATCTGAAAGTCACTTCTTACTCCTTGTAGCACCATTTTAGATCTTACATGAAAGGCAAAACTGTAATTCATTCCATTTCTCCATATTTCTCATTTAATCGTATTGAAAAGATTTTACAATCTGAAGCTAATTGCAATTCCCATATTTATAAATATCTCAATTTCTGCACAGTGCTCTATCTGGAACTAACTCTTATTCAGCACTTCTGTCAAGTAATCTGTTCCTATCAATTCCTATTTCCTGCAGTTTATTTTCCTTGTGCCTAGTAATCAATTTCAGTATTTGTATAAAATTCTATTTCTCAATCATACGCTGCTTCTCCAAATGAATCAATGATGTTGAGATTTCTTATCTAATCCATATTCCCATTTGCCATATGTAACAATTATTGAAATTCGAGCAATTTCTCTATTAGTGGCTTATTCTCTTTCTCCATATTTAGAAACATCTCGATTTCTATAAAATGCTCGTTCTCCACAGTTATGCATATATCAATTTCCACTGAGATCTCTAACTGTTTCTGATTTCCTTTCTCCACATCTATCAAATAATACTTTTCTATCAATTTCTCTACTGTGCCTTATTCCCTTGCTCACTAGATATGAATATGTAGTTTTCCAGCAAATGCTGTATCTGAAAGTCACTTCTTACTCCTTCTAACACCATTTTTGATTTTAAATGAAAGGCAAAACTGTAATTCATTCCATTTCTCCATATTTCTCATTTAATCGTATTCGAAAGATTTTAGTATCTGAAGCTTATTCCAATTCGCATATTTATAAATAGCTCAATTTCTGCACAGTGCTCTATGTGGAATTAACTCTTATTCACTATTTCTGTCAAGTAATTTTTTCCTATCAATTCCTATTTCCTGCACTTTATGTTACTTGTGCCTAGTAATCAATTTCAGTATTTCCATTAAAATCTCTTTCTCCATCTTACTCTCCTTCTCCAGATGAATCAATGATGTTGAGATTTCTTATCTAATCCATATTCCCATTTGCCATATATAACAATTACTGAAATTCGAGCAATTTCTCTATAAGTGGCTTATTCTCTTTCTCCATAGTTAGAACCATCTCGATTTCTATAAAATGCTCGTTCTCCACAGTTATGGATATATCAATTTCCACTGAGATCTCTAACTGTGTCTGATTCCCTTTCTGCACAACTATCAAATAATTCTTTTCTATCAATTTCTCTACTGTGCCTTATTGCCTGGCTCCCTAGATTTGAATATGTAGTTTTCCAGCAAATGCTGTATCTGAAAGTCACTTCTTACTCCTTGTAACACCATTTTTGATTTTACATGAAAGGCAAAACTGTAATTCATTCCATTTCCCCATATTTCTCATTTAATCGTATTCGAAAGATTTTAGTATCTGAAGCTTATTCCAATTCGCATATTTATAAATAGCTCAATTTCTGCACAGTGCTCTATCTGGAACTAACTCTCATTCACCATTTCTGTCTCGTAATCTGTTCCTAACAATTTCTATTTCCTGCAGCTTATTTTCATTGTGCCTAGTAATCAATTTCAGAATTTCAATTAAATTCTCTTGCTGAATGTTATCCAAACATCTAAATTAGTCCATTCCCATAAAATGTCTTCTCTATTGCTTTTTCCCCTTCGCCATATCCATCAATTATTGAAATTCCATTTAATTCTCTGTGTGCAGCATATTCCTTTTCTCCATACATAGCAACTTCTCAATATCCATAAAACCCTGGTACTCCACAGTTCTGAATATCAAAATTTCCAAAGCAATCTGTACCCGCAACTGATTCTCTCAATGCATATCTATCAAATAATACATTTCTATCACTTTATCTGTCTGTAGCTTATTCCCTTGCTCGCTGTTTATGAATGTCTCTATTTCCAGCATAAGCTGTATTTGTAGCTCACTCTCTTACACCTTGTCAATTTATTTTTGCATGTCCAACAAATTCACTATCGGTCATTCACTTTCTTTCTCCAAGTTTGTGAAATAATCCTACACCATTAATTTTCCTATCGAAGCTTATTCTCATTGCCATCATTATAACTTACTCATTTTCTGCACAATGATCTATCTGGAACAAACTGTATTTCTCCTTTTCTGTCCAGTAAACAGTTCCTATGAATTTCTATTCCTTGCAGCATATTTTCTTTGTGCCTAGTAATCAATTTCAGTATTTCCATTAAATTCTCTTTCTCAATCTTACTCTCCTTTTCCAAATGGATCAAAGCCGTTCAGATTTCTTATCTAATCCATATTCCCATTTGCCATATCTATCAATTATTGAATTTCGAGCAATTTCTCTATCAGTGGCTTAATCTATTTCTCCATCCCTAGAAACTTCTCAATTTCCATATAACTCTCGTTCTCCAACGTTCTGGATCTATCAATTTCTACTGAGATCTCTATCTGTGTCTGATTCCTTTTCTGCATATCTAACAACTAAAACTTTTCTATCAATTTCTCTACTATGCCTTATTCCTTTGCTCCCTAAATATCAATATCTAGATTTCCAGCATATGATGTATCTGAAACTCATTTCTTTCTCCTTGTAACACCATTTTAGCTTTCACATGAAATGCAAAACTGTAATTCATTCCATTTCTCCATATTTCTTATTTAATCGTATTCGAAAGATTTTACTATCTCAAGCTTATTTATAAATAACTCAATTTCTGCACAGTGCTCTATCTGGAACTAACTCTCTTGCTCCATTTCTGTCCAGTAATCTGTTCCTAACAATTTCTATATCCTGCAGTTTATTTTCCTTGTGCCTAGTAATCAATTCCAGTATTTCCCTTTCTCAATCTTACCCTCCTTCTCCAAAAGCATACATTACGTTCAGATGTCTTATCTAATCCATATTCCCTTTTGCCATATGTAGCAATTATTGAAATTCGAGCAATAAGCAGTGGCTTATTCTCTTTCCCCATAGCCAGAACCTCTCAGTTTCCATAAAATGCTCGTTCTCCACAGTTATGGATATATCAATTTCCACTGAGATCTCTAACTGTTTCTGATTCCCTTTCTCCATATCTATCACATAATACTTTTCTATCAATTTGTCTACTGTTCCCTTGCTCCCTAGATATCAATATGTAGTTTTCGAGCAAATGCTGTATCTGAAAGTCACTTCTTACTCCTTCTAACACCATTTTTGATCTTACATGAAAGGCAAAACTGTAATTCATTCCATTTCTCCATATTTCTCATTTAATCGTATTGAAAAGATTTTACAATCTGAAGCTTATTCCAGTTCCCATATTTATAAATATCTCAATTTCTGCACAGTGCTCTATCTGGAACTAAGTCTTATTCACCACTTCTGTCTAGTAATCGGTTCCTATCAATTCCTATTTCCTGCAGTTTATTTTCCTTGTGCCTAGTAATCAATATCAGTATTTGCATAAAATTCTATTTCTCAATCATACGCTGCTTCTCCAAATGAATCAATGATGTTGAGAATGCCATTTGCCATATATAACAATTATTGAAATTCGAGCAATTTCTCTATCAGTGGCTTATTCTCTTTCTCCATAGTTAGAAACATCTCGATTTCTATAAAATGCTCGTTCTCCACAGTTACGCATATATTAATTTCCACTGAGATCTCTAACTGTTTCTGATTCCCTTTCTGCACAACTATCCAATAATACTTTTCTATCAATTTCTCTACTGTGCCTTATTCCCTTGCTCACTAGATATGAATATGTAGTTTTCCAGCAAATGCTGTATCTGAAAGTCACTTCTTACTCCTTGGAGCACCATTTTTGATTTTACATGAAAGGCAAAACTGTAATTCATTCCATTTCTCCATATTTCTCATTTAATCGTATTCGAAAGATTTTAGTATCTGAAGCTTATTCCAATTCGCATATTTCTAAGTAGCTCAATTTCTGCACAGTGCTCTATCTGGAACTAACTCTTATTCACTATTTCTGTCAAGTAATCAGTTCCTAACAATTCCTATTTCCTGCAGTTTATTTCCCATGTGCCTAGTAATCAATTTCAGTATTTGCATAAAATTCTATTTCTCAATCTTACTCTCCTTCTCCAAATGAATCAATGATGTTGAGATTTCTTATCTAATCCATATTCACATTTGCCATATGTAACAATTAATGAAATTCGAGCAATTTCTCTATCAGTGGCTTATTCTCTTTCTCCATAGTTAGAACCATCTCGATTTCTATAAAATGCTCGTTCTCCACAGTTATGGATATATCAATTTCCACTGAGATCTCTACCTGTTTCTGATTTCCTTTCTCCAAATCTATCAAATAATACTTTTCTATCAATTTCTCTACTGTGCCTTATTCCCTTGCTCACTAGATATGAATATGTAGTTTTCCAGCAAATGCTGTATCTGAAAGTCACTTCTTACTCCTTGTAACACCATTTTAGATTTTACATGAAAGGCAAAACTGTAATTCATTCCATTTCTCCATATTTCTTATTTAATCGTATTCGAAAGATTTTACTATCTCAAGCTTATTTATAAATAGCTCAATTTCTGCACAGTGCTCTATCTGGAAGTAACTCTCATTCACCATTTCTGTCTAGTAATCTGTTCCTAACAATTTCTATTTCCTGCAGCTTATTTTCATTGTGCCTAGTAATCAATTTCAGAATTTCAATTAAATTCTCTTGCTGAATGTTATCCAAACATCTAAATTACTCCATTCCCATAAACTGTCTTCTCTATTGCTTTTTCTTCTTCGCCATATCTATCAATTATTGAAATTCCATTTAATTCTCTGTGTGCAGCATGTTCCTTTTCTCCATACATAGCAACTTCTCAATATCCATAAAACCCTGATACTCCACAGTTCTGAATATCAAAATTTCCAAAGCAATCTGTACCCGCAACTGATTCTCTCAATGCATATCTATCAAATAATACATTTCTATCAATTTATCTGTCTGTAGCTTAATCCCTTGCTCGTTGTACATGAATGTCTCTATTTCCAGCAAAAGCTGTATTTGGATCTCACTCTCTTACACCTTGTCAATCTATTTTTGCATGTCCAACAAATTCACTATCGGTCATTCACTTTCTTTCTCCAAGTTTGTGAAATAATCCTATACCATTTATTTTCCTACGGAAGCTTATTCTCATTGCCATCATTCTAACTTACTCATTTTCTGCACAATGATCTATCTGGAACAAACTCTATTTCTCCTTTTCTATCCAGTAAACAGTTCCTATGAATTTCTATTCCTTGCAGCATATTTTCTTTGTGCCTAGTAATCAATTTCAGTATTTCCATTAAATTCTCTTTCTCAATCTTACTCTCCTTTTCCAAATGGATCAAAGCCGTTCAGATTTCTTATCTAATCCATATTCCCATTTGCCATATCTATCAATTATTGAATTTCGAGCAATTTCTCTATCCCTAGAAACTTCTCAATTTCCATATAACTCTCGTTCTCCAACGTTCTGGATCTATCAATTTCTACTGAGATCTCTATCTGTGTCTGATTCCTTTTCTGCATATCTAACAACTAATACTTTTCTATCAATTTCTCTACTATGCCTTATTCCTATGCTCCCTAAATATCAATATCTAGATTTCCAGCAAATGCTGTATCTGAAAGTCACTTCTTACTCCTTGTAACACCATTTTTGATCTTACATGAAAGGCAAAACTGTAATTCATTCCTTTCCTCCATATTTCTCATTTAATCGTATTGAAATTTTTACAATCTGAAGCTTATTCCAATTCCCATATTTATAAATATCTCAATTTCTGCACAGTGCTCTATCTGGAACTCACTTCTTTCTCCTTGTAACACAATTTTTGCTTTCACATGAAATGCACAACTGTAATTCATTCCATTTCTCCATATTTCTTATTTAATCGTATTCGAAAGATTTTACTATTGAAGCTTATTTATAAATAACTCAATTTCTGCACAGTGCTCTTTCAGGAACTAATTCTCTTGCTCCATTTCTGTCCAGTAATCTGTTCCTAACAATTTCTATTTCCTGCAGTTTATTTTCCTTGTGCCTAGAAATCAATTTCAGTATCTTTCTCAATCTTACCCTCCTTCTCCAAATGGATACAGTACGTTCAGATGTCTTATCTAATCCATATTCCGATTTGCCATATGTAGCAATTATTGAAATTCGAGCAATTTCTCTATCAGTGGCTTATTCTCTTTCTCCATAGTTAGAAACATCTCGATTTCTATAAAATGCTCGTTCTCCTCAGTTATGCATATATCAATTTCCACTGAGATCTCTAACTGTTTCTGATTCCCTTTCTCCACATCTATCAAATAATACTTTTCTATCAATTTCTCTACTGTGCCTTATTCCCTTGCTCCCTAGATATCAATATGTAGTTTTCCAGCAAATGCTGTATCTGAAAGTCACTTCTTACTCCTTGTAACACCATTTTTGATCTTACATGAAAGGCAAAACTGTAATTCATTCCATTTCTCCATATTTCTCATTTAATCGTATTGAAAAGATTTTACAATCTGAAGCTTATTCCAATTCCCATATTTATAAATATCTCAATTTCTGCACAGTGCTCTATCTGGAACTAACTCTTATTCACCACTTCTGTCAAGTAGTCTGTTTTTATCAATTCCTATTTCCTGCAGTTTATTTTCCTTGTGCCTAGTAATCAATTTCAGTAGTTCCATTAAAATCTCTTTCTCAATCATACGCTGCTTCTCCAAATGAATCAATGATGTTGAGATTTCTTATCTAATCCATATTCCCAATTGCCATATGTAACAATTATTGAAATTCGAGCAATTTCTCTATCAGGGCTTATTCTCTTTCGCCATACCGAGAAACCTCTCAATTTCCATAAAACGCTCGTTCTCCACAGTTATGGATGTATCAATTTGCACTGAGATCTCCATCTGTTTCTGATGCCCTTTCTCCATATCTATCACATAATACTTTTCTATCAATTTCTCTACTGTGCCTTATTCCCATGCTCCCTAGATATCAATATGTAGTTTTCGAGCAAATGCTGTATCTGAAAGTCACTTCTTACTCCTTGTAGCACCATTTTAGATCTTACATGAAAGGCAAAACTGTAATTCATTCCATTTCTCCATATTTCTCATTTAATCGTATTGAAAAGATTTTACAATCTGAAGCTAATTGCAATTCCCATATTTATAAATATCTCAATTTCTGCACAGTGCTCTATCTGGAACTAACTCTTATTCAGCACTTCTGTCAAGTAATCTGTTCCTATCAATTCCTATTTCCTGCAGTTTATTTTCCTTGTGCCTAGTAATCAATTTCAGTATTTGTATAAAATTCTATTTCTCAATCATACGCTGCTTCTCCAAATGAATCAATGATGTTGAGATTTCTTATCTAATCCATATTCCCATTTGCCATATGTAACAATTATTGAAATTCGAGCAATTTCTCTATTAGTGGCTTATTCTCTTTCTCCATATTTAGAAACATCTCGATTTCTATAAAATGCTCGTTCTCCACAGTTATGCATATATCAATTTCCACTGAGATCTCTAACTGTTTCTGATTTCCTTTCTCCACATCTATCAAATAATACTTTTCTATCAATTTCTCTACTGTGCCTTATTCCCTTGCTCACTAGATATGAATATGTAGTTTTCCAGCAAATGCTGTATCTGAAAGTCACTTCTTACTCCTTCTAACACCATTTTTGATTTTAAATGAAAGGCAAAACTGTAATTCATTCCATTTCTCCATATTTCTCATTTAATCGTATTCGAAAGATTTTAGTATCTGAAGCTTATTCCAATTCGCATATTTATAAATAGCTCAATTTCTGCACAGTGCTCTATGTGGAATTAACTCTTATTCACTATTTCTGTCAAGTAATTTTTTCCTATCAATTCCTATTTCCTGCACTTTATGTTACTTGTGCCTAGTAATCAATTTCAGTATTTCCATTAAAATCTCTTTCTCCATCTTACTCTCCTTCTCCAGATGAATCAATGATGTTGAGATTTCTTATCTAATCCATATTCCCATTTGCCATATATAACAATTACTGAAATTCGAGCAATTTCTCTATAAGTGGCTTATTCTCTTTCTCCATAGTTAGAACCATCTCGATTTCTATAAAATGCTCGTTCTCCACAGTTATGGATATATCAATTTCCACTGAGATCTCTAACTGTGTCTGATTCCCTTTCTGCACAACTATCAAATAATTCTTTTCTATCAATTTCTCTACTGTGCCTTATTGCCTGGCTCCCTAGATTTGAATATGTAGTTTTCCAGCAAATGCTGTATCTGAAAGTCACTTCTTACTCCTTGTAACACCATTTTTGATTTTACATGAAAGGCAAAACTGTAATTCATTCCATTTCCCCATATTTCTCATTTAATCGTATTCGAAAGATTTTAGTATCTGAAGCTTATTCCAATTCGCATATTTATAAATAGCTCAATTTCTGCACAGTGCTCTATCTGGAACTAACTCTCATTCACCATTTCTGTCTCGTAATCTGTTCCTAACAATTTCTATTTCCTGCAGCTTATTTTCATTGTGCCTAGTAATCAATTTCAGAATTTCAATTAAATTCTCTTGCTGAATGTTATCCAAACATCTAAATTAGTCCATTCCCATAAAATGTCTTCTCTATTGCTTTTTCCCCTTCGCCATATCCATCAATTATTGAAATTCCATTTAATTCTCTGTGTGCAGCATATTCCTTTTCTCCATACATAGCAACTTCTCAATATCCATAAAACCCTGGTACTCCACAGTTCTGAATATCAAAATTTCCAAAGCAATCTGTACCCGCAACTGATTCTCTCAATGCATATCTATCAAATAATACATTTCTATCACTTTATCTGTCTGTAGCTTATTCCCTTGCTCGCTGTTTATGAATGTCTCTATTTCCAGCATAAGCTGTATTTGTAGCTCACTCTCTTACACCTTGTCAATTTATTTTTGCATGTCCAACAAATTCACTATCGGTCATTCACTTTCTTTCTCCAAGTTTGTGAAATAATCCTACACCATTAATTTTCCTATCGAAGCTTATTCTCATTGCCATCATTATAACTTACTCATTTTCTGCACAATGATCTATCTGGAACAAACTGTATTTCTCCTTTTCTGTCCAGTAAACAGTTCCTATGAATTTCTATTCCTTGCAGCATATTTTCTTTGTGCCTAGTAATCAATTTCAGTATTTCCATTAAATTCTCTTTCTCAATCTTACTCTCCTTTTCCAAATGGATCAAAGCCGTTCAGATTTCTTATCTAATCCATATTCCCATTTGCCATATCTATCAATTATTGAATTTCGAGCAATTTCTCTATCAGTGGCTTAATCTATTTCTCCATCCCTAGAAACTTCTCAATTTCCATATAACTCTCGTTCTCCAACGTTCTGGATCTATCAATTTCTACTGAGATCTCTATCTGTGTCTGATTCCTTTTCTGCATATCTAACAACTAAAACTTTTCTATCAATTTCTCTACTATGCCTTATTCCTTTGCTCCCTAAATATCAATATCTAGATTTCCAGCATATGATGTATCTGAAACTCATTTCTTTCTCCTTGTAACACCATTTTAGCTTTCACATGAAATGCAAAACTGTAATTCATTCCATTTCTCCATATTTCTTATTTAATCGTATTCGAAAGATTTTACTATCTCAAGCTTATTTATAAATAACTCAATTTCTGCACAGTGCTCTATCTGGAACTAACTCTCTTGCTCCATTTCTGTCCAGTAATCTGTTCCTAACAATTTCTATATCCTGCAGTTTATTTTCCTTGTGCCTAGTAATCAATTCCAGTATTTCCCTTTCTCAATCTTACCCTCCTTCTCCAAAAGCATACATTACGTTCAGATGTCTTATCTAATCCATATTCCCTTTTGCCATATGTAGCAATTATTGAAATTCGAGCAATAAGCAGTGGCTTATTCTCTTTCCCCATAGCCAGAACCTCTCAGTTTCCATAAAATGCTCGTTCTCCACAGTTATGGATATATCAATTTCCACTGAGATCTCTAACTGTTTCTGATTCCCTTTCTCCATATCTATCACATAATACTTTTCTATCAATTTGTCTACTGTTCCCTTGCTCCCTAGATATCAATATGTAGTTTTCGAGCAAATGCTGTATCTGAAAGTCACTTCTTACTCCTTCTAACACCATTTTTGATCTTACATGAAAGGCAAAACTGTAATTCATTCCATTTCTCCATATTTCTCATTTAATCGTATTGAAAAGATTTTACAATCTGAAGCTTATTCCAGTTCCCATATTTATAAATATCTCAATTTCTGCACAGTGCTCTATCTGGAACTAAGTCTTATTCACCACTTCTGTCTAGTAATCGGTTCCTATCAATTCCTATTTCCTGCAGTTTATTTTCCTTGTGCCTAGTAATCAATATCAGTATTTGCATAAAATTCTATTTCTCAATCATACGCTGCTTCTCCAAATGAATCAATGATGTTGAGAATGCCATTTGCCATATATAACAATTATTGAAATTCGAGCAATTTCTCTATCAGTGGCTTATTCTCTTTCTCCATAGTTAGAAACATCTCGATTTCTATAAAATGCTCGTTCTCCACAGTTACGCATATATTAATTTCCACTGAGATCTCTAACTGTTTCTGATTCCCTTTCTGCACAACTATCCAATAATACTTTTCTATCAATTTCTCTACTGTGCCTTATTCCCTTGCTCACTAGATATGAATATGTAGTTTTCCAGCAAATGCTGTATCTGAAAGTCACTTCTTACTCCTTGGAGCACCATTTTTGATTTTACATGAAAGGCAAAACTGTAATTCATTCCATTTCTCCATATTTCTCATTTAATCGTATTCGAAAGATTTTAGTATCTGAAGCTTATTCCAATTCGCATATTTCTAAGTAGCTCAATTTCTGCACAGTGCTCTATCTGGAACTAACTCTTATTCACTATTTCTGTCAAGTAATCAGTTCCTAACAATTCCTATTTCCTGCAGTTTATTTCCCATGTGCCTAGTAATCAATTTCAGTATTTGCATAAAATTCTATTTCTCAATCTTACTCTCCTTCTCCAAATGAATCAATGATGTTGAGATTTCTTATCTAATCCATATTCACATTTGCCATATGTAACAATTAATGAAATTCGAGCAATTTCTCTATCAGTGGCTTATTCTCTTTCTCCATAGTTAGAACCATCTCGATTTCTATAAAATGCTCGTTCTCCACAGTTATGGATATATCAATTTCCACTGAGATCTCTACCTGTTTCTGATTTCCTTTCTCCAAATCTATCAAATAATACTTTTCTATCAATTTCTCTACTGTGCCTTATTCCCTTGCTCACTAGATATGAATATGTAGTTTTCCAGCAAATGCTGTATCTGAAAGTCACTTCTTACTCCTTGTAACACCATTTTAGATTTTACATGAAAGGCAAAACTGTAATTCATTCCATTTCTCCATATTTCTTATTTAATCGTATTCGAAAGATTTTACTATCTCAAGCTTATTTATAAATAGCTCAATTTCTGCACAGTGCTCTATCTGGAAGTAACTCTCATTCACCATTTCTGTCTAGTAATCTGTTCCTAACAATTTCTATTTCCTGCAGCTTATTTTCATTGTGCCTAGTAATCAATTTCAGAATTTCAATTAAATTCTCTTGCTGAATGTTATCCAAACATCTAAATTACTCCATTCCCATAAACTGTCTTCTCTATTGCTTTTTCTTCTTCGCCATATCTATCAATTATTGAAATTCCATTTAATTCTCTGTGTGCAGCATGTTCCTTTTCTCCATACATAGCAACTTCTCAATATCCATAAAACCCTGATACTCCACAGTTCTGAATATCAAAATTTCCAAAGCAATCTGTACCCGCAACTGATTCTCTCAATGCATATCTATCAAATAATACATTTCTATCAATTTATCTGTCTGTAGCTTAATCCCTTGCTCGTTGTACATGAATGTCTCTATTTCCAGCAAAAGCTGTATTTGGATCTCACTCTCTTACACCTTGTCAATCTATTTTTGCATGTCCATCATATTCACTATCGGTCATTCACTCTCTTTCACCAAGTTTGTGAAATAATCCTATTCCATTAATTTTCCCACTGAAGCTTATTCACATTCCCATAATTATAACTTACCCCATTTCTGCACAATGCAGAATCTGGAAAAAAACTCTCTTTATCCATTTCTGTCTAGTAATCCGTTCCTATCAATTTCTATTTCCTGCAGCATATTTTCTTTGTGCCTAGGAATCAATTTCAGTATTTACATTAAATTCGCATTCTCAATCTTACTCTCCTTCTCCAAATGGATCAATTACGTTCAGATTTCTTATCTAATCCATATTCCCATTTGCCATATCTATCAATTATTGAAATTCGAGCAATTTCTCTATGAGTGGCTTATTCTCTTTCTCCATACCTAGAAACTTCTCAATTTCCGTAAAACTCTCGTTCTCCACAGTTACGGATATATCAATTTCCACTCAGATCTCCATCTGTTTCTCATTCCCTTTCTCCATATCTATCAAATAATACTTTTCTATCAATTACTCTACTGTGCCTTATTGCCTTGCTCCCTAGATATCAATATGTAGATTTCCAGCAAATGCTGTATCTGAAACTCACTTCTTACTCCTCGTAACACCATTTTTGCTTTTACATGAAAGGCAAAGCTGTAATTCATTCCATTTCTCCATATTTCCTATTTAATCGTATTCGAAAGGTTTTTCTATCTGAAGCTTATTCTAGTTCCCATATTTATAACTTACTCAATTTCTGCACAATGCTCTATCTGGAACAAACTCACTTTCTCCAGGTCTGTCTAGTAATCCGTTCCTATCAATTTATATTTACTGCAGCATATTTTTATCGTGCCTTGTAATCAATTTCAGTATTGCTATTAAATTCCCTTACTCAATCTCCTTCTCCAAATGGATCAATTCCGTTCAGATTTCTTATCTAATCCATATTCCCTTTTGCCATATTATTGAAATTCGAGCAATTTCCCTATCAGTGGCTTATTCTCTTTCTCCATACCTAGAAACTTCTCAATATCCATAAAACTCACGTTCTCCACAGTTCTGGATCTATCAATTTCCACTGAGATCTCTACTTGTGTCTGATTCCTTTTCTGCATATCTATCAAGTAATACTTTTCTATCAGTTTCTCTACTGTGCCTTATTCCCTTGCTCCCGAGATATCAATATCTAGATTTCCAGCAAATGCTGTAACTGAAGCTCACTTCTTACTCCTTGTAACACCATGTTTGCTTTTACATGAAATGCAAACCTGTAATTCATTCCATTTCTCCATATTTCTTATTTAATCGTATTCGAAAGATTTTACTATCTGTAGCTTATTCTAGTTCCCATATTTATAAATAACTCAATTTCTGCACAGTGCTCTATCTGCAACGAACTCTCTTTCACCATTTCTGTCTAATAATCTGTTCCTAAGAATTTCTATTTCCTGCAGCTTATTTTCTTTGTGCCCAGTAATTAATTTCAGTATTTCTATTAAATTCTCTTGCTGAATGTTACTGTGTGTGTCCAAATATCTAAATTACTCTATTCCAATCAAATCTCTTCTCTGTTGCTTTTTTCCTTTCGCCATATCTATCAATTATTGAAATTCCATCTAATTCTCTTTCTGTAGCATATTCCTTTTCCCCATATGTAGCAACTTCTCAATATCCATAAAACCGTGGTACTCCAGAGTTCTGAATATCAAAATTTCCAAAACAATCTGTATCCGCAACTGATTCTCTCAATGCATGTCTGTCAAATCATCCTTTTCTATCAATTGATCTATCTGTAGCTTATTCCCTTGCTCCCTGTTTATGACTATCTCTATTTCCAGCAGAAACTGTATCCGTAGCTCACTCTCTTACGCCTTGTCAATCTATTTTTGCATTTCCATCAAATTCACTATCAGTCATTCACTCTCTTTCTCCAAGTTTGTGAAATAATCCTATTCCATTAATTTTCCTGCTGAAGCTTATTCTCATTCCCATATTTATAACTTACTCAATTTCTGCGCAATGGAACAATCTCTTTCTCCAATTCTGTGTAGTAGTCCGTTCCTATAAATTTATATTCCCTGCAGCATATTTTCTTTATGCCTAGTAATCAATTTCAGTATTTCTGTTTCCAGTCATTTTCTATTTCCTGCAGCATATTTTCTTTATGCCTAGTAATCAATTTCAGCATTTCTGTTTCCAGTCATTTTTTATTTCCTGCAGCTTATTTTCTTTGTGCCTAGTAATCAATTTCAGTATTTCCATTAAATTCTCTTACTGAATCTTACTCTCCTTCTCCAAATGTATCAATTGCTCCATTCTGTTCAGATTTCTTATCTAATCCATATTCCCTTTTGCCATATCATTGAACTTTGAGCAATTTCACTATCAGTGGCTTATTCTCTTTCTCCATACCTGGAAACTTCTCAATTTCCATAAAACTCTCATTTTCCACATTATGGATAACTCAATTTCCACTGAAATCTCTATCCGTTTCTGATTCCTTTTGTCCATTTCTATCAAATAATAATTTTCTATCAGATTCTCTATCTGTGGCATTTTCCCTTGCTCCCTAGATAACAATATCTAGATTCCCAGCATATTCTTATCTGAAACTCACTTCTTAGACCTTGGAAGACCATTTTTGCATTTCCATGAAATGAGTGATTCACTCATTGAATCGTATTCGATGGATTTTAATATCTGAAGCTTATTTTAGTTCCCATAGTTGTCACTTTCTCAATTTCTGCACCATGCTCTATCTGGAACTTACTCTCTTTCTCCATTTCTATCTTGTAATCTGTTCCGAATATTTTTTATTTCCTGCCGTTTATTCTCTTCCTGCCTAGTTATCAATTCCTGTATTTCCATTAAATTCTCTTGCTGAATCTTACTTTGTCTGTCCACATATCTAAATTACTCCATTCCCATAAAATGTCTTCTCTATTGCTTTTTCCCTTTCGCCATATCTATCAATTATTGAAATTCCATCTAATTCTCTATCGTTTTCTCCATACCTTGCAAATTCACTATATCCATAAAACTCTGGTACTCCACAGTTATCAATATCACAATTTCCAAAACTATCTCTATCCGCAAGTCATTCTCTCTATGCATATCTATCAAATAATCCTTTTCTATCAACTTTTCTATCTTTAGCTTATTCCCTTGCTCCTTGTTTATGAATATCTCGACTTTCACCATAAGCTGTAACTATAGCTCACTCTATTACACCTTGTCAATCTATTTTCAAATTCACTATTGGTCATTCACTCTCGTTCTCCGAATTTGTGAAATAATCCTAATCCATGAATTTTTCTATCTGAAGTTTCTTCTCATTCCCATATTTATAACTTACTCAATTTCTGCACAATGCTCTAACTGGAACTAACTCTGTTTCCCCATTTCTCTCTATTAATCAATTTCCAGTCAATTTTTATTTCCTGCAGCTTATTTTCTTTGTGCCTAGTAATCAATTTCAGTATTTCCATTAAATTCTCTTACTGAATCTTATTATCCTCTCCAAATGTATCAATTAGTCCATTCCATTCAGATTACTAATCTTATCCATGTTCCATTTCGCCATATTAATGAAATTCGAGCAATTTCTCTATCCGTGGCTTATTCTCTTTCTCCATACCTAGAAACCTCTCAATTTCCATAAAACTATTGTTCTCCACAATTATGGATACCTCAATTTCCACTGAAATCTCTATCCATTTCTGATTCCCTTTCTGCATATCTATCAAATAATAATTTTCTATCAGATTCTCTATCTGTGGCATTTTCCCTTGCTCCCTAGATATCAATATCTAGATTCCCAGCCTATGCTTTATCTGAAACTCACTTCTTAGTCCTTGGAAGACCATTTTTGCATTTCCATGAAATGCAAAACTGTGATTCACTCAATTTCTCCAGATTCTCATTTAATTGTATTCGATGGATTTTACTATCTGAAGGTTATTTTAGTTCCCATAGTTGTCACTTTCTCAATTTCTGCACAATGCTCTATCTGGAACTTACTCTCTTTCTCCATTTCTATCTTGTAATCTGTTCCTAACATTTTTTATTTCCTGCAGTTTATCAGTTTATTCTCTTCCTGCCTAGTTATCTATTTCTGTATTTCCATTAAATTCTCTTGCTGAATCTTACTTTGTCTGTCCAAATATGTAAATTGCTCCATTCCCATCAAATGTCTTCTCTATTGCTTTTACCCTTTCGCCATATCTATCAATTATTGAAATTCCATCTAATTCTCTATCTGTGGCATATTTTTTCCCCCATACCGAGCAACTTCTCAATATCCATAAAACTCTGGTACTCCATAGTTATCAATATCACAATTTCGAAAGCAATCTCTATCCCCAACTGATTC
Organism: Isurus oxyrinchus; assembly: GCA_026770705.1. Classification (NCBI taxonomy): domain Eukaryota; kingdom Metazoa; phylum Chordata; class Chondrichthyes; order Lamniformes; family Lamnidae; genus Isurus; species Isurus oxyrinchus. Next base: position 82,752,805 of record JANJGN010000004.1, on the reverse strand, counting down.
TCTCTATGCATATCTATCAAATAATCCTTTCCTTTCAGCTTATCTATCTGTAGCTTATTACCTTGCTCCTTGTTTAAGAATATCTCCATTTCTAGCATAAGCTGTAACTGTACCTCACTCTATTACACCTTGTCAATCTATTTTGGCATTTCCATCAAATTCACTAACGGTCATTCACTCTGCAAATTTGTGAAATAATCCTATTCCATGAATTTTCCTATCTGAAGCTTATTCTCATTCCCATATTTATAACTTACTCAATTTCTGCACAATGCTCTATCTGGAACTAACTTTCTTTCCCCATTTCTCTCTTTTAATCTGTTTCCAGTCAATTTCCTGCAGCTTATTTTCTTTGTGCCTAGTAATCAATTTCAGTATTTCCATTAAAATCTCTTACTGAATCTTACTTTCCTTCTCCAAATGTATCAATTACTGTGTGGGTGTGTGTGAGAGCGGAGGGTGTGTGTATGTGTGTGTGTGTTAGAGAGAGAAGTGTGTGTGCAAGAGACAGGAGTATGTGTGTGATTGTTGGAGAGAACTGTGTGAGAGAAAAGTGTGTGTGTGTGTGAGGGAGAGGTTTGTGTGTGAAAGAGTGTCATGTGTGTGTGTATGAGAGAGGAGTGTGTGTGTGTGAGAGAGGAGTGTTTGTGTGAGAGAGAGGAGTGTCTGTGTGACAGAGAGGAGTTTGTGTGAGAGAGAGTGGAATATGTTTGTGTGTGTGTGAGAGAAGTGCCTGTGTATGTAAGGGAGAGCAGTGTGAGAGAGAGGAGTGTGTGTTTGTGTGTGTGAGAGAATGTCGTGTGTGAGAGAGAGACAGAGTTGTGTGTTGAAAGTGAGGAGTGTGTGTGTGCAAGAGAGGAGTGTGCGTGTGATAGAGAGATAGAGGTGAGTGTGTGTCAGAGAGAGGAGTGTGTGTGTAAGAGAGGTGTGTGTGTTTGTGGGAGAGCCAGAGATGTGTGTGAATGAGAGAGAGGAGTGTGTGTTTGTTAGAGTGGGTGATGAGTGTTGTGTGTGAGAGAGATGTGTGTGGGTGAGAGAGTTGAGTGTGGGCGTGTGTGAGAGAATGGAGTTTGCGTGCGTGAGAGTGAAAGAGATAGAACTGTGAGTGTGTGAGAGAGAGAGGTGTGCATTTGTGAGAGGGAGGAAGATGTATGTGTGTGTGAGAGAGAAACAGAGGTATGAATGTGAGTGAGAGAAAGACACAGACTTTTGTGTGTGACATAGAGACAGCAGTGTGTGTGTGAGAGGGATGTGTGTCTGTGTGAAAGATATAGGGGTGTGTTTGTGAGAGAGGGAGACAGAGGTGTGTGTGTGAGAGAGAGACAGTGGTGTGCATGTGTGTGAGATGAGTGTGTGTGTGTGAGAGAGAGGAGTGTGTGTGTGTGTGAGAGAGTGACAGAGGTGCATGTGTGTGTGAGAGAGCGACAGATGTGTGCATGTAAGAGGTATCTGTGTGTCAGGGAGAGACAGATGTATGTGTGTGTGAGAGAGAGACAGAGATGTGTGTTGAAAGAGAGGAGTGTTTATGTGTGAGGGAGGAGTGCATGTGTGTGCTCGAGAGATCGAGGTGTGTTTGTGTGTGAGAGAGAGGAGTGTGTGTGTCTGAGAGAGATTACTGTGTGTGTGAGAGAGGAGTGCGTGTGTGTGCTAGGGAGATTTAAGTGTGTATGTGTCTTTGAGAGAGGAGTGTGTGTGTGTCAGAGAGAGAGATGAGTGTGTGTGTGAAAGAGATGTGTGTGAGAGAATTGAATGTGGGTGTGTGTGCGAGAGAGAGGAGTGTTTTTGTGTGTGAGAGAGTGACATAGGTGTGTGAGTGTGTGTGTTAGAGACAGACAGAGGTATGTGTGTGTGAGAGAGCGGTGTGTGCATTTCTGAGAGATACGAATGTGTGAGAGAGCAAGAAAGAGGTGCATGCATGTGTGTGTGAGAGAGAATGTGTGAGAGAGAGAGACAGATGTGTGTGAGAGAGAGTGTGTGTCTGTGTGTGAGAGAGAGAGAGACTGAGGTGTGATTCTGTGTTTGAGAGAGAGAGGTGTGTGTGTGAGAGAGATGAGTGTGTGTGTGAAAGAGAGGAGCATGTGTGTGAGAGAGGTGTGTGGCGTGAGCGAGAGGAATTTGTGTGTGTGAGAGACAGACAGAGGGGTGTATGTGAAAAAAAGTGTGTGTGAGAAAGAGGAGAGTAGTGTATGAGAGAGAGGAGTGTGTGTGAGAGAGGAGTGTGTGTGAGAGAGAGGAGTGTGTGTGAGAGAGAGACGAATATGTGTGTGTGTGTGAGAGATGCGTGTGTATAGGAGAGAAGTGAGCGTGAGAGAGAGGTGTATATTTGTCTGTCTGGGGTGGAGTGTTTGTGTGTGAGAGCGAGGAGTTTGTGTATGTTTCAGTGAGAGAGACAGTGAGTTGTGTCTGTGAGACAAAGACAGAGGTTGTGTGTCTGTGAGAGGAGTGTGTGCACGAGAAAGAGGAGTGTGTGTGTGTGAGAGAGAGGATTGTCTGTGTGAGAGAGAGGGGAATGTTTTTGTTGTGTGTGAGAGAGAAGTGTGCGTGTATGTGAGGGAGAGCAGTGTGAGAGAGATGAGTGCATGTTTGTGTGTGTGAGACAAGGGTGTGTGTGTGTCAGAGAGAGGTGTGTGTGTGTGAGAGAGAGAGAGACTGAGGTGTGTGTGTATGAGAGAGAGACAGAGGTGTGTATTGAAGGAGAGGAGTGTGTGTGAGAGAGAGGAGTGTGTGTGTGATAGAGAGATAAAGGTAAGTGTGTGTGAGAGAGAGGAGTGTGTATGTGTGAGAGAGAGGAGTGTGTGTGTTAGAGAGAGGAGTGTGTGTGTTAGAGAGAGGAGTGTGTGTGTGTGAGAGAGAGGAGTGTCTGTGTGATAGAGAGATAGAGGTGAGAGTGTGTCATAGAGAGGAGTGTGTGTGTAAGAGAGGAGTGGTGTTTCTGAGAGAGAGACAGAGGTTTGTGTGAGTGAGAGAGAGGAGTGTGTGTTTGTTAGAGAGAGAGAGTTTGTGTGTTTGAGAGATGTGTATGTGTGAGACAGTTGAGTGTGGGTGTGTGTGAGAGAGTGGAGTGTGCGTGTGTGAGAGTGAGAGAGACAGAGGTGTGTGTGTGTGAGAGAGAAACAGAGGTATGTGTGTGAGCGAGAGAAAAAGACAGACTTGTGTGTGTGACATAGAGACAGCAGTGTGTGTGTGAGAGGGAGGTGTGTGTGTGAGAGATATAGGGGAGTGTGTGTGAGAGAGGGAGATAGAGGTGTGTGTGTGAGAGAGAGACAGAGGTGTGCATGTGTGTGAGACGAGTGTGTGTGTGTGAGAGAGAGAGACAGAGGTGCATGTGTGTCTGAGAGAGAGGACAGTGTGTGTGTGAGAGAGGAGTGCGTGTGTGTACTAGGGAAATAGAGATGTATGTGTGTCTGAGAGAGAGGAGTGTGTGTGTGAGAGAGAGGGGTGCGTGCATGTGAGTGAGGAGTGTGTGAATGAGAGAGAGGAGTGTCTGTATGTGTCAGAGAGAGAGACAGGGAGTTGTATGTGTGAGACAAAGTCAGAGGTTGCGTGTGAGAGATAGACAGAGGTATGTGTGAAAGGGAGAGGAGTGTGCATGTGTATATGAGTAAGAGGAGTTTTGTGTGAGAGAGAGGAGTGGGAGTGAGAGAGAGCAGTGTGTGTGTGTGTCTGTGAGAGACAGTAGTGTCTCTGTGAGAGAGAGGAGTGGTGTGTGAGAGAGGGGAGTGTTCTGTGTGTTTGTGTGTATAAGACAGAGGAGTATGTGTGCATGAGAGAGAGAGAGGTGTGTGTGTGGGAGAAACAGAGGTATGCGAGTGTGAGAGTGAGACAGAGGTATTTGTGTGTGAGAGAGAGAGAAACAGAGGTGTGCATGTGTGTGAGAGAGAGGAGTGTGCATGTGTGTGTGTGAGAAAGAGGAGTGTGTGTGAGAGATCGAGGAGTGCGAGTGTCTGTGAGACCGTGGTGTGTGTGTGTGTGTGTGTGTTAGAGAGAGGAATGTGTGTGTGCGAGAGAGAGGATTATTTGTGTGTTTGTGAGAGAGAAGTGTGTGAGAGAAAAGTGTGTGAAAGAGGAGTGCGCTTATGAGAGGGAGAGGAGTGTGTGTGAGGAAGAGTAGTGTACGTGAGAGAGAGGAGTGTGTGTGAGAGAGGAGTGTGTGTTTGTGAGAGAGAGACAGAGGTGTGTGTGAGAGAGAGACTGTTGTGTGTGTGTTTGTGACATTGAGACAGATGAGTGTGAGTGAGAGAGAGTGTGTGTTTGTTAGAGAGAGTGTGTTTGTCTGTGAGAGAGATGTGTGGGGGTGAGAGAGTTGAGTGTTGGTGTGTGTGAGAGAGTGGAGTGTGCATGTGAGAGAGAGGAGTGTTTGTGTGAGAGAGAGAAGAGTGTGTGTGAGAGAGAGAGGAATGTGTTTGTGTTTGTGTGTGAGAGAGAAGTGTGCATGTATGTGAGGGAGAGGAGTGTGAGAGAGACTAGTGCATGTTTGTGTGTGTAAGAGAAGGGTGTGTGTGTGAGAGAGAGGAGTGTGTGTGTGTGTGTGAGAGAGACAGAGACTGAGGTGTGTGTGTATGAGAGAGAGACAGAGGTGTGTATTGAAGGAGAGGAGTGTGTGTGAGAGAGAGGTGTGTGTGTGATAGAGGGATAGAGGTAAGTGTGTGTGAGAGAGAGGAGTGTGTAGGTGTGAGAGAGAGAGGAGTGTGCGTGTGTCAGAGAGAGGAGTGTGTGTGTGATAGAGAGATAGAGGTGAGAGTCTGTCATAGAGAGGAGTGTGTGTAAGAGAGGAGTGTGTGTTTGTGAGAGAGAGACAGAGGTATGTATGTGCGAGAGAGAAACAGAGGTATGTTTGTGAGCAAGAGAAAGAGACAGACTTGTGTGTGTGACATGGAGACAGCAGTGTGTGTGTGAGAGGGAGGTGTGTGTGTTTGAGAAATAGGGTGTGCATGTGAGAGAGGGAGACAGAGGTTTGTGCGTGAGAGAGAGACAGACATTTATGTGGTTGTGTGAGAGAGGCAGAGATGTATGTGTGTTTGAGAGAGTGACAGAGGGGTGTGTGTATGAGAGAGAGACAGAGGTGTGTGTTGAAAGAGAAGGAGTGTGTGTGAGAGAGACGAGTGTGTCTGTGTCTGAGACAGAAGTGTGTGTGTGTGAGATAGAGGAGTGTGTGTGTGTGTGTGTGTGTGAGAGAGAGAGACAGAGAGGAGTTTTTATGTGAGAGAGGAGTGCATGTGTGAGGGAGAGGAGTGTGTGTGAGAGAGAGGAGTGTGTTTGAGAGAGGATTGTTTGCGTGAGAGAGAGGAGTTTGTGTGTGAGAGTGAGAAGTGTGTGTGAGAGAGAGAGGAATGTATTTGTGTGTGTGTGTGAGAGAGAAGTGTGCCTGCATATGAGAGAGAACAGTGTGAAAGAGACGAGTGCATGCTTGTGTGTGTGAAAGAAGGGTTTGTGTGTGTGAGAGAGAGGAGTGTGTGTGTGTGAGAGAGAGAGTCTGAGGTGCATGTGTATGAGAGAGAGACAAGGTGTGTGTTGAAAGAGAGGAGTGTGTGTGTGAGAAAGGAGTGTGTGTTTGATAGATAGATGTAAGTGTCTGACAGAGAGAGGAGTGTGTAGGTGTGTAAGAGAGGAATGTGTGTTAGAGAGAGGAGTGTGTGTGTGTGAGAGAGAGGATTGTGTGTGTGAGAGGGAGAGTAGTGTGTGTGAGGGAGAGTAGTGTATGGGATAGAGAGGGGTATTTGAGAGAGAGGAATGTGTGTGTGTGAGAGAGAGGAGTGTGTGTAAGAGAGGAGAGTGTGTTTGTGAGAGAGAGACAGAGGTGTGTGTGTGAGAGAGACTGTTGTGTGTGTGTTTGTGACAGAGAGACAGAGATGTGTGTGAGTGAGAGAGAGGAGTGCGTGTTTGTTAGAGAGAGTGTGTTTGTCTGTGAGAGAGATGTGTGTGGGTGAGAGAGTTGAGTGTTGGTGTGTGTGAGAGAGTGGAGTGTGCATGTGAGAGAGAGAGAAGTGTGTGAGAGAAAAGTGTGTGAGAGAGGAGTGTGTGAGAGAGGAGTGTGTTTGTGAGAGGGAGAGTATTGTGTGTGAGGGAGAGGAGTGTGTGTGAGAGAGAGGATTGTGTGTTTATGGGAGAGAAATCTGTGTGTGAGAGTGAAGGGTATGTGTGTGACAGAGAGAGAGAGACAGAGAGGAGTGTGTGTGAGAGAGGAGTGAGTGTGTGTGAAATAGAGGAGTATGTATGTGTGTGTGTGAGAGAGAAGTGTGCGTGTATGTGAGGGAGAGCAATGTGAGAGATAGGAGTGCGTGTTTGTGTTTGTGAGAGAAGAGTGCATGTGTGAGACAGAGGAGTGTGTGTGTGAGAGAGAGAGAGACAGAGGTCTGTGTGTATCAGAGAGCGACAGAGGTTTGTGTTGAAAGAGAGGAGTGTGTGTGAGAGAAAGTAGTCTGTGTCTGTGTTAGAGAGAGAGAGGTGAGTGTGTGTGAGAAAGAGGAGAGTGTGTGTGTGTGTGACAGGAGGGTTTGTTTGTGAGAGATAGGCACAGGTGTCTGTGTGAGTGATTCGAGTGTGTGTGTGAGAGAGAGGAGTGAGTGTGTGTGAGATAGAGAGAGAGACAGAGAGGAGTGTGTGTGTGAGAGAGAGGAGTGTGTGTGTGTGAGAGATGAGTATGTGTGTTTGTGTGTGAGAGGTGTGTGTGTGAAGGAGAGCAGTGAGTGTGAGAGAGAGGAGTGTGTATTTGTATGTGTGAGAGAGGAGTGTCTGTGTGAGAGAGAGGAATGTGTGTGTGTGAGAGAGAGATGAGAATGTGTGTGTGTGAGAGGAGTGTGTGAAGGAGAGCAGTGAGTGTGAAAGACAGGAGTGTGTATTTGTATGAGTGAGAGAGGAGTGTCTGTGTGAGAGAGAGGAGTGTGTGTGTGAAAGAAAGACAGAGGTTGTGTGTGAGAGATAGACAGAGATTGTGTGTGAGAGAGAGGAGTGTCTGTTTGTGAGAGACAGAGGTGTCCGTGTGAGTGAGACGAGTGTGTCTCTGTGTGAGAGAGAGGACTGTGTATGTGTGTGAGATAGAGGAACGTCTGTGGGCATGAGAGAGAGACAGAGGTTTATGTGCATGTGTGAGAGAGAGGAGTGTGTTTGTGAGAGGGAGAGTAGCGTGTGTGAGAGAGAGGAATGTGTGTTTGTGAGAGAGAAATCTGTGTCTGAGAGAGAGGAGTATGTGTGTGTGACAGAGAGAGAGACTGTGAGTGGTGTGTGTGAGAGAGCGGACTGTGTGTGTATGAAAGAGACGAGTATGTATGTGTGTGTGTGAGAGAGAAGTGTGCATGTATGTTAGGGAGAGCAGTGTGAGAGAGAGGAGGGCGTGTTTGTGTGTGTGTGAGAAGAGTGTGTGTGTGAGAGAGAGGAGTGTGTGGGTGTGAGTGAGTGACAGAGGTGTGTGTGTATGAGAGAGAGACAGAGCTGTGTGTTGAAAGAGAGGAATGTGTGTGAGAGAGAGTAGTCTGTGTCTGTGATAGAGAGTGTGTGTTAGAGAGAGGAATGTGTGTGTGAGAGAGGAATGTGTACTTGTGAGAGAGAGACAGAGGTGTCTGTGTGAGTGAGACGAGTGTGTGCGTGTGTGTATGAGATAGAGGAGTGCGTGAATGCGTAAGAGAGAGAGAGGTGTATGTGTGTGTTTGAGAGAGAGAGACAGAGGTGTGTGTTGAAAGACAGGAGTTTGTGTGAGAGAGAGGATTGTGTTTGTCCGAGAGAGAGGAATTGTGTGTGTGTGAGAGAGGAGTGTGTTTGTATGAGAGAGGTGTTTGTGCTTGAGCGAGAGGAACATGTGTGTGTGAGAGACAGACAGAGGGGTATATGTGAGAGAAAGTGTGTGTGAGAGAGAGGAGAGTAGTGTGTGAGAGAGAGAGAGAGAGAAAGACAGAGAGGAGTGTGTGTGTGAGAGAGAGGAGTGTGTGTGTGAGAGGTGTATGTGTGAAGGAGAGCTGTGAGTGTGAGAGAGAGGAGTTTGTATTTGTATGTGTAAGAGAGGAGTGTGTGTGTGAGAGAGAGAGAAAGAGAGTTGTTTGTGTGTGAGAGAAAGACAGAGGTTATGTGTGAGTGATTGACAGAGGTTGTTTGTGAGAGAGAGGAGTGTGTGTCTGTGATAGAGAGATAGAGGTGACTGTGTGTGAGAGAGAGGTGTCTGTGTGTGCATGTGTGTGAGAGGAGTGTGTATTTGTGAGAGAGAGACAGAGGTGTCCATGTGAGTGAGATGAGTGTTTGTGTGTGTGAGAGAGAGAGAGGAGTGTGTGTGTTTGAGATAGAGGAGTGTGTGTGCATGAGAGAGAGACAGAGATTTAGGTGTGTGTGTGAGAGAGAGAGACAGAGGTGTATGTGTGTGTGTGTGAGAGAGAGACAGAGGTGTGTGTGTATGAGAGAGAGACAGAGGCGTGTGTTGAAAGAGGGGAGTGTGTGTGAGAGAGAGGACCGTGTGTGTGTTTGTGTGTATGTGTGTGCCAGACAGAGGAGTGTGTATGTGTGTGTGTGAGAGCGAGGTGCATGTGAGAGAGAAACAGAGGTATGTGAGTCTGAGATAGACAGAGGTATGTGTGTGTGAGAGAGAGAGACACAGAGGTGTGCATGTGTGTGAGAGAGAGACAGAGGTGTGTGAGTGAGAGACAGGAGCGTGCATGTGTGTGTGAGAAAGAGTATTGTGTGTGTGAGACAGAGGAGTGTATGTGTGTGTGTGTGTGTGTGTGAGAGGAGTGTGTGTATGTGTGTTAGAGAGAGGAGTGTTTGTGTGAGAAAGAGAGGAGTATGTATGTGTGTGTGTGTGAGAGAGAAGTGTGCATATATGTTAGTGAGAGCAGTGTAAGAGAGAGTGCATGTTTGTGTGTGTGAGAGAAGAGTATGTGTGTGAAAGAGAGGAGTGTGTGTGTGTGTGTGTGTGTGTGAGAGAGAGAGAGGAGTGTGTGTTTGTGAGTGAGAGACAGAGGTGTCTGTGTGAGTGAGATGAGTGTGTGTGTGTGTGTGAGATTGAGCAGCGTGTGTATGCGTGAGAGACAGAGGTGTATGTATATGAGAGAGAGAGACAGATGTGTATGTGTGTGTGTGAGAGAGAGACAGAGGTGTGTGTGTATGAGAGAGAGACAGAGGTGTGTGTTGAAAGAGAGGAGTGTGTGTGAGAGAGAGGATTTTGTGTGTCCGAAAGAGAGGAATGTGTGTGTGTGAGAGAGAGGAGTGTGTATGTGTGAGAGAGAGAGAGATGACTGTGTGTGTGTGTAAGAGAGGCTTGTGTGCGTCAGCAAGGGTAATATGTGTGCGTGAGAGACAGACAGAGGGGTGTATGTGAGAGAGTGTGTGTGAGACAGTGGAGTGCAGTGCGTGAAAGAGAGGAGTGTGCATGAGATAGAGGAGTGTGTGAGAGAGAGAGGAGTGTGTGTGAGAGAGAGGAGTGTTTGTGAGAGAGAGGAGTATGTGCGTGTGAGAGAGCGAGACAGAGAGGAGTGTGTGTTAGAAAGAGGAGTGTGTTTGTGTATGAGAAAGAGGAGTGTGTTTGTGTGTAAGAGAGGAGTGTGTTTGTGTGTGAGAGAGGAGTGTGTTTGTGTGTGAGAGAGAGGAGTGTGTGTGTGCGTGAGAGAGTATGTGTGTCTGTGTGAGAGAGGTGTGTGTGTGAAGGAGAGCAGTGAGTGTGAGAGAGAGGAGTGTGTATTTGTATGTGTGAGAGAGGAGTGTGTGTGTGAGAGAAAGATGAGAATGTGTGTGTGTGTGAGAGAGGTGTGTGTGTGAAGGAGAGCAGTGAGTGTGAAAGAGAGGAGTGTGTATTTGTATGTGTGAGAGAGGAGTGTCTGTGTGAGAGAGAGGGGAGTGTGTGTGAGAGAAAGACAGGTTGTGTGTGAGAGATAGAAGAGATTGTGTGAGAGAGAGAGGAGTGTGTGTTTGTGAGAGAGTGGAGTGTGTCTGTGAGAGTGAGAGGAATTTGTTTGTGTGTGAGAGGAGTGTGTGTATGCGAGAGAGAGAGGAGTCTGTGTGTGCATCTGTGAGAAAGAGGAGTGTGTTTGTGAGAGAGAGTGTGTGTGTGTGTGTGAGAGAGGTGTGTGTGAGAGAGAAACAGAGGTATGCGAATGTGAGAGAGAGACACAGAGGTATGTGTTTGTGAGAGAGAGAGACACAGAGGTGTGCATGTGTGTGAGAGAAACAGAGGTGTGTGTGCGAGAGAGAGGAGTGTGCATGTGTGTGTGAGAAGGAGTAGTGTGTGTGTGTGAGGCAGAGGAGTGTGTGTGTGTGTGTGTGTGTGTGTGAGAGAGAGGATTGTGGGTGAGGGTGTTAGAGAGAGCAGTGTGTGTGTGTGAGAGAGAGGAGTATGTGTGTGTTTGTGAGAGAGAAGTGTGTGAGAGAAAAGTGTGTGAGAGAGGAGTGTGTGAGAGGGAGAGTAGTGTGTATGAGAGAGAGTAGTGTGTGTGAGGGAGAGGAGTGTGTGTGTGTTTGTGTGTATGTGTGTGCGAGACAGAGGATTGTGTGTGTGAGGGCGAGGTGCGTGTGAGGGAGAAACAGAGGTATGTGCGTGACAGTGAGAGAGAGAGAATGAGAGGGGTGTGTGTGAGAGAGAGGAGTGTGTGTGTGTGTGTGAAAGAGAGGAGTATGTATGTGTGTGTGTGAGAGAGAAGTCTGTGTGTATGTTAGGGATAGCAGTGTAAGAGAGAGGGCATGTTTGTGTGTGAGAGAGAACAGTGTGTATGTGAGAGAGAGGAGTGTGTGTGTGTGAGAGAAACAGAGGTGTGTGTGTATGAGGGAGTGACAGAGGTGTGTGTTGAAAGAGAGTGTGTGTGAGAGAGTGTGTGTTAGAGAGAGGCATGTGTGAGTGTGTGTTTGTGTGAGAGAGAGAGGAGTGTGTGTTTGCGATTGAGAGACAGAGGTGTCTGTTTCAGTGAGACGAGTGTGTGTGTGTGTTTGTGTGAGAAAGTGGAGTGTGTGTGTGAGATAGAGGAGCATGTGTATGCGTGAGTGAGAGACAGAGGTGTATGTCTGGGTGTGTGAGAGACAGAGGTGTGTGTGTATGAGAGAGAGACAGAGGTGTGTGTTGACAGAGAGGAGAGTGTGTGAGAGAGAGGATTTTGTGTGTCCAAGAGAGAGGAATGTGTGTGTGTGAGAGAGACAGAGGAGTGTGTATGTGTGAGAGAGAGAGATGAGTGTGTGTGTGGAAGAGAGGAGCGTGAGTGTGTAAGAAAGGCTTGTGTGTGTGATCAAATGGCATATGTGTGCGTGAGAGACAGAGTGGTGTATGTGAGAGAGAGTGTGTGTGAGACAGAGGACTGTAGTGTGTGAGAGAGAGGAGTGTGTATGAGAGAGAGGAGTGTGTGTGAGTGAGAGGAGTGTGTGTGAGAGAGAGAAGTGTTTGTGAGGGAGAGGAGTGTGTGCGTGTGTGAGAGAGAGACAGAGAGGAGTGTGTGTGTGAGAGAGAGGAGTGTGTTTGTGTGTGAGAGAGAGGAGTGTGTGTGTGCACGAGAGACACGAGTATGTATGTCTGTGTGAGAGAGGTGTGTGTGTGAAGGAGAGCAGTGAGTGTGAGAGAGAGGAGTGTGTATTTGTATGTGTGAGAGAGGCGTGTGTGTGAGAGAGAGGATAATGTGCGTGTGTCAGGGAGAGAGAGAAAGAGAGTTGTGTGTGTGTGAGAGAAAGACAGAGTTTGTGTGTGAGAGAGGTGTCTTTGTGTGAGAGAGAGGAAAGTTTGTGTGTGTGTGAGAGATGTTTGTGTGTTTGTGAGAGAGAGAGACAGAGCTGTCCGTGTGAGTGAGATGAGTGTGTGTGTGTTTGTGTGAGAGAGAGAGGAGTGTGTGTCTGATAGAGGAGCGTGTGTATGCGTGAGAGAGAGACAGAGGTTTATGTGTGTGTGCGAGAGAGCGACAGATGTGTATGTGTGTGTGTGTGTGAGAGAGAGACGGAGGTGTGTGTGCATGAGTGAGAGCCAGAAGTGTGTTTTGAAAGAGAGGAGAGTATGTGAGAGAGAGGATTGTGTGTGTCCGAGAGAGGAATGTGTATGTGTGAGAGAGAGATGAGTGTGTGCGTGTGAAAGAGAGGAGCGTGTGTGTGTGAGAGAGGTGTGTGCGCGTGAGCGAGAGGAATATGTGCGTGTCAGAGACAGACAGAGTGGACACACACAATCCTCTCTCTCACATAGTCTCCTCTCTTTCAAAACACACTTCTGGCTCTCTCACACACACAGTCCTCACTGTCTCTCTCTCTCTAACACACACACACACTCCTCTCTCTCACAAACGCTCTGATCTCTCACACACACTCCTCTCTCTCACACACACTCCTCTCTCCCACGTACACCCATCCAGAGACTGACAGCGGAATATATAGAGCGGGAGAGAGGAGGACCCGGAGACTGACAGTGGAATATAATAGAGCGGGAGAGAGGAGGACCCGGAGACTGACAGCGGAATATAATAGAGGGGGTGAGAGGAGGACACGGACACTGACAGCGGAATATAATAGAACGGGAGAGAGGAGGAACCGGAGACTGACAGCAGAATATAATAGAGCGGGAGAGAGGATGACCTGGAGGCTCACAGCAGAATATAATTGATCGGGAGAGAGGAGAACCCGGGGACACACAGCGGAATATAATAGAGCGGGAGAGAGGAGGTCCCGGAGACTGACAGCGGAATATAATGGAGTGGGAGAGAGGAGGACCCGGAGAATGACAGTGGAACATAATAGAGCAGGAGAGAGGAGGACACGGACACTGACAGTGGAATATAATAGAACGGGAGAGAGGAGGAACTGGAGACTGACAGCAGAATATAATAGAGCGGGAGAGAGGAGGACTGGGGGACAGACAGCAGAATATGATACTGCGGGAGAGAGAATGACCCAGAGACTGACAGCGGAATATAATAGAGCTGGAAAGAGGAGGACCCGGAGACTGACAGCGGAATGTAATAGGGATGGAGAGAGGCGGAAATGGAGACTGACAGCGGAATATAATTGAGTGGGAGAGAGGAGGACCCGGAGGCTGAGAGCGGAATATAATAGAATGGGAGAGAGGAGGACCCGGACTCTGACAGTGGAATAAAATAGAGCGGGAGAGAGGAGGACCCCTGCTGTCAGTCTCCGGGTACTCCTCTCTCCCGTTCGATTATATTCCACTGTCAGTCTCCGGGTCCTTCTCTGTCATGCTCTATTATATTCCGCTGTCGGTCCCCGGGTCCTACACTCTCCCAATTATATTCTGCTATCAGTCTCCAGGACGTCCTCTCTCCCGCTCTATTATATTCTGCTGAAAGTCTCTGAGTGCTCCTCACTCTCGCTTTATTATATTCCGCTGTCAGTCTCCGGGTCCTCCCATCTCTCGCTCTATTATATTCCGCTATCAGTCTCTGGGTCCTCCTCTCTCCCGCTCTATTATATTCCGCTGTCAGTCTCCAGGTCCTCCTCTCTTCTGCTCTATTATATTTCGCTGTTTGTCCCCGGGTCCTCCTCTCTCCCCATCTTTTATATTCTGCTGTCAGTCTCCAGGTCGTCATCTCTCCCGCTCTATTATATTCTGCTGTCGGTTTCCAGGTCCTCGTCTCTCCCGCTCTATTATATTCCGCTGAGAGTCTCTCCGTTCTCCTCTCCCCCGCTCTATTATATTCCGCTGCCAGTCTCGGGGTTCTCCTCTCTCCCACTCTATTATATTCCGCTGGAAGTCTCCGAGTGCTCCTCACTCCCGCACTATTATATTCCGCTGTCAGTCACCGGGTCCTCCCCTCTCCCGCTCTGTTATATTCCGCTATCAGTCTCTGGGTCCTCCTCTCTCCCACTCTATTATATTCCACTGTCATTCTCCAGGTCCTCTTATATTCTGCTGTCAATCTCAAGGTCGTCCTCTCTTTAGCTATATTATATTCTGCTGTCAGTTTCCAGGTCCTCGTCTCTCCCGCTCTATTATGTTCCGCTGTCAGTCTCCGGGTCCTCCTCTCTCCTGCTCTATTGTAGTCCGCTGTCCGTCTTCGGGTCCTCCTCTCTCCCGGTCTACTATATTCCGCTCTCAGTCTCCGGGTCCTCCTCTCTCCCGCTCTATAATATTCCGCCTTCAGTCTCTGTTTCCTCCTCTCTCCTGCTCTATTATATTCCACTGTGATTCTGCAGGTCCTCCTCTCTCCTGCTCTATTATATTCTGCTGTCAGTCTCTGGGTACTCCTCTCTCCCGTTCTATTATATTCTGTTGTCCATCCCCGGTTCCTCCTCTCTCCCTATCTAATATATTCGGCTGTCACTCTCCAGGTCATCCTCTCTTCCGCATTATTATATACTGCTGTAAGTCTCCGGGTCTTTGTCCCTCCCCCTCTATTATATTCCGCTGTCAGTCTCTGGGTTTTCCTCTCTCCCGCTCTATTATATTCCGATGTCAGTCTCCGTGTCTTCCTCTCTCCGGCTTTATTACATTCCGCTGTCATTCTCCGGGTCCTCCTCTTTCCAGCTCTACTATATTCCACTGCAAGTCTCCGGGTCATCCTCTCTCCCGTTGTATCATACTCTGCTGTCTGTCCCGGGGTCTTCCTCCCTCCCACTCTATTATATTCTGCTGTCCTTCTCCGGGTCCTCCTCTCTCCCACTCAATTATATTCTGCTGTTTGTCCCTGGGTCCTACACTCTCCCGAACAATTATATTCTGCTATCTGTCTCCAGGTCGTCCTCTCTCCCGCTCTATTATATTCTGCTGAAAGTCTCCGAGTGCTCCTCCCTCCCGCTTTATTACATTCCGCTGTCAGTCTCTGGGTCCTCCTCTCTCCCACTCTATTATATTCCACTGTCATTCTCCAGGTCCTGCTATCTCCCACTCTATCATATTCTGCTGTCAGTCTCCAGGTCAACCTCTCTCCCGCTCTATTATATTCTGCTATCAGTTTCTGGGTCCTCATCTCTCCCGCTCTATTATATTCCGCTGTCAGTCTCTGCGTTCTCCTCTCTCCCACTGTATTATATTCTGCTATCAGTCTTTGGGTCCTCCTCTCTCCCGCTCTATTATATTCCGTTTTCAATTTCCTGGTCCTCATCTCTCCCGCTCTATTATATGCCACTGTCAGTCTGCGGGTACTCCTCTCTCCCGCTCTATTATATTCCGCTATCAGTTTCCGGGTCCTTCTCTCTCCCATTCTATTATATTCCGCTGTCAGTCTCTGGGTACTCCTTTCTCCTGCTCTATTATATTCCGTTGTCAGTTTCTGGGTCCTTCTCTCTCCAGCTCTCTTATATTCTGCTGTCAGTCTCCGGGTCCTCCTCTCTCCTGCGCTATTATATTCCGCTATCAGTTTCTGGGTCCTCATCTCTCCCATTCTATTATATTCCATTGTCAGTCTCCGGGTACTCCTTTCTCCTGCTCTATTATATTCCATTGTCGGTTTCCGAGTCCTCATCTCTCCCGCTCTCTTATATTCTGCTGTCAGTCTCCGGGCCCTCCTCTCTCCCGTTCTATTATATTCCGCTGTCAGTCTCTGGATCCTCCCCTCTCCCGGTCTATTATATTCCGCTATCAGCCTGCACGCTGACAGTGGCATATAATAGAGCGGGAGAGAGGAGGACCCGGAGACTGACAGCATAATACATTAGAGCGGGAGAGAGGAGGACACGGAAACTGACAGCAGAATATATTAGAGCGGGAGACAGGAGGACCCGGGGGCAGACACCGGACTATGATTCAATGGGAGAGAGGATGACTAGGAGACAGAGAGCAGCATATAATAGAGAGGGAAAGAGAAGGACCCTGAGACTGACAGCGGAATATAATAGAGCGGGAGAGAGGCGGACCCAGAGACTGATAGCAGAATAGAATAGAACGGGAGTGAGGAGGACACAGAGACAGAAAGTAGAATATAATATAGCGGGAGAGAGGATGACCTGGAAACTGATAAATGATATAATAGAGCGGGAGAGCGGAGGACCTGGAGACTGACAGCAGATATAACAGAGTGGGAGAGCGGAGGACCCAAGACTGAGACCGGAATATAATAGAGCGTGAGAGAGGAGGATCCGGACACTGACAGCGGAATATAATATTGTGGAATGAGGCGGACCCAGAGACTGAGAGTGGAATATAGTAGAGCGGGAGAGATGAGGACCCGGAGACTGACCGCGGAATATGATAGAGCGGGAGAGAGGAGGTCCTGGTGACTGTCAGCAGAGTACAGTAGATCGGGAGGGAATAGGACCTGGAAACTGACAGCAGAATATAATAGAGCTGGAGAGAGGAGGACACGGACACTGACAGAGGAATGTAATAGAGAGGGAGAGAGGAGGATCTGGAGACTGGCAGTGGAATATAATAGAGCGGGTGATAGGAGGAACTGGAGACTAAGAACAGAATATAATAGAGCAGGAGAGAGGAGGACTCGGGGTCAGACAGCGAAATATAATAGAGTGGGAGAGAGGAGGAACCGGAAACTGATAGCAAATATAATGGAGCGGGAGAGAGGAGGACCCGGAGACTGACAAAGGAATATAAAAGAGCTGGAGAGAGGAGGACCTGGAGATTGACAGCGGATATAACAGTGTGGGAGAGAGTAAGACCCAAGACTGAGACCGGAATATAATAGAGCGTGAGAGAGGAGGATCCGGAGACTGACAGTGGAATAAAATAGAGCAGGTGAGAGGGGGAAATGGAGACTGACACTTGAATATAATTGAACGGGAGAGATGAGGACCTGGAGACTGACAGCAGAATATAATAGAGCGGGAGAGAGGAGGACTGGGGGACAGACAGCAGAATATGATACAGCGGGAGAGAGGATCACCTGGAGACTGACAGCGGAATATCATAGAGCTGGAAAGAGGAGGACCCGGAGTCTGACAGCGAATGTAATAGAACTGGAGAGAGGCAGACACGGAGAACGACAGCAGAATGTAATAGAACTAGAGAGAGGCAGACACGGAGACTGACAGCGTAATATAATAGAACGGGAGAGAGGAGGACCTGGAGACTGAGAGCGGAATATAATAGAGCGGCAGAGTGAAGGACACGGAGACTGACTGTGGAATAAAATAGAGCGGGAGAGAGGAGGACCTGGAGACTGACAGCGGAATATAATAGGACGGATGAGAGGAGGACCCAGAGACTGACAGTGGAATTTCAAAGAGCAGGAGAGAGGAGGACCCGTAGACTGACAGCACAATATAATAGTGTGGGAGAGAGGAAGGCCAGGAGACTGACAGCATAATATAATAGAGTGGAAGGGAGGAGGACTCGGAGACTGACAGTGGATTGTAACACAGTGGGAGAGACGAGGACCCGGAGAATGACCGCGGAATATAATGGAATGGATCAGAAGAGGACACGGACACTGACAGCGGCATATAATAGAGTGGGAGAGAGGAGGATCCAAAGATTGACAGCGGAATATAAGAGAGGGGGAGAGAGGAAACCTGGAGACTGACAGCGGAATATAATAAAGACGGAGAGAGGAGGACCCAGAGACTGACAGCAGAATATAATAGAGCAGGAGAGAGGCAGACCTGCAGATTGAGAGTGGAATTTAAAAGAGCGGGAGAGAGGAGGACCTGGAGACTGACAGCAGAATATAATAGAGCAGGAGAGAGGAGAATCCGGAGACTGAGAGCGGAATATAATAAAGCGGGGGAGAGGAGGACCCATGGACAGACAGCGGAATATGATACAGCAGGAGAGAGGATGACACGGAGACTGACAGCGGAATATAATAGACTGGGAAAGAGGAGGATCCGGAGACTGAGAGAGGAATATAATAGAGCGGGAGAGGGGAGGTCCCGAAGATTGACAGCAGAATATAATAGTGCGGGAGAGTGGATGATGCAGAGACTGACAGTGGAATATAAAGGACCGGGAGAGAGGAGAACCCAGAGACTGACAGCATAATATAATAGAGCGGGAGAGAGGAGGTCCTGGTGACTGTCAGCAGAATACATTACATTGGGAGGGAATAGGACCCGGAAACTGACAGCAGAATATAATAGACTGGGAAAGAGGAGGACCCGGAGACTGATAGTGGAATATAATAGAGCGGGAGAGGGGAGTTCCCGGAGACTGACAGCGGAATATAATAGAGCGGGAGAGAGGAGGACCCGAAGATTGACAGCAGAATATAATAGTGCGGGAGAATGGATGATGTAGAGACTGACAGCGGAATATAAAGGAGTGGGAGAGAGGAGAACCCAGAGACTGACAGCATAATATAATAGAGCGGGAGAGAGGAGGTCCTGGTGACTGTCAGCAGAATACATTAGATCGGGAGGGAGTAGGACCCGGAAACTGACAGCAGAATATAATAGACTGGGAAAGAGGAGGACCCGGAGACTGATAGTGGAATATAATAGAGCGGGAGAGGGGAGTTCCCGGAGACTGACAGCGGAATATAATAGAGCGGGAGAGAGGGGCACCCGAAGATTGACAGCAGAATATAATAGTGTGGGAGAGTGGATGATGCAGAGACTGACAGCGGAATATAAAGGAGTGGGAGAGAGGAGAACCCAGAGACTGACAGCATAATATAATAGAGCGGGTGAGAGGAGGTCGTGGTGACTGTCAGCAGAATACATTAGATCGGGAGGGAATAGGACCCGGAAACTGACAGCAGAATATAATAGAGCGGGAGAGAGGAGGACCCGGAGACTGAGAGCTGAATATAATACAGCGGCAGAGTGGAGGACCCGGAGACTCATAGTGGAATAAAATAGAGCAGGAGAGAGGAGGACCCGGAGACTGACAGCACAATATAATAGTGCGGGAGAGAGGAAGGCCTGGAGACTGACAGAAGAATATAATAGAGTGGAAGGGTGGAGGACTCGGAGACTGACAGCAGATTATAACACAGCGGGAGAGACGAGGACCTGGAGAATGACAGCGGAATATAATAGAATGGATGAGAAGAGGACCCAGAGACTGACAGCGGAATTTAAAAGAGCAGGAGAGAGGAAGACCCATAGACTGACAGCACAATATAATAGTGCAGGAGAGAGGAAGGCCTGGAGACTGACAGCAGAATATAATAGAGTGGAAGGGTGGAGGACTCGGAGACTGACAGCAGATTATAACACAGCGGGAGGGATGAGGACCCAGAGAATGACAGCGGAATATAATAGAACGAGGGAGAGGAGAACCCGGAGCCTGACAGCGGAATATAAAAGAGTGGGAGAGAGGAGGACCCCGAGACTCTCAGCTCAATATAAAAGAGCGGGAGAGACGATAACCCAGAGACTGACAGCATAATATAATAGAGCGGGAGGGAGGAGGTCCTGGAGACTGTCAGCAGAATATAATAGATCGGAAGGGAGTAGGACCCGAAAACTGACAGCAGAATATAATTGAGCAGGAGAGAGTAGGACCCGGAAACTGACAGCAGAATATAATAGAGCAGGAGAGAAGAGGACACGGAAACTGATAGCAGAATGTAGTAGAGCGGGAGAGAGGTGGACCCGGAGACTGACAGTGGAATTTAATAGAGCGGGAGAGAGGAGGACCTGGAGAATGACAGCGGCAGATAATAGAGTGGGAGAGAGGAGAACCCAGAGACTGACAGCGGAATATAATAGAGCGGGAGATAGGAGGAACCGGAGAATGACAGCGGAATATAATGGAGCGGGAGAGAAGAGGAAACAGAGATTGACAGCGGATATAAGAGAGTGGGAGAGAGGAGGACCCGGAGACCAGCAGCAGAATATAATAGAGTGGGAGAGAGGAGGACATGGAGATTGAAAAGGCAATATTATAGAGCAGTAGAGAGGAGGACCCGGAGACTGACAGCGGAATATTATAGAGTGGGAAAGAGGTTGACCTGGAGACTGACAGAGGAATATCAAAGTACGGGAGAGAGGAGGTCCTGTAGACCGTCAGCAGAATATAATAGACCGGGAGGGAGGAGGAACCGCACACTGACAGCGGAATATAATAGAGTGGGAGAGAGGAAACCTGGAGACTGACAGCGGAATATAATAAAGACGGAGAGAGGAGGACCCAGAGACTGACAGCAGAATATAATAGAGCGGGAAAGAGGCAGACCTGCAGATTGAGAGTGGAATTTAAAGAGCGGGAGAGAGGATGACCTGGAGGCTGACTGCGGCATATAATAGACCGGGAGAGAGGGGAACCCAGAGACTGACAGCGGAATATAATTGAGCGGGAGGGAGCACAACCCGGAGAATGGCACTGAAAAATAATAAAGCGGGAGAGAGGAGTAACTGCACACTGACAGTGGCATATAATAGAGCGGGAGAGAGGAGGATCCGGAGACTGATAGCATAATGCATTAGAGCGGGAGAGAGGAGGACACGGAGACTGACCGCGGAATATAATAGAGCGGGAGAGAGGAGGTCCTGGTGACTGTCAGCAGAGTACAATAGATCGGAAGGGAGTAGGAGCCGGAAACTGACAGCAGAATAAAATTGAGCGGGAGAGAGTAGGACCCGGAAACTGACAGCAGAATATAATAGAGCGGGAGAGAAGAGGACACGGAAACTGATAGCAGAATGTAGTAGAGCGGGAGAGAGGTGGACCCGGAGACTGACAGTGGAATATAATAGAGCGGGAGCGAGGAGGACCTGGAGAATGACAGCGGCAGATAATAGAGTGGGAGAGAGGAGAACCCAGAGACTGACAGCGGAATATAATAGAGCGGGAGATATGAGGAGCCGGAGAATGACAGTGGAATATAATGGAGCGGGAGAGAAGAGGTAACAGAGACTGACAGCGGAATATAATAGAGGGGGTGAGAGGAGGACCCAGAGATTGAGAGTGGATATAAGAGAGTGGGAGAGAGTAGGACCCGGAGACCAGCAGCAGAATATAATAGAGCGGGAGAGAGGAGGATGTGGAGATTGAAAATGCAATATTATAGAGCAGTAGAGAGGAGGACCCGAAGACTGACAGCGGAATATAATAGAGCGGGAAAGAGGTTGACCTGGAGACTGACAGCGGAATATAAAAGTACGGGAGAGAGGAGGTCCTGTAGACCGTCAGCAGAATATAATAGACCGGGAGGGAGGAGGAACCGCACACTGACAGCGGAATATAATAGAGTGGGAGAGAGGAAACCTGGAGACTGACAACGGAATATAATAAAGACGGAGAGAGGAGGACCCAGAGACTGACAGCAGAATATAATAGAGCGGGAGAGAGGCGGACCTGCAGATTGAGAGTGGAATTTAAAGAGCGGGAGAGAGGATGACCTGGAGGCTGACTGCGGCTTATAATTGAGCAGGAGGGAGCACAACCCGGAGAAGTGAACTGAAAAATAATAAAGCGGGAGAGAGGAGTAACTGCACACTGACAGTGGCATATAATAGACCGGGAGAGAGGAGGACCCAGAGACTGACAGCATAATACATTAGAGCGGGAGAGAGGAGCACACGGAGACTGACAGCAGAATATATTAGAGCGGGAGACAGGAGGACCCGGGGCAGACACCGGACTATGATACAATGGGAGAGAGGATGACTAGGAGACAGAGAGCAGAATATAATAGAGAGAGAAAGAGAAGGACCCTCAGACTGACAGCAGAATATAATAGAGCGGGAGAGAGGCGGACACGGAGACAGACAGTGGAATATAATAGAGCGGGAGAGAGGAGCACCTGGATTCAGAAAGCGTATATAATAGAGCGGGAGAGAGGATGACCAGGAAACTGATAAATGATATAATAGAGCGGGAGAGCGGAGGACCTGGAGACTGACAGCAGATATAACAGAGTGGGAGAGAGGAGGACCCAAGACTGAGACCGGAATATAATAGAGCGTGATAGAGGAGGATCCGGACACTGACAGTGGAATATAATATTGTGGAATGAGGCGGACCCAGAGACTGAGAGTGGAATATAATAGAGCGGGAGACAGGAGGACCCGGAGACTGACAGCGGAATATAATAGAGTGGGAGAGATGAGGACCCGGAGACTGACCGCGGAATATAATAGAGCGGGAGAGCGGAGGTCCTGGTGACTGTCAGCAGAGTACAATAGATCGGGAGGGAATAGGACCCGGAAACTGACAGCAGAATATAATGGAGCTGGAGAGAGGAGGACACGGAAACTGACAGAGGAATGTAATGGAGAGGGAGAGAGGAGGATCTGGAGACTGGCAGTGGAATATAATACAGCGGGTGATAGGAGGAACTGGAGACCGAGTACAGAATATAATAGAGCGGGAGAGAGGAGGACTCGGGGTCAGACAGCGAAATATAATAGAGTGGGAGAGAGGAGGAACCGGAAACTGATAGCAAATATAATGGAGCGGGAGAGAGGAGGACCCGGAGACTGACAAGGGAATATAATAGAGCTGGAGAGAGGAAGACCTGGGGATTGACAGCGGAAATAATAGTGTGGGAGAGAGGAAGACCCAAGACTGAGACCGGAATATAATAGAGCGTGAGATAGGAGGATCCGGAGACTGACAGTGGAATAAAATAGAGCAGGTGAGAGGGGGAAATGGAGACTGACACTTGAATATAACAGAGCAGGAGAGATGAGGACCTGGAGATTGACAGCAGAATATAATAGAGCGGGAGAGAGGAGGACTGGGGGACAGACAGCAGAATATGATACAGTGGGAGAGAGGATCACCTGGAGACTGACAGCGGAATATAATAGAGCTGGAAAGAGGAGGACCCGGAATCTGACAGCGAATGTAATAGAGCTGGAGAGAGGAAGACACGGAGAATGACAACGGAATGTAATAGAACTAGAGAGAGGCGGACACGGAGACTGACAGCGTAATATAATAGACATGGAGAGAGGAGGACACAGAGACTGAGAGCGGAATATAATAGAGCGGCAGAGTGGAGGACCCGGAGACTGACAGTGGAATAAAATAGAGAGGGAGAGTGGAGGACCTGGAGACTGACAGCGGAATATAATAGGACGGATGAGAGGAGGACCCAGAGACTGACAGCGGAATTTAAAAGAGCGGGAGAGAGGCAGACTCGGAGACTGAGAGCGATATATAATAGAGCGGGAGAGAGGAGGACCCGGAGATGGACAGCGGAATATAATAGAGGAGGAGAGAGTAGGATTCCGAGATTGACTGTGGAATTATTATTGATCAAGAGAGAGGTGGATCCGGAGACTGACAGCAGAATTATAGTGGAGCGTCAAAAAAGGATGACCTGGAGACTGACAGCGGAATATAAAAGTGCGTGGGAGAGGAGGACCCGGAGACAGACAGTCGAATATAATAGAGCGGGAGAGAGGAGCACCTGGATTCAGAAAGCGTATATAATAGAGCGGGAGAGAGGATGACCTGGAAACTGATAAATGATATAATAAAGCGAGAGAGCAGAGGACCTGGAGACTGACAGCGGATATAACAGAGTGGGAGAGAGGAGGACCCAAGACAGAGACCGGAATATAATAGAGCGTGAGAGAGGAGGATCCGGAGAATGACAGTGGAATATAATAGAACAGAAGAGAGGAGGACCCAGAGACTGAGAGTGGAATATAATAGAGCGGGAGACAGGAGGACCCGGAGACTGACAGAGGAATATAATAGAGCTGGAGAGATGAGGACCCGGGGACTGACAGCGGAATATAATAGAGCGGGAAAGAAGTTGACCTGGAGACTGACAGCGGAATATGAAAGTGCGGGAGAGAGGAGGTCCTGTAGACCGACAGCAGAATATAATAGACCGGGAGGGAGGAGGAACTGCACACTGACAGCCCGAATATGATAGAGTGGGAGAGAGGAAACCTGGAGACTGACAGCGGAATATAATAAAGACGGAGAGAGGAGGACCCAGAGACTGACAGCAGAATATAATAGAGTGGGAGAGAGGCAGACCTGCAGATTGAGAGTGGAATTTAAAGAGCGGGAGAGAGGATGACCTGGAGGCTGACTGCGGCTTATAATAGACCGGGAGAGAGGGGAACCCAGAGACTGACAGCGGAATATAATTGAGCGGGAGGGAGCACAACCCGGAGAATGGCACTGAAAAATAATAAAGCGGGAGAGAGGAGGAACTGCACACTGACAGTGGCATATAATAGAGCAGGAGAGAGGAGGACCCAGAAGCAGACAGCATAATACATTAGAGCGGGAGAGAGGAGGACCCGGGGGCAGACACCGGACTATGATACAGTGGGAGAGAGGATGACCAGGAGACAGAGAGCAGAATATAATAGAGAGGGAAAGAGAAGGACCCTGAGACTGACAGCGGAATGTAATAGAGCGGGAAAGAGGCGGACCCGGAGACTGATAGCAGAATAGAATAGAGCGGGAGTGAGGAGGACCCGGAGACAGACAGTGGAATATAATATAGTGGGAGAGAGGAGCACCTGGATTCAGAAAGCATATATAATAGAGCGGGAGAGAGGATGACCTGGAAACTGATAAATGATATAATAAAGCAGGAGAGCGGAGGACCTGGAGACTGACAGCAGATATAACAGAGTGGGAGAGAGGAGGACCCAAGACTGAGACCGGAATATAATAGAGCATGAGAGAGGAGGATCCGGACACTGACAGCGGAATATAATATTGTGGAATGAGGCGGACCCAGAGACTGGGAGTGGAATATAATAGAGCGGGAGACAGGAGGACCCGGAGACTGACAGCAGAATATAATAGAGTGGGAGGGATGAGGACCCGGAGACTGACCACGGAATATAATAGAACGGGAGAGAGGACGTCCTGGTGACTGTCAGCAGAGTACAATAGATTGGGAGGGAATAGGATCCGGAAACTGACAGCAGAATATAAGAGAGCTGGAGAGAGGAAGACACGGACACTGACAGAGGAATGTAATAGAGAGGGAGAGAGGAGGATCTGGAGACTGGCAGTGGAATATAAGAGAGTGGGTGATAGGAGGACCTGGAGACTGACAGCGGAATATAATAGGACGGATGAGAGGAGGGCCCAGAGACTGACAGTGGAATTTAAAAGAGCAGGAGAGAGGAGGACCCGTAGACTGACAGCACAATATAATAGTGCGGGAGAGAGGAAGGCCAGGAGACTGACAGCATAATATAATAGAGTGGAAGGAAGGAGGGCTCGGAGACTGACAGCGGATTATAACACAGCAGGCGAGACGAAGACCCGGAGACTGAGAGTGGAATATAATAGAGCGGGAGAGAGGAGGACGCGGAGATTGAAAACGCAATATTATAGAGCAGTAGAGAGGAGGACCCGGAGACTGACAGCGGAATATAATAGAGCGGGAAAGAGGAGGACCTGGAGACTGACAGCGGAATATAAAAGTGCGGGAGAGAGGAGGTCCTGTAGAACATCAGCAGAATATAATAGACCGGGAGGGAGGAGGAACCGCACACTGACAGCGGAATATAATAGAGTGGGAGAGAGGAGGTCGTGGTGACTGTCAGCAGAATACATTAGATCGGGAGGGAATAGGACCCGGAAACTGACAGCAGAATATAATAGAGTGGGAGAGAGGAGGACCCTGAGACTGAGAGCTGAATATAATAGAGCGGCAGAGTGGAGGACCCGGAGACTCACAGTGGAATAAAATAGAGCAGGAGAGAGGAGGACCCGGAGACTGACAGCACAATATAATAGTGCGGGAGAGAGGAAGGCCTGGAGACTGACAGAAGAATATAATAGAGTGGAAGGGTGGAGGACTCGGAGACTGACAGCAGATAAAAACACAGCGGGAGAGACAAGGACCCAGAGAATGACAGCGGAATATAATAGAATGGATGAGAAGAGAACCCAGAGACTGACAGCGAATTAAAAAGAGCAGGAGAGAGGAAAAGTCATAGACTGACAGCACAATATAATAGTGCAGGAGAGAGGAAGGCCTGGAGACTGACAGCAGAATATAATAGAGTGGAAGGGTGGAGGACTTGGAGACTGACAGCAGATAATAACACAGCGGGCGAGACGAGGACCCGGAGAATGACAGCGGAATATAATAGAACGGGGGAGAGGAGAACCCGAGCCTGACAGCGGAATATAAAAGAGTGGGAGAGAGGAGGACCCCGAGACTGGCAGCTCAACATAAAAGAGCGGGAGAGACGATAACCCAGAGACTGACAGCGTAATATAATAGAGCGGGAGGGAGGAGGTCCTGGAGACTGTCAGCAGAATATAATAGATCGGAAGGGACTAGGAACCGGAAACTGACAGCAGAATATAATAGAGCGGGAGAGAGCAGGTCCTGGAGACTGTCAGCAGAATATAATAGATCGGAAGGGAGCAGGGCCCGGAAACTGACAGCAGAATATAATTGAGCGGGAGAGAGGATGTCCTGGAGACTGTCAGCAGAATATAATAGATCGGAAGGGAGTAGGACCCGGAAACTGAGAGCAGAATATAATAGAGTGGGAGAGAGGAGGACCCGGAAACTGATAGCAGAATGTAGTAGAGCGGGAGAGAGGTGGACCCGGAGACTGACAGCAGAATATAATAGAGCGGGAGAGAGGAGGACCTGGAGAATGACAGCGGCAGATAATAGAGTGGGAGAGAGGAGAACCCAGAGACTGACAGCGGAATATAATAGAGCGGGAAAGAGGAGGAGCCGGAGAATGACAGTGGAATATAATAGAGCGGGAGAGAAGAGGAAACAGAGACTGACAGCAGAATATAATAGAGCGGGAGTGAGGAGGACACGGAGACTGACAGTGGAATATAATAGAGCTGGAGAGAGGAGGACCCGGAGACTGACAGCGGAATATAATAGAGGGGGTGAGAGGAGGACCCAGAGACTGACAGCAGATATAAGAGAGTGGGAGAGAGGAAGACCCGGAGAGCAGCAGCAGAATATAATAGAGCGGGAGAGAGGAGCACGCGGAGATTGAAAACGCAATATTTTACAGCAGTAGACAGGAGGACCCGGAGACTGAGAGCGGAATATAATAGAGTGGGAGAGAGGAAACCTGGAGACTGACAGCGGAATATAATAAAGACGGAGAGAGGAGGACCTAGAGACTGACAGCAGAATATAATAGAGCGGGAGAGAGGCGGACCTGCAGATTGAGAGTGGAATTTAAAGAGCGGGAGAGAGGATGATGTGGAGGCTGACTGCGGCATATAATAGACCGGGAGTGAGGAGAACCCAGAGACTGACAGCGGAATTTAATAGAGCGGGAGGGAGGACAACCCGGAGAATGGCACTGAAAAATAGTAGAGCGGGAGAGAGGAGGAACTGCACACTGACAGTCGCATATAATAGAGCGGGAGAGAGGTGGACCCGGAGACTGACAGCATAATACAATAGAACGGGAGAGAGGTGGACACGGAGACTGACAGCAGAATATATTAGAGCGGGAGACAGGAGGACCCAGGAGCAGACACCAGACTATGATACAAAAGGAGAGAGGATGACCCGGAGACAGAGAGCAGAATATAATAGAGAGGGAAAGAGAAGGACCCTGAGACTGACAGCAGAATGTAATAGAGCGGGAGAGAGGCAGACCCGGAGACTGATAGCAGAATAGAATAGAGCGGGAGTGAGGAGGACACGGAGACAGACAGTGGAATATAATATAGCGGGAGAGAGGAGCACCTGGATTCAGAAAGCGTATATAATAGAGCGGGAGAGAGGATGACCTGGAAACTGAAAAATGATATAATAGAGCGGGAGAGCAGAGGACCTGGAGACTGACAGCAAATATAACAGAGTGGGAGAGAGGAGGACAAAGACTGAGACCGGAATATAATACAGCATGAGGGAGGAGGATCCGGACACTGACAGCGGAATATAATAGAGTGGAATGAGGCGGACCCAGAGACTGAGAGTGGAATATAATAGAGCGGGAGACAGGAGGACCCAGAGACTGACAGCGGAATATAATAGAGTGGGAGAGATGAGGACCCGGAGACTGACCGCAGAACATAATAGAACGGGAGAGAGGAGGTCCTGGTGACTGTCAGCTGAGTACAATAGATCGGGAGGGAATAGGACCCGGAAACTGACAGCAGAATATAATAGAGCTGGAGACAGGAGGACACGGACACTGACAGAGGAATGTAATAGAGAGGGAGAGAGGAGGATCTGGAGACTGGCAGTGGAATATAATAGAGCGGGTGATAGGAGGAACTGGAGACTGAGAACAGAATATAATAGAGTGGGAGAGAGGAGGACTCGGGGTCAGACAGCGAAATATAATAGAGTGGGAGAGAGGAGGAACCGGAAACTGACAACAAATATAATGGAGCGGGAGTGAGGAGGACCCGGAAACTGACAAAGGAATATAATAGAGCTGGAGAGAGGAGGACCTGGAGATTGACAGCGGATATAACAGAGTGGGAGAGAGGAGGACCCAAGACTGAGACCGGAATATAATAGAGCATGAGAGAGGAGGATCCGGACACTGACAGCGGAATATAATATTGTGGAATGAGGCGGACCCAGAGACTGAGAGTGGAATATAATAGAACGGGAGACAGGAGGACCCGGAGACTGACAGCGGAATATAATACAGTGGGAGAGATGAGGACACGGAGACTGACCACGGAATATAATAGAACGGGAGAGAGGAGGTCCTGGTGACTGTCAGCAGAGTACAATAGATCGGGAGGGAATAGGACCCGGAAACTGACAGCAGAATATAATAGAGCTGGAGAGAGGAGGACACGGACACTGACAGAGGAATGTAATAGAGAGGGAGAGAGGAGGATCTGGAGACTGGCAGTGGAGTATAAGAGAGCGGGTGATAGGAGGAACTGGAGACTGACACTTGAATATAATAGAACGGGAGAGAGGAGGACTGGGGGACAGACAGCAGAATATGATACAGCGGGAGAGAGGATCACCTGGAGACTGACAGCGGAATATAATAGAGCTGGAACGAGGAGGACCCGGAGTCTGACAGCGGATGTAATAGAGCTGGAGAGAGGCAGACACGGAGAATGACAGTGGAATGTAATAGAACTAGAGAGAGGTGGACACGGAGACTGACAGCGCAATATAATAGACCGGGAGAGAGGAGGACCCGGAGACTGAGAGCGGAATATAATAGAGCGGCAGAGTGGAGAACCCGGAGACTGACAGTGGAATAAAATAGAGCGGGAGAAAGGAGGACCTGGAGACTGACAGCGGAATATAATAGGACGGATGAGAGGAGGACTCAGAGACTGACAGCGGAATTTAAAAGAGCAGGAGAGGGGACGACCCGTAGACTGACAGCACAATATAATAGTGCGGGAGAGAGGAAGGCCAGGAGACTGACAGCATAATATAATAGAGTGGAAGGGTGGAGGACTCGGAGACTGACAGCAGATAAAAACACAGCGGGAGAGACGAGGACCCGGAGAATGACAGCGGAATATAATAGAATGGATGAGAAGAGGACCCAGAGACTGACAGCGAATTTAAAAGAGCAAGAGAGAGGAAAAGTCATAGACTGACAGCACAATATAATAGTGCAGGAGAGAGGAAGGCCTGGAGACTGACAGCAGAATATAATAGAGTGGAAGGATGGAGGACTTGGAGATTGACAGCAGATAATAACACAGTGGGCGAGACGAGGACCCGGAGAATGACAGCGGAATATAATAGAACGGGGGAGAGGAGAACCCGAGCCTGACAGCGGAATATAAAAGAGTGGGAGAGAGGAGGACCCCGAGACTGGCAGCTCAACATAAAAGAGCGGGAGAGACGATAACCCAGAGACTGACAGCGTAATATAATAGAGCGGGAGGGAGGAGGTCCTGGAGACTGTCAGCAGAATATAATGGATCGGAAGGGACTAGGAACCGGAAACTGACAGCAGAATATAATTGAGCGGGAGAGAGCAGGTCCTGGAGACTGTCAGCAGAATATAATAGATCGGAAGGGAGCAGGACCCAGAAACTGACAGGAGAATATAATTGAGCGGGAGAGAGGAGGTCCTGGAGACTGTCAGCAGAATATAATAGATCGGAAGGGAGTAGGACCCGGAAACTGACAGCAGATTATAATAGAGCGGGAGAGAGGAGGACCCGGAAACTGATAGCAGAATGTAGTAGAGCGGGAGAGAGGTGGACCCGGAGACTGACAGTGGAATATAATAGAGCGGGAGAGAGGAGGACCTGGAGAATGACAGCGGCAGATAATAGAGTGGGAGAGAGGAGAACCCAGAGACTGACAGCGGAATATAATAGAGCGGGAAAGAGGAGGAGCCGGAGAATGACAGTGGAATATAATAGAGCGGGAGAGAAGAGGAAACAGAGACTGACAGCGGAATATAATGGAGCGGGAGTGAGGAGGACCCGGAGACTGACAGTGGAATATAATAGAGCTGGAGAGAGGAGGACCCGGAGACTGACAGCGGAATATAATAGAGGGGGTGAGAGGAGGACCCAGAGACTGACAGTGGAATATAATAGAGCTGGAGAGAGGAGGACCCGGAGACTGACAGCGGAATATAAGAGAGTGGGAGAGAGGAAGACCCGGAGAGCAGCAGCAGAATATAATAGAGCGGGAGAGAGGAGCACGCGGAGATTGAAAACGCAATATTTTACAGCAGTAGAGAGGAGGAACCGGAGACTGACAGCGGAATATAATAGAGCGGGAGAGAGGTTGACCTGGAGACTGACAGCGGAATATAAAAGTACGGGAGAGAGGAGGTCCTGTAGACTGTCAGCAGAATATAATAGACTGGGAGGGAGGAGGAACCGCACACCGACAGCGGAATATAATAGAGTGGGAGAGGGGAAACCTGGAGACTGACAGCGGAATATAATAAAGACGGAGAGAGGAGGACCTAGAGACTGACAGCAGAATATAATAGAGCGGGAGAGAGGCGGACCTGCAGATTGAGAGTGGAATTTAAAGAGCGGGAGAGAGGATGATGTGGAGGCTGACTGCGGCATATAATAGACCGGGAGTGAGGAGAACCCAGAGACTGACAGCGGAATTTAATAGAGCGGGAGGGAGGACAACCCGGAGAATGGCACTGAAAAATAGTAGAGAGGGAGAGGAGGAACTGCGCAGTGACAGTGGCATATAATAGAGCGGGAGAGAGGAGGACCCGGAGACTGACAAAGGAATATAATAGAGCAGGAGAGAGGAGGACCTGGAGATTGACAGCGGATATAACAGTGTGGGAGAGAGGAAGACCCAAGACTGAGACCGGAATATAATAGAGCGTGAGAGAGGAGGATCCGGAGACTGACAGTGGAATAAAATAGAGCAGGTGAGAGGGGGAAATGGAGACTGACACTTGAATATAACAGAACGGGAGAGATGAGGACCTGGAGACTGACGGCAGAATATAATAGAGCGGGAGAGAGGAAGACTGGGGGACAGACAGCAGAATATGATACAGCGGGAGAGAGGATCACCTGGAGACTGACAGCGGAATATAATAGAGCTGGAAAGAGGAGGACCCGGAATCTGACAGCGAATGTAATAGAGCTGGAGAGAGGAAGAGACGGAGAATGACAACGGAATGTAATAGAACTAGAGAGAGGCGGACACGGAGACTGACAGCGTAATATAATAGACCTGGAGAGAGGAGGACCCAGAGACTGAGAGCGGAATATAATAGAGCGGCAGAGTGGAGGACCCGGAGACTGACAGTGGAATAAAATAGAGAGGGTGAGAGGAGGACCTGGAGACTGACAGCGGAATATAATAGGACGGATGAGAGGAGGACCCAGAGACTGACAGCGGAATTTAAAAGAGCAGGAGAGAAGAGGACCCGTAGACTGACAGCACAATATAATAGTGTGGGAGAGAGGAAGGCCAGGAGACTGACAGCATAATATAATAGAGTGGAAGGGAGGAGGACTCGGAGACTGACAGCGGATTATAACACAGCGGGAGAGATGAAGACCCGGAGACTGACAGTGGAATATAATAGAGTGTTGGAGAGGAGAACCCGGAGACTGACAGCGGAATATAAAAGAGTGGGAGAGAGGAAGACCCAGAGACTGATCGTGGAATATAATAGAGCAGAAGCGGGGAGGACCCGAAGACTGACAGCTCAATATAAAAGAGCGGGAGAGAGGAAAACCCAGAGACTGACAGCATTAGATAATAGAGGGGGAGAGAGGTGCTCCTGGAGATTGTCAATAGAATATAATAGATCGGAAGGGAGTAGGACCCGGAAACTGACAGCAGAATATAATAGAGCGGGAGAGAGGAGGACCCGGAAACTGATAGCACAATGTAGTAGAGCGGGAGAGAGGAGGACCCGGAGACTGACATTGGAATATAATAGAGCGGGAGAGAGGAGGACCTGGAGAATGACAGCAGCAGATAACAGAGCAGGAGAGAGGAGAACCCAGAGACTGACAGCAGAATATAATAGAGCGGGAGAGAGGAGGAGCCGGAGAATGACAGTGGAATATAATAGAGCGGGAGAGAGGAGGAAACAGTGACTAACAGCGGAATATAATAGAGCCGGAGTGAGGAGGACCTGGAGACTGACAGTGGAATATAATAGAGCTGGAGAGAGGAGTACCCGGAGACTGACAGCGGAATATAATAGAGGGGGAGAGAGGAGGATGCAAAGATTGACAGCGCAATATAATAGAGAGGGAGAGAGGAAACCTGGAGATAACAGCGGAATATAATAGAGCGGGAGAGAGGACAACCCAGAGACTGACAGCAGAATATAATATCGCGGCAGAGAGGAGGACCTGGAGTCAGAAAACGGTATATAATAGAACGGGAAAGAGGATGACTTGGAAACTGATAAATGATATAATAGAGCGGGAGAGCGGAGGACCTGGAGACTGACAGTGGACATAACAGAGTGGGAGAGAGGAGCGCCCAAAACAGAGACCGGAATATAATAGAGTGTGAGAGAGGAGGATCTGGAGACTGACAGCGGAATATAATAGAACGTAAGAGAGGAGGACGAAGAGACTGAGAGCGGAATATAATAGAGCGGGAGACAGGAGGACCCGGAGACTGACAGTGGAATATAATAGAGATGGAGAGAGGAGGACCTGGAGACTGACAGCGGAATATAATAGAACGGAAGAGAGGAGGACCCAGAGACTGAGAGCGGAATATAATAGAGCGGGAGAGAGGAGGACTCGGACACTGAGAGAGAAATATAATAGAGTGGGAGAGATGAGGACCCGGAGACTGACCGTGGAATATAAAACAGCGGGAGAGAGGCAGACCCGGAGACTGAGAGCGATATATAATAGAGCGGGAGAGAGGAGGACCCTGAGAGGGACAGCGGAATATAATAGAGCGGGAGAGAGGAGGATCCGGAGATTGACTGTGGAATTATTATTGATCAGGAGAGAGGTGGATCCGGAGACTGACAGCAGATTTATAGTGGAGCGGCAAATAAGGATGACCTGGAGACTGACAGCGGAATATAAAAGTGCGGGGGAGAGGAGGATCCGGAGACTGACAGCGGAATATAATAGAGCGGGAGAGAGGAGCACGCGGAGATTGAAAACGCAATATTATAGAGCAGTAGAGAGGAGGACCCGGAGACTGACAGCGGATTATAATAGAGCGGGAAAGAGATTGACCTGGAGACTGACAGCGGAATATAAAAGTGCGGGAAAGAGAAGGTCCTGTAGACTGTCAGCAGAATATAATAGACCGGGAGGGAGGAGGAACCGCACACTGACAGCGGAATATAATAGAGTGGGAGAGAGGAAACCTGGAGACTGACAGCGGAATATAATAAAGACGGAGAGAGGAGGACCCAGAGACTGAAAGCAGAATATAATAGAGCAGGAGAGAGGCGGACCTCCAGATTGAGAGTGGAATTTAAAGAGCGGGAGAGAGGATGACCTGGAGGCTGACTGCGGCTTATAATAGACCGGGAGAGAGGGGAACCCAGAGACTGACAGCGGAATATAATTGAGCGGGAGGGAGCACAACCCGGAGAATGGCACTGAAAAATAATAAAGCGGGAGAGAGGCGGAACTGCACACTGACAGTGGCATATAATAGAGCGGAAGAGAGGAGGACCCGGAGACTGACAGCATAATACATTAGAGCGGGAGAGAGGAGGACACGGAGACTGACAGCAGAATATATTAGAGCGGGAGACAGGAGGACCCGGGGGCAGACACCGGACTATGAGACAGTGGGAGAGAGGATGACCCGGAGACAGAGAGCAGAATGTAATAGAGAGGGAAAGAGAAGGACCCTGAGACTGACAGTGGAATGTAATAGAGCGGGAGAGAGGCAGACCCGGAGACTGATAGCAGAATAGAATAGAGCGGGAGTGAGGAGGACACGGAGACAGACAGTGGAATATAATATAGCGGGAGAGAGGAGCACCTGGATTCAGAAAGCGTATATAATAGAGCGGGAGAGAGGATGACCAGGAAACTGATAAATGATATAATAGAGCGGGAGAGTGGAGGACCTGGAGACTGACAGCAGATATAACAGAGTGGGAGAGAGGAGGACCCAAGACTGAGACCGGAATATAATAGAGCATGAGAGAGGAGGATCCGGACACTGACAGCGGAATATAATATTGTGGAATGAGGCGGACCCAGAGACTGGGAGTGGAATATAATAGAGCTGGAGACAGGAGGACCCGGAGACTGACAGCGGAATATAATAGAGTGGGAGAGATGAGGACCCGGAGAATGACCGCGGAATATAATAGAACGGGAGAGAGGAGGTCCTGGTGACTGTCAGCAGAGTACAATAGATCGGGAGGGAATAGGACCCGGAAACTCACAGCAGAATATAATAGAGCGGGAGAGAGGAGGACACAGACACTGACAGAGGAATGTAATAGAGAGGGAGAGAGGAGGATCTGGAGACTGGCAGTGGAATATAATAGAACGGGTGATAGGAGGAACTGGAGACTGAGAACAGAATATAATAGAGCGGGAGAGAGGAGGACTCGGGGTCAGACAGTGAAATATAATAGAGTGGGAGAGAGGAGGAACCGGAAACTGATAGCAAGTATAATGGAGCGGGAGAGAGGCGGACCCGGAGACTAACAAAGGAATATAATAGACCAGGAGAGAGGAGGACCTGGAGATTGACAGCGGATATAACAGTGTGGGAGAGAGGAAGACCCAAGACTGAGACCGGAATATAATAGAGCGTGAGAGAGGAGGATCCGGAGACTGACAGTGGAATAAAATAGAGCAGGTGAGATGGGGAAATGGAGACTGACACTTGAATATAATAGAACGGGAGAGATGAGGACCTGGAGACTGACAGCAGAATATAATAGAGCGGGAGAGAGGAAGACTGGGGGACAGAGAGCAGAATATGATACAGCGGGAGAAAGGATCACCTGGAGACTGACAGCGAATGTAATAGAGCTGGAGAGAGGCAGACACGCAGAATGACAGTGGAATGTAATAGAACTAGAGAGAGGCGGACACGGAGACTGACAGCGTAATATAATAGACCGGGAGAGAGGAGGACCCGGAGACTGAGAACGGAATATAATAGAGTGGCAGAGTGGAGGACCCGGAGACTGACAGTGGAATAAAATAGAGCGGGAGAGAGGATGACATGGAGACTGACAGCGGAATATAATAGGACGGATGAGAGGAGGACCCAGAGACTGACAGCGGAATTTAAAAGAGCAGGAGAGAGGAGGACCCGTAGACTGACAGCACAATATAATAGTGCGGGAGAGAAGAAGGCCAGGAGACTGACAGCATAATATAATAGAGTGGAAGGGAGGAGGACTCGGAGACTGACAGCGGATTATAACACAGCGGGAGAGACGAAGACCCGGAGACTGACAGTGGAATATAATAGAGCGGGGGAGAGGAGAACCCGGAGACTGACAGCGGAATATAAAAGAGTGGGAGAGAGGAAGACCCAGAGACTGATAGTGGAATATAATAGAGCAGAAGAGGGGAGGACCCGGAGACTGACAGCTCAATATAAAAGAGCGGGAGAGAGGAAAACCCAGAGACTGACAGCATTAGATAATAGAGTGGGAGAGAGGTGTTCCTGGAGATTGTCAGCAGAATATAATAGATCGGAAGGGAGTAGGACCCGGAAACTGACAGCAGAATTTAAAAGAGCGGGAGAGAGGAGTACCCAGAAACTGATAGCACAATGTAGTAGAGCGGGAGAGAGGAGGACCCGGAGACTGACATTGGAATATAATAGAGCGGGAGAGAGGAGGACCTGGAGAATGACAGCAGCAGATAATAGAGCAGGAGAGAGGACAACCCAGAGACTGACAGCAGAATATAATAGAGCAGGAGAGAGGAGGAGCCGGAGAATGACAGTGGAATATAATAGAGCGGGAGAGAGGAGGAAACAGTGACTGACAGCGGAATATAATAGAGCTGGTGTGAGGAGGACCCGGAGACTGACAGTGGAATATTATAGAGCTGGAGAGAGGAGTACCTGGAGACTGACAGCGGAATATAATAGAGGGGGAGAGAGGAGGACCCAAAGATTGACAGCGGAATATAATAGAGGGGGAGAGAGGACGACCCAGAGACTGACAGCAGAATATAATATAGCGGCAGAGAGGAGGACCTGGAGTCAGAAAGCGGTATATAATAGAACGGGAAAGAGGATGACTTGGAAACTGATAAATGATATAATAGAGCGGGAGAGCGGAGGACCTGGAGACTGACAGCGGATATAACAGAGTGGGAGAGAGGAGGACCCAAGACAGAGACCAGAATATAATAGAGTGGGAGAGAGGAGGATCCGGAGACTGACAGCGGAATATAATAGAACGGGAGACAGGAGGACCCAGAGACTGACAGTGGAATATAATAGAGCTGGAGAGAGGAGGACCCGGAGACTGACAGCGGAATATAATAGAACGGAAGAGAGGAGGACCCAGAGCCTGAGAGCGGAATATAATAGAGTGGCAGACAGGAGGACCCAGAGACTGACAGCTGAATATAATAGAGCGGGAGAGACGCGGACCCGGAGACTGAGAGAGGAATATAATAGAGTGGGAGAGATGAGGACCTGGAGACTGTCTGCGGAAAATAATAGAACGGGAGAGAGGAGGACCCCGAGACAGAAAGTGGAATATAATAGAGCGGGAGAGAGGCAGACCCGGAGACTGAGAGCGATATATAATAGAGCGGGAGAGAGGAGGACCCGGAGATGGACAGCGGAATATAATAGAGGGGGAGAGAGGAGGATTCCGAGATTGACTGTGGAATTATTATTGATCAAGAGAGAGGTGGATCCGGAGACTGACAGCAGAATTATAGTGGAGCGGCAAATAAGGATGACCTGGGAACTGACAGCGGAATATAAAAGTGCGTGGGAGAGGAGGACCCGGAGACAGACAGCGGAATATAATAGAGCGTGAGAGAGGAGGACCCAGAGACTGGCTGCGGAATATAATAGAGCAGGAGAGAGGAGGACGCGGAGATTGAAAACGCAATATTAGAGAGCAGTAGAGAGGAGGACCCGGAAACTGACAGCGGAATATAATAGAGCGGGAAAGAGGTTGACCTGGAGACTGACAGCGGAATATAAAAGTGCGGGAGAGAGGAGGTCCTGTAGACCGACAGCAGAATATAATAGACCGGGAGGGAGGAGGAACCGCACACTGATAGCGGAACATAATATAGTGGGAGAGAGGAAACCTGGAGACTGACAGCGGAATATAATAAAGACGGAGAGAGGAGGACCCAGAGACTGACAGCAGAATATAATAGAGCGGGAGAGAGGCGGATCTGCAGATTGAGAGTGGAATTTAAAGAGCGGGAGAGAGGATGATCTGGAGGCTGACTGCGGCGTATACTAGACCGGGAGAGAGGGGAACCCAGAGACTGACAGCGGAATATAATTGAGCGGGAGAGAGGAGGACCCGGAAACTGATAGCACAATGTAGTAGAGCGGGAGAGAGGAGGACCCGGAGACTGACATTGGAATATAATAGAGCGGGAGAGAGGAGGACCTGGAGAATGACAGCAGCAGATAATAGAGCAGGAGAGAGGAGAACCCAGAGACTGACAGCAGAATATAATAGAGCGGGAGAGAGGAGGAGCCGGAGAATGACAGTGGAATATAATAGAGCGGGAGAGAGGAGGAAACAGTGACTAACAGCGGAATATAATAGAGCCGGAGTGAGGAGGACCTGGAGACTGACAGTGGAATGTAATAGAGCTGGAGAGATGAGTACCCGGAGACTGACAGCGGAATATAATAGAGGGGGAGAGAGGAGGATGCAAAGATTGACAGCGGAACATAATAGAGGGGGAGAGAGGAAACCTGGAGACTGACAGCGGAATATAATAGAGCGGGAGAGAGGACGACCCAGAGACTGGCAGCAGAATATAATATAGCGGCAGAGAGGAGGACCTGGAGTCAGAAAACGGTATATAATAGAACGGGAAAGAGGATGACTTGGAAACTGATAAATGATATAATAGAGCGGGAGAGCGGAGGACCTGGAGACTGATAGTGGATATAACAGAGTGGGAGAGAGGAGCACCCAAGACAGAGACCGGAATATAATAGAGTGTGAGAGAGGAGGATCTGGAGACTGACAGCGGAATATAATAGAACGGAAGAGAGGAGGACGAAGAGACTGAGAGCGGAATATAATAGAGCGGGAGACAGGAGGACCCGGAGACTGACAGTGGAATATAATAGAGATGGAGAGAGGAGGACCCGGAGACTGACAGCGGAATATAATAGAACGGAAGAGTGGAGGACCCAGAGACTGAGAGCGGAATATAATAGAGCGGGAGACAGGAGGACCCGGAGACTGACAGCAGAATATAATCGAGCGGGAGACAGGCGGACCCGGACACTGAGAGAGAAATATAATAGAGTGGGAGAGATGAGGACCCGGAGACTGACCGCGGAATATAAAACAGCGGGAGAGAGGCAGACCCGGAGACTGAGAGCGACATATAATAGAGCGGGAGAGAGGAGGACCGGGAGAGGGACAGCGGAATATAATAGACCGGGAGAGAGGAGGATTCCGAGATTGACTGTGGAATTATTATTGATCAAGAGAGAGGTGGATCCGGAGACTGACAGCAGAATTATAGTGGAGCGGCAAAAAAGGATGACCTGGAGACTGACAGCGGAATATAAAAGTGCGTGGGAGAGGAGGACCCGGAGACAGACAGCGGAATATAATAGAGCGTGAGAGAGGAGGACCCAGAGACTGGCTGCGGAATATAATAGAGCAGGAGAGAGGAGGACGCGGAGATTGAAAACGCAATATTAGAGAGCAGTAGAGAGGAGGACCCGGAAACTGACAGCGGAATATAATAGAGCGGGAAAGAGGTTGACCTGGAGACTGACAGCGGAATATAAAAGTGCGGGAGAGAGGAGGTCCTGTAGACCGACATCAGAATATAATAGACCGGGAGGGAGGAGGAACCGCACACTGATAGCGGAATATAATAGAGTGAGAGAGAGGAAACCTGGAGACTGACAGCGGAATATAATAAAGACGGAGAGAGGAGGACCCAGAGACTGACAGCAGAATATAATAGAGCGGGAGAGAGGCGGACCTGCAGATTGAGAGTGGAATTTAAAGAGCGGGAGAGAGGATGATCTGGAGGCTGACTGCGGCATATAATAGACCGGGAGAGAGGGGAACCCAGAGACTGACAGCGGAATATAATTGAGCGGGAGGGAGCACAACCCGGAGAATGGCACTGAAAAATAATAAAGCGGGAGAGAGGCGGAACTGCACACTGACAGTGGCATATAATGGAGCGAGAGAGAGGAGGACCCAGAGACAGACAGCATAATACATTAGAGCGGGAGAGAGGAGGACACGGAGAGTGACAGCAGAATATATTAGAGCGGGAGACAGGAGGACCCGGGGGCAGACACCGGACTATGATACAATGGGAGAGAGGATGACCCGGAGACAGAGAGCAGAATATAATAGAGAGGGAAAGAGAAGGACCCTGAGACTGACAGCGGAATGTAATAGAGCGGGAGAGAGGCAGACCCGGAGACTGATAGCAGAATAGAATAGAGCGGGAGTGAGGAGGACACGGAGACAGACAGTGGAATATAATATAGCGGGAGAGAGGAGCACCTGGATTCAGAAAGCGGAGATAATAGAGCGGGAGAGAGGATGACCTGGAAACTGATAAATTATATAATAAAGCGGGAGAGCGGAGGACCTGGAGACTGACAGCAGATATAACAGAGTGGGAGAGAGGAGGACCCAAGACTGAGACCGGAATATAATAGAGCATGAGAGAGGAGGATCCAGACACTGACAGCGGAACATAATATTGTGGAATGAGGCGGACCCAGAGACTGGGAGTGGAATATAATAGAGCTGGAGACAGGAGGACCCGGAGACTGACAGCGGAATATAATAGAGTGGGAGAGATGAGGACCCGGAGAATGACCGCGGAATATAATAGAACGGGAGAGAGGAGGTCCTGGTGACTGTCAGCAGAGTACAATAGATCGGGAGGGAATAGGACCCGGAAACTCACAGCAGAATATAATAGAGCGGGAGAGAGGAGGACACAGACACTGACAGAGGAATGTAATAGAGAGGGAGAGAGGAGGATCTGGAGACTGGCAGTGGAATATAATAGAACGGGTGATAGGAGGAACTGGAGACTGAGAACAGAATATAATAGAGTGATGAGAGGAGGACTCGGGGTCAGACAGCGAAATATAATAGAGTGGGAGAGAGGAAGAACCGGAAACTGATAGCAAATATAATGGAGCGAGAGAGAGGAGGACCTGGAGACTGACAAAGCAATATAATAGAGCAGGAGAGAGGAGGACCTGGAGATTGACAGCGGATATAACAGTGTGGGAGAGAGGAAGACCCAAGACTGAGACCGGAATATAATAGAGCGTGAGAGAGGAGGATCCGGAGACTGACAGTGGAATAAAATAGAGCACGTGAGAGGGGGAAATGGAGACTGACACTTGAATATAATAGAACGGGAGAGATGAGGACCTGGAGACTGACAGCAGAATATAATAGAGCGGGAGAGAGGAAGACTGGGGGACAGAGAGCAGAATATGATACAG
This sequence comes from Isurus oxyrinchus, assembly GCA_026770705.1. Classification (NCBI taxonomy): domain Eukaryota; kingdom Metazoa; phylum Chordata; class Chondrichthyes; order Lamniformes; family Lamnidae; genus Isurus; species Isurus oxyrinchus. The sequence continues at coordinate 82,712,051 of JANJGN010000004.1, read as the reverse complement.
CGGGAGAGAGGATCACCTGGAGACTGACAGCGGAATATAATAGAGCTGGAAAGAGGAGGACCCGGGGTCTGACAGCGAATGTAATAGAGCTGGAGAGAGGCAGACACGGAGAATGACAGTGGAATGTAATAGAACTAGAGAGAGGCGGACACGGAGACTGACAGCGTAATATAATAGACCGGGAGAGAGGAGGACCCGGAGACTGAGAACGGAATATAATAGAGTGGCAGAGTGGAGGACCCGGAGACTGACAGTGGAATAAAATAGAGCGGGAGAGAGGATGACATGGAGACTGACAGCGGAATATAATAGGACGGATGAGAGGAGGACCCAGAGACTGACAGCGGAATTTAAAAGAGCAGGAGAGAGGAGGTCCCGTAGATTGACAGCACAATATAATAGTGCGGGAGAGAAGAAGGCCAGGAGACTGACAGCATAATATAATAGGGTGGAAGGGAGGAGGACTCGGAGACTGACAGCGGATTATAACACAGCGGGTGAGACGAAGACCCGGAGACTGACAGTGGAATATAATAGAGTGGGGGAGAGGAGAACCCGGAGACTGACAGCGGAATATAAAAGAGTGGGAGAGAGGAAGACCCAGAGACTGATAGTGGAATATAATAGAGCAGAAGAGGGGAGGACCCGGAGACTGACAGCTCAATATAAAAGAGCGGGAGAGAGGAAAACCCAGAGACTGACAGCATTAGATAATAGAGTGGGAGAGATGTGTTCCTGGAGATTGTCAGCAGAATATAATAGATCGGAAGGGAGTAGGACCGGGAAACTGACAGCAGAATATAATAGAGCGGGAGAGAGGAGGACCCGGAAACTGATAGCACAATGTAGTCGAGCGGGAGAGAGGAGGACCCGGAGACTGACATTGGAATATAATAGAGCGGGAGAGAGGAGGACCTGGAGAATGACAGCAGCAGATAATAGAGCAGGAGAGAGGAGAACCCAGAGACTGACAGCAGAATATAATAGAGTGGGAGAGAGGAGGAGCCGGAGAATGACAGTGAAATATAATAGAGCGGGAGAGAGGAAGAAACAGCGACTGACAGCAGAATATAATAGAGCAGGAGTGAGGAGGACCCGGAGACTGACAGCGGAATATAATAGAGGGGGAGAGAGGAGGACCCAAAGATTGACAACGGAATAGAATAGAGTGGGAAAGAGGATGACCTGGAAACTGATAAATGATATAATAGAGCGGGATAGCGGAGGACCTGGAGACTGACAGCGGATATAACAGAGTGGGAGAGAGGAGGACCCAAGACAGAGACCGGAATATAATAGAGCGTGAGAGAGGAGGATCCGGAGACTGACAGCGGAATATAATAGAACGGAAGAGAGGAGGACCCAGAGACTGAGAGCGGAATATAATAGAGCGGGAGACAGGAGGACCCGGAGACTGACAGCAGAATATAATAGCGCAGGAGAGAGGCGGACCCGGAGACTGACAGCAGAATATAATAGAGCAGGAGAGAGGCGGACCCAGAGACTGAGAGAGGAATATAAATGACAGTGAAATATATTAGAGCGGGAGAGAGGAGGAAACAGCGACTGACAGCAGAATATAATAGAGCAGGAGTGAGGAGGACCCGGAGACTGACAGCGGAATATAATAGAGGGGGAGAGAGGAGGACCCCGAGACAGACAGCGGAATATAATATAGCAGGAGAGAGGGGGAAACGGAGACTGACAGCGGAATATAAAAAATTGGAGTGAGTTGGACCCGGAGATTGACTGTGGAATTATTATTGATCAGGAGAGAGGTGGATCCGGAGACTGACAGCAGAATTGTAGTGGAGCGGCAAAAAAGGATGACCTGGAGACTGACAGTGGAATATAAAAGTGCGGGTGAGAGGATGACCTGGAGACTGTCAGCAGAATATAATAGACCGGGTGAGAGGAGGACCCGGAAACTGATAGCAGAATATACTAGAGTGGGAGAGAGGAGGATAGGGAGACTGACAGTGGAATATCATACAGCGGGAGAGAGGAGGACCTAGAGACAGAAAGTGGTATATAGTAGTGCGGGAGAGAGAATGATCCCGAAACTGACAAAACATACAATAGAACGGGAGAGAGGAAGACCCGGAGACTGACAGCGGAATATAATAGAGCGGGAGAGAGGAGTACCTGGAGACTGAGAGCGATATATAATAGAGCGGGAGAGAGGAGGACCAGGAGACGGACAGCGGAATATAATAGAGTGGGAGAGAGGCGGACCGGAGACTGAGAGAGGAATATAATAGAGTGGGAGAGATGAGGACCCGGAGACTGACAGTGGAATATAATAGAGCGGGAGAGAGTTGGACCCCGAGACAGACAGCGGAATATAATAGAGCGGGAGAGAGGATGACCTGGAGACTGGCAGCGGAATATAATATTGCGGGAGACAGGCGGACATGGAGAATGACAGCGGAATATAATAGAGCGGAAGAGAGGAAGACCCAGTGACTGAGAGCGATATACAATAGAGCGGGAGAGAGGAGGACCCGGAGACTGAGAGCGATATATAATAGAGCGGGAGAGAGGAGGACCCGGAGACAGACAGCGGAATATAATAGAGCGGGAGAGAGGATGACCTCGAGACTGGCAACGGAATATAATATTGCGGGAGACAGGAGGACCCGGAGAACGACAGTGGAATATAATAGAGCGGCAGAGAGGAGGACTCAGAGACTGAGAGGAGAATATAATAGAGCGGGAGAGAGGAGGACCCGGAGATTGACAGCGGAATAATAGAGCTGGAGAGAACGGGACCCGGGGACATACAGTGGAATATAATAGAGCGGGAAAGAGCAAGACCCGGAGACTGACAGCGGAATATAATAGAGAGGGAGAGAGGAGCATTCGGAGACTGACAGCGGAATATAATACAGGGGGAGACAGGAGGACCCGGAGACTGACAGCGGAATATAATAGAGCGGGATAGAGGATGACCCGGAGACTGGCAGCGGAATATTATAGAGCGGGAGACAGGAGGACCCAGAGAATGACATTGGAATGCAATAGTGTGGGAAAGAGGTGGACCCGGAGACTGACCGCGGAATATATTAGAGCGGGAAAGAGGAGGACCCGGAGACTGACAGCGGAATATAATATGGCGGGAGAGAGGAGGACACAGAGACTGACAGCGGAATATAAAGGAGCAGGAGAGAGGAGATGCCAGAGCCTGAAAGCGTAATATATTAGGGCAGGAGAGAGAAGGTCCTGGAGACTGAGAACGGTATAGAATAGAGCGCGAGACAGGAGAACCCGGAAATGGACAGCAGAACATAATAGAGTGGGAGAGAGGCGGACCGGAGACTGAGAGAGGAATATAATAGTGTAGGAGAGATGAGGACCCGGAGACTGACAGCGGAACATAATAGAGCAGGAGAGAGTTGGACCCCGAGACAGACAGTCGAATATAATAGAGCGGGAGAGCGGACGACCTGCAGACTGGCAGCGGAATATAATATTGCGGGAGACAGGAGGACCCGGAAAATAACAATGGAATATAATAGAGCGGCAGAGAGGAGGACTCAGAGACTGACAGCAGAATATATTAGAGCAGGAGAGAGGTGGACCGCGAGACTGACAGCGGAATAATAGAGCTGGAGAAAGCGGGACCCGGGACAGACAGTGGAATATGATACAGAGGGAGAGATGATGACACGGAGACTGACAGCAGAATATAATAGAGTGGGAGACAGTAGGACCCGGAGACTGACAGCGGAATATAATAGAGCGGGAGACCTTTGGACCCCGAGACAGACAGCGGAATATAATAGAGCGGGAGAGAGGACGACCTGTAGACTGGCAGCGGAATATAATATTGTGGGAGAGAGGAGGACCCGGAGAATGACAGTGGAATATAATAGAGCGGCAGAGAGGAAGACTCAGAGACTGACAGCAGAATATTTTAGAGCAGGAGAGAGGTGGACCGGGAGACTGACAGCGGAATAATAAAACGAGAGAAAACGGGACCCGGGACAGACACTGGAATATGATACAGTGGGAGAGATGATGACATGGAGACTGACAGCGCAATACAATAGAGTTTGAGAGAGTAGGACCCGGAGACAGCGGAGTATAAAAGCGCGGGAGAGAGGAGGACCCGGAGACAGACAGCGGAATATAGTAGAGCGGGAGTGAGGAGGATCCGGAGACTGACTGAGGAATTATGATAAAGCGGGGGAGAGGAATATCCAGAGACTGACAGCAGAATATATACAGCGGGAGAGAGGAGGACCCTGAGACTGACAGCGGAATATAATAGAGCGGGAGAGAGGAGCATTCGGAGACTGACAGCGGAATATATTAGAGGGGCAGACAGGAGGAGCCGGAGACTGACAGCGGAATATAATAGAGCGGGAGACTTTTGGACCCCGAGACAGACAGTGGAATATAATAGAGCGGGGGAGAGGAGAACCCGGAGACTGACAGCGGAATATAAAAGAGTGGGAGAGAGGAAGACCCAGAGACTGATAGTGGAATATAATGGAGCAGAAGAGGGGAGGACCCAGAGACTGACAGCTCAATATAAAAGAGCGGGAGAGAGGAAAACCCAGAGACTGACAGCATTAGATAATAGAGCGGGAGAGAGGTGTTCCTGGAGATTGTCAGCAGCATATAATAGATCGGAAGGGAGTAGGACCCGGAAACTGACAGCAGAATATAATAGAGCGGGAGAGAGGAGGACCCGGAAACTGATAGCACAATGTAGTGGAGTGGGAGAGAGGAGGACCCCGAGACAGACAGCAGAATATAATAGAGCAGGAGAGAGGGGGAAAAGGAGACTGACAGCGGAATATAATAAAGCCGGAGAGACGAGGACCTGGAGATTGACAGCGGCATATAAAAGTGTGGGAGTGAGTTTGACCCGGAGATTGACTGTGGAATTATTATTGATCAGCAGAGAGGTGGATCCGGAGACTGACAGCAGAATTATAGTGGAGCGGCAAAAAAGGATGACCTGGAGACTGACAGCGGAATATAAAAGTGCGGGAGAGAGGAGGACCCGGAGACAGACAGCGGAATATGATACATCGGGAGAGAGGCGGACCTGGAGACTGACAGCGGAATGTAATAGAGCGGTAGAGAGGCGGACCCGGAGAGTGATAATAGAGCAGGTGTGAGGAGGACATGAAGACTGACAGTGGAATATAATATAGTGGCAGAGAGGAGGACCTGGAATCAGAAAGAGGTATATAATAGAACGGGAGAGAGGATGACCTGGAAACTGATAAATGATATAATAGAGCGGGAGAGCGGAGGACCTGGAGACTGACAGCGGACATAACAGAGTGGGAGAGAGGACGACCCAAGACTGAGACCGGAATATAATAGAGCGTGAGAGAGGAGGATCCGGAGACTGACAGCGGAATATAATAGAACGGAAGAGAGGCGGACCCAGAGACTGAGAGCGGAATATAATAGAGCGGGCGACAGGAGGACCCGGAGACTGAGAGTGGAATATAATAGAGTGGGTGAGATGAGGACCCGGAGACTGACCGCAGAATATAATACAGTGGGAGACAGGGGGAAACGGAGACTGACAGCGAAATATAATAAAGCCGGAGAGACGAGGACCTGGAGATTGACAGTGGCATATAAACGTGTGGGAGTGAGTTGGACCCGGAGATTGACTGTGGAATTATTATTGATCAGGAGAGAGGTGGATCCGGAGACTGACAACAGAATTATAGTGGAGCGGCAAAAAAGGATGACCTGGAGACTGACAGTGTAGTATAAAAGTGTGGGAGAGAGGAGGACCCGGAGACAGACAGCGGAATATAGTAGAGCGGGAGTAAGGAGGATCCGGAGACTGTCTGAGGAATTAGGATAAAGCGGGGGAGAGGAATATCCAGAGACTGACAGCAGAATATATACAGCGGGAGAGAGGAGGACCCTGAGACTGACAGTGGAATATAATAGAGTGGGATGGAGGGGGACTCGGAGACTCACACAGGAATATAATAGAATGGGAGAGAGGAGGACCCGGAGACTGACAGCGGAATAATAGAGCGGGAGAGAGGGGGAACCGGGTTCAGAGAGCAGACTATGATACAATGGGAGAGAGGATGATGTGGAGACAGAGAACAGAATATAATAGAGAGGGAAAGAGAAGGACCCAGATGCTGACAGCAGAATATAATAGAACGGACGAGAGGCGGACCCAGAGACTGAGAGCGGAATATAGTAGAGCGGGAGACAGGCGGACACGGACACTGACTGTGGCATATAATAGAGCGGGAGAGAGGAGGACCCGGAGACTGACAGCATAATAGAATAGAGTGGGAGAGAGGAGGACCCGGAGACTGACCGCGGAATATAATAGAGTGGGAGAGAAGGGGAAACGGAGACTGACAGCGGAATATAATAAAGCCAGAGAGACGAGGACCTGGAGATTGACAGTGGCATATAAAAGTGTGGGAGTGAGTTGGACCCGGAGATTGACTGTGGAATTATTATTGATCAGGAGAGAGGTGGATCTGGAGACTGACAGCAGAATTATAGTGGAGCGGCAAAAAAGGATGACCTGGAGACTGACAGCGGAGTATAAAAGTGCGGGAGAGAGGAGGACCCGGAGACAGACAGCGGAATATAGTAGAGTGGGAGTAAGGAGGATCCGGAGACTGACAGCGGAATTATGATAAAGCCGGGGAGAGGAATATCCAGAGACTGACAGCAGAATATATAGAGCGGGAAATAGGAGGACCCTGAGACTGACAGCGGAATATAATAGAGCAGGAGAGAGGAGGACCCAGAGACTGATAGCGGAATATAGTAGAGCGGTAGAGGGGAGGACCCAGACACTGACAGCAGAATTTAATAGAGCGGGAGTGAGGAGCACTCGGAGACTGACAGCGGAATATAACAGAGCGGGAGAGAGGGGAACCCAGTGACTGACAGGATAATATAACAGAGCACGCGAGAGGAGGACCTGGAGACTGTCAGCAGAATATAATAGAGCGGGTGAGAGGAGGACCCGGAAACTGATAGCAGAATATACCAGAGTGGGAGAGAGGAGGATACGGAGACTGACAGTGGAATAACATACAGCAGGAGAGAGGAGGAAACAGAGACTGACAGTGGAATATAATAGAGCGGGAGTGAGGAGGATCCGGAGACTGACAGAGGAATTATGATAAAGCGGGGGAGAATAATATCCAGAGACTGACAGCAGAATATATAGAGCGGGAGAGAAGAGGACCCTGAGACTGACAGCGGAACATAATAGAGTGGGAGGGAGGGGGACTCGGAGACTCACAGCGGAATATAGTAGAACGGGAGAGAGGAGGACCCGGAGACTGACAGCGGAATATAGTAGAGCAGGAGAGGGGAGGACCCAGAGACTGAGAGCGGAATATAATAGAGCAGGAGAGGGGGGGCCCGGACACTGACAGCAGAATATAATAGAGCGGGAGTGAGGAGCACTCGGAGGCGGACAGCGGAATATAATAGAGCGGGAGAGAGGAGGACCCGGAGAATGACTGCGGAATATAATGGAACGGGTGAGAGGAGGACCCGGAAACTGATAGCAGAATATACAAGAGTGGGAGAGAGGAGGATACGGAGAAAGACAGTGGAATATCATACAGCGGGAGAGAGGAGGACCTAGAGACAGAAAGTCGTATATAGTAGTGCGGGAGAGAGAATGATCCCGAAACTGACAAAACATATAATAGAATGGGAGAGAGGAGGACCCGGAGACGGACAGCGGAATATAATAGAGTGGGAGAGAGGCGGACCGGAGACTGAGAGAGGAATATAATAGAATGGGAAAGATGGGGACCCGGAGACTGACAGCAGAATATAATAGAGCGGGAGAGAGTTGGACCCCGAGACAGACAGCGGAATATAATAGAGCGGGAGAGAGTGGGACCCGGAGACTGAGAGCCATATATAATAGAGCGGGAGAGAGGGGGACCCGGAGACGGACAGCGGAATACAATAAAGTGGGAGAGAGGGGAACCGGAGAGTGAGAGAGGAATATAATAGAACGGGAAAGATGGGGACCCGGAGACTGACAGCAGAATATAATAGAGCGGGAGAGAGTTGGACCTCGAGACAGACAGCGGAATATAATAGAGCGGGAGAGAGGTTGACCTGGAGTCTGGCAGCGGAATATAATATTGCGGGAGACAGGAGGATCTGGAGAATGACAGTGGAATATAATAGAGCGGCAGAGAGGAGGACTTAGAGACTGAGAGGAGAATATAATAGAGTGGGAGGGAGGAGGACCCGGAGACTGACAGCGGAATAATAGAGCTGGAGAGAGTGGGAAACAGGGACATACAGTGGAATATGATACAGCGGGAGAGAAGATGACACGGAGACTGACAGCGGAATATAATAGAGCGGGAGGGAGGAGCATTCGGAGACTGACAGTGGAATATAATAGAGGGGGAGACAGGAGGACCCGGAGACTGACAGCGGAATATAATAGAGCGGGAGACTTTTGGACCCTGAGACAGACAGCCGAATATAATAGAGCGGGGGAGAGGAGAACCCGGAGACTGACAGCGGAATATAAAAGAGTGGGAGAGAGGAAGACCCAGAGACTGATAGTGGAATATAATGGAGCAGAAGAGGGTAGCACCCGGAGACTGAAAGCTCAATATAAAAGATCGGGAGAGACGATATCCCAGAGACTGACAGCATTAGATAATAGAGCGGGAGAGAGGTGTTCCTGGAGATTGTTAGCAGAATATAATAGATCTGAAGGGAGTAGGACCCGGAAACTTACAGCAGAATATAATAGAGCGGGAGAGAGGAGGACCCCGAGACAGACAGCAGAATATAATAGAGCAGGAGAGAGGGGGAAACGGAGACTGACAGCGGAATATAATAAAGCCGGAGAGACGAGGACCTGGAGATTGACAGCGGAATATAAAGGTGAGTTTGACCCGGAGATTGACTGTGGAATTATTATTGATCAGGAGAGAGGTGGATCCGGAGACTGACAGCAGAATTATAGTGGAGCGGCAAAAAAGGATGACCTGGAGACTGACAGCGGAATATAAAAGTGTGGGAGAGAGGAGGACCCGGAGACAGACAGTGGAATATGATACAACGGGAGAGAGGAGGACCCGGAGACTGACAGCGGAATAATAGAGCGGGAGAGAGGGGGACCCGGGTTCAGACAGCAGACTATGATACAATGGGAGAGAGGATGATGTAGAGACAGAGAACAGAATATAATAGAGAGGGACAGAGAAGGACCCAGAGGCTGACAGCAGAATATAATAGAACGGACGAGAGGCGGACCCAGAGACTGAGAGCGGAATATAGTAGAGCGGGAGACAGGAGGACACGGACACTGACTGCGGCATATAATAGAGCGGGAGAGAGGAGGACCCGGAGACTGACAGCGTAATACAATAGAGTGAGAGAGAGGATGACACGGAGACTGACAGCGGAATATAATAGAGCGGGAAAGAGCAGGACCCGGAGACTGACAGCGTAATACAATAGAGTTGGAGAGAGGAGGACACGGAGACTGACAGCGGAATATAATAGAGCGGGAGGGAGGAGCATTTGGAGACTGACAGCGGAATATAATAGAGGGGGAGACAGGAGGACCCGGAGACTGACAGCGGATATAATAGAGCGGGAGAGAGGAGCATTTGGAGACTGACAGCGGAATATAATAGAGGGGGAGACAGGAAGACCCGGAGACTGACAGCGGAATATAATAGAGCGGGAGACTTTTGGACCCCGAGACAGACAGTGGAATATAATAGAGCGGGGTAGAGGGGAACCCGGAGACTGACAGCGGAATATAAAAGAGTGGGAGAGAGGAAGACCCAGAGACTGATAGTGGAATATAATGGAGTAGAAGAGGGGAGGACCCGGAGACTGAAAGCTCAATATAAAAGAGCGGGAGAGAGGATAACCCAGAGACTGACAGCATTAGATAATAGAGCGGGAGAGAGGTGTTCCTGGAGATTGTCAGCAGAATATAATAGATCGGAAGGGAGTAGGACCCGGAAACTGACAGCAGAATATACTAGAGCGGGAGAGAGGAGGACCCGGAAACTGATAGCACAATGCAGTGGAGCGGGAGAGAGGAGGACCCCGAGACAGACAGCAGAATATAATAGAGCAGGAGAGAGGCAAACGGAGACTGACAGCGGAATATAATAAAGCCGGAGAGACGAGGACCTGGAGATTGACAGCGGCATATAAAAGTGTGGGAGTGAGTTGGACCCGGAGATTGACTGTGGAATTATTATTGATCAGGAGAGAGGTGGATCCGGAGACTGACAGCAGAATTATAGTGGAGCGGCAAAAAAGGATGACCTGGAGACTGACAGTGGAATATAAAAGTGCGGAGAGAGGAGGACCCGGAGACAGACAGCGGAATGTGATACAACGGCAGAGAGGAGGACCCGGGGACTGACAGCGGAATAATAGAGCGGGAGAGAGGGGTTCCCGGGTTCCGACAGCAGACTATGATACAATGGGAGAGAGGATGATGTGGAGACAGAGAACAGAATAGAATAGAGAGGGAAAGAGAAGGACCCAGAGGCTGACAGCGGAATATAATAGAACGGACGAGAGGCAGACCCAGAGACTGAGAGCGGAATATAGTAGAGCGGGAGACAGGAGGACACGGACACTGACTGCAGCATATAATAGAGCGGGAGAGAGGAGGACCCGGGGGCAGACAGCAGACTATGATACAATAGGAGAGAGGATGACGTGGAGACAGAGAACAGAATATAATGGAGAGGGAAAGAGAAGGACCCAGAGGCTGACAGGGGAATGTAATAGAGCGGTAGAGAGGCGGACCCGGAGACTGATAGCAGAATATAATAGAGCGGGTGTGAGGAGGACATGGAGACTGACAGCGGAATATAACAGAGCGGGAGAGAGGGGAACCCAGAGACTGACAGCATAATATAATAGAGCATGCGAGAGGAGGACCTGGAGACTGTCAGCAGAATATAATAGAGCGGGTGAGAGGAGGAAACGGAGACTGACAGCGGAATATAATAAAGCCGGAGAGACGAGGACCTGGAGATTGACAGCGGCATTTCAAGGTGTGGGAGTGAGTTGGACCCGGAGATTGACTGTGGAATTATTATTGATCAGGAGAGAGGTGGATCCGGAGACTGACAGCAGAATTATAGTGGAGCAGCAAAAAAGGATGACCTGGAGAATGACAACGGAATATAAAAGTGTGGGAGAGAGGAGGACCCGGAGACAGACAGCGGAATATGATACAACGGGAGAGAGGAGGACCCGGAGACTGACAGCGGAATAATAGAGCGGGAGAGAGGGGGACCCGGGTTCAGACAGCAGACAATGATACAATGGGAGAGAGGATGATGTGGAGACAGAGAACAGAATATAATAGAGAGGGACAGAGAAGGACCCAGAGGCTGACAGCGGAATATAATAGAACGGACGAGAGGCGGACCCAGAGACTGAGAGCGGAATATAGTAGAGCGGGAGACAGGAGGACACGGACATTGACTGCGGCATATAATAGAGCGGGAGAGAGGAGGACCCGGAGATTGACAGCGTAATACAATAGAGTTGGAGAGAGGAGGACACGGAGACTGACAGCGGAATATAATAGAGCGGGAGGGAGGAGCATTTGGAGACTGACAGCGGAATATAATAGAGGGGGAGACAGGAGGACCCGGAGACTGACAGCGGATATAATAGAGCGGGAGAGAGGAGCATTTGGAGACTGACAGCGGAATATAATAGAGGGGGAGACAGGAGGACCCGGAGACTGACAGCGGAATATAATAGAGCGGGAGACTTTTGGACCCCGAGACAGACAGTGGAATATAATAGAGCGGGGTAGAGGGGAACCCGGAGACTGACAGCGGAATATAAAAGAGTGGGAGAGAGGAAGACCCAGAGACTGATAGTGGAATATAATGGAGTAGAAGAGGGGAGGACCCGGAGACTGAAAGCTCAATATAAAAGAGCGGGAGAGAGGATAACCCAGAGACTGACAGCATTAGATAATAGAGCGGGAGAGAGGTGTTCCTGGAGATTGTCAGCAGAATATAATAGATCGGAAGGGAGTAGGACCCGGAAACTGACAGCAGAATATACTAGAGCGGGAGAGAGGAGGACCCGGAAACTGATAGCACAATGCAGTGGAGCGGGAGAGAGGAGGACCCCGAGACAGACAGCAGAATATAATAGAGCAGGAGAGAGGCAAACGGAGACTGACAGCGGAATATAATAAAGCCGGAGAGACGAGGACCTGGAGATTGACAGCGGCATATAAAAGTGTGGGAGTGAGTTGGACCCGGAGATTGACTGTGGAATTATTATTGATCAGGAGAGAGGTGGATCCGGAGACTGACAGCAGAATTATAGTGGAGCGGCAAAAAAGGATGACCTGGAGACTGACAGTGGAATATAAAAGTGCGGAGAGAGGAGGACCCGGAGACAGACAGCGGAATGTGATACAACGGCAGAGAGGAGGACCCGGGGACTGACAGCGGAATAATAGAGCGGGAGAGAGGGGTTCCCGGGTTCCGACAGCAGACTATGATACAATGGGAGAGAGGATGATGTGGAGACAGAGAACAGAATAGAATAGAGAGGGAAAGAGAAGGACCCAGAGGCTGACAGCGGAATATAATAGAACGGACGAGAGGCAGACCCAGAGACTGAGAGCGGAATATAGTAGAGCGGGAGACAGGAGGACACGGACACTGACTGCAGCATATAATAGAGCGGGAGAGAGGAGGACCCGGGGGCAGACAGCAGACTATGATACAATAGGAGAGAGGATGACGTGGAGACAGAGAACAGAATATAATGGAGAGGGAAAGAGAAGGACCCAGAGGCTGACAGGGGAATGTAATAGAGCGGTAGAGAGGCGGACCCGGAGACTGATAGCAGAATATAATAGAGCGGGTGTGAGGAGGACATGGAGACTGACAGTGGAATATAATATAGCGGCAGAGAGGAGGACCTGGAGTCAGAAAGCGGTATAAAATAGAACGGGACAGAGGATGACCTGGAAACTGATAAATGATATAATAGAGTGGGAGAGCGGAGGACCTGGAGACTGACAGCGGACATAACAGAGTGGGAGAGAGGAGGACCCAAGACTGAGACCGGAATATAATAGAGCGTGAGAGAGGAGGATCCGGAGACTGAGAGCAGAATATAATAGAACGGAAGAGAGGCGGACCCAGAGACTGAGAGCGGAATATAATAGAGCGGGAGACAGGAGGACCCGGAGACTGACAGCAGAATATAATAGTGCGGGAGAGAGGCTGACCCGGAGACTGAGAGAGGAATATAATAGAGTGGGAGAGATGAGGACCCGGAGACTGATGGCAGAATATAATAGAGCGGGAGAGAGGGGGAAACGGAGACTGACAGCGGAATATAATAGAGCGGGGGAGAGGAGAACCCAGAGACTGACAGCGGAATATAAAAGAGTGGGAGCGAGTTGGACCCGGAGATTGACTGTGGAATTATTATTGATCAGGAGAGAGGTGGATCCGGAGACTGACAGCAGAATTACAGTGGAGCGGCAAAAAAGGATGACCTGGAGACTGACAGCGGAGTATAAAAGTGCGGGAGAGAGGAGGACCCGGAGACAGACAGCGGAATATAGTAGAGCGGGAGTGAGGAGGATCCAGAGACTGACAGCGGAATTATGATAAAGCGTGGGAGAGGAATATCCAGAGACTGACAGCAGAATATATAGAGCGGGAAATAGGAGGACCCTGAGACTGACAGCGGAATATAATAGAGCAGGAGAGAGGAGGACCCAGAGACTGATAGCGGAATATAGTAGAGTGGGAGAGGGGAGGACCCGGACACTGACAGCAGAATTTAATAGAGCGGGAGTGAGGAGCACTCGGAGACTGACAGCGGAATATAACAGAGAGGGAGAGAGGGGAACCCAGAGACTGACAGCATAATATAATAGAGCACGCGAGAGGAGGACCTGGAGACTGTCAGCAGAATATAATAGAGCGGGTGAGAGGAGGACCCGGAAACTGACAGCGGAATTATGATAAAGCAGGGGAGAGGAATATCCAGAGACTGACAGCAGAATATATAGAGCGGGAGAGAGGAGGACCCTGAGACTGAAGCGGAATATAATAGAGCTGGAGAGAGGAGGACCTGGATAATGAGAGCGGAATATAATAGAGCGGGTGCGAGGAGGACCCGGAAACTGATAGCAGAATATACTAGAGTGGGAGAGAGGAGGATACGGAGACTGACAGTGGAATATCATACAGCGGGAGAAAGGAGGACCTAGAGACAGAAACTGGTATATAGTAGTGCGGGAGAGAGAATGATCCCAAAACTGACAAAACATATAATAGAACGGGAGAGAGGAAGACCCGGAGACTGAGAGCGGAATATAATAGAGTGGGAGAGAGTAGGACCCAGAGACTGAGAGCCATATATAATAGAGCGGGAGAGAGGAGGACCCGGAGACGGACAGCGGAATATAATAGAGTGGGAGAGAGGCGGACCGGAGACTGAGAGAGGAATATAAGAGAATGGGAAAGATGAGGACCCTGAGACTGACAGCAGAATATAATAGAGTGGGAAAGAGTTGGACCCCGATACAGACAGCGGAATATAATAGAGCGGGAGAGAGGATGACACAGAGACTGACAGCGGAATATAATAGAATGGGAAAGAGCAGGACCCTGAGACTGACAGTGGAATATAATAGAGCGGGAGAGAGGAGCATTTGGAGACTGACAGCGGAATATAATAGAGGGGGAGACAGGAGGACCCGGAGACTGACAGCGGAATATAATAGAGCGGGAGACTTTTGGACCCCGAGACAGACAGTGGAATATAATAGAGCGGGGTAGAGGGGAACCCGGAGACTGACAGCGGAATATAAAAGAGTGGGAGAGAGGAAGACCCAGAGACTGATAGTGGAATATAATGGAGTAGAAGAGGGGAGGACCCGGAGACTGAAAGCTCAATATAAAAGAGCGGGAGAGAGGATAACCCAGAGACTGACAGCATTAGATAATAGAGCGGGAGAGAGGTGTTCCTGGAGATTGTCAGCAGAATATAATAGATCGGAAGGGAGTAGGACCCGGAAACTGACAGCAGAATATACTAGAGCGGGAGAGAGGAAGACCCGGAAACTGATAGCACAATGCAGTGGAGCGGGAGAGAGGAGGACCCCGAGACAGACAGCAGAATATAATAGAGCAGGAGAGAGGCAAACGGAGACTGACAGCAGAATATAATAAAGCCGGAGAGACGAGGACCTGGAGATTGACAGCGGCATATAAAAGTGTGGGAGTGAGTTGGACCCGGAGATTGACTGTGGAATTATTATTGATCAGGAGAGAGGTGGATCCGGAGACTGACAGCAGAATTATAGTGGAGCGGCAAAAAAGGATGACCTGGAGACTGACAGTGGAATATAAAAGTGCGGAGAGAGGAGGACCCGGAGACAGACAGCGGAATGTGATACAACGGCAGAGAGGAGGACCCGGGGACTGACAGCGGAATAATAGAGCGGGAGAGAGGGGTTCCCGGGTTCCGACAGCAGACTATGATACAATGGGAGAGAGGATGATGTGGAGACAGAGAACAGAATAGAATAGAGAGGGAAAGAGAAGGACCCAGAGGCTGACAGTGGAATATAATAGAACGGACGAGAGGCAGACCCAGAGACTGAGAGCGGAATATAGTAGAGCAGGAGACAGGAGGACACGGACACTGACTGCAGCATATAATAGAGCGGGAGAGAGGAGGACCCGGGGGCAGACAGCAGACTATGATACAATAGGAGAGAGGATGACGTGGAGACAGAGAACAGAATATAATGGAGAGGGAAAGAGAAGGACCCAGAGGCTGACAGGGGAATGTAATAGAGCGGGAGAGAGGGGAACCCAGAGACTGACAGCATAATATAATAGAGCATGCGAGAGGAGGACCTGGAGACTGTCAGCAGAATATAATAGAGCGGGTGAGAGGAGGAAACGGAGACTGACAGCGGAATATAATAAAGCCGGAGAGACGAGGACCTGGAGATTGACAGCGGCATTTCAAGGTGTGGGAGTGAGTTGGACCCGGAGATTGACTGTGGAATTATTATTGATCAGGAGAGAGGTGGATCCGGAGACTGACAGCAGAATTATAGTGGAGCAGCAAAAAAGGATGACCTGGAGAATGACAGCGGAATATAAAAGTGTGGGAGAGAGGAGGACCCGGAGACAGACAGCGGAATATGATACAACGGGAGAGAGGAGGACCCGGAGACTGACAGCGGAATAATAGAGCGGGAGAGAGGGGGTCCCGGGTTCAGACAGCAGACAATGATACAATGGGAGAGAGGATGATGTGGAGACAGAGAACAGAATATAATAGAGAGGGACAGAGAAGGACCCAGAGGCTGACAGCGGAATATAATAGAACGGACGAGAGGCGGACCCAGAGACTGAGAGCGGAATATAGTAGAGCGGGAGACAGGAGGACACGGACATTGACTGCGGCATATAATAGAGCGGGAGAGAGGAGGACCCGGAGATTGACAGCGTAATACAATAGAGTTGGAGAGAGGAGGACACAGAGACTGACAGCGGAATATAATAGAGCGGGAGGGAGGAGCATTTGGAGACTGACAGCGGAATATAATAGAGGGGGAGACAGGAGGACCCGGAGACTGACAGCGGATATAATAGAGCGGGAGAGAGGAGCATTTGGAGACTGACAGCGGAATATAATAGAGGGGGAGACAGGAGGACCCGGAGACTGACAGCGGAATATAATAGAGCGGGAGACTTTTGGACCCCGAGACAGACAGTGGAATATAATAGAGCGGGGTAGAGGGGAACCCGGAGACTGACAGCGGAATATAAAAGAGTGGGAGAGAGGAAGACCCAGAGACTGATAGTGGAATATAATGGAGTAGAAGAGGGGAGGACCCGGAGACTGAAAGCTCAATATAAAAGAGCGGGAGAGAGGATAACCCAGAGACTGACAGCATTAGATAATAGAGCGGGAGAGAGGTGTTCCTGGAGATTGTCAGCAGAATATAATAGATCGGAAGGGAGCAGGACCCGGAAACTGACAGCAGAATATACTAGAGCGGGAGAGAGGAGGACCCGGAAACTGATAGCACAATGCAGTGGAGCGGGAGAGAGGAGGACCCCGAGACAGACAGCAGAATATAATAGAGCAGGAGAGAGGCAAACGGAGACTGACAGCGGAATATAATAAAGCCGGAGAGACGAGGACCTGGAGATTGACAGCGGCATATAAAAGTGTGGGAGTGAGTTGGACCCGGAGATTGACTGTGGAATTATTATTGATCAGGAGAGAGGTGGATCCGGAGACTGACAGCAGAATTATAGTGGAGCGGCAAAAAAGGATGACCTGGAGACTGACAGTGGAATATAAAAGTGCGGAGAGAGGAGGACCCGGAGACAGACAGCGGAATGTGATACAACGGCAGAGAGGAGGACCCGGGGACTGACAGCGGAATAATAGAGCGGGAGAGAGGGGTTCCCGGGTTCCGACAGCAGACTATGATACAATGGGAGAGAGGATGATGTGGAGACAGAGAACAGAATAGAATAGAGAGGGAAAGAGAAGGACCCAGAGGCTGACAGCGGAATATAATAGAACGGACGAGAGGCAGACCCAGAGAATGAGAGCGGAATATAGTAGAGCGGGAGACAGGAGGACACGGACACTGACTGCGGCATATAATAGAGCGGGAGAGAGGAGGACCAAGAGACTGACAGCGTAATACAATAGAGTGGGAGAGAGGAGGACATGGAGACTGACAGCAGACTATGATACAATGGGAGAGAGGATGACGTGGAGACAGAGAACAGAATATAATAGAGAGGGAAAGAGAAGGACCCATAGGCTGACAGCGGAATGTAATAGAGCGGTAGAGAGGCGGACCCGGAGACTGATAGCAGAATATAATAGAGCGGGTGTGAGGAGGACATGGAGACTGACAGTGGAATATAATATAGCGGCAGAGAGGAGGACCTGGAGTCAGAAAGCGGTATATAATAGAACGGGAGAGAGGATGACCTGGAAACTGATAAATGATATAATAGAGTGGGAGAGCGGAGGACCTGGACACTGACAGTGGACATAACAGAGTGGGAGAGAGGAGGACCCAAGACTGAGACCGGAATATAATAGAGCGGGAGACAGGAGGACCCGGAGTCTGACAGCAGAATATATTAGAGCGGAAGAGAGGGAGACCCGGAGACTGAGAGAGGAATATAATAGAACGGGAGAGAGGAGGACCCGGAGACTGACAGCGGAATATAGTAGAGCAGGAGAGAGGAGGACCCAGAGACTGATAGCGGAATATAGTAGAGCGGGAGAGGGGAGGACCCGGACACTGACAGCAGAATATAATAGAGCGGGAGTGAGGAGCCCTCGGAGACTGACAGCGGAACATAACAGAGCGGGAGAGAGGGAAACCTCGAGACTGACAGCATAATATAATAGAGCAGGTGAGAGGATGACCTGGAGACTGTCAGCAGAATATAATAGGGCGTGTGAGAGAAGGACCTGGAAACTGAAAGCAGGATATAATAGAGCGGGAGAGAGGAGGATACGGAGACTGACAGTGTAATAGAATACAGCGGGAGAGAGGAGGACCTGGAGACAGAACGGGTGTATAATAGAGCGGGAGAGAGAAAGATCCGGAAACTGACAAAACATATAATAGAGCGGGAGAGAGGAAGACCCGGAGACTGGCAGCGGAATATAATATTGCGGGAGACAGGAAGACCCGGAAAATGACAGTGGAATATAACAGAGCGGCAGAGAGGAGGACTCAGAGACTGACAGCAGAATATATTAGAGCAGGAGAGAGGTGGACGGGAGACTGACAGCGGAATAATAGAGCGGGAGAAAGCGGGACCCGGGACAGACAGTGGAATATGATACAGAGGGAGAGATGATGACACGGAGACTGACAGCAGAATATAAGAGTGGGAGACAGTAGGACCCGGAGACTGACAACGGAATTTAATAGAGCGGGAGACTTTTGGACCCCTAGACAGACAGCGGAAATATAATAGAGCGGGAGAGAGGACGACCTGTAGACTGGCAGCGGAATATAATACTGTGGGAGACAGGAGGACTCGGAGAATGACAGTGGAATATAATAGAACAGCAGAGAGGAGGACTCAGAGACTGACAGCAGAATATAATAGAGTGGGAGAGAGGAGGACCCGGAGACTGACAGCGGAATAATAGAGCGGGAGAGAGCGGGACCCAGGGACAGACAGTGGAATATGATACAGTGGGAGAGATGATGACACGGAGACTGACAGCGGAATGCAATAGAGTTTGAGAGAGTAGGACCCGGAGACTGACAGGGGAATAATAGAGTGGGAAAGAGAAGGACCCGGGGACAGACAGCGGAATATGATGTAGCGAGAGAGAGGATGACCCGGAGACTGACAGCGGAATATAATAGAGCAGGAAACAGGAGGACTGGAGACTGACAGCGGAATATAATAGGGCGGGAGAGGGGAGGACACGGAGACTGACAGCTGAATATAATAGTACGGGAGAGAGGAGGACTCAGAGTCTGACAGCGGAATATAAAAGAACGGGAGAGAGGCGATCCCAGAGACTGACAGCAAAATATATTAGAGTAAGAGAGAGGACATCCTGGAGACTGTCAGCAGAATATAATAGATCGGGAGGGAACCGCACCCGGAAACTGACAACAGAATATAATAGACTGGTTGAGTGGTTGAGAGGACGACCCGGAAACTGACAATGGAAGATAATAGAGTGGGAGAGAGAAGGCCCCGGAGACAGACAGCAGAATATAATAGAACGTGAGACAGAAGGACCCAGAGACTGACAGCGGAATATAATAGAGCGGGGGAGAGGAATACCCGGAGACTGCCAGCGGAATGTAATAGTCCGGGAGAGATGAGGACCCGGAGACTGACAACGGAATATGATACAACGGGAGAGAGGAGGACCCGGAGACTGACATTGGTATATAATAGAATGGGAGAAAGGAAGACCTGCGGACAGACAGCGGATTATAATAGAGCGGGAGAGAGAAGGACCCGGAGACTGACAGCGGAATATAATAGAGCGGGAGTGAGGAAGACATGGAGAATGAAAGTGGAATATAATAGAACTGTAGAGAGGAGGACTCAGAGACTGACAGTGGTATATAATAGAGCGGGAGAGAGGAGTACCCTGAGGCTGATAGCAGAATATAATAGAGCAGGAGAGAGGAGGACCCGGAGACTGACAGCAGAATTTGATACAACGGGAGAGAGGGGGACCTGGGGACAGACAGTCGAATATGATACAGCGAGAGAGTTGATGACACAGAGACTGATAGCGGAATATAATAGAGGGGGTGTGAGGAGGACATGGACACTGACAGTGGAATATAATATAGTGGGAGAGAGGAGGACCTGGAGTCAGAAAGCGGTAAATAATTGAGCGGGAAAGGGGATGACCCGGAAACTGATAAATGATATAAAAGAGTGGGAGAGCGGAGGATCTGGAGACTGACAGCGGATATAACAGAGTGGGAGAGAGGAGGACCCAAGACTGAGACCAGAATATAATAGAGCGTGAGATAGGAGGATCCGGAGACTGACAGCGGAATATAATAGAACGGAAGAGAGGCGGACCCAGAGACTGAGAGCGGAATATTATAGTTCGGGAGACAGGAGGACCCGGAGACTGACAGCAGAATATAATAGTGCGGGAGAGAGGCGGACCCGGAGACTGACAGCAGAATTATAGTGGAGCGGCAAAAAAGGATGACTTGGAGACTGACAGCGGAGTATAAAAGCGCGGGAGAGAGGGGGACCCGGAGACAGACAACGGAATTATGATAAAGCGGGGGAGAGGAATATCCAGAGACTGACAGCAGAATATATAGAGCGGGAGAGAGGAGGACCCTGAGACTGACAGCGGAATATAATAGAGTGCGAGGGAGGGGGACTCGGAGACTCACAGAGGAATATAATAGAACGGGAGAGAGGAGGACCCGGAGACTGACAGCGGAATATAGTAGAGCAGGAGAGAGAAGGACCCAGAGACTGATAGCGGAATATAGTAGAGCGGGAGAGGGGTGTACCCGGACACTGACAGCAGAATATAATAGAGCGGGAGTGAGGAGCACTCGGAGACGGACAGCGGAACATAACAGAGCGGGAGAGAGGGGAACCCAGAGACTGACAGCATAATATAATAGAGCACGCGAATGGAGGACCTGGAGACTGTCAGCAGAATATAATAGAGCGGGTGAGAGAAGGACCTGGAAACTTGATAGCAGGATATAATAGAATGGGAGAGAGGAGGATACGGAGACTGACAGTGTAATATAATACAGCGGGAGAGAGGAAGACCTGGAGACAGAACGGGTATATAATAGAGCGGGAGAGAGGAGGATCCGGAAACTGACAAAACATATAATAGAGCGGGAGAGAGGAAGACCCGGAGACTGAAAGCGGAATATAATAGAGTGGGAGAGAGGAGGACATGGAGACTGACAGCGAAATATAAGAAGAGGGATAGATGTGGACCCAAGATTGAGACTGGAATATAATAGAGCGGGAGAGAGGAGGACCCGGAGACTGACAGCAGAATATGATACAACGGGAGAGAGTAGGAACCGGAGACTGACAGCGGAATAATAGAGCGGGAGAGAGGGGGATCCGGGGACAGACAGTCGAATATGATACAGCGAGTGAGATGATGACACAGAGACTGACAGAGGAATATAATAGAGCAGGAAAGAGGAGGACCCAAAGACTGACAGCGGAATATAATAGAGTGGGAGAGAGAAGCACTCGGAGACTGAGAGCGGAATATAATAGAGTGGGAGACAGGAGGACCCGGAGACTGACAGCGCAATATAATAGAGCGGGAGAGCGGCGGAAACGGAGACTGAGAGTGGAATATAATAGAGTGGGAGAGATGAAGACCCGGAGACTGACAGCAGAGTATAATAGAGCGGGAGAGAGGAGGACCCCGAGACAGACAGCGGAATATAATAGAGCGGGATAGAGGATGACCCGGAGAGTGGCTGCGGAATATTATAGAGCGGGAGACAGGAGGACCCAGAGAATGACAGTGGAATATAATAGAGCGGGAAAGAGGAGGACCCGGAGACTGACAGTGGAATATAACAGAGTGGGAAAGAGGAGGACCTGGAGACTGACAGCGGAATATAATATGGCGGGAGAGAGGAGGACACAGAGACTGACAGCGGAATGTAATAGTACGGGAGAGAGGAGGACCCGGAGACTGACAGCGGAATATAAAGGAGCGGGAGAGAGGAGATGCCAGAGACTGAAAACGTAATATATTAGGGCAGGAGAGAGAAGGTCCTGGAGACTGAGAATGGTATATAATAGAGCGCGAGACAGGAGGACCCGGAGACGGACAGCAGAACATAATAGAGTGGGAGAGAGGCGGACTGGAGACTGAGAGAGGAATATAATAGTGTAGGAGAGATGAGGACCTGGAGACTGACAGTGGAATATAATAGAGCAGGAGAGAGTTGGACCTCGAGAAAGACAGTCAAATATAATAGAGCGGGAGAGAGGACCGGAAAATGACAGTGGAATATAACAGAGCAGCAGAGAGGAGGACTCAGAGACTGACAGCAGAATATATTAGAGGAGTAGAGATGAGGACCTGGATACTGACAGCGGAATATAATAGAGCAGGAGAGAGTTGGACCTCGAGACAGACAGTTGAATATAATAGAGCGGGAGAGAGGACGACCTGCAGACTGGCAGCGGAATATAATATTGTGGGAGACAGGAGGACCTGGAGAATGACAGTGGAATATAATAGAACAGCAGAGAGGAGGACTCAGAGACTGACAGCAGAATATAATAGAGTGGGAGAGAGGAGGACCCGGAGACTGACAGTGGAATATGATACAGCGGGAGAGATGATGACACGGAGACTGACAGCGGAATGCAATAGAGCAGGAAACAGGAGGACCTGGAGACTGACAGCGGAATATAATAGCGCGGGAGAGAGGAGGACACAGAGACTGACAGCTGAATATAATAGTACGGGAGAGAGGAGGACTCAGAGTATGACAGCGGAATATAAAAGAACGGGTGAGAGGCGATCCCAGAGACTGACATCAGAATATATTAGAGTAAGAGAGAGGACATCCTGGAGACTGTCAGCAGAATATAATAGATCGGGAGGGAACCGCACCCGGAAACTGACAACAGAATATAATAGACTGGTTGAGTGGTTGAGAGGATGACCCGGAAACTGACAATGGAAGATAATAGAGCAGGAGAGAGGAGGCCCAGGAGACAGACAGCAGAATATAATAGAACATGAGACAGAAGGACCCAGAGACTGACAGCGGAATATAATAGAGTGGGAGAGAGGAATACCCGGAGACTGCCAGTGGAATGTCATAGTCCGGGAGAGATGAGGACCCGGAGACTGACAGCGGAATATGATACAACGGGAGAGAGGAGGACCCGGAGACTGACATTGGTATATAATAGAACGGGAGAAAGGAAGACCTGCGGACAGACAGCGGAATATAATAGAGCGGGAGAGAGAATGACCCGGAGACTGACAGCGGAATATAATAGAGCGGGAGAGAGGAAGACATGGAGAATGAAAGTGGAATATAATAGAACTGTGGAGAGGAGGACTCAGAGACTGACAGTGGTTTTTAATAGAGCGGGAGAGAGGAGTACCCGGGGGCTGATAGCAGAATATAATAGAGCAGGAGAGAGGAGGACCCGGAGACTGACAGCAGAATATGATACAACGGGAGAGAGGGGGACCAGGGACAGACAGTCGAATATGATACAGCGAGAGAGTTGATGACACAGAGACTGATAGTGGAATATAATAGAGCGGGTGTGAGGAGGACATGGAGACTGACAGTGGAACATAATATAGGGGAGAGAGGAGGACCTGGAGTCAGAAAGCGGTATATAATAGAGTGGGAAAGGGGATGACCCGGAAACTGATAAATGATATAAAAGAGTGGGAGAGCGGAGGACCTGGAGCCTGACAGTGGATATAATAGAGTGGGAGAGAGGAGGACCCAAGACTGAGACCGGAATATAATAGAGCGTGAGATAGGAGGATCCGGAGACTGACAGCGGAATATGATAGAACAGAAGAGAGGCGGACCCAGAGACTGAGAGTGGAATATAATAGTTCGGGAGACAGGAGGACCTGGAGACTGACAGCAGAATATAATAGTGCGGGAGAGAGGCGGACCCGGAGACTGAGAGAGGAATGTAATAGAGTGGGAGAGATGAGGACCCTGAGACTGACCGCAGAAAATAATAGAGCGGGAGAGAGGAAGAGCCCGAGACAGACAGCAGAATATAATAGAGCAGGAGAGAGGAGGAAACGGAGACTGACAGCGGCGTATAATAGAGCGGGAGTGAGGAGGATCCGGAGACTGACAGAGGAATTAAGATAAAGCGGGGGAGAGGAATATCCAGAGACTGACAGCAGAATATATAGAGCAGGACAGAGGAGGACCCTGACACTGACAGCAGAATATAATAGAGCGGGAGTGAGGAGCACTCAGAGACGGACAGCGGAATATAATAGAGCGGGAGAGAGGAGGACCCGGAGACTGACAGCGGAATATAATGGAGCGGGTGAGAGGAGGACCCGGAAATTGATAGCAGAATATACTAGAGTGGGAGAGAGGAGGATACGGAGTCTGACAGTGGAATATCATACAGTGGGAGAGAGGAGGACCTAGAGACAGAAAGTCGTATATAGTAGTGCGGGAGAGAGAATGATCCCGAAACTGACAAAACATATAATAGAACGGGAGAGAGGAAGACCCGGAGACTGACAGCGGAATATAATAGAGCGGGAGTGAGGAGGACCCGGAGACTGAGAGCGATATATAATAGAGCGGGAGAGAGGAGGACCTGGAGACGGACGGCAGAATATAATAGAGCGGGAGTGAGGAGGATCCGGAGACTGACAGAGGAATTATGATAAAGCGGGGGAGAGGAATATCCAGAGACTGACTGCAAAATATATAAAGCGGGAGAGAAGAGGACCCTGAGACTCACAGCGGAATATAATAGAGCATGAGAGAGGAGGATCCGGAGACTGACAGCGGAATCTAATAGAACGGAAGAGAGGCAGACCCAGAGACTGATAGCGGAATATAATAGAGCGGGAGACAGGAGGACCCGGAGACTGACAGCAGAATATAATAGAGCGGGAGAGAGGAGGACCCGGAGACTGACAGTGGAATATAATAGAGCGGGTGAGAGGAGGACCCGGAAACTGATAGCAGAATAAACTAGAGTGGGAGAGAGGAGGATACGGAGTCTGACAGTGGAATATCATACAGTGGGAGAGAGGAGGACCTAGAGACAGAAAGTCGTACATAGTAGTGCGGGAGAGAGAATGATCCCGAAACTGACAAAACATATAATAGAACGGGAGAGAGGAAGACCCGGAGACTGACAGCGGAATATAATAGAGCGGGAGTGAGGAGGACCCGGAGACTGAGAGCGATATATAATAGAGCGGGAGAGAGAAGGACCCGGAGATGGACGGCAGAATATAATAGAGCGGGAGTGAGGAGGATCCGGAGACTGACAGAGGAATTATGATAAAGCAGGGGAGAGGAATATCCAGAGACTGACTGCAAAATATATAGAGCGGGAGAGAGGAGGACCCTGAGACTCACAGCGGAATATAATAGAGCGTGAGAGAGGAGGATCCGGAGACTGACAGCGGAATCTAATAGAACGGAAGAGAGGCAGACCCAGAGACTGATAGCGGAATATAATAGAGCGGGAGACAGGAGGACCCGGAGACTGACAGCAGAATATAATAGAGCAGGAGAGAGGAGGAAATGGAGACTGACAGCGGAATATAATAGAGGGGGACAGAGGAGGACCCAAAGATTGACAGCGGAATATAATAGAGGGGGTGAGAGGAAACATGGAGACTGACAGCGGAATATAAAAGTGCGGGAGAGAGGACGACCCAGAGACTGACAGCAGAATATAACAGAGCAGGAGAGAGGCGGACCTGCAGATTGACAGTGGAATATAAAAGAGCGGGAGAGAGGAGCGCTCAGAGACTGACAGCGGAATATAATAGAGCGGGAGAGAGGAGGACCTGGAGACTGACTGCGGCATATAATAGACCGGGAGAGAGGAGAACCCAGAGACTGACAGTGGAATATAATAGAATGCAAGAGAGGAGGACCCGGGGGCAG
Source organism: Isurus oxyrinchus (assembly GCA_026770705.1). Taxonomy (NCBI): domain Eukaryota; kingdom Metazoa; phylum Chordata; class Chondrichthyes; order Lamniformes; family Lamnidae; genus Isurus; species Isurus oxyrinchus. The sequence continues at coordinate 82,685,839 of JANJGN010000004.1, read as the reverse complement.
ACAGCAGACTATGATACAGTGGGAGAGAGGATGACGTGGAGACAGAGAACAGAATATAATAGAGAGGGAAAGAGAAGGACCCGGAGGCTGACAGCGGAATGCAATAGAGCGGTAGAGAGGCGGACCCGGAGACTGATAGCAGAATATAATAGAGCGGGTGTGAGGAGGACATGGAGACTGACAGTGGAATATAATATAGCGGCAGAGAGGAGGACCTGGAGTCAGAAAGCAGTATATAATAGAGCGGGAGAGAGGTTGACCTGGAAACTGATAAATGATATAATAGAGTGGGAGAGCGGAGGACCTGGAGACTGACAGCGGATATAAAAAAGTGGGAGAGAGGAGGAACCAAGACTGAGACCGGAATATAATAGAGCGTGAGAGAGGAGGATCCGGAGACTGACAGTGGAATCTACTAGAACGGAAGAGAGGCAGACCCAGAGACTGAGAGCGGAATATAATAGAGTGGGAGACAGGAGGACCCAGAGACTGACAGCAGAATATAATAGAGCGGGAGAGAGGCGGACCCGGAGACTGAGAGAGGAACATAATAGAGTGGGAGAGTTGAGGACCCGGAAACTGACCGCGGAATATAATAGAGCGGGAGAGTGGGGGAAATGGAGACTGACAGTGGAATATAATAAAGCCGGAGAGATAAGGACCTGGAGATTGACAGCGGCATATAAAAGTGTGGGAGTGAGTTGGACACGGAGATTGACTGTGGAATTTTTATTGATCAGGAGAGAGATGGATCCGGAGACTGACAGCAGAAGTATAGTCGAGCGGCAAAAAAGGATGACCTGGAGACTGACAGCGGAATATAATAGAGCAGGAGAGAGGCAGACCCCGAGACTGACAGCGGAATATAATAGAGAGGATGAGAGGAGAACAGAGAGACTGAGAGCGGAACATAATTGAGCGGGAGAGAGGAGGACCCGGAGACTCACAGTGGCAAATAATAAAGCAGGAGAGATGAGGACCCGGAGATTGACAGCGGAATATAATAGAGCGGGAGAGAGGAGGACCCCGAGACTGACAGTGGCATATAATAGAGCGGGAGAGAGGAGGACCCGGGGACAGACCGCAGAATATGATACAGCGGGAGAGAGGAGGACCCGGGGACTGACAGCGGAATGTAATAGAACTGGAGAGAGGAGGACACGGAGACTGACAGCAGAATAAAGAAGGAAGGGAGAGAGGAAGACTCAGAGACTGAGTGCGGAATATAATAGATCGGGAGAGAGGAGGACCCGGAGAGTGACAGCGGAATATAATAGAGCGGGAGAGAGGAGGACCCGGAGACTCACAGTGTCAAATAATAAAGCGGGAGAGATGAGGACCCAGAGATTGATAGCGGAATATAATAGAGCGGGAGAGAGGAGGACCCCGAGACTGACAGTGGCATATAATAGAGTGGGAGAGAGGAGGACCCAGGGACAGACCGCAGAATATGATACAGCGGGAGAGAGGAGGACCCGGGGACTGACAGCGGAAGTGTAATAGAACTGGAGAGAGGAGGACACGGAGACTGACAGCGGAATAAAGAAGGAAGGGAGAGAGGAAGACTCAGAGACTGAGTGCGGAATATAATAGATCGGGAGAGAGGAGGACCCGGAGAGTGACAGCGCAATATAATCGAGCGGGAGAGAGGAGGACCCGGAGACTCACAGTGTCAAATAATAAAGCGGGAGAGATGAGGACCCAGAGATTGATAGCGGAATATAATAGAGCGGGAGAGAGGCGGACCCCGAGACTGACAGCGGAATATAATAGATCGGATGAGAGGAGAACAGAGAGACTGAGAGAGGAATATAATAGTGTGGGAGAGATGAGGACCCGTAGACTGACAGTGGGATATAATAGAGCGGGAGAGAGTTGGACCCCGAGTCAGATAGCGTAATATAATAGAGCGGGAGAGAGGATGACCTGGAGACTGGCAGCGGAATATAATATTGAGGGAGACAGGAGGACCCGGAGAATGTCAGTGGAATATAGTACAGCAGCAGAGAGGAGGACTCAGAGACTGACAGCGGAATATAATAGAGTGGGAGAGAGGTGAACCCGGGGACTGACAGCGGAATAATAGAGCGGGAGAGAGGGGGACCTGGGGACAGACAGCGGAATATGATACTGCGGGAGAGATGATGACCCAGAGACTGACAGCGGAATATAATAGAGCGGGAAAGAGGAAGACCTGGAGACTGACAGCGGAATATAATAGAGCAGGAGAAAGGATGTCCCAGAGACTGACAGCGGAATATAATAGAGTGGGAGAGAGGAGCACTCAGACACTGTCAGCGGAATATAATAGAGCGGGAGAGAGTCGGAGCCAGAGACTGACAGCGGAATATAATAGAGCGGGAGAGAGGAGGACCCGGAGACTGACAGAGGAATCTAATAGAGCGGGAGAGAGGTGGACCTGGAGACTGAGAGCGGCATATAATAGAGCGGGAGAGAGGAGGACCCGGAGACTGACAGAGTAATACAATAGAGCAGTAGAGAGGAGGACACGGAGACTGACAGCAGAATTTAATAGAGCGGGAGAGAGGAGGATCTGGGGGCAGACAGCAGACTATGATACAATGGGAGAGAGGATGACGTGAAGACAGAGAACAGAATATACTAGAGAGGGAAAGAGAAGGACCCAGAGGCTGACAGCGGAATGTAATAGAGCGGTAGAGAGGCGGACCCGGAGACTGATAGCAGAATATAATAGAGCGGGTGTGAGGAGGACATGGAGACTGACAGTGCAATATAATATAGCGGCAGAGAGGAGGACCTGGACTCAGAAAGCGGTATATAATACAGCGGGAGAGAGGATGACCTGGAAACTGATAAATGATATAATAGAGTGGGAGAGTGGAGGACCCAAGACTGAGACCGGAATACAATAGAGCGTGAGAGAGGAGGATCCAGAGACTGACAGCGCAATATAATAGAACGGAAGAGTGGCGGACCCAGAGACTGAGAGCGGAATATAATAGAGCAGGAGACAGGAGGACCCCGAGACAGACAGCGGAATATAATAGAGCAGGAGAGAGGGCGAAACGGAGACTGACAGTGGAATATAATAAAGCCTGAGAGACAAGGACCTGGAGATTGACAGCGGCATATTAAAGTCTGGGAGTGAGTTGGACCCGGAGATTGACTGTGGAATTATTATTGATCAGGAGAGAGGTGGTTCCGGAGACTGACAGCAGAATTATGGTGGAGCGGGAGAGAGGATGAGCTGGAGACTGACAGCGGAATATAAAAGTGTGGGAGAGAGGAGGACCCGGAGACAGACAGTGGAATATAATAGAGCGGGTGAGAGAAGGACCCGGAAACTGATAGCAGAATATACAAGAGCGGGAGGGAGGAGGATACGGAGATTGACAGTGGAATATAATACAGCGGGAGAGAGGAGGAAATGGAGACAGGACGGGTATATAATAGAGCGGGAGAGAGGAGGATCCGGAAACTGACAAAACATATAATAGAGCGGGAGAGAGGAAGACCTGGAGACTGACAGCGGAATATAACAAGTGGGATAGAGGTGGACCCAAGATTGAGACCCGAATATAATAGAGCGGGAGAGAGGAGGACCCGGAGACTGACAGCAGAATATGATACAACGGGAGAGAGGAGGACCGGGAGACTGACAGCGGAATAATAGAGCGGGAGAGAGGGGGACCCGGGGACAGACAGTTGAATATGATACAGCGAGAGAGATAATGACATGGAGACTGACAGCAGAATATAATAGAGCGGGAAAGAGGAGGACCTGGTGACTGACAGCGGAATATAATAGAGTGGGAGAGAGGAGCATTCGGAGACTGAGAGCGGAATATAATAGAGTGGGAGACAGGAGGACCCGGAGACTGACAGCGGAATATAATAGAGCAGGAGAGCAGTGGAAACGTAGACTGAGAGCGGAATATAATAGAGTGGGAGAGATGAGGACCCGGAGACTGACAGCAGAATATAATAGAGCGGGAGAGAGGAGGACCCCGAGACAGACAGCGGAATATAATAGAGCGGGATAGAGGATGACCCGGAGTCCGGCAGCGGAATATAATATGGCGGGAAAGAGGAGGACACGGAGACTGACACCGGAATATAATATTACGGGAGAGAGGACATCCCAGAGAATGACAGCGTAATATATTAGGGCAGGAGAGAGGAGGTCCTGGAGACTGAGAAGGGTATATAATAGAGCGCGAGACAGGAGGACCCGGAGACGGACAGCAGAACATAATAGAGTGGGAGAGATGTGGACCGGAGCCTGAGAGAGGAATATAACAGTGTAGGAGAGATGAGGACCCAGAGACTGATAGCGGAATATAATAGAGCAGGAGAGACTTGGACCCCGAGACAGACAGCGGAATATAATAGAACGGGAGAGAGGACGACCTGCAGACTGGCAGCGGAATATAATATTGTGGGAGACAGGAGGACCCGGAAAATGACAGTGGAATATAATAGAGCGGCAGAGAGGAGGACTCAGAGACTGACAGCAGAATATAATAGAGTTGGAGAGAGGAGGACCCGGAGACTGACAGCAGAATATAATAGAGCGGGAAAGAGCAGGACCTGGAGACTGACAGCGGAATATAATAGAGTGGGAGACAGGAGGACCCGGAGACTGACAGCGGAATATAATAGAGCGGGAGAGCGGCGGAAACGGAGACTGAGTGACGACTATAATAGAGTGGGAGAGATGAGGACCCGGAGACTGACAGCAGAATATAATAGAGCGGGAGAGAGAATGACCCGGAGACTAACAGCGGAATATAATAGTGCGGGAGACAGGAGGACCCAGAGAATGACAGTGGAGTATAGTAGAGCGGGAGAGAGAATGACCCGGAGACTAACAGCGGAATATAATAGTGCGGGAGACAGGAGGACCCAGAGAATGACAGTGGAGTATAGTAGAGCGGGAGAGAGGAGGACTCAGAGAATGACAGCGGAATATAATAGAGTGGGAGAGAGTTGGACCCGGAGACTGACAGTGGAATAATAGAGCGGGGAAGAGGATGACCCGAGGACAGACAGCGGAATATGATGCAGAGGAGAGAGGATGATCCGGAGACTGACAGCGGAATATAATAGAGCAGGAAAGAGGAGGATCCTGAGACTGACAGCGGAATATAATAGGGCGGGAGAGAGGAGGACCCAGAGACTGACAGCGTAATATATTAGAACAGGAGAGAGGAGGTCCTGGAGACTGACAGCAGAATATAGTAGAGAGGTTGAGTGGTTGAGAGGACGACCTGGAAACTGACAGCGGAATATAATAGAGTGGAAGAGAGGAGGCCCCGGAGACAGACAGCGGAATATAATAGAGCGGGAGACAGAAGGACCCAGAGACTGACAGCAGAATATAATAGAGTGGGAGAGAGGGGCAGACGGAGACTGACACCGGAATTTAATAGACCGGGAGAGATGAGGACCCGGAGACTGACAGCGGAATATCATAGCGCGGGTGAGAGGAGGACCCGGAGAATGACAGTGAAATATAATAGAGCTGTAGAGAGGAGGACTGAGAGACTGACAGTGGTATATAATAGAACGGGAGAAAGGAAGACCTGGGGACAGACAGCGGAATATAATAGAGCGGGAGAGAGAAGGACCCGGAGACTGACAGCGGAATATAATAGAGCGGGAGAGAGGAGATCCTAGAGACTGACAGTGTAATATACTAGGGCAGGAGAGAGGAGGTCCTGGAGACTGTAAGCAGAATATAATAGATTGGGAGGGAACAGGACCCGGAAACTGACAGCTGAATAGAATAGAGTGATTGAGTGTTTGAGAGGACGACCCGGAAACTGACTACGGATTATAATAGAGCGGGAGAGAGGAAGTCTCAGAGACTGACAGTGGTATATAATAGAGCGGGTGAGAGGAAGACCTGGGGACAGACAGCAGAATATAAAAGAGCGGGCGAGAGAAGGTCCCTGCGACTGACAGTGGAATATAATAGAGCTGCAGAGAGGAGGACTCAGAGACTGACAGTGGTATATAATAGAGGAGTTCCCGGAGGCTGACAGCAGAATATAATAGAGCAGGAGAGAGGAGGACCCAGAGACTGACAGCAGAATATGATACAACGGGAGAGAGGAGGAACTGGAGACTGACAGCGGAGTAATAGAGCGGGAGAGAGGGGGACCCCTTAGACAGACAGTCGAATATGATACAGCGAGAGAGATGATAACACAGAGACTGACAGCGGAATATAATAGAGCGGGAAAGAGGAGGACGAGGAGACTGATAGCGGAATATAATAGAGCGGGAGAGAGGAGAACTCGGAGACTGAGAGCAGAATATAATAGAGTGGGAGACAGGAGGACCCGGAGACTGACAGTGGAATATATTAGAGCGGGAGAGCGGCGGAAATGGAGTCTGAGAGCGGAATATAACAGAGTGGGAGAGATGAGGACCCGGAGACTGACAGCAGAGTATAATAGAGCGGGAGAGAGGTGGACCCCGAGACAGAAGCGGAATATAATAGAGCGGGAGAGAGGATGACACGGAGACTGGCAGCGGAATATAATAGAGCGGGAGACAGGAGGACCCAGAGAATGACAGTGGAATCTAATAGAGCGGGAGAGAGGAAGACTCAGAGAATGACAGCGGAATATAATAGAGTGGGAGAGAATAGGACCCGGGGACTGACAGCAGAATAATAGAGCGGGAAAGAGGAGGACCCGGGGACAGACAGTGGAATATAATAGAGTGGGAGGGAGAATGACCCAGAGACTGACAGTGGAATATAATAGAGCAGGAAAGAGGAAGACACGGAGAATGACAGTGGAATATAATAGAGCTGTAGAGAGGAGGACTCAGAGATTGACAGTGGTATATAATAGAGCGGGAGAGAGGAGTACCTGGAGACTGACAGCGGAACATGATACAACGGGAGAGATGAGGACCCGGAGACTGACAGCGGAATAAAGAAGGGTGGGAGAGAGGAGGACCCGGAGACTGAGTGCGGAATATAATAGATCGGGAGAGAGGAGGACCCGGAGACTGAGTGCGGAATATAGTAGATCGGGAGAGAGGAAGACACGGAGAGTGACAGCGGAATATAATAGAGCGGGAGAGAAGAGGACCCGGAGACAGTCAGTGGCATATAATAGAGTCGGAGAGATGAGGACCCGGAGATTAACAGTGGAATATAATAGAGCAGGAGAGAGGAGGACCCCGAGACTGACAGTGGAATATAATAGAGTGGGAGAGAGGAGAACAGAGATACTGAGAGTGGAATATAATAGAGCGGGAGAGACGAGGAAATGGAGACTGACAGCAGAATCTAACAGATAGGAAGAGAGGATGACACGGGGACAGACAGCTGAATACAATAGAGTGGGAGAGAGGATTACCCGGAGACTGACAGGGGAATGTAGTAGAGCGGGAGAGAGGAGGAAACAAAGACTGACAGCACAATATAATAGAGCCGGACAGACGAGGACCTGGAGATTGACAGCAGAATATTAAAGTGCTGGAGTGTGTAGGACCCAGAGATTACCTGCAGAATTATTATAGAATGGGAGAGAGGTGGATCCGGAGAGTGATGGAGAATTATAGTGGAGCAGGAGAGACGATGACCTTGGGACTGACAGCGGAATATAAAAGTGCGGGAGAGAGGAGTACCTGGAGACTGACAGCGGAATATAATAGAGCGGGAGAGAGTTGGACCCGGAAACTGACAGTGGAATATAACAGAGCGGGAGAGTGGAGGACCCGGAGACTGACAGCGGAATATAATAGAGCGGGAGAGAGGAGGACTTGGAGACTGAGAGCAGAATATAACAGAGTGGGATAGAGGAGGACCCAAGACTGAGACCGGAATATAATAGAGCAGGAGAGAGGAGGACCCAGAGACTGACAGCGGAATATAATAGAGCAGGAGAGAGGCGGACCCGGAGACTGAGAGCGGTATATAATAGAGCGGGATACAGGAGTACCCGGAGACGGACAGCGGAATATAATAGAGCGGGAGAGAGTCACACCGGAGACTGAGAGAGAAATATAATAGAGTGGGAGAGATAAGGACCCGGAGACTGACAGCGGAATATAATAGAGCGGGAGAGAGTTGGACCCCGAGACAGACAGCCGAATATAATAGAGCAGGAGAGAGGATGACCTGGAGTCTGGAAGCAGAAAATAATATTGAGGGAGACAGGAGAACACGGAGAGTGACAGCGGAATATAATAGAGCAGGAGAGAGGAGCACTCAGAGACTGACAGCGGAATATAATAGAGCGGGAGAAAGGAGGACCCGGAGACTGACAGCGGAATATAATAGAGTGGGAGACAGGAGGACCTGGAGACTGACAGTGGAACATAATAGAACGTCAGAGAGGCGGACCCGGAGACTGAGAGCGGAATATAATAGAGGGGGAGAGAGGAGGACCCCGAGACAGACAGCGGAATGTAATAGAGCGGGAGAGAGGAGGACCCGGAGACTGACAACAGAATACAACAGAGCGGGAAAGGGGAGGACCCGGAGACTGACAGCGGAATGTAATAGAGCGGGAGAGAGGAGGACCCCAAGACTGACAGTGGCATATAATAAAGCGGGAGAGAGGAGGACCCGGGGACAGACCGCAGAATATGATACAGCGGGAGAGAGGAGGACCCGGAGACTGACAGTGGAATGTAATAGAACTACAGAGAGGAGGACACGGAGACTGACAGAGGAATAAAGAAGGAAGGGAGAGAGGAAGACTCAGAGACTGAGTGCAGAATATAATAGATCGGGAGAGAGGAGGACCCGGAGACTGACAGTGGAATATAATAGAGCGGGAGAGAGGAGGACCCGGAGACTCACAGTGTCAAATAATAAAGCGGGAGAGATGAGGACCCGGAGATTGACAGCGGAATATAATAGAGCGGGAGAGAGGCGGACCCCGAGACTGACAGCAGAATATAATAGAGCGGATGAGAGGAGAACAGAGAGACTGAGAGCGGAATATAATTGAGCAGGAGAGACGAAGACCAGAAGCTGACAGCGGAATATAATAGAGCGGGAGGGAGGACGACCTGGGGACTAGCAGCAGAATATATTAGATAGGGAGAGAGGAGGACACGGGGACAGAGAGCTGAATATAATAGAGCGGGAGAGAGGAGGACCCGGAGACGGACAGCGGAATATAATATAGCGGGAGAGAGTCGGACCGGAGACTGAGAGAGTAATATAATAGAGTGGGAGAGATGAGGACCCGTAGACTCACAGTGGAATATAATAGAGCGGGAGAGAGTTGGACCCCGAGACAGACAGCGTAATATAATAGAGCGGGAGACAGGATGACCTAGAGACTGACAGCGGAATATAATAGAGTGGGAGAGACGAGGACCTGGAGACTGATAGCGGAATATAATAGAGCGGGAGAGAATCGGAGCCGGAGACTGACAGCGGAATATAATAGAGCGGGAGAGAGGAGGACATGGAGACTGACAGAGGAATCTAATAGAGCGGGAGAGAGGAGGACCTGGAGACTGAGAGCGGCATATAATAGAGCGGGAGAGAGGAGGATCTGGAGACTGACAGCGTAATACATTAGAGCGGGAGAGAGGAGGACACGGAGACTGACAGCAGAATATAATAGAGCGGGAGACAGGATGACCTAGAGACTGGCAGCGGAATATAATATTGAGGGAGACAGGAGGACCCAGAGAATGTCAGTGGAATATAGTACAGCGGCAGAGAGGAGGACTCAGAGACTGACAGCGGAATATAATAGAGTGGGAGAGAGGTGAACCCGGGGACTGACAGCGGAATAATAGATCGGGAGAGAGGGGGACCTGGGGACAGACAGCAGAATATGATACTGTGGGAGAGATGATGACCCAGAGACTGACAGCGGAATATAATAGAGCGGGAAAGAGGAAGATCTGGAGACTGACAGCGGAATATAATAGAGCGAGAGAAAGGATGTCTCGGAGACTGACAGCGGAATATAATAGAGCGGGAGAGAGGAGCACTCGGACACTGACAGCGGAATATAATAGAGTGGGAGAGACGAGGACCTGGAGACTGATAGCGGAATATAATAGAGCGGGAGAGAGTCGGAGCCGGAGACTGACAGCGGAATATAATAGAGCGGGAGAGAGGAGGACCCGGAGACTGACAGAGGAATCTAATAGAGCGGGAGAGAGGAGGACCTGGAGACTGAGAGCGGCATATAATAGAGCGGGAGAGAGGAGGACCCGGAGACTGACAGCGTAATACAATAGAGCGGGAGAGAGGAGGACACGGAGACTGACAGCAGAATATAATTGAGCGGGAGAGAGGAGGACCCGGGGGCAGACAGCAGACTATGATACAATGGGAGAGAGGATGACGTGGAGACAGAGAACAGAATATACTAGAGAGGGAAAGAGAAGGACCCAGAGGCTGACAGTGGAATGTAATAAAGCGGTAGAGAGGCGGACCCGGAGACTGATAGCAGAATATAATAGAGCGGGTGTGAAGAGGACATGGAGACTGAAAGTGGAATATAATATAACGGCAGAGAGGAGGACATGGAGTCAGAAAGTGGTATATAATAGAGCAGGAGAGAGGTTGATCTGGAAACTGATAAATGATATAATAGAGCAGGAGAGCGGAGGACCTGGAGACTGACAGCTTATATAACAGAGTGGGAGAGAGGAGGACCCAAGACTGAGACCGGAGTACAATAGAGCGTGAGAGAGGAGGATCCGGAGACTGACAGCGGAATATAATAGAACGGAAGAGTGGCGGACCCAGAGGCTGAGAGCGGAATATAATAGAGCGGGAGACAGGAGGACCCCGAGACAGACAGCGGAATATAATAGAGCAGGAGAGAGGGGGAAACGGAGACTGACAGCGGAATATAGTAAATCCGGAGAGACGATAACCTGGAGATTGACAGCGGCATATAAAAGTGTGGGAGTGAGTTGGACCCGGAGATTGACTGTGGAATTATTATTGATCAGGAGAGAGGTGGATCCGGAGACTGACAGCAGAATTATGGTGGAGCGGGAGAGAGGATGACCTGGAGACTGACAGCAGAATATCATAATGTGGGAGAGAGGAGGACCCGGAGACAGACAGTGGAATATAATAGAGCGGGAGAGAGGAGGATCCGGAGACTGACAGAGGAATTATGATAAAGTGGGGGAGAGGAATATCCAGAGACTGACAGCAGAATATATAGAGCGGGAGAGAGGAGGACACTGAGACTGACAGCGGAATATAATAGAGTGGGAGGGAGGGGGACTCGGAGACTCACAGCGGAATATAATAGAGCGGGAGAGAGGGGCACTCGGAGACTGAGAGCGGAATATAATAGAGTGGGAGATAGGAGGACCCGGAGACTGACAGCGGAATATAATAGAGCGGGAGAGCAGTGGAAACGGAGACTGAGAGAGGAATATAATAGAGTGGGAGAAATCAGGACCCGGAGACTGACAGCAGAATATAATAGAGCGGGAGAGAGGAGGACCCCGAGAAAGACAGCCGAATATAATAGAGCGGGATAGAGGATGACCCGGAGAATGGCAGCGGAATATAATAGAGCGGGAGACAGGAGGACCCAGAGAATGACAGTGGAATATAATAGAGTGGGAAAGAGGAGCATCCAGAGAATGACAGCGGAATATAATAGAGCGGGAAAGAGGTGGACCCGGAGACCTACAGCGGAATATAATATTGCGGGAGAGAGGAGGACACGGAGACTGAACGCGGAATATAATAGCATGGGAGAGAGGAGGACCCAGAGACTGACAGCGGAATATAAAGGAGCAGGAGAGAGGAGATCCCAGAGACTGACAGCGTAATATATTAGGGCAGGAGAGAGGAAGTCCTGGAGACTGAGAATGATATATAATGGAGTGCGAGACAGGAGGACCCGGAGACGGACAGCAGAACATAATAGAGTGGGAGAGAGGTGGACCGGAGCCTGAGAGAGGAATATAATAGTGTAGGAGAGATGTGGACCCTGAGACAGACAGCGGAATATAATAGAGCAGGAGAGAGGACGACCTGCAGACTGGCAGCGGAATATAATATTGCGGGAGACAGGAGGACCTGGAAATTGACAGTGGAATATAATAGAGCTGCAGAGAGGAGGACTCCGAGACTGACAGCAGAATATAATAGAGTGGGAGAGAGGAGGACCCGGAGACTGACAGCCGAATAAGAGAGCGGGAGAAAGCGGGACTCGGGGACAGACAGTGGAATATGATACAGCGGGAGAGATGATGACACGGAGACTGATAGCAGAATATAATAGAGCGGGAAAGAGCAGGATTTGGAGACTGACAGCGGAATATAATAGAGCGGGAGAGAGGAGCATTCAGAGACTGACAGCGGAATATAATAGAGCTGGAGAGCGGCGGAAACGGAGACTGAGAGAGGAATATAATAGAGTGGGAGAGATGAGGACCCGGAGACAGACAGCAGAATATAATAGAGCGGGAGAGAGGCGGACCCCGAGACAGACAGCGGAATATAATAAAGCGGGAGAGAGAATGACCCGGAGACTAACAGCGGAATATAATAGAGCGGGAGACAGAAGGACCCAGGGAATGACAGTGGAATTTCGTAGAGCGGGAGAGGGGAGGACTCAGAGAATGACAGCGTAATATAATAGAGTGGGAGAGAGTTGTACCCGGAGACTGATGTGGAGTAATAGAGCTGGAAAGTGGAGGACCCGAGGACAGACAGCGGAATATGATGCAGAGGAGAGAGGATGATCCGGAGACTGACAGTGGAATATAATAGAGCAGGAAAGAGGAGGACCCGGAAACTGACAGCGGAATATAATAGGGCGGGAGAGAGGAGGACCCAGAGACTGACAGCGTAATATATTAGAACAGGAGAGAGGAGGTCCTGGAAACTGAAAGCAGAATATAATAGAGAGGTTGAGTGGTTGAGAGGACGACCCGGAAACTGACAACGGAATATAATAGAGTGGGAGAGAGGAGGCCCCAGAGACAGACAGCGGAATATAATAGAGCGGGAGACAGAAGGACCCAGAGACTGACAGCGGAATATAATAGAGCGGGAAAGAGGGGCAGCCGGAGACTGACACCGGAATTTAACAGACCGGGAGACTTGAGGACCCGGAGACTGACAGCTGAATATCATAGCGCGGGAGAGAGGAGGATCCCGAGACTGACAGCGGAATATAATAGAGTGGGAGACAGGAGGACCCGGAGACTGACAGCAAAATATAATAGAGTGGGAGAGAGGAGGTCCTGGAGACTGAGAGCGGAATATAACAGAATGGCATAGAGGAGGACCCATGACTGAGACCGGAATATAATAGAGCGGGAGAGAGGAGGACCCAGAGACTGACAGCGGAATCTGATAGAGCACGTGGGAGGCAGACCCGGAGACTGAGAGCGGTATACAATAGAGCGGGAGACAGGAGGACAAGGAGACGGACAGCGGAATATAATAGAGCGGGAGAGAGTCGGACTGGAGACTGAGAGAGGAATATAATAGAGCGGGAAAGAGGAGGACCCGGAGACTGACAGCGGAATATAATAGAGTGGGAGAGAGGAGCACTCGGAGACTGAGAGCGGAATATAATAGAGTGGGAGATAGGAGGACCCGGAGACTGACAGCGGAATATAATAGAGCGGGAGAGAGTTGGACCCTGAGACAGACAGCCAAATATAATAGAGCAGGAGAGAGGATGACCAGGAATCTGGCAGTAGAAAATAATATTGAGGGAGACAGGAGGACCGAGAGAATGACAGTGGAATATAATAGAGCAGCAGAGAGGAGGACTCAGAGACTGACAGCGGAATATAATACAGCGGGAGTGATGATGACCCGGAGACTGACAGCGGAATATAATAGAGCGGGAAAGAGGAGGACCTGGAGACTGACAGCGGAATATAATACAGTGGGTGAAAGGAGGACCCAGAGACTGACAGCGGAATATAATAGAGCGGGAGAGAGGAGGACCCGGAGACTGACAGCGGAATATAATAGAGTGGGAGACAGGAGGACCTGGAGACTGACAGCGGAATATAATAGAGCGGGAGAGAGGCGGACCCCGAGACTGACAGCAGAATATAATAGAGCGGATGAGAGGAGAACAGAGAGACTGAGAGCGGAATATAATTGAGCAGGAGAGACGAAGACCAGAAGCTGACAGCGGAATATAATAGAGCGGGAGGGTGGACGACCTGGGGACTAGCAGCAGAATATATTAGATAGGGAGAGAGGAGGACACGGGGACAGAGAGCTGAATATAATAGAGCGGGAGAGAGGAGGACCCGGAGACGGACAGCGGAATATAATATAGCGGGAGAGAGTCGGACCGGAGACTGAGAGAGGAATATAATAGAGTGGGAGAGATGAGGACCCGTAGACTCACAGTGGAATATAATAGAACGGGAGAGAGTTGGACCCCGAGACAGACAGCGTAATATAATAGAGCGGGAGACAGGATGACCTAGAGACTGACAGCGGAATATAATAGAGTGGGAGAGACGAGGACCTGGAGACTGATAGCGGAATATAATAGAGCGGGAGAGAATCGGAGCCGGAGACTGACAGCGGAATATAATAGAGCGGGAGAGAGGAGGACACGGAGACTGACAGAGGAATCTAATAGAGCGGGAGAGAGGAGGACCTGGAGACTGAGAGCGGCATATAATAGAGCGGGAGAGAGGAGGATCTGGAGACTGACAGCGTAATACATTAGAGCGGGAGAGAGGAGGACACGGAGACTGACAGCAGAATATAATAGAGCGGGAGACAGGATGACCTAGAGACTGGCAGCGGAATATAATATTGAGGGAGACAGGAGGACCCAGAGAATGTCAGTGGAATATAGTACAGCGGCAGAGAGGAGGACTCAGAGACTGACAGCGGAATATAATAGAGTGGGAGAGAGGTGAACCCGGGGACTGACAGCGGAATAATAGATCGGGAGAGAGGGGGACCTGGGGACAGACAGCAGAATATGATACTGCGGGAGAGATGATGACCCAGAGACTGACAGCGGAATATAATAGAGCGGGAAAGAGGAAGATCTGGAGACTGACAGCGGAATATAATAGAGCGAGAGAAAGGATGTCTCGGAGACTGACAGCAGAATATAATAGAGCGGGAGAGAGGAGCACTCGGACACTGACAGCGGAATATAATAGAGTGGGAGAGACGAGGACCTGGAGACTGATAGCGGAATATAATAGAGCGGGAGAGAGTCGGAGCCGGAGACTGACAGCGGAATATAATAGAGCGGGAGAGAGGAGGACCCGGAGACTGACAGAGGAATCTAATAGAGCGGGAGAGAGGAGGACCTGGAGACTGAGAGCGGCATATAATAGAGCGGGAGAGAGGAGGACCCGGAGACTGACAGCGTAATACAATAGAGCGAGAGAGAGGAGGACACGGAGACTGACAGCAGAATATAATTGAGCGGGAGAGAGGAGGACCCGGGGGCAGACAGCAGACTATGATACAATGGGAGAGAGGATGACGTGGAGACAGAGAACAGAATATACTAGAGAGGGAAAGAGAAGGACCCAGAGGCTGACAGTGGAATGTAATAAAGCGGTAGAGAGGCGGACCCGGAGACTGATAGCAGAATATAATAGAGCGGGTGTGAAGAGGACATGGAGACTGAAAGTGGAATATAATATAACGGCAGAGAGGAGGACATGGAGTCAGAAAGTGGTATATAATAGAGCAGGAGAGAGGTTGATCTGGAAACTGATAAATGATATAATAGAGCAGGAGAGCGGAGGACCTGGAGACTGACAGCTTATATAACAGAGTGGGAGAGAGGAGGACCCAAGACTGAGACCGGAGTACAATAGAGCGTGAGAGAGGAGGATCCGGAGACTGACAGCGGAATATAATAGAACGGAAGAGTGGCGGACCCAGAGGCTGAGAGCGGAATATAATAGAGCGGGAGACAGGAGGACCCCGAGACAGACAGCGGAATATAATAGAGCAGGAGAGAGGGGGAAACGGAGACTGACAGCGGAATATAGTAAATCCGGAGAGACGATAACCTGGAGATTGACAGCGGCATATAAAAGTGTGGGAGTGAGTTGGACCCGGAGATTGACTGTGGAATTATTATTGATCAGGAGAGAGGTGGATCCGGAGACTGACAGCAGAATTATGGTGGAGCGGGAGAGAGGATGACCTGGAGACTGACAGCAGAATATCATAATGTGGGAGAGAGGAGGACCCGGAGACAGACAGTGGAATATAATAGAGCGGGAGAGAGGAGGATCCGGAGACTGACAGAGGAATTATGATAAAGTGGGGGAGAGGAATATCCAGAGACTGACAGCAGAATATATAGAGCGGGAGAGAGGAGGACACTGAGACTGACAGCGGAATATAATAGAGTGGGAGGGAGGGGGACTCGGAGACTCACAGCGGAATATAATAGAGCGGGAGAGAGGGGCACTCGGAGACTGAGAGCGGAATATAATAGAGTGGGAGATAGGAGGACCCGGAGACTGACAGCGGAATATAATAGAGCGGGAGAGCAGTGGAAACGGAGACTGAGAGAGGAATATAATAGAGTGGGAGAAATCAGGACCCGGAGACTGACAGCAGAATATAATAGAGCGGGAGAGAGGAGGACCCCGAGAAAGACAGCCGAATATAATAGAGTGGGATAGAGGATGACCCGGAGAATGGCAGCGGAATATAATAGAGCGGGAGACAGGAGGACCCAGAGAATGACAGTGGAATATAATAGAGTGGGAAAGAGGAGCACCCAGAGAATGACAGCGGAATATAATAGAGCGGGAAAGAGGTGGACCCGGAGACCTACAGCGGAATATAATATTGCGGGAGAGAGGAGGACACGGAGACTGAACGCGGAATATAATAGCATGGGAGAGAGGAGGACCCAGAGACTGACAGCGGAATATAAAACAGCAGGAGAGAGGAGATCCCAGAGACTGACAGCGTAATATATTAGGGCAGGAGAGAGGAAGTCCTGGAGACTGAGAATGATATATAATGGAGTGCGAGACAGGAGGACCCGGAGACGGACAGCAGAACATAATAGAGTGGGAGAGAGGTGGACCGGAGCCTGAGAGAGGAATATAATAGTGTAGGAGAGATGTGGACCCTGAGACAGACAGCGGAATATAATAGAGCAGGAGAGAGGACGACCTGCAGACTGGCAGCGGAATACAATATTGCGGGAGACAGGAGGACCTGGAAATTGACAGTGGAATATAATAGAGCTGCAGAGAGGAGGACTCCGAGACTGACAGCAGAATATAATAGAGTGGGAGAGAGGAGGACCCGGAGACTGACAGCCGAATAAGAGAGCGGGAGAAAGCGGGACTCGGGGACAGACAGTGGAATATGATACAGCGGGAGAGATGATGACACGGAGACTGATAGCAGAATATAATAGAGCGGGAAAGAGCAGGATTTGGAGACTGACAGCGGAATATAATAGAGCGGGAGAGAGGAGCATTCAGAGACTGACAGCGGAATATAATAGAGCTGGAGAGCGGCGGAAACGGAGACTGAGAGAGGAATATAATAGAGTGGGAGAGATGAGGACCCGGAGACAGACAGCAGAATATAATAGAGCGGGAGAGAGGCGGACCCCGAGACAGACAGCGGAATATAATAAAGCGGGAGAGAGAATGACCCGGAGACTAACAGCGGAATATAATAGAGCGGGAGACAGGAGGACCCAGGGAATGACAGTGGAATTTCGTAGAGCGGGAGAGGGGAGGACTCAGAGAATGACAGCGTAATATAATAGAGTGGGAGAGAGTTGTACCCGGAGACTGATGTGGAGTAATAGAGCTGGAAAGTGGAGGACCCGAGGACAGACAGCGGAATATGATGCAGAGGAGAGAGGATGATCCGGAGACTGACAGTGGAATATAATAGAGCAGGAAAGAGGAGGACCCGGAAACTGACAGCGGAATATAATAGGGCGGGAGAGAGGAGGACCCAGAGACTGACAGCGTAATATATTAGAACAGGAGAGAGGAGGTCCTGGAAACTGAAAGCAGAATATAATAGAGAGGTTGAGTGGTTGAGAGGACGACCCGGAAACTGACAACGGAATATAATAGAGTGGGAGAGAGGAGGCCCCAGAGACAGACAGCGGAATATAATAGAGCGGGAGACAGAAGGACCCAGAGACTGACAGCGGAATATAATAGAGCGGGAAAGAGGGGCAGCCGGAGACTGACACCGGAATTTAACAGACCGGGAGACTTGAGGACCCGGAGACTGACAGCGGAATATCATAGCGCGGGAGAGAGGAGGATCCCGA
Organism: Isurus oxyrinchus; assembly: GCA_026770705.1. NCBI lineage: Eukaryota > Metazoa > Chordata > Chondrichthyes > Lamniformes > Lamnidae > Isurus > Isurus oxyrinchus. The sequence goes on along the minus strand of JANJGN010000004.1, from coordinate 82,667,594 downwards.
GACTGACAGCGGAATATAATAGAGTGGGAGACAGGAGGACCCGGAGACTGACAGCAAAATATAATAGAGTGGGAGAGAGGAGGTCCTGGAGACTGAGAGCGGAATATAACAGAATGGCATAGAGGAGGACCCATGACTGAGACCGGAATATAATAGAGCGGGAGAGAGGAGGACCCAGAGACTGACAGCGGAATCTGATAGAGCACGTGGGAGGCAGACCCGGAGACTGAGAGCGGTATACAATAGAGCGGGAGACAGGAGGACAAGGAGACGGACAGCGGAATATAATAGAGCGGGAGAGAGTCGGACTGGAGACTGAGAGAGGAATATAATAGAGCGGGAAAGAGGAGGACCCGGAGACTGACAGCGGAATATAATAGAGTGGGAGAGAGGAGCACTCGGAGACTGAGAGCGGAATATAATAGAGTGGGAGATAGGAGGACCCGGAGACTGACAGCGGAATATAATAGAGCGGGAGAGAGTTGGACCCCGAGACAGACAGCCAAATATAATAGAGCAGGAGAGAGGATGACCAGGAATCTGGCAGTAGAAAATAATATTGAGGGAGACAGGAGGACCGAGAGAATGACAGTGGAATATAATAGAGCAGCAGAGAGGAGGACTCAGAGACTGACAGCGGAATATAATACAGCGGGAGTGATGATGACCCGGAGACTGACAGCGGAATATAATAGAGCGGGAAAGAGGAGGACCTGGAGACTGACAGCGGAATATAATACAGTGGGTGAAAGGAGGACCCAGAGACTGACAGCGGAATATAATAGAGCGGGAGAGAGGAGGACCCGGAGACTGACAGCGGAATATAATAGAGTGGGAGACAGGAGGACCTGGAGACTGACAGCGGAATATAATAGAACGGCAGAGAGGCGGACCCGGAGACTGAGAGCAAATATAATAGAGTGGGAGAGAGGTTGACCCGGAGACTGACAGCAGAATACAATAGAGCGGGAAAGAGGAGGACCCGGAGACTGACTTCAGAATATAATAGAGCGGGAGAGAGGAGGACCCCGAGACAGACAGCAGAATATTATAGATCGGGAGAGAAGGGGACCCAGAGACTGACAATGGAATATAATAGAGCGGGAGAACAAGGAAGCGGACACTGACAGCAGAATATAATTGATCGGGAGAGAGGAGGACCTGGTGACAGTCAGTGCAATATAATAGAGCGGGAGAGATGAGGACCCGGAGACTGACAGCGGAATATAATAGAGTGGGAGAGAGGAGGACACGGAGAATGACAATGGAATATAATAGAGCTGTGGAGAGCAGGACTCAGAGACTGACAGCGGAATATAATAGAGCGGGAGAGAAGAGTACCTGGAGACTGACAGCAGAATATATTAGAGCAGGAGAGAGGAGGACCCGGAGACTGACAGTGGCATATAATAGAGCGGGAGAGAGGAGGACCCGGGGACAGACCGCAGAATATGATACAGCCGGAGAGAGGAAGACCCGGAGACTGACAGCGGAATATAATAGAATGGGAACTGGAGGACCTGGAGACTGACAGCGGAATATAATAGAGCGGCAGAGAGGCGGACCCAGGGACTGAGAGCGGAATATAATAGAATGGGAGAGATGAGGATATGGAGACTGAGAGCGGAATATAATAGAGCAAGAGAGGCGAGGACCCCGAGACAGACAGCGGAATGTAATAGAGCGGGAGAGAGGATGACCCGGAGACTGGAAGCAGAATATAACAGAGCGGGAGATAGGAGGACCTCGAGAATGACAGCGGAATATAATAGAGCGGATGAGAGGAGAACAGAGAGACTGAGAGTGGAATATAATAGAGCGGGAGAGTCGAGGACCCGAAGGCTGACAGCAGAATATAATAGAGCGGGAGGGAGGACGACCTGGAGACGAACAGCAGAATATATTAGATAGGGAGAGAGGAGGTCACAGGGACTGACAGCTGAATATAATAGAGCGGGAGAGAGGAGTACCCGGAGACTGACAGAGGAATATAGTGGAGCGGGAGAGAGGAGGAAACAGAGACTGACAGCGGAATATAATAGCGCCGGAGAGATGAGGACCTGGAGATTGACAGCGGAATATAAAAGTGCAGGAGTGAGTAGGATGCAGAGATTGCCTGCGGAATTATTATAGAGTGGGAGAGAGGTGGATCCGGAGACTGACGGAGGAATTATAGTTGGGCAGGAGAGAGGATGACCTGGAGACTGAAGCGGAATATAAAAGTGCGGGAGAGAGGAGTACCCCGAGACTGTCAGCAGAATATAATAGAGCGGGAGTGAGGAGGATCTGGAAACTGACAGCGGAATTATAATAAAGTGGGAGGGAGGAATATCCAGATTTCGATAGCGGAATATATAGAGCAGGAGAAAGGATGACCATGAGGCTGATGGCGGAATATAATCGAACGGGAGAGAGGAGGACCCAGAGACTGACAGCACAACACAATAGTGCAGGAGAGAGGCAGACCTGGAGAATGACAGCAGAATATAACAGAGTGGGAGGGAGGAGGACTCGGAGACAGACAGCGGAATATAATAGAGTGGGTGAGAGGACGAACCAGAGACTGACAGTGGAATATAATAGAGCAGGAGACAGGAGGACTCAGAGACTGACAGTGGTATACAATAGAGCAGGAGAGAGGAGGAACCGGAGACTGACAGCAGAATATGATTCAATGGGAGAGAGGAGGACTCGGAGACAGACAGCGGAGTAATAGAACGGGAGAGATGGGGTCCCGGGGACAGACAGTCGAATATGATACAGCGAGAGAGATGATGACCCAGAGACTGGCAGCGGAATATAGTAGAGCGGGAAAGAGGAGGACCCGGAGACTGCCAGCGGAATATAATAGGGCGGGAGAGAGGTGGACACGGAGACTGACAGCGGAATATAATACAGTGGGTGAAAGGAGGACCCAGAGACTGACAGCGGAATATAATAGAGCGGGAGAGAGGAGGACCCGGAGACTGACAGCGGAATATAATAGAGTGGGAGACAGGAGGACCTGGAGACTGACAGCGGAATATAATAGAACGGCAGAGAGGCGGACCCGGAGACTGAGAGCAAATATAATAGAGTGGGAGAGAGGTTGACCCGGAGACTGACAGCAGAATACAATAGAGCGGGAAAGAGGAGGACCCGGAGACTGACTTCAGAATATAATAGAGCGGGAGAGAGGAGGACCCCGAGACAGACAGCAGAATATTATAGATCGGGAGAGAAGGGGACCCAGAGACTGACAATGGAATATAATAGAGCGGGAGAACAAGGAAGCGGACACTGACAGCAGAATATAATTGATCGGGAGAGAGGAGGACCTGGTGACAGTCAGTGCAATATAATAGAGCGGGAGAGATGAGGACCCGGAGACTGACAGCGGAATATAATAGAGTGGGAGAGAGGAGGACACGGAGAATGACAATGGAATATAATAGAGCTGTGGAGAGCAGGACTCAGAGACTGACAGCGGAATATAATAGAGCGGGAGAGAAGAGTACCTGGAGACTGACAGCAGAATATATTAGAGCAGGAGAGAGGAGGACCCGGAGACTGACAGTGGCATATAATAGAGCGGGAGAGAGGAGGACCCGGGGACAGACCGCAGAATATGATACAGCCGGAGAGAGGAAGACCCGGAGACTGACAGCGGAATATAATAGAATGGGAACTGGAGGACCTGGAGACTGACAGCGGAATATAATAGAGCGGCAGAGAGGCGGACCCAGGGACTGAGAGCGGAATATAATAGAATGGGAGAGATGAGGACATGGAGACTGAGAGCGGAATATAATAGAGCAAGAGAGGCGAGGACCCCGAGACAGACAGCGGAATGTAATAGAGCGGGAGAGAGGATGACCCGGAGACTGGAAGCAGAATATAACAGAGCGGGAGATAGGAGGACCTCGAGAATGACAGCGGAATATAATAGAGCGGATGAGAGGAGAACAGAGAGACTGAGAGTGGAATATAATAGAGCGGGAGAGTCGAGGACCCGAAGGCTGACAGCAGAATATAATAGAGCGGGAGGGAGGACGACCTGGAGACGAACAGCAGAATATATTAGATAGGGAGAGAGGAGGTCACAGGGACTGACAGCTGAATATAATAGAGCGGGAGAGAGGAGTACCCGGAGACTGACAGAGGAATATAGTGGAGCGGGAGAGAGGAGGAAACAGAGACTGACAGCGGAATATAATAGCGCCGGAGAGATGAGGACCTGGAGATTGACAGCGGAATATAAAAGTGCAGGAGTGAGTAGGATGCAGAGATTGCCTGCGGAATTATTATAGAGTGGGAGAGAGGTGGATCCGGAGACTGACGGAGGAATTATAGTTGGGCAGGAGAGAGGATGACCTGGAGACTGAAGCGGAATATAAAAGTGCGGGAGAGAGGAGTACCCCGAGACTGTCAGCAGAATATAATAGAGCGGGAGTGAGGAGGATCTGGAAACTGACAGCGGAATTATAATAAAGTGGGAGGGAGGAATATCCAGATTTCGATAGCGGAATATATAGAGCAGGAGAAAGGATGACCATGAGGCTGATGGCGGAATATAATCGAACGGGAGAGAGGAGGACCCAGAGACTGACAGCACAACACAATAGTGCAGGAGAGAGGCAGACCTGGAGAATGACAGCAGAATATAACAGAGTGGGAGGGAGGAGGACTCGGAGACAGACAGCGGAATATAATAGAGTGGGTGAGAGGACGAACCAGAGACTGACAGTGGAATATAATAGAGCAGGAGACAGGAGGACTCAGAGACTGACAGTGGTATACAATAGAGCAGGAGAGAGGAGGAACCGGAGACTGACAGCAGAATATGATTCAATGGGAGAGAGGAGGACTCGGAGACAGACAGCGGAGTAATAGAACGGGAGAGATGGGGTCCCGGGGACAGACAGTCGAATATGATACAGCGAGAGAGATGATGACCCAGAGACTGGCAGCGGAATATAGTAGAGCGGGAAAGAGGAGGACCCGGAGACTGCCAGCGGAATATAATAGGGCGGGAGAGAGGTGGACACGGAGACTGACAGCAGAATATAAAAGAGCGGGAGAGAGGAGGTCCCAGAGACTGACAGCGCATATAAAATTGTGGGAGTGTGTAGGACCCAGAGATTGACTGTGGAATTATTACTGATCGGGAGAGAGGTGGATCCGGATACTGACAGCAGAATTATAGTGGAGCGGCAAAAAAGGATGACCTGGAGACTGACAGCGGAATATATAGAGCGGGAGAGAGGAGGACACTGAGACTGACAGCGGAATATAATAGAGTGGGAGGGAGGGGGACTCGGAGACTCACAGCGGAATATAATAGAGCGGGAGAGAGGGGCACTCGGAGACTGAGAGCGGAATATAATAGAGTGGGAGATAGGAGGACCCGGAGACTGACAGCGGAATATAATAGAGCGGGAGAGCAGTGGAAACGGAGACTGAGAGAGGAATATAATAGAGTGGGAGAAATCAGGACCCGGAGACTGACAGCAGAATATAATAGAGCGGGAGAGAGGATGATCCCGAGAAAGACAGTGGAATATAATAGAGCGGGATAGAGGATGACCCGGAGACTGGCAGCGGAATATAATAGGGCGGGAGAGAGGAGGACCCAGAGACTGACAGCGTAATATATTAGAACAGGAGAGAGGAGGTCCTGGAAACTGAAAGCAGAATATAATAGAGAGGTTGAGTGGTTGAGAGGACGACCCGGAAACTGACAACGGAATATAATAGAGTGGGAGAGAGGAGGCCCCAGAGACAGACAGCGGAATATAATAGAGCGGGAGACAGAAGGACCCAGAGACTGACAGCGGAATATAATAGAGCGGGAGAGAGGGGCAGCCGGAGACTGACACCGGAATTTAACAGACCGGGAGACTTGAGGACCCGGAGACTGACAGCTGAATATCATAGCGCGGGAGAGAGGAGGATCCCGAGACTGACAGCGGAATATAATAGAGCGGGAAAGAGAAGGTCCCGGAGACTGACAGCGGAATATAATGGAGCGGGAGAGCGGTGGAAACGGAGACTGAGAGCGGAATATAATAGAGCGCGATAGGGGATGACCCGGAGACTGACAGCAAAATATAATAGAGCGGGAGAGAGGAGGTCCTGGAGACTGAGAGCGGAATATAACAGAATGGCATAGAGGAGGACCCATGACTGAGACCGGAATATAATAGAGCGGGAGAGAGGAGGACCCAGAGACTGACAGCGGAATCTGATAGAGCAGGTGGGAGACAGACCCGGAGACTGAGAGCGGTAAACAATAGAGCGGGAGACAGGAGGACAAGGAGACTGACAGCGGAATATAATAGAGTGGGAACTGGAGGACCTGGAGACTGACAGCGGAATATAATAGAGCGGCAGAGAGGCGGACCCGGAGACTGAGAGCGGAATATAATAGAGTGGGAGAGATGAGGACATGGAGACTGAGAGCGGAATATAATAGAGCAAGAGAGGCGAGGACCCCGAGACCGACAGCGGAATGTAATAGAGCGGGAGAGAGGATGACCCGGAGACTGGAAGCAGAATATAACAGAGCGGGAGATAGGAGGACCTCGAGAATGACAGCGGAATATAATAGAGCGGATGAGAGGAGAACAGAGAGACTGAGAGTGGAATATAATAGAGCGGGAGAGTCGAGGACCCGAAGGCTGACAGCAGAATATAATAGAGCGGGAGGGAGGACGACCTGGAGACTAACAGCAGAATATATTAGATAGGGAGAGAGGAGGTCACAGGGACTGACAGCTGAATATAATAGAGCGGGAGAGAGGAGTACCCGGAGACTGACAGAGGAATATAGTGGAGCGGGAGAGAGGAGGAAACAGAGACTGACAGCGGAATATAATAGCGCCGGAGAGATGAGGACCTGGAGATTGACAGCGGAATATAAAAGTGCAGGAGTGAGTAGGATGCAGAGATTGCCTGCGGAATTATTATAGAGTGGGAGAGAGGTGGATCCGGAGACTGACGGAGGAATTATAGTTGGGCAGGAGAGAGGATGACCTGGAGACTGAAGCGGAATATAAAAGTGCGGGAGAGAGGAGTACCCCGAGACTGTCAGCAGAATATAATAGAGCGGGAGTGAGGAGGATCTGGAAACTGACAGCGGAATTATAATAAAGTGGGAGGGAGGAATATCCAGATTTCGATAGCGGAATATATAGAGCAGGAGAAAGGATGACCATGAGGCTGATGGCGGAATATAATCGAACGGGAGAGAGGAGGACCCAGAGACTGACAGCACAACACAATAGTGCAGGAGAGAGGCAGACCTGGAGAATGACAGCAGAATATAACAGAGTGGGAGGGAGGAGGACTCGGAGACAGACAGCGGAATATAATAGAGTGGGTGAGAGGACGAACCAGAGACTGACAGTGGAATATAATAGAGCAGGAGACAGGAGGACTCAGAGACTGACAGTGGTATACAATAGAGCGGATGAGAGGAGAACAGAGAGACTGAGAGCGGAATATAATTGAGTGGGAGAGACGAGGACCCAGAGGCTGACAGCGGAATATAATAGAGCGGGTGGGAGGACGACCTGGAGAATAACAGCCGAATATATTAGATAGGGAGAGAGGAGGACACGGGGACAGACAGCTGAATATAATAGAGCGGGAGAGTGGCGGACCCGGAGACTGACAGCGGAATAAAGAAGGGCGGGAGAGAGGAGGACTCAGAGACTGAGTGCAGAATATAATAGATCAGGAGTGAAGTGGACCCGGAGACTGACAGTGGAATATAATAGTGCGGGAGAGATGAGGACCCGGAAATTGACAGCGGAATATAATAGAGCGGATGAGAGGAGAACAGAGAGACTGAGAGCGGAATATAATTGAGTGGGAGAGACGAGGACCCAGAGGCTGACAGCGGAATATAATAGAGCGGGTGGGAGGACGACCTGGAGAATAACAGCCGAATATATTAGATAGGGAGAGAGGAGGACACGGGGACAGACAGCTGAATATAATAGAGCGGGAGAGTGGCGGACCCGGAGACTGAGAGTGGTATATAATAGAGCGGGAGACAGGAGGACCCGGAGACGGACAGCGGAATATAATAGAGCGGGAGAGAGGATGACCTGGAGACTGGCAGCGGAATATAATATTGAGCGAGACAGGAGGACCCGGAGAATGACAGTGGAATATAATAGAGCGGCAGAGAGGAGGACACAGAGACTCACAGCGGAATATAATAGAGTGGGAGAGAGGAGAACCCGGGGACTGACAGCGGAATAATAGAGCGGGAGAGAGGGGGACCCGGGGACAGACAGCGGAATATGATACTGCGGGAGAGATGATGACCCAGAGACTGACAGCGGAATATAATAGAGCGGGAAAGAGGAGGACCTGGAGACTGACAGCGGAATATAATAGAGCAGGTGAAAGGATGTCCCGGACACTTACAGCGGAATATAATAGAGCGGGAGAGAGGAGCACTCGGACACCTACAGCGGAATATAATAGAGAGGGAGAGATGAGGACCCGGAGACTGACAGCGGAATATAATAGAGCAAGAGAGGCGAGGACCCCGAGACAGACAGCGGAATGTAATAGAGCAGGAGAGAGGATGACCCGGAGACTGGCAGCGGAATATAATAGAGTGGGAGTGAGGAGCACTCGGAGACTGACAGCGGAATATAACAGAGCCGGAGAGAGGAGGACCCGGAGACTGACAGCGGAATATAATAGAACGGGAGAGAGGAAGACATGGAGAATGACAGAGGAATATAGTAGAGCTGTAGAGAGGAGGACTCAGAGACTGACATTGGTATATAATAGAGCGGGAGAGAGGATTACCCGGAGACTTACAGCGGAATATGATACAACGGGATAGACGAGGACCCGGAGGCTGACAGCAGAATATAATAGATAGGGAGAGAGGATGACACGGGGACAGACAGCGGAATGTAATAGAGCTGGAGAGAGGAGGACCCGGAGACTGAATGTGGAATATAATAGATCGGGAGAGAGGAGGACCCGGAGATTGAGTGCGGAATATAATAGATCGGGAGAGAGGAAGACCCGGAAACTGACAGCTGAATATAATAGAGCGGGAGAGTGGAGGACCTGGAGACTGACAGAGGAATATAGTAGAGCGGGAGAGAGGAGGAAACAGAGACTGACAGCGGAATATAATAGCGCCGGAGAGATGAGGACCTGGAGATTGATAGCGGAATATAAAAGTGCAGGAGTGAGTAGGACGCAGAGATTGCCTGCGGAATTATTATAGAGTGGGAGAGAGGTGGATCCGGAGACTGACGGAGGAATTATAGTTGGGCAGGAGAGAGGATGACCTGGAGACTGAGGCGGAATATACAAGTGCGGGAGAGAGGAGTACTCGGAGACTGTCAGCAGAATATAATAGAGCGGGAGTGAGGAGGATCCGGAAACTGACAGCGGAATTATAATAAAGTGGGAGGGAGGAATATCCAGATTTCGATAGCGGAATATATAGAGCAGGAGAAAGGATGACCATGAGGCTGATGGCGGAATATAATCGAACGGGAGAGAGGAGGACCCAGAGACTGACAGCACAACACAATAGTGCAGGAGAGAGGCAGACCTGGAGAATGACAGCAGAATATAACAGAGTGGGAGGGAGGAGGACTCGGAGACAGACAGCGGAATATAATAGAGCGGGTGAGAGGACGAACCAGAGACTGATAGTGGAATATAATAGAGCAGGAGACAGGAGGACTCAGAGACTGACAGTGGTATACAATAGAGCAGGAGAGAGGAGGAACCGGAGACTGACAGCAGAATATGATACAACGGGAGAGAGGAGGACTTGGAGACAGACAGCGGAATAATAGAACGGGAGAGATGGGGTCCCGGGGACAGACAGTCGAATATGATACACCGAGAGGGATGATGACCTGGAGACTGACAGCGGAATATAGTAGAGCGGGAAAGAGGAGGACTGGAGACTGCCAGCAGAATATAATAGGGCGGGAGAGAGGAGGACACGGAAACTGACAGCGGAATATAATAGTACTGGAGAGAGGAGGACCCAGAGACTGACAGCGGAATATAAAAGAGCGGGAGAGAGGAGGTCCCAGAGACTGACAGCGCATATAAAATTGTGGGAGTGTGTAGGACCCAGAGATTGACTGTGGAATTATTATTGATCGGGAGAGAGGTGGATCCGGATACTGACAGCAGAATTATAGTGGAGCAGCAAAAAAGGATGACCTGGAGACTGACAGCGGAATATAAAAGTGCGGGATAGAGGATGACCCGGAGACTGACAGCGGAATATAATAGAGCGGGAGTGAGGAGGATCCAGAGACTGACAGAGGAATTATGATAAAGCGGGAGAGAGGATTATCCAGAGACTGACAGCAGAATAAATCGAGCGGGAGAGAGGAGGACCCTGAGACTGAAGCGGAATATAATAGAGTGGAAGGGAGGAGGACTCGTAGACTTAAAGCGGAATATAATAGAATGGTAGAGAGGAGGACCCGGAGACTGACAGCGGAATATAATAGAGCGAGAGAGAGGAGGACCCAGAGAATGACAGCGTAACATAATAGAGCGGGAGAGGGGAGGACCCGGAGACTGACAGCGGAATATAATAGAGTGGGAGTGAGGAGCACTCGGAGACTGACAGCGGAATATAACAGAGCCGGAGAGAGGAAGACACGGAGAATGACAGTGGAATATAGTAGAGCTGTAGAGATGAGGACTCAGAGACTGACATTGGTATATAATAGAGCGGGAGAGAGGATTACCCGGAGACGGACAGCGCAATATGATACAACGGGATAGACGAGGACCTGGAGGCTGACAGCAGAATATAATAGATAGGGAGAGAGGATGACACGGGGACAGACAGCGGAATGTAATAGAGCTGGAGAGAGGAGGACCCGGAGACTGAATGTGGAATATAATCGATCGGGAGAGAGGAGGACCCGGAGATTGAGTGCAGAATACAATAGATCGGGAGAGAGGAAGAACCGGAGACTGACTGTGGAATATAATAGAGCGGGAGAGTGGAGGACCCGGAGACTGTCAGTGGCATATAATAGAGCAGGAGAGATGAGGACCTGGAGATTAACAGAGGAATATAATAGAGCGGGAGAGACAAGGACCCGGAGGCTGACAGCAGATTATAATATAGCGGGAGAGAGGACGACCTGGAGACTGACAGCAGAATATAATAGATAGGGAGAGAGGATGACACGGGGACAGACAGCTGAATATAATAGAGCGGGAGAGAGGAGTACCCGGAGACTGACAGAGGAATATAGTAGAGCGGGAGAGAGGAGGAAACAGAGACTGATCGCGGAATATAATAGAGCCGGAAAGACAAGGACCTGGAGATTGACAGCGGAATATAAAAGTGCGCGAGTGTGTAGGACCCAGAGATGACATGCAGAATTATTATAGAGTGGGAGAGAGGTGGATCCGGAGACTGATGGAGGAATATAATAGAGCAGGAGAGACTCGGACCCGGAG